>PVKB01000593.1:0-662700 GCA_004027205.1 Ctenodactylus gundi | reverse complement strand
TTTTTTTTCTCTTGTTCTCCTGCCATGAGGAGACCATGTAATTTAAACATATTAGGCATTTCACTGGGCACAGTAACATCTGTCTAAAGTTGGCAAACACTTTTGTTACGAATAAGAACAATTCTTAAGAATACCAGGAATTGCTAGTTAACAGGTGCACATGGTATCCTAAGCACAGCACTTAGAATCCCGTGTGTGTCAAATACAGCATGTGCGGGCTGGAGGAGTGGCTCAGAGGTTATAGCACTTGTCTACCAAGCATTAGGTCAAGCGCTAAATACCCAAGTTCGATTCCCCAACACCACATAAGTAAGGCATGATAGCGCATGCCTGTAATCCCTGCACTTGGGAGGCTGAGGCAGGAGGATTGCTGTGAGTGCAAGGCCAGCCTGGGCTCCATGGTGAGTTCAGGACCAGCCTGGGCTGCAGAGCAAGACTGTCTCAAAGAAAAAAAAAAGAAAAAAGAAAAGAAAGGAAAGAAAGAAAAAAGAAAGAAAGAAAGAAAGAAAGAAAGAAAGAAAGAAAGAAATGCAGCACGTGCTTCACACATAACGCGCCCTGGATTTTCCTTGGCAATCACAATGCCTGCTATCCCATTCCATGATTCCATGGTCTGTCTAGATAACCCCACTTTTGCTGCTAAAGATTATCTTTAGCAACTGCGCTACATGTTAGCACAATTCTTGCATTTCGTTTGACTTCCTAGTGATATACAGTCAAAACAACCTCTTTATTCGAAAATAAAGGTGCTCAATAAATATATTTGAACTCATTCCAGATTCTTCTGCCTAGCGCTCCAGACCATTCCAGATGTGGCCCCAGCTGACGTGCTTGCCTCACATTTCAGGTTCCAGCCAAGGGGAGGTACCTGGGATTTCCCATCATGCCCTCATCCTGCATGTCGCCTCTCAGCTTGTGTGCACACTGTCCTTACATTCTGTTCCTGGTGCCCTCATGTTTGCTTTTCTCTATTACCATTGCATGCACTCCATTGACTGTCACATTTGCCCATTCACACACAGCGTGCACACACGCTCACCCCTGTGCTGTCTTATGTGGGTAGCTCCCTTTCCTCTTCAGACTCAGTACGAATGCTTCTCTTACGAAGTCATACCTGGCCTTCCCCAACGAGACTTTTGTCCTCTCTTCTCTCTTCTTTTGCTCATTGTGTCAGCCCAGGATATAGTCTTTTCTGTGATCAATTAGGATCCTATTGTTTGTTTTTTGATTTACATTCACTTTTCAAAACGTGATTGTAGGAGATGTATCTTTGGGAGGTGGTGAGTTAAGTTGTCTGTGGCCATTTATTTTTCTCTCTCATTCTTACGGCTACCTACTTGCTTCCCCTACTAGAGTGATGCCTTCAAACACAGAGACGTGTGGCCTGCCCAGGCACCTTGCTAGACCCAGAACCTCCTACTGGGTCTTAGTGGCCATTCCTCCATTCTGCAAATATATCCTGAGTGAGTACTTAGCCTGCTGCAGGCCGGTGTACAGTCATGCTGTGCATCCAGCTGCATGGTCTCTCCCCTCCCTACCCCCATGCACTTCCTCTTTCACCAACACATGACCCTCAACCTCCAGCCCCCACATCTCCCACTTGGCCATCACAGGTCTTAACCCCTTTCTCCTCCTCACCTGCTTCTGCAACCTCACGGTCAGCCCCCCCTCCCATCTCCATCATCTCCTTTCATGTCTCCCTTCTCCCTTCCCTCCATTTGCTCTCCTGTCCACAAACCCCCCTGCCTATGTCGCCCCTTCTGCAAAGTGGTAAAAATGCAAGACATTATCCACACCCATGTTTCCTTCTCTCTTCCGGATATTACCACACGTGCCTTATGCCTGCACCTGCCAGTGAGGCAGAGGCTTATGGGGACCTTAACCCCGGACCTGCTACCCAGGCTGACAGGCATGAAAACAATAAATTCCAAATTCTTTTACCACTAGTCATATTTTTGGATTCTGCTGGCTCCTTCTTTGACCTAAAAGATATAATCCCTTTTCCCATGGGTCTGACAATAGTAATCAAAACATGCTACTAGTAAATTAAACCATGCAAAGAGGTAGGGAGAAAATACAAGGATCAAAGTGATAAAGGTAACAAAGAGGACATATTTAGGGTCATCAGGGAAGGCAGGTGCAGGAGGTGACATTTAAAAGGAGACATGAAAGATGAAAAGGGTATGAACATACAAAGAGACATAGTGCCAGGGGGAAAAGGGAACACACTTTAGGTACTCAGCACATA
Organism: Ctenodactylus gundi; assembly: GCA_004027205.1. NCBI lineage: Eukaryota > Metazoa > Chordata > Mammalia > Rodentia > Ctenodactylidae > Ctenodactylus > Ctenodactylus gundi. Next base: position 660,452 of record PVKB01000593.1, on the reverse strand, counting down.
TTTGTTGAATGAACTAACAAACAAATGATGGATATTTAAAGGACATCTACAGTCAGAAAAGCTTTTGTCATAAAGGGTTCCTTGCAATGGGACAAATGACCCCTGATCACCGTGCTTTCTGATTTGGGTTTGTCCACTAGCAGCCCCCGGAGTACTTGGGATCTTTTATCAGTCCTTTCCCTTGAGATGGTGGCAGTCGCTTCCAGCAGAGGGCGCCCTGACCCAGTCATCCCCCAGTACTGTAAATCAATCAATCAATCAAAAACACATAAGTAAAACCTTATCTCATATTGCCTTACACTTCGTCTCCTTGTGTGCCTACTTCGACGAAGCACAAACACACTCCTTGGGTAAAAGAGTGCTTTTTTGACATTATCTGTCTCTCGTTATTGACTTGCCTGTAGCAGACACTTGAGATGTCTATTGGATTACATTTTTCTTCTGTGGAAATTTATTAGGATTTTTGTCTTGGAATTGTATTTTTGGAAAAGCCTCAGTACACTTGAGGGCACCTCGTAGTGTTCTGGGTTTTCCTTGTGTGATGCCCTTTCATAATGCAACTGCATCCACCAAGGGGTGAGTGGAAGAAACAGAGCCACAGAATATGGTTCATCTGTGAAGAGATTCGGTTCAGGGACTTGACACCGAGCAATTGTAGTTGCTAATTAGGTCATTTCATTTCGGATCCTGAAGTGTGAAGTTCAGGGTTGGCAAGAGGGAAGATGGAAGACCATGATGCAGACCATCAAGGTGGACTGAAACTGTGTTACTACTTATTTTCTTGCCCTTCATTCCGCAGGAGTCCAACAGAGACCAGGACATTTGTTACAGAGTTAAACTGGCAGAGATGCTGAGAAACCTGAAGAATATAGGATTAGATGGTGCAGTCACAGGTCTAACCGTGTCCTCACACCCCCAAGGTAAGTGACAAGGTGGGTGAGTGGCAAAATGGTTGCTGCTTCCCTTCCACCCTCCGGATTTCCTACAAGAATCTCTCTTGTAAACTACTTTGGTGCTGCAGGCTTGTAATCCTAGCACTCTGGGAAGCTGAGGCAGGAGGATCGTAAGTTCAGTCAATCTAGAGATTTGGTAATAACCTGTCTCAAAATCAAAAATAAAAATGGACCGAGGATATAGTTCAGTGTAAAGACTCAATTCCTAGTACAAGACAGCATGGAAAAAGGAATCTTGGGAAATGTAGTTCAGCTTAGCCATCTGATAGGGTACAAAGCCAACATGTCAGCTGGGACTCAGCTCTTGCTCTTTGGAGCCTGCAAGCTGTTGCATGTTCTTTATTCTCTTACAGTAGAAGCCAGTGACCTGTTTTTCTTCTTCTTCTTCTTTTTAAATGAGTGTGTCATACTCATCTGACTAACTCAGCCTTGGTATACTTCAAAACTCTTGTAAATATATGTTCAGAAACACGCTGTTTTTGAAAAACTTCTTTTTATTATTATGCATTTGAGATATATAGTTATGGTTTTTTATTTATTTATATTTCGCATTTGTCATATTAGATAAGCCATGTGATGGGTTTTCTTCAGTGTCTGACTTATTTTGCTAAATAGGGAGTTATGCTGTTTTACTAATAGGATGATTTTTCTTTTGTAGTAGTTAAGAAAATTTTCATTTATTTGTTGTTGCTTTTTGTTTTGTTCTGTTTTCATGGAACGCAGGGCCTCACGCAGGCAAGCATTCTGCTACTGAGCTGACACCCCCAACCCCTGTTCCTATTGTTTGTTCATTTGTTTTTGAGGCAAGGTCTTGCTCTATAGTCCAGGAAGGTCCTGGACTCACTGTGTAACCCAAGCCGGCCTCTAACTCATGGCAGCTCTCTTGCCTCAGCCTACCAAGTGCTAGAATTACAGGTGTGTACCACCATGTATGGTTAACTTTTTAATGTGGTTCTGGGGAATCAAACCCAGGGCCGTGTGCATGGTAAGCGAAAGCACTAAGCAAGTGCTCCAACCGCTGGGCTACATACACCCCCAGCCTCCTGTCGTTTTTAGTGAAAACATTTTCTTGGGTTATTTTTCCTGATAAAGCTAATGTATTTAGCTAATGGTGGCTCTCAGTAGCTTTTCAGAATCTATACAGTATTAGGGAAGTAGTTGTTTTTAAAAATTAGCTCTAGAACTGCTATTTGTGGTAAGGGACACAGGTAGCGGAAAGGAAGAGCACTTTGTGGGTTATTTATTCTAGAGGTTCATTTATTTAACTTTGAGGATTCCTGACTGAGCTGGTTGAGGCATTGGGGTGATCATGACAGAATGTGGCACGTGCGCCTGTGGGTCCCGCCCCCTTCATTCTCACACACTCGCGTGCGCATGCACACGCCCACACCCTGAAAGAGAGTGACAGGTAAGGAAAAACACTAGGGTAAGCCTTGCTTGCATAGCCTTTCCTTTCAAATTTGGTAGCTGAAAATTGAAAGACTGAATCAAGATGGTGGTGGATCCTTTGCAAGGTTTCAGCTGAGAGGGTTTTGGCAGGCTGCCTGCACGCAGAGAATGTGCAGTTCACGCACACGACCACTAGGTGGTGCAGTGACCGTGCATATGGCGTGCCCTCCCCGGGGGTGATCAAGGTCCCCTAAAATAGTCTGTGTTCTTGCTTTTCCATATGGGACCTAAGCATTGGGAAGATAGCAAGGGTGGAAGACAGCCAAAGAATTGAGTGTTTTGCCAAATAGTATCTACAGTGTTTGAGAATGAAGAAAATCTATTTACACCATACTTGGCTCCGAAATCCTGGTGAAGGGTACCGGGTATGCAGTCTGTAAATGTCAGCTAATTATGAGCTCTTTGCTTTGTCACTTTTACGGCACGCTACTAAACTGTGGTGCATATTGGCACTTTCTATACAACAGATTCTGTTCCAGTTGGACAAGCTCACTGGGCTTTGCGGTAGAACGGGACACAATTTTTTTATTCCTCTTACTATGGATGTTTCTCTTGGAGCTAGGATTATGAGGTTCATTTATTTCATGCCTCTTAGATCCTGTACAAAGTGGTGAAAAAACACTAGTGCAACATGGATTAAGAGTCTCTATTCTCTGCTTTGAAATTAACCTGGATAGAAATGTTATTAGGACCTGGTTACAATTTCATGAGGACAAGGCCTTAAAGCCGGGCATGGTGGGACATGTCTGTAATTCCAGCACTTGGGAGGCTGAGGCAAGAAGTTTGTTGTGAATTCGAGGCCAACATTGGCTGCATAGGAAATTCAAGACCAGCGTAGACTACAGAGTGAGCCCTTGTCTCAAATAATAATAATAATAATAAAAGAATATCAAAGTGAGTGCAAAGTAATTGTAGGTGCCTTAGAAGAGAATGCACAACACAACAAGTAAATTTTGGCTAATCATTCATTTATTTGTCGGTAGAAAAATTGGTTATCTATGTGGAACAAAGGGTAAAACAAGGTAAAATTTATTCTGCTTAAAAATAAAACTTGGTGATTTTTTTTTTTTTTTTTTAGTACTGCGAATGGAACTCAGGGCCTTCACACTGAGCTACATACCCATACCATTTCATTTAAAAAATTTTTTTTGAGGTAGTGTCTCACTAAGTCATTGAGTTGCCTTGGTTAGATTCAGACTTGCAATCCTCCTGACTCAGCCTCCAAGAATGTTGAGATTGCAGACGTGTGCCACCACACATGACTAATGATCTACTTTTTGAAATTGTTGGTTGGTCTTCCTCATGGAAAATATTTCATAAAGACACTGTTAATATGTTATAGTAGATAGAAAAGAAATGATAGCCTACAAGAAAATAACTATACCATATATGACATACAAAGACGTCCCATAATCAGTATGAAAAAGATAAGCAACTCAATAGCCACATAAATAAAAGTAATGAAATAACCAATTCAGAGAAAAATACAAATGGGCAATTAACATTTGAAACGGTGCTCTGTCTTCCTGGTAATATAGCATAACCTCTAGGCATTGATATTGGGAAAATGCAGAACCAAACAAAACAAGCCATTTCTGGTCTTTAGATAGGTAGAAAAAAAGAGATAAAATTCAGAGTTGTTGATGGTCAGAGAAAGGGATGTTCTCACATTCTCTTGGGAGCAAATTAGAATAGTAATTCTGGATAGCAATTTGGCAGCTTCCAATGAAAGTTCTGATATATGTGCCAAGAAATTTGTCTTTCAGTAACATTTCACCTCCCATCCAAATAATATATGCCCCAATTTGTGTATGCTACCATATAGATCATAGCCCTGTTATACTAAAAAAATGAAATTTCATATAATTGTTCATGAATTAGGACAATAATAAATAAGCTGTGACATATCAATACCAGGTGATATATATAGTTGATAAAAAAGATACAGATATTGGCCATTCTCGAGAAGTGTATGTGTGTGTGTGGTGTGTGTGTGTTTCAGTGTGTTATGGTTTGAAGCTGGAATGTCCCTCCCAAAACCTCATGTATTTGGATGTTGTGAATTATCTGTGGATTTCATGTGCTATTAGGAGGTGGGGCCTGATTGGGAGACGCAGACCACTGTGCTGTGGGTGTAGGGGGATCACTGAGTATTGATGGATCACTGAGGATGTGGACCGGCAAGATGCGCTCTTGCCCCGACTTCTCCCTTGCTCTCATCCTTCCTCTTGTGGTGCTGTGAGCAGCTGTTTTCTGCCAGCTCCTTCCCACATTGCCAGTTGTCCATGAATGGACTGACCTAAAACTGTGACATGAAACAAACCTTTCCTCTCTTAGGCTGTGTCCCAGCAATGAAAAAATAACTGACAGTATGTGCACTGTAATAATACAGAAACACCTCCAAAGGACACACTCCAAACTGATAATATTAATTAGCTCTGGCTCTATGGAAGGGATTTGGGTTGTTTTTATGAAGCAATAGTGCCAAATTTCCCTTAAGATGAGCAGGTATTAATGCATTATGACATTTAAAAATAAATTTATTTTGAAAGATATTGTGATGATTATAAGTTGTAATTTCTCAAAATGCCCCAAGTTCCTGAATCATTCCCAATAATATATCCAAAATGTGAAGACCCATATGAGCTGGGGAGCAATAGCTCTGTGCTCCTAGCACCCTTGAAGCTTATTCATTTCAGCCTCCCACAGTTCACTTCTGTTACAAGAACTCGGTTGGTTCAGGCCTGTGCTCACCAAAGGAAGAGAAGGACAAGGCAAAGGAGCCAGAAACATGGCTTAGAAATTTGTGTTGCTCTTCCCTCCCACTTTCTTTGTTGCCTTAACAAATCAAGGAATGTCTGGCTCTTGCCTTTGGGGTGTCCTTTCTCATCCTAGGGCTTTCCATTTCATGCAGGCACTATATTATGTACCCTTTCAAATTTGTAATTAGAGCCTCATGGTCTGGCTTGCTGTGGATACTGGTAAAAGCTTTCCAACTTCTCCAGGGTTCTGGGGGCTCTCTTGTCTCCTACACACCCACCTTTTTCTTCCCCGTGCTAATAATGACAAAATCCATTTCCAGACCTATAAAATTGCCCCTCACTTCTCTCACAACCACCTGGGACCTTTCTGTCGTAAGTTTTGGCTTCTTAAAAACACTTTCTTCCCATACTCATTTTCTTCTCTCTTTTCCTCTTGTGCAGTGGATTGAATGCAGGGTCTTCACTCTGAGCTATATTCCCAGTCCCTTTCTATTGTTTTATTTGAGACAGGCTCTCGTTGAGTTGCTAAGTTGCCCAGGCTGGGCTCAAGCTTGGTGATTCTCCCACTTCAGCTTCCCAAAGCCAGTTTCTCTAATGCACTTGATTTCTGTGGCTCCAGTATGTCCTGTCGCAGTGGTGGCATTCCATCGCGCTCTGTCCACATCCCACTTCAGAACTACTAATCCTCTTGGCGGGGGAACCCATGATGAATGCCATCTATTTTAGCCTATCACTGCCCCTTCTCTGCTGAGCAGTTACCTTGAACGCATTCCTAAGGCGTATTTGGCAATTTGTGGCCTGGTGCACCTTTTCCAGCAGGCCTACGGATTGCTAGTCACACATCACCATCAGCTTCTGACCTGCAGTTATATTTGTAAATGACTTTCCCACCTTCTCCAGGAGCTCCCATCTCCGCACATCCATAAAGAACTCCTTTCCTGAAAGCCCCGTCATTTATTCGCTCCCCCTTAACTCGCTTTGACCTCATTTTGCTTTCCCCCAGAAGGAGGCGTGTGTCAAAGACGGATCTTCTCTCTCTCTACTTTCCTTTCCTACCCACTTCAGAATCTCTTTCCCTCTGCTGTTAGAAGTGGAGTAGAAATCAGCTTCCATCAGTCATGGAATTTCCTATCTCTGTGCATAAAAATCTCCGTTCCTTTATTTCTGGTAATGAACAGGCATATTTTGTCTTGCACTAACTGAAGCACTGATGAAAATGTTGAATCACATCTGCCTCAGGTCAGCCCCAGAGGAGCACCGTGCATGGTGCCCCTTGCCGCTGGTTCCTATCGAACTATCCGGTCCGTTGTCAATATCATCCCCCGGTGTCAATTGTGCCTGGTACGAACTGTACTTTCCAAACTCGTTAATGAGCAGGTCACGGCCAAGAGCAGGATCAAAAGCCTTTCCAAGGTCAATATATATTATGTTGCTTGCTACTCCCAAATCCATTAGGCTTGTCATCGGTTACCAACAAAAATGAGAGTAGATCAGCATGCTTTTTTTCCCCTGATCATTACTTAGTACCTTACACTTACCTTTTTATGAAATTTCACCTGTGGAATTTAAGAAAATACCATCTGGTGAGTAAAATCACAGGATTTATTAACATTTCACCTCTTTGCATGTTCTGAAAATTTAGATTAATCCTTATCCTCTTTCTGATCTGCCAAGAATTCCCAAAGATGGTGCAGTAATTTGTCAAAGAATCATGAAGATTCTTCACAAAGTATAAGACAAAAGTCCTGTGAGATGGCTGTGATTGCAACGACATTATTTAGTATTACTCTGTGCAAGTGGAGAGTTAGGCAGCCTGTGTTGCCTGGTGGGACTTGTAATTGGGTGTGTGGGGGTATACACATTTAAATTTCCTATTACTTTAATATCATATTTTCAGCTACCTTCCCCCACTATTTTATTTTCCTTTAATGAAATAAATACTATTTCCCTACATATCTGTTGCAAGCAGGATTTTAGTTCTTGCTTTGGTTCTCCCCAGGGTTTGTTTGGGTTTTTTTCTTTGTTTTTTGTTTTTTTGAGAAAGGGTTTCATGCTGTAGTCCAGGCTACTTCTGAACTCACTATTGTAGCCCAGGCTAGCCTCGAACCCACAACAATCTTCCTGCCTCAGCATCCCAAGTGCTGGGATCACAGGAGTGCACTACTATGCTACAAGCTTTTGCCACTAGGCCCAGATGGTAACCATTTCTTGCAAGACTTGGAATGGGGGGCTGGGACAGAGGCCCATGCGCATGCCCCTCTGTAGGTTCCCACAGAGCCATCAGATCAGCATGCTGACGCATACTGATCCTGAGCAAATCTGTATGCTGACTGGACTGTCTTTGGTCGGAGGTATGTGGCCTAGCTAATCCCTTGCGGCTGGCAGGAACCAAACCTACCCCTTGGAAGCTGACTAAGGCTTTGTAGGAAATATTCTTTCTTTTTAAAAATGGCAGATGTTCTAGGTCACTTCTAGTTTATGAAATTAGCCAAATGTCACTGAGTGGTCAATGTTAGTAGGCACCCGCAGGCTGCATGAGAGCACCAGGCCATCCAGCTCCTTGGCCAAAGCCACTGCTCTCAATGACACCACTATCTCTGCTGACAACTAGAAGGGTCAACATTATTAAACATTTTCTTTGTACCAGGCCCCATGCCAAGCACCATACATGGATTGGTTCACTTAATTCTTGTAACCACTCTGTAAGGTAGGTCCTATTTTTTTCCCAGACAAGAGTTTGCTAAAGGTCACATAACTAATTAATGACAACATTTAAAATCAAGTCAATCCTGTTTCTCAACCTCCATTCTTAACTGCTAGAAGGGCACACCTGGAACACAAACCAGTCAGTGTCTGGGCCAATGGTATGTCTAGGCCAGGTCTCAACTGCTCACTCTGCAGTGCTCCTCCCTAGGCCTTACTCTTGCTGGGATGGTGTGTAGTACAGAAAGGGGTGGGCTTGGATAAGGGGTTGGGATGAAATTCTCTTTCAAGGAAATTTGAAGCTGAGAAGATAGCAGAGGTGGTCTAATCTGGGCAAATGAGCTCATAGAAGAGTTTAGCCCAGTGCCACAGGCCTGTAATCCTAGTCTTCTGGGAGCCTGAGGCAGGAGGATTCCTGTCCAGCCTGGGTAACTTAGTGACTTAGTGAGACCCAGTTTCAAAATCAAAACTAAAAATGGGCTCTATGTGAAGGCTCTAGCTCGAGTCCCACACACACCACACAGCAGCCTGTGCATTTTCTCTTTTTGCTTGGGGAGACCATCCTCATAAAGGATCTAATTGAGCAATTATGTGCTATATGCACCAAATGTAAACAGAAATGATACAGGCAGGCCTCCCATCCTCCCCTCAACGTCCAGGATGATTTTAGCAAGAGACTGTGTGCTCTTTTGTTCTGTTAATATCGACCACTTTAAGGCATCAAGTCTGTCCTAATTGCTGCCATTCCTCTGTGGCAGATGAAGTATCTGGTCTTCCACGACCCATGGGATACACAAGAATTAGCATAATAGCACCACCTCCACCAAGTGGCAGCTCAGCCAGCACCGAGACACACAGACCATCATTTGAGTCAATTAGCAAAGGCTCAAATGGCTCTTCAGCCAGTTGGCCCATGCTGATGATAGGAGATTGTGAGTTCAATCTTAGTGCCAAGGCTGTAACTGACAGCTCGAACTGAAGAGTGACATTGGTCACCGTGTCTGCAGGCACCGCTGTTAATCTCTTCTTCTGGGTGTCTCTGTGTCAATAGTGTGGTGCCTAAAATGATCAGGCTTCAAAGGACTCCTTTTTGTTGACAGTGAAGTCATGGAGGGCTGGTGACTGTGTCTCTACACTAGTGACAAAAAAGCAAGAGGGGGCAAGTTTGCTGCTCTCTAGGGGAGGGCTTCCAGAATACATGTTCAAGAGATTCTGTGTATTGAGTGCTACATTGGGGGTGCAGGTGGAGGAATTTCCAGAAGGTGAGAATCTTTGAACAATTTCATTGGTCACCATGGAGGCACTTACATAGTCTGAACTGGAAATTTTCCTTCTTCTATTTCTCTTCCCTTCTCTCCCTTTCCCTCCCATCCTCTACTCTCCTTTTTTTTTTTTTTTTTTTTTTTTTTTTTTTTTTTTTTTTTTTTGCGATGATGGGAATGGATCCCAGGGCCTTTGCACTATGCTACGCCCCCAGCCCATTTTGGTTTTGATTTTGAGACAGAGTCTCACTAAGTTGCTCTCCTCATCCTCCAACTCCTCCTCCCCCTCCTCCTCCTACTGCTTCGTCAAGACTTGCCTTGTGCCCGGCCCTGATGTAAATGATCTAGTGCTCATAGAACTATAACGTGAGAGTTGTTACCCTCATATTAGAGCTCAGGACTCTCAGAGTGGCTTAATAATTTACCAAACTGCATATGCAACCAGAAAATGGCTAAGCTAGGAAGAGAGGCAATGCCTGGCCACAGGAAAATCATATTCCCTTTTGGATTAAAATAAATGTAAATACAAAATAATTTTAATTTGCCTGCCCAAAAAGGAGATGTCAAATTAACAAATGTAACAAAACCCAGGGGTGAAAGGCGTGCTGGGGGGGGGGGGCATGGTCAGAGGAGAGAAGGTAGTGAGAAGGGTGATGTCACAGAGAGCTTCTGCGGAGGACAGAATCTTGGTGAAAGTTAGAACCATGTGTGGGACCTAGACAAACAGAAGGAAGCTGGGCCCGGTGACAACATACCATAAGAGAGCAGTTGACAGTGTGTGGGACAGCTGTTTATGATTCAGTCAGATTCATTTCAACAAGTATTTCTGAGGGCACAACGAAGGCACTGGGGTGGGCCAGTAGGATATTGTCATGAGCAGAACCAATGGAAATCTCCATTTCCACAGGACTTACAGTCTGGTCTGGTCACAGGGCTGACTACATTTCTATCTTGCTTATTTATTTATTTACTTATTTGTTGTCTGAGCCTCTACTCCTCCTGAAAACGATATGTTTCATGATCCCAGAGATTGGATAGTTGCCTTTCTAACTTCATTGTTATTTCTCCTAGCAATGGCATCTGACTCATGACTGGAGAAACAGCCCAAACATACTGTTTCACTTTCTACTTGGAGTGACTATGCCGCCCTGACTGCAGTACACTCTCGGGGCCCAGCCATGTAATTTACTCCCCTGCCTAGAGTTCTACTGTTGCCTCAGAGATGGTAATATGCCCAGGGTTCAGCAGGTCCCATTAAGCCACCCCTGAGGACACTCTGTGAGCGCCGGAACACAGCCTTGTTCTTCTACTGATGTGAAGAAAAAGGGCGGTAGCTGCTGCCATCCCTTATGACCAGGAAGGACACATACAGTGCTTGAGGTCATCAAGTGAAGCCCAGCAACAAAGCTGACACCAGAACAGGACAGAGAATCTCAGTGATGCCCTGGCGTCGTTGCATCAAGTTTTACCTGAAGGTGAACCTGCACCTACCCACCTCAGTTAGGTGGGGGAGTTCCTGTTAGGTTTCCTGTCGTTTGCAACACCAAGGGCTTGAGACAGGGACCTCGTCTATTGTTGTACCTCTGATATCTTCTCGCTGACAGTGCTTGGCCCCTGCAGGAACTTGCCATTTGTGTAGTGAATTTTTGATGAGTGAAGGTAAAGAAGAAGTTAAAGAAGAAGTAGCCTATTTTTTTCTTGTCTTAACAAATGAATATAGTTTAATATCATATTTAGTAGACTTAATTTTTGTGAGGTATATCATACAGACAAGAGTGAATAAAACAGGCATATGGTTATGGTTTGGATGTGGAATATTGTCCAAAAGCCTCACAGATTATTATTTGGGTGTCGTATATTATGTATGGATGATCTCCCGTGCTGCTAGGAGGTGGAGCCTGGAGCCTGGCCAGGAGGGGCTCATCCCCAAGGACGCAGAGGATGACTGAAGGTGTGACCTTGCTCGGCTTTTCCACAGACCCTGATCCTTCCTTGTAGGGGATTCAGGTTGAGGTGAAGCCTAGCTAGCACAAGTCCAGGACACTTCGGTAGAAGCAGGCTCCATCACATAGCTGGCGTCCAAGGCAGGTCTCGAGGCACCCACGTCCAGTGACAAACTGCTGATTGGTGGCCCCATCTTTCTTCCTCCACTTCCTCCCTTCTCCTGGGCGACCTCGCTAGTTAATAAGGCCTTGCTAATTGGCCCCAGGTAACTTCTGCATTATCCTAGTCTATTTAAGCTCTGTACTTCCTAAATAAAGTGAGATTGCGTTCACTGAGATGGGTTCCAGGAGTGCTACTTGGTCGTCCAGCCCCTCCTCAGCTGTTCTGGGGGTCCCCGCAGGACAGAGACCCCTACACTTCCTCTTGTGATGCTGTGAGCAGCTGTTCTCTGCCATGCCCTTCCACCATCGCTGACTGCTTATGAATAGACTGCAACCTCCTAAAACTATGAGCTAAAACAAACCTTTCCTTCCTTCAGTTGTGGGTGTCAGGTATCGTGCCCCAGCGATGACCAAGTGACTAAGACATATATTTTATTCACTGCCTGATTGATTGCTTTGGGGTACTAGAGATTAAGTCAGAGCCTCTCAGTCTGAAGATAAGCAAGAGAATGATTGGCATAAAATCAGATTGCGGTTCTGGTTATGAGGAAGGATGAGAGAAGTGCAGTCATCCATTGTAAGAATATTCCACAATCCTCTATATAATCACTGATATTATTTTATAATTTTAATCTATATTATTATTATTGCCAGCATTATTATCAATGTTAATATCTTCAACAATTAGGCTACTTCTAGTTGAAGCTACCCCAAATGACAGTGCTGTGAATATTCCCACGCATGTGACTTGTAACACACATAGAAAAGTCTGTATTATACCTCGGAGTAGAATTGCTGGGCCCAGAGTGTAGGCGTATGCTCATGTAGGTAACTGGATTTTTGACTTCTGTTTCAAACAACAGTGTGAGGGTGTTCCCCCTTCTCTAGAGACTCACCAACCATTTAGTGTGGTCAGACCACAGAATTCTTACCAATCTCTTGAGTGTGTAGAAGTCTTTCATTGTGGTCAACTGTTGAAGGACATTGCAAATTACCTTTCGGTTCAAATTACTTTGTAATTTTCACCATAACTTATACTTTCACTTACTTTACAGTGTTTCTTTTTTTTGTGGTACTCTGGATTGAACCTGGGCCCTTTACTCTGGTCTATGTCTCCAGCTCTTTTTATTATTTGAGACAGATCTTGCCAAGTTGTTAAATTCCCAGGGATGGGCTCAAACTTGCAATCCACCTGCCTCAGCCTCTTAGAGTGCTAGCATTACAAGCATGCACCTCCACTTTGAGCTAAAATGTGCGTCTTAATGTATAAATATGCTTTCAAGTTGTATTGTCCTTCTTGACTTGTGAAATTATTGCACTGCTGTAACGCACAGTGAGCTGTATGGTTTTGAAGATTGAACACTGACTGAAGCTTGCCCTGAATAAAAAGTGCACTGTTTGCTCTGGTAAAAAAAAAAATGTTTGTTTTTATAGGTGTTTGGAATTGAGATCTCTATATGTCCATTGTGTTATTTAAATATTTTATATTCTATTTTCCTGCTTGTTCTGTGAATTATTGTCTTTTCTATTTGTTTTTGTAGGCTCTTTGCTTAGACATTTTTGAGGCTTGTTTTCAGGAAATACAAAATTTAAAACTGCCATATCACTCTTGTGATTTGAGCATATTATTATTACAAAGTGACCTCCTTCTAAGTACCTGAGTTCGATTCCCCAGCACCACTTGAGTGGGGCGTGGTGGCGCACACCTGTAATCCCAGCACTCAGGAGGCTGAGGCAGGAGAATTGCGGTGAGTACAAGGCCAGCCTGGGCTCCATAGTGAGTTCAGGACCAGCCTGGACTACAGAGCGAGACCCTGTCTCAAAACAAAACAAAATACAACAAAACAAACAAATAAACGAACACAGACAAAGTGACCTCCTTCATCTTTGGAATCATTTTGTGCCTCAAAGTCAACATTACCCTGAATTTCTTTTCGTGGCATGTCTTTCTGTGTCTATATCGTCCTGATGTGTACCGTATCACATTTAGTTGGTCCTTTTGACTAGTCTGAATGTATCACTTATGAGATGGAGCTTTCAGCCTACTTACATTGATATAATTAATTATCTGTGGTGATTTTTATCTGTCAAGTGTTCTGGGCTATTTGCGTCAGCTCTCCTCTTTTCATTTTGTTTTTATTTATTTTTTTTTCTGTGTGCCTTTCTTAACTCTTTCCAATGGATTTATTCTGTTTTACCACTCCATTTTCCTCTCTGCTCATCTGGCAGCTAGAGAAATTTCCAGTTTTGCTTCTGTTCTTTTATTGGTTGCCTCCGGAAGGGAGGCACACATACTTACATTGTCAAAAACATTTTCATCATAGTCCTACTCTCTTAGACAATTCTAAGCTGGTGCATAGATTGGTGGATAGATACATTTGCCAGTTTTTTTTTTTTTTTTTTGTTCCATCTTGTTCTTCTTAGTCCCACATGGCACTATAGATATCTAGTCAGTATCAGTCCCCCTGTCCCCCATCTTGGATAGTTCCGGGCTTCCTCTTCTGTTACCTCCACTTAGGGGTTTCTGAGACTCACACTGCAACTCCCTAGGCTCAGCTTCCCCTGCTTACATTTTAGCCTGGAAACTACTGACCCTTTTGCCAGCACTTTTTTTTTTTTTTTTTGAGACCGGATCTTACTAAGTCACTAAGTTGCCCAGGCGGGACTCAAACTTGCAATCCTCCTTTTTCAGCCCTCCAAAGTGAAGGGATTACAGGCCTGTATTACCAAGTCCAGATAAGTAAGTCTTTAACATCTCACTGAACATATTTAGTTTGGTTTAGTTTTGTAAGGTAGGAGAGTCACAAAGTTTCCTTTTTGTATGTCCCTCTATAGTCATATCATTAGTGTGTCAAAAAGAGAAAAAAACTTATGACCCAAATCAAGTGATGCACTTGAATCAAGGAAAAATTTATAAATTATAGTATGTAATTATACAATAAATTAGGGCCCTAATCTGTGAAACTGGTTGAAATAGTTCTCCAATCTCTTCAGTATCTCAACAAAATCCTGCTTGCTTTGCTCATCTTTATCTAATTAAACCTTTCCCTTTAGTACCACACACAGTCAAAAGAAGTTTTAAAAAGCTCTGTTTTTCTTTTATTGCAACAATATACTTCACACTATTTTTCTTTTGAGAACTCACAATATTTTAATTACATCCCCATGAACTATGAGAGGATATTTGAAAGTAGCCTGAGGTTTTCTGCAATCCTCGTGTGTAGGCTTGGGTAGGACAGACATCTGACTTACAGATAACTCTCAGGAATGCAATCTTCTTTCAAGATAGGGCCCACTCGTAGCTTGTTTTCAAAATATTTATTAAAATAATGTAACCATATTAAAGAATATTTGAAAAAAATGCTTTCAACTTCTACCAGCTAAGTTCAAGGGTTTTCGTTTTCCCTATCAGCTTCCAAACTTTCTTGATATACTTTGATTGCAATTGTTGCAAACACGGTGCTGAATTGTCCTTTGGAAAATTCCCAGAGTTCCATTAAAAACCCTTCATTACACATTTTTAACCTATCATTTTCAATACCTTCCTGCTAATCTACCAAGCTGATATATTTTACATCATAATTTCCCTATTGCTGGATGTGTATAAATGGTCCACTTGTTAAATGTATGTTTATTGAGCTCTTAAAGAGTTAGGCATGATTCCAGGAGCTGTGGACACTGACATGAATAAAATATGGCCGTGGCCTTGAAGGATTCAAAGTCTCACGGGAGTAGATAAGAAGGGAATGTGGGATGTGCTAGGACAGAGTTCTTACATATGTCCACAAACAAGAACTAATTCAATAATAAGCTTACCTCTGTTTTTCTAGAATATAGGCAGACTTATTGTTTTAGGACATTTGTTTGTTTGTATGTTTCTTTTTGAGACAAGGTCTCACTGTGTAGTCCAGGTTGGTCCTGACCTGATGTAGCCCAGGCTGGTCTCAAAAATCAATAGCAATCCTCCTGCTTTAGCCTCCTGAGTGCTGGGATTACAGACTTATGCCAGTATGCTGGCTTTAGTCAAACTTTTCCTGCCAGTGGTTTCTTACAAAGTTCAT
This sequence comes from Ctenodactylus gundi, assembly GCA_004027205.1. Classification (NCBI taxonomy): domain Eukaryota; kingdom Metazoa; phylum Chordata; class Mammalia; order Rodentia; family Ctenodactylidae; genus Ctenodactylus; species Ctenodactylus gundi. The sequence goes on along the minus strand of PVKB01000593.1, from coordinate 645,157 downwards.
AGAAGTTTCTCAAAGAAGCATACTGTATTTGGGTTTTAATTCAGTGTACATCTCTTACATATGACATTCATTCCCAAGGTACTTATTTACTTATTGGAATTTATCTTCTATGAATTACGGGCTTGTACCATTTTAAGGATTTTAAAGGATTTTTATGGCAGTGTGTGTGGTAGCATAGTATCACAAAGATACTAAGCTCACAAACATGATAGCGCCATAGCAATCATCTGTGGGGGGAAAAAAAAGAACAGAAAAGACCACAAGAGCAAGTTGGGATAGAAAGGTTTTCGCAGGAGAGCACGGTGACCATTGCTGGCCATGAGGCAATTGCGGGGTTAAGCTGCCACCCAATTAGACCCGGTTCCAGGATGAGCCGGTTCTGTGGCATCATGTGGATTAAAGCATGGAAGAGCTCACAAGAGCCATACACACCACAAGACGGGAAACATTATTATGAGCGTGTGAATAGTCAGGTACAAAGGTAATGGAAAGGTGGCAGATCTCAAATGTTTGGGGCCCAGGAGAGTGGTAAAGTGCTGCTCCCACACCCAGGCCTGCTGACGATATTCAGGAGCCAGCAAGATAGGTTTTTGCTTTTAATTAACCAATCGATACGTTTCAAGAGCAGGTTTCCGTAGCATCGCCGTTCCATTTATGAGTGAACAGAGGCCCAGGACTACACAAAGCCAGAGTTGCAAGGACTGGCTCTGAAGGCCCTTGAGTCCAAGCCTCTCATTTTTCAGATGAGGACAACATCCTGCTACTTAGCAGAGATTTGGTTAAGAGGCAGAAACATCAGGCTTCCTTGCTGCCTGGTCCATTCCCATTAGACCAGTGCTCTTCAGCCTTTGGAGCCGCAGAGAGGCTGAGCATTAGCTGGAAGCCTCATGGAGCGTTGGGAAAATGGACTGAAAGCAATTTCTGGGTGTAGCGTGTAGTGGCTGTTACCAGGTGGGGATGAGTCCTTCCTGTTCAGTGTCTCTCGAGTGTGCACGCTCTGACAGAGGCTAGCGCTAAAAGGGACATGGACGTGAAGAGGCCACTCAGCATCGCTCTCCTTGCTGCAGTGAGACAGCCATTATTTTTCATTAAATAACTAATATTCTGAGCAACCCACTTACTCATCATCAAGGGCCATTAGTCGCTACTCTTTGTCCCACATACACCCTAATGGTGCTTTATTGAGGGTTTTACTAAAGAGTTGCTAATTTTCAAAGGGGAAAATGAGTGACAACCGGAAGCACAATTTAGATTTCCCTGTAAAGCTCTGCTATATATCTTCTCTTTCACCTTTGCCCTGGAAAACAAGGTAGCTGCACAGGATATACGGTGAGGTTTTAACTCGCTGGGGGTGGGGTGGGGGGTGCGGGGCGGGTTGGGTTTTTTCTCTGCTGCAATTCAGGATTTGGTCACAGGGGGGCGCACTCATCTCTCAATTGGAGGCTCAGGAACCTCTTATCAGCTTCTGTGTTCTTTTTGGACCCCGGAAAGGCCGGTTTAAAGGCTAGGCCAGTTAGTGGGACCCAGAGGCAACAGAAGAGTTCTCCTTTAAGCTAACCCGAGACCAACTCTTATCGATCCCGGTAGTTCAATAGGATAAATATTCCCAAGCTCATCCCAAAAGGCAGCTGGGGGATGAACGGATTTCACTTGGCTGTGACTGGTTTGTTTAGTTTATGTTTTACGTTACTGGAGATTGAACTCAGGGCCTTCATATTGAGCTATATTTCCAGCTCATTTTATTTTTGATTTTGAAATGGTGTCTAAGTTGCCTAGGCTGGACTCCAACTTGTGATCTTCATGCCTCAGCCTCCCAGAAGGCTTGGAATACAAACCTGCACCGCCTGGCCTGGGTTACAATGTGTTGTGATTTTATTTTATTTATTTATTTATTTATATTTTTAAAATCCCATTCCCTCCCCTACAATGGGTTGTTTTTTAATCTCCTCATGGCAAATCTTCTGGGTGGCGCTGGAGGAATCCCAATTACAGTCATAGCAGACAGAAAAGGTGGCCTGGCTGGGTGACTTGTAGGGCAGAACCCCGAGAATTGTCTCCCACCTCCACATTTTTCCCCCATTGGTCTTCTCTTCAGTCCATTATTTTGGTTTAATTCACATCCTCTTTCACACTGAGCATCCCCTTAGATCCTGCAAAACTTCATGAAAACTGAGAGGATCACTACGAAAGTTCTAGCACAGCCAATGGTGCTAGTCTTTGGCAAGAGCTTCAGGGATAAGTAGGACCGAGGCTCAAGGAACCAGATGAAATTAGAGCCAAGACGCTTTAGACTTCAATTTCATTAACAGATATGTACAAAATGTTCTTTATTTCCTTGGCCATCTGGCTGTCTGTCGATTTAATTTTTGGTTGTGACATGATAAATAGCAGACAAGTGGATGACTGGCCAGATCTTGTTTCCCTTGCTGGGTCCAGGATTAGCAGATAATCCTGAGATGGCTCATTGTGTATTCTCAAAGCCTGTAGACGTTAAACCCATCAGGACACAGCGCAAAGACAATTCCAGTTGCAGATGCTTTTTAATTAACGGGAGCTTTGTGTCAGCTTTCCTACCTAGCCAGCCAGAGTACCCACGACCGACCGGGCAGGTGCAGCCTGTTGTTGTGCTTACAGATCAACAAAGGGGAGAGCAAGGGCAGGGACCCTTCAGCCAGTTGGCACCCAGTGGGTGCCTGCTGCCCTGCTCCAGGCTCCCTCCTGCTGCTGCGGTTCCGCCTCCTGCCTAATTCTTCACCAAAGTCTCTTTTGTGTGTGTGTGATACTAGAGATTGAGCACAGGACCAACACCCTGAGCTACATACACCCCCAGCTTTTTATTTATTTATTTTTTAATGTTGAGGCAGGGTCTTGCAAATTTGCTGAGTTACTGAGGCTGGGCTTGAACTTGGAATACTTCTGCTTCAGCCTCCTGGAGGGCTGCGTGCGTCACCGAGCTCAGCAACAAGGTTTCTTTAAGTGAACTTGTTTGGCTCCACTTGCCTGAGTCATTGCCCCAATGCGTATCTACTGTAGCAGGTATGGGGCTAGGCCCGGGACCCATAATGCTGAGGAGGGCCACCTAGCAAAGGGGAGCATAAAAGTAAATGGGGGGGGGGTGGTATTTGGACAGCAAAAGCCCTAGGGAATTTTCCTACCTGAATTGGCTGCCTTTTCCTCCCAGCGACACCTCTTTTTCTGCCTCTATGGGCATGCTTCTCTAATGAATGGACCCCTCCACTGTGGTGCCATGGATCCTAGAGAAGATGCTGGGGGCAACCTTGCCTGCTCCTTTGATACTGCGAGTTCTACCAGAGCCAAGAGCCGGTGGTTTCATAAAACCCAGGTGTGATGGTTTGGATCTGGGATGTCCAACCAAAGCCTCACCTATTTGGATGTTGGGGATTATCCATGGATTTCACACCCTGTTAGAAGGGGTGGGGGCTAGTCAGGAGGGTGGGTTACTGAGTGCGTGGCCTGGAAGGACATCCGCTTGCCCTGACTTCCTCTTGAGCTGCCGTGACAGCTATTCCATGCCAGGCCCTTCAGCTATTGCTAGCAGCTCCTAAGTGGACCGAGATGTCCTGAAGGGGGGGGCTGACCTAGGCCTTTCCTTCGTGAAGTTGTGGGTGTTGGATGCTGTGTGCCAGCATTGAAAATGTAACTGAAACAGCAGATTGGGCACAGCAGTGAACATGCGTAGTTCGCAGGCAACTGGATTGGTGGGTGTTTTTCCTAGCTCCTCCCTTCCCTACTTGTCTTCACCAGCCGACTCACCAAAGCCCCATGTCTGCGGGTAATCTTCACCTGAATTGCTCAGTCTCAACCTAATAAGGAATTGCAGAAGGGGTAAGGTCCTTTATGCCTTTGACACTAATGGTGTTGCCCATGGACCGGCGGCACCAACTTGACTTTGGAGCTTGATGGCAAATCCAGATTCCCAGGCCCCGCCCCAGACCTACTGGGTCTGGAGCTGCCTTTTAACAAAATCCCCAGTTGGTTTGTCAGCACATCAACATTTGGAAAACAGTCTTGTAAATTGGAACTTTTTGAGCTTTTCCCTTGATGCTCTCACATTAGATGAGTCACACTCCTGAGTGAGGCCCAGGTCACGAGTGCTCTACGCCACGGGAAAGGAGTGGCAAGAGAACACTGCACCATGGTGGTGCGCAATGTCTCATCTACCTTACGCCACAAGTAGGTGAACGCCCAGGTCCCTTCCTGTCAGCTTGAGGCAGCGCGGAGACCACGAACCAGGGCCTCAGGGCTCCTTAGTTCCTAAACGTGTTGATTACCACATGCCATGTACATATGTTTGTGGGGTAGAGTGCGATATTTCAATTCACAGACATAATACGTGCTGAGTGAGTCGGAGAGTCACCACACGGCCCTCTTTCCCTTTTCTTACTTTGTGTTTGGAGCACCTGAGCTCCCCTTGTCTAGGTATTGATAAAAGTATAAAAGGTTCCGGGGGACCGTGGTCACCCTACTGTGCTGCAGAAGAGTGGGACATATTTCTTCCATCTAGCAACGTTTGTGTCACCACTATCCAGCCTTCCACTGTTCTCTCTCTCTCCCACATCTCCAGCTTCCAGTTATCACTATTCTACATTCTGAATGGCAGAGAAGATGTGGAATTTGTCTATCTCCACTTAACTTATTTCAAGACACATAATTCCTTTCAGTTTCATCCTTTTTTTGTTTTTGAGACAGGGTCTCGGCTCGCCTTGGACTCACAGCAAGCCTCCTGTCTCAGCCTCCTGAGTGCTGGGATTACAGGCGTGTGCCACGATGCCCAGCTTTATGTGGTGCTGGGGAATCGAACTCAGGACCTTGCACTTGCTAGGCAACCACTTTAACCACTGTGCCGTCCTCCACCCCCAGTTCCATTTTTTGCTGCACATGAGAGACAAGCATTTTCTTCGTGGCTGAGTGATATTGCACTGTGTACATACAGCATTTTTTCTTATTCATCCACTGATGGGTATTTCTGATAATTCTGTATCTTGACCATTGTAAAGACTGCAGCAACAAACATGTGTGTACAGGGGTCTCTTTGATGTGCTCTTGCCACTTCCTGTGGATAAACGCCCAGAAGTGAGATAGCTGAATCGCACGTTAGATCCTATCAACAGTGTGGGAGATTTCTCTTGTTTGGACATTCCTCCCAGAACTTGAAAAATTTTTTTTATTCCACCCATTCAGACTGGGTGAGAATATGATCTCATTGTGATTTTGATTTGTGTTGCCCTGACGATCAGCAATGCTGAGCATTTCTTCATAAATTTGTTGGCCATTTTCACTTCTTTTGAGAAACCTCTATTCATATGCCTTGCCCATTTTAAAAATGGGATTGTTCTTGTCATTGAGGTTTTTAAGTCTCTTATGTTTATTGAGTAGTAAGCCTTTGGCAGATGACTAGTTCACAAAACTTTTCTTTCTGTCGGCTGGCTCTTCACTCTGTCCATTGTTCCCTTTCTTGTGTCTTGAAGTGTCTCTCTTAGATTTTCTCCTGGTAATTTCAGTGTTTCTGATCTTACATTTCAGTCTTTGATTTACTTTGAGTTGATTTTTGTACAGGTTGAGAGATAGGAGTCAAGTTTCGACCTTGTGCATGTGAACATCCAGTTGCCTGCTGCCACTTACTTACAGAGCTGTCCTTCCTCCCATGCATGTGTTGGGCACCTTTGTTGAGTCTCATTGGCTGTAATGTGTGGGATTACTTCTGCGTGTTCTAGTGTAGCTCTGGTCTCTCTGTGTGTTTTTATGCCAATGAGGTCATGGACCAGATTTAAATCAGGGGCTTCTCGTCCCTTCCTTCCGAGCCAGCTCCTCAGCGACTGTGTTTCTCTCATTTGTCTCATTTCTCTCTCAAGTTCAAGGTACCAGCTGTTAATATCTGAAAGCAGCTAACCTGAATGTTTACCCACCTATCTTTGAACCGTTTGGTAATCTTATCTCTGTTAGTCACAGCAAGGCCCTTGCTGCCTGAGACATCCTTTCATCTATAAATACCATTCTCTTCTGACCTTCACCTCCCAGGTACTCCACATGTACCTCTTGTCCCCTATAGTTTACCTTGACCTTTCTTAAAAGCACACATCACAGAGTAGGTTGCTTTGAACAAGTCTTGTGAACTCGTATCTCCTCATGAATATCCTCTGTCATCAGATTACACAGAGAAGTACTGATTATTTGGAATTTTCCAGACTTTACAGCCTACTTGAGCTCTGGATCCTAAATCTAGATTTTTCTGTTTAGTCCTGTTCAGTATCCATCTCTAAGGTCATACCTTAACCACCCTTTCATTTTCATGGAATCTGCAGGCCACAGTGATAGTGAAAAGAGAATCCAGAAAGCAAGATAGAATGTGTAGAGGGATATGCAATGGAGAAATGTTACAGAGAAAATCTTTCCCATCTTAAAGAGAAAAAGTAAGAGTCTCTTCCTATATCAAGAGTGTAGTTAGGTGGCATTCAGCACTATGTCTTGAACATGAGCTCTCTCTGCCAAAACTCATGTTTAAATTTGGTTGCTAATGAAGCAATGGGGAGGTGGGGCTTTAAAGGGGTAATTAGGTTGTTAAGAAGGATTAATGTCATTCCCCTGAGACTGGATTAGTTCTCGTGGGAATGGATTACTTCTTGCAAGAGTGGGCTTGTATAAAGTGACTTGACTCCTTTGTCCCCACCCTCTCCTGTTCGCTTCTGCTCAGAGCCCTTACACATTCTCCCACTATATGATGCCATTGTCATTTTATGGTACAGCTCTTGACAGATACAGTCACTTGATTCTGAACTTCTCTGCCTCCAGAGTTGTGAAATAAGCAAACCATATTTCTTTCTAAAATTTCCAGTCTCAGGTACTCTGTTATAGCAATAGAAAATGTACTGAAACAGCAAGACTGATTTAGTTCTGAAGGATGTTAGAGTCCTCAAAGGTCAACAGTTTAAAAAGAGATTAACATAGATGGAAGGCACCGTGATTTTAGGGTATTTTACTTCCCCTCTCCAGTTTTGACATTTTTGCTCTCGTGTATTACCTGGGAACAAGGGCCTTCTCTGGGCAACATGGAAAGTAGGTGAAGCTGATCTAAGCCACATTGCTGGGGACTCTCACCTTTATGTGCGACGCTTTCCTTTCACCGGGTTCTGCCTGCCTTCTTCCTGCCTTCCTCGGCCCCCGCCAAGAATAGTTTCCTTTTAAAGGTATCTCCAACCCCATACAGCCTGTTGCTATGGTGTCTGGGTGGGAAAAGAGGACAGGATGAAACTTAGCCCAAGGGAATGATGGCCTCAGGTAGAACTTGAGGCATCAGACCTGGGGTGGTCTGTTGGCAGGGGGCTTTCAGGTGCCTTTTAGGTCTCATCGATAGCTGCTTGCCCACTTCGCCCACCGACAAGGTCATCTCTGAGGCGAGTGACACATGCACTACCTCGCCTCAGAAAGGGATGTGTAAGGATAGCATCAGGTCAGGGATGTTAAAGACCTTTTGACAGAAATCAAATCAAGGATTTGATTTTTCACCATTTAATCTAGCCGCTGCCTTTGGGTCAGTTGGCTCCTCACTCCCTCCATCTCTCGCAATGAGAAGACTGTACTCTTGCACTCCCTGCAAGGCTGCCGGAAGTAAGGAAACCACCGTGCCCCTCACAATGCCCAGGGCATGAAAATGATGCAGCATGATTATCCTAACGGGACCAGGAACATGGCAGAAGGAACCAGTGGCTGTCTTCAGCCTACATTTCAAAGCACCCGTGCTAAGCAAGGCTTAGGCAGGTAAAGTCTTGGCAATCTAGAACTGCTTGTCAGACAAATGAAACCTCCTGTGGTGTTTAATGGCTCAAGGACAGACCCTCTTGAGGTCAATTTTCTTTCACCAAAATGAGTCCAATGCTTTCCTATGACAAAAGGAATACATCTACAACACTAGTGGGTTTTTTGAGACAGGGTCTCACTAAGTTGCTGAGTTGACCTGGCTGGGCTCCAACTTGCCATCCTCCTGTCTCAGCCTCCCCAAGTCCTGGCAGTATAGGCCTGTGCCACAGGGCCCAGCACTGATTGTGAAGAACTGCTTTTGCAGTAGGCTTCCAATCTATAGCATAAAATCACGTACTTGCTACAAATGCAGACTCGGCTCAGGCATCTTGCCAAGCCCGCTCATGCAGGGTCTGTTGGGGTGGGATCAAGGAAACCATAATTTATTTAAAAAGAAAGAAAGAAAGAAAGAAACACGACTACATACCTGGGAGCCACAGTCACCAGCAGCTTGAATTCTTCAAGTACTCCTTTAGGGCAATTGTTCTCAACCCTGGCCACGAACTCGGATCACCTGGAGGGTGGGAGGGCACACTGATGTCCAGTCCCACTCCAGGGAAGTTAAATCAGATTTCTGGGGGAATTGACACCTGCACCTGCCTTTTTAAAGTGCTCTCTCTCTCTCTCTCTCTCTCTCTCTCTCTCTGTGTGTGTGTGTGTGTGTGTGTGTGTGTGTGTGTGTTTCAGCACCGGGCCTTGGCACTGATCTACATCCCTAGACACTTTTTATTATTTATTCGAGACAGAGTGTCTCTGAGTTGTTAAATTGCCCAGGCTGTGCTGGAATTTGCAATCCTCCTGCCTCAGCCTCCCAAAGAGCCACTGGGCCTGATTATGATTTTAAGTGTGCAAACAAGAGCGGAGCCACCACAGGGCTCACTCTTCCACTCCTATACCCCTGCCCCAAGTTGCTAGTGAGCCACTCATGTACTCCATCTTCCCCCTATTCCTGGCTCTCCACAGCACAGCTTCCCTGTGTCCTAGCTCTCGTTAGAGTCAGAAGAGCTGGGCCCAACTGTGACACAGACCTGTCATCCCAGTACTCCGGGAGGCTGAGGCAGGAGGATCAAAAGTTGGAGCCCATTCTGAGCAACTTAGCAACTTGGCAAGATCCTGTCTCAAAATCGAAAAGAAAAATGGGTCGGGATGTAGCTCCATGTGGAGGTACTGGGTCGGATCTCAGGACCCCCGCCTCCCCACCACACACACACACACACAAATATCCGAAGACTCGAACCCTCACCGTGTGCTATGTATCTGGGAAGGAAAGAATGAAGCAAAGAGAAATTGACTCTGCTCTCAAGGAGCCCTGAGCCCTGGGGAGGAGGGGTCGAGACCCAAAGGCGAGCGGTAGGAGTGGAAACTTGTTTCGCTTCCTCTGTCCACTGCTTATTCCTGGAAATCGGGCCTTGGCCTCCCACAGCCTGAGGGACCACTTTGCCTGCGGAGCCCTCGCTCTGATCCCTTACCTTAGCTCTTTGTTTAAAGCGTTGAAAGATCTGCTCAGCTCTTCAAAAACACTATGTTCCTTAAGGTATTGTGGACCTGTGTGTTTCCTCCGAGTCCCCGCGGAGGAATGTGAATTACAAATAGGCCAGGCTTCCTCCTTACACACAAGACTGTCACCCCATGAATATTGTAGCATCACAGTGGTCGCTGATTAAGAAGTCTGACTTAGGGGTTACAATGAACCACTGCTCGTTGTGCCAAAATTATGCCTCCACCCCTAAATCCAGTGTCTGTGCACATCTCTTTGAGATAATTTTATTAGATTTTATCTAGAGTTAATAGCTTGTAGGCAGTGATTCCAGCTCAGGTTCGTGTATGGGCTGATGCCTAATGTCCCCTCCTCCTACAGGAGGAATGCACTAAGGTTAGAGGCTTGCTGTTACATCATCTCAAGTGAAACAAGGGACACAGCCTTTTAGACAGCTCGAAGCACCAAGTTGTGACAATGTGGGGCTGGGAGTGTAGCTCAATGGTTAGAGCAGTTGCCTAGTGTGTGCGAGGCCCTGGGTTCGATCCCCCAGCACCACAAAAAATTAGCTGGATGTGGTAGCGCATGCCTGTTCATTCCAGCACTCCGAGCACTCAGCACGCTGAGGTAGTAGGATTGCTGTGAATTAAATGCCAGCCTGGGCTACTTCCTGAGTTCAGAACCAGCCTGACCTACAAAGCAAGACCCTGTAGATGAAAAAAAAAAAAAAAAAAAAGACAAAAAGTTGTGTCACCTGTGAACTGGCAGTACAGAATTACAAATGTTAGGTTTTGCTTCTTCCCCTTCCTGTAATACGTTATTAAAAGCTTCTGTAATTTATCAGATGATACATTTATCATCTGCTAAATCATCTGATAAATTATCTACAGATAAATTCTCTGTGGGCTGTTGAATCAGGTCCTATAGGGACCAAGAAGTAACTTTTTTCATAAAAAAGAAAAATGTTTCCAGTGTTCATGATCTTGTTTAATTTGACATTTAAAAGATTCACCAGTGAACTTTCCCATCCTATTTACCATATTCATGTGTGCTCCATCCCAACCTGCACTGGTGCCTCTCTCGGAAATTGAGCTTTGTGAGAAAAATATGTTTTTATTTTTCAACCCCCAGATAATTTAGCCTCTCAGCTCCTCACTTAACATTAAGGCACATCCTGTTTATTTTTACCCATTGCGGAAATGGTTACAGTTTTAATTAACACCAATTTGAAATCTCTCATCTCCTTCAGAGACGAAAAATGGCCTGCTGCAGTAATGGCAGGTTGTGCGACAGATGTAGGCGAAGGTATAAACAGGGCAGAGAGCACAGGGGACTGTGGAGGAAATTAATTCCTTGGGTAAAGACAGTGAGAAACTGGAAGCAGTTTGAGCATAAGGCAAGATGATTTTTTGAGGGGGTGGTGTCGGGGGTTGAACCCAGTGCCTTTGCACAGGTGAGGCAAACCCTCCACCACCTCTAGCCCTGTTTATTTTTATTTAATTATTTTTGGATAGAATCTAAAAAAAAAATGCTCAGGCTGGCATCCAGCTTATGACTCTGCTGCCTTAGCCTCATGGGAGACTGGGAGTGCAGGTGTGTGCCCCTGTGCCTATACACAGAGGTTATTTTTACTGTTTGCAAATGCATGATAACGACACATAGCTCTTCTACTTCCATTGAGTTGCTTTGTTCAGTCACCATACACAGCAAACAGCCATGACAGGAGCAAAATAAACATTTTCACTTCCAAGATGGTCCATTGTAAACATGGACACTTTATTGAGATGTAACACAGCTCATGCTAAATTTACATAACACCCTTCATGCATTCACCGTGTAGACTGCAATTCCTTTCAGTACAATCTGTTGTCACTGTGTAGACCAGGGTTGTTCAACCCATGGCCTGTGGCCCACAATCAGCCCAAAATGCCCAACACGAATTCATAAACTCTCTCAAAACATCATGAGATTTTTTTTTTTCTGCAACTCAGTTGGGTTGTTTCTGAGAGCGAACTTTGTGGACAAAATCAAACCTTCAAGAGATATTCAGAGTTTGTGATGTCCACAAATATCAGATGTTCACAAATGTCTGTAATTCACAGTATAATTGCAGTTTGGCCAGAAAAAAACTGAAAAACTGTTAAAATTAACTGATAAACTGAAGAGTTGGTTGTTTGCCCTTGTGGTCCCAGGGCTGATGAGGAGCGGAGCTGCGGGTGACAGCTGTTACCTAGCACCCAGGCCATGGGCTGCGTGCTACCTGGGGGATGAGAATCTCAGCCCCGTGAGATTGCAAGGTTTTAGTAACAGTGTGTGTGTGTGTGGTACTGGGAACGGAACTGGGGCCTTCACTGAGCTACACTGCCAGACCATTTTTATTTTTTCAGTTTTTGAGACAGGGTCTCATTAAGTTGCTAAGTTGCCCAGGCTAGGATTATAAGATTTTAATAACATTGGTATGCGATTTTAAATGATATCTGTCATGATTCTTCAGCACAGACCACACAGGTGACATTGGAATAATGTGTAGGGAAGGGCACAGTGCAGTCTGATTGAAACCCACACATGTCAGATGTTACATGTGTTTTGTGACATGGCCTATAATTCTAGCGCTTAAGGAGGCTGAGGCAGGAGAATTATAAATTCAATCCTGGCCTGGGCAACTTGACAACTTAGTGAGGCCCTGTCTCAAAACCAAAAATATAAAAATGGGCTGGAGATGTAGCTCAGCGAGGGGCTTGGACTTCATTTCCAGTACCATATACACACACAAAGCAGCATTTACTGATAATAGCATTTCAACTTACCTACCTGTGTGCACCTGTGCAGACAGGTGCTTGTTGCTATTAAACAGACATGTAAGTTTTCATATTTATTAAATTTGGGCTTGTGTTATTTTTTAAAATAGTAAGTTGAATACTTTTTCAGCAGTAGTAATATAAAAGTACAAAATATATTAAGGTTTTGTGCATTAGATAGTTATAATTACATATAAACATTGCTAACACCAGAAAAAGTTTTAATTCTTAATTTCTTAATTTTTAGAATGTGTAGAGTTACAATAAGACATTAAACTCAAAGAAAAACCTGATCATGCATCCTCCCCACCCCTCGCTTTCAGTACTAGAAGTTGAACCCGGGGCCTTCGTGCTGGGCTCTAACCCCAGCCCATTTTGTTTTTCATTTTTGGAGACAGGGTCTCACTAAGTTGCAAAATTATCTGTTCTGGGCTTGAACCGGCCACCCTACTACCTTGGCCTCTCAATATGTTGGCATTACAGGCAGAGCCATTGTTGTGGTTCAGATCTGTAATGTCCCCAAAAGGCCTCATGTATTTACATGTTTTGGATTCCAGGGGCTGTTAAGAGTCAGGGCCTGGTCAGGAGGGGTTACAGGTGTGGAAGATAGGCGTGTGGTAGAGTGGATTCCCAGCTTGTGGCCTGGAAGGATACAAACTCCTATCGCAGCTTCTTTGAGAGGCCCTGAATCTTCCTCTTGTGATGCTGTGAGCCGCTGTTCTCACCAGACCATTCCCGCTGCCCATGAGTGAACAAAACCTTCTGAAATTGTGATCTAACATAAACATTTCTTTCCTTAAGTTGTGGATACCAGGTATTGTGTCCCAGCAAAAAATAAGTAACTAAGACAGCCAGCATGCCTCACTTGATTGTGCCCCTTTATCAGCCCTTTATAAAACCTGCCTCCCCAGAGAAAAATACCTCCTTCTTCACAGTCACACCTTATTCCTGTCATTGCTTTTCAGAAGCACATACGTCGTGAATAACTGTTTCCAATGATAAAGCAAGCAAAGTGTAAAATTAGATCAAAAATTGCTGACAACCATATTGAGAACTTGGGAAGAGTTGAACCACTTCTATCAAACCAGATATGGATGCATTAGTTTTACAAAACAAGGCCAAATATCCCATTGAGTGTATGTTGTCCCCTTTAAAATGTTATAATAAAAATATAAAAAGGGATGTTTGTTACTTATATACCTTAGCTATATTATATTCTTTACATGCAATTCAAGGCAGTCTTTCAGCTCTTGTGGCCCAGGAAAGCCAAAGTATTAGACACCCATGGTGTCTTGGAAGGGCTGGGACAGCAGGATAGATGAATGTTGAGCAGGCGTGAGGGGCAAGTGAAGCCCCACCTCCTGTCAGCATGCTCCTGTCAGGTTCTAATGCCACTGCTGACCTGATGACAGGTGGAGTTTTACCGCCCACTCTTTCCTGCTGTTGTGCACCACTTCAAAGCTACTGTCCAACAACCCACTGCACAAATACACACACTCCTCTCCTGGGGAGAAAGGTCTTCACCTAAATAAGCATCTGGTGTTAAAAAGCTGCAAGACTACTGGTCTACAACATTTTCAACAAATGCTGTCAAGAAATATTATGCCCACTGAGCCCAAAATTCCCTCTTTCTTTCTTCCTCAATTTCTGGCAACAATGGACCTGGGATTTCTCTCTATAGACATTAGACTCTAGATATTTCATATGAGTGGAATTATGTAATAAATGGCCTGTTGTGCCTGGTTTCTTTCATTTAATATCTTCAATGTTCATCCATGTTATAGCATATATCAATATTTCATTTCTTTTAGTGGCTGAATAATATTCCATTGTACACTTATACCACATTTTTCTTATCTACTCATCAACTGAAGGGAATTTAGGTTTTCATTTCTTTTTGACTATTGTGAATAATATTTCCATGAGTATTCATTTATATGTTTTATATGGACATGTGTTTTAATTTATCAAAGGAACACATCTTGCTTTAGAATTGCTGGTTCATACAGTAACACTGTATTTGCCATTTTGGCCAGTGGATTCTTAGTTATTTTTTTCACATTCCTTTTTAAGTTCAATGGAACCTAAAGTGATTGTAAATGAGTATGATACATAGAATTAATTAAGTATATTTTTTCCTGATATCATTCATGAAGTCAGATTTAACATCCACAGTACATTTACACAAAACATGAATCCTTCAGTTTGCCTCCTAATTAGATGACTAGTCATAGCTGTACATTTTAATATCTTAGTGTCTAGAAAACGAGCCCATTATCTGTTGGATAATGCATGAGCTCATTTCTCTGGTTCCCTAGATATTCTTCCTTTAAAATGAGTTTGTATGGAGAAGAAGGAAAGAAAAGCAGCTTTTCCCATCTTACAGGTAAGTCATCTGTTATATTCTGAGTTGACATGGTCACAGGAGTGACAACACAGAAGCTTACCCTAATCAAGGATATTATGGTTTGGATGCAGAATGTCCCCCCAAAAGCCTCATGTATTTGAATATTGTGAATTATCTCTGGATTTCACATGCTGTTTGGAGGTGGGGCCTGCTCAGGATGGGTGGCTGGGCATGTGGCATATCACGGAGGGTGTGGCTCAGAAGGATATCCTCCCACCCCAGCTTCACCCCAAGTGGAATCCTTCCTATTGTCTCACCGTGACCCTTTTCTGTGCCACCACAGCCAGCCAACCACAAGCAGACCGAGACCTCTGAAAAGTGACCTACAATAAACCCTTCCTCCATTAAGTTGTGGGTGTCAGGTACTGTGTCCCAGAAAGGAGAAAGTGGCCGTGACAAAGGGTATGCGATCAAAGCAATGAGCGGGAGAGGAGGGCTTGAAAATAACCGTCGGGAAAGCTGATGAGGCTCAATGCTCTTCTGTGATGATTTTGGTGGGCAATGTCCAGGCAAGAGCAAGAACATGAGTAAGTAGTGCACACACAGACATGCCTGGCCCTGTGCTAAGAACATTACATTACACGCATCATCTTATGAAACCCACTTTACAGCTGAAAAATCCAAGGCCAAGACGTTAAGTAACTAGCCAAATGTAACAACACATATAATAAATTAGTAAAATTACAAGCCCAGGTTTGTCCGAATCCAGACACTTAAGCACTACTATGACAAGAACTTCATGACTGTTTATTTCTAAGTGTTCTAGTTCCGTCCAGGGCAAAAAAGAATTGTTTCCTCTTCTACATATTCTGGTGCTTCCAATTGCTGTGTGGCAATGGAGGAAGGTGGCCTCAGAATAATCTGTCCATGGGTCAATATATGTCCATGGGTCAATATACATATATAAATATAGAAATTAGTTTGCTTTGGGTTAATTTGTCATATTTGAAGTAAGACTAAGTTTATGAGAAAAATTATGCAAGTACTAAACTCAATCTACAGTGTTCCCAGAGTAGCTATGTGTAGAAAAAGTTCAACTATTGGGACAGGCAGTTTTTACCAGCTGTACCGTATAAGCAGCCTCTGGCTGTAACCACTGTACCTACATGTTGTGTAGTTTTCAATAAGGCAAAGAGGGGAAGGGGACAAGGGGACTTTTCTCACTTTCCCTTTGTGGATTTCTGTTCACACCTTTAACAATTCCCTCACTCACACATAGTGCTCAGGCAATCCCTGGATGGGCTATTTCACACCATCCTCACCTGTGGGCCTGTGGTCAGGTTGCTTCTGGCCACGTGGAATGCCTGTCTCCTCCCCTTCCAGCAGCACAGAATGCTTTTCTCCTCCTCTTCACCCATGTCATAGTTACTTTTCTGTTGCCGTGACTCAATACCCGACATTCACAAATTTAGGGGAGGAAAGGTTGATTTTAGCTCACAGTTTCAGAAGGTCACAGTCCATTCAGGGGTGGCCAGCAATGATCAAAGTACATGGCAGAGATGGAGGTGAAGGTAGCTCCTCACATCACAAACAGGAAGCCAATTCAAGGCCAGTTGAGACTAGTCCTCCAAGGAAGACAGGAAGCAGCTTATATATCCTTTCAGGTCTCATCCCAGTGATCAGCCCCTCCTGGATCCAGGTGTGGAAGGTGTGGTGAATTCCCACTACATGCCTATAATCCAATATACAGGCCTGTAATCCAATTTGTACGTCTGTAATCCACCCCTCCGGACTAGGCCCCAATCTCCCAACATCACACGATTCCATAGACAATCTATAACATTCAAATACATGAGACTTTTGGGGAACATTCCAGATCCAAACCACAATAACCCACAAGAGCTCCTGATTAGCCAGGAAACTTTCCCTAACCTGCCTTTCATGCCTTCACAACAGCCTGTGCATAACTTTATATTATGGCTTTTATTTTCACTTTTTTTTCCTGTGGTACTGAGATCGATCAGAGGGCCTTCACACTGAGTTATAGCCCAAGCTCATTTTTATTTTTCATTGTGAGATAGGGTCTCACTAAGTCACTAAATTGCCCAATGTGGGCTCAAACTTACAATCATTAACTTTAGCCTCCCAGAGTACTAGGAGTCTAGGCCTGTGTCACCGGGCCTGGCTGGGCTATTTTCTACGCTGTGATTTAACTATCTGTTTCTGGGTGAACTTGTCTTAATTATGACCTCAAGAATGAATATTCTTGTTCTTTTGTGGTCCCAATGCCTGCCAAGTAAGTGTTCAATGAAGGTTTCTTGAGTGAATATATGAATGAAAAAGTAAACCAATAACTGTGGATTATCTGTTTTAGGTCAGAATATTCGCAAATAGTAACTCATTTAGACTCCTAAAACAAACCTTGAGAATATGCAGTAATATGTCTATGTTCTTAGGAAAAGGAATTTAGCTAGGATAGAGTAGTGCCAACATGGAAACCCGTCGCTCAACAACTCCCAAATCTGCATTAACCTTCTGCCCTTTTTGTCTCCTATGATAGAAAGATGACTCTTGGTCTCCTGTTCCCTGTGGCTGTACACCATGGAAATGGTCCTCAAGCCCCAGCACTTCCTTGTACACGTCATGCCTCTTGTATATCACATCACATTCACAGGTAGCCCATATGACCGACCTGCAGTCGACCCAGATTCTTAGCTGATCTTTTTGTGAACATAGTCACAGAAGCCTAGCTTGAAGCCAAGCCTTGCTTCTTTATGAAGCTCTACCACCGAGTGATTTATATTGAGGTTTGTCACCTTGCTGGTATGAAAGATAAGTGGAAATACTCATGAGCATAACATAAGGTCAGAGGACCTCAGCAAAATATAGCAGTGAAGATTCAAATGTGATATGCCCCTTACAATTAGTACTTTTGTCAGAGGAGTTGTAAAGATTTGTATTTGCTTCAATGCACACGCAACCTAATTGCATCCTCCAGCTGGTGAGCAGGGTTGCTGGAAAGGCCCAGGGGCTTTGGAAGTCCTTATTGACACTCAGATTGTGCTTCCTTACCTCATTCCTGAGGGCACTGAACGTGTCCGCCTGATGCTATGGAGCGGTGACAGCTGGCTCAGGCTCATGACGCTTTGCTGTGGGCCACCCACTTGATTCTAAGTGCTGCCTGGGTGGTGATCATCGCGCTGCCCCAGCACAGGCCTTGTTCTGTCTCCAACCAAGCCATCATCTCAGGCCCCCTCATCCTGTTAAGCCTGGAAACTGCTCCTGGGAGGCCCTTTGCCTTTAGCCCCCTCTGAATGTGGTCCAGGGAGAAGCAGAAGCGATAAGGCCACAATGAAATGCCTGATGTAGTCCCAGTACCTGTGTTCTTTCTATTACATCAACTGCCTCTCAAGTTCAAATCCATGGACCTAGCCACGGAATAGCCCCTAACATGTCAATATCCAACATTTTTATCTTTTTTGATTTTTCATTCCAAGAAGTGACAGAAATCCAGGCCTGTTATCCCAGCACTCTGGGAGGCTGAGACAGGGAAGATTTCAAGTTTCAGCCCAGCCTGGACAACTTAATGACTTAGCAAGACCCTGTCTCAACACAAAAACAAAAATCAAAATGGGTTAGGGATGTAGCTCAGTGTGAAGGCCCTGGGCTCAAGCCTCAGTGCCACAAAGAAGGAAGGGGAGGAAGAGGAGGATGACGAAGATGAGGAGGAGAAAGGAAATGCTCTCTGTGCTTTCCTTTCCCAAGAGTTTAAGTCATTTGGAATAAGGTCGATTCTACTAACCACAGGCATGAAATATTTACATTAATCATTTCAGGTTTTTTTTTTTTTTTGAGGCCTCTTCTAGGATAGTTGCATAGGATGCTTCATCCGGTCCATCACTAATTACATAGAAGCCTTCCCGCCCAACTGTCTCTCTATCTTTATCTACAAGCAGGTGCCCCCCTCTTCAAACATTTGCAGCTGTGTTCTGTTAGCATTCCCAATGCCTATGCTTAGCTTCCTGCACCGGGAGTAGAGACACTTCTTTTTTCTTTTCCTTTCTTTTCTTTTCTTTCTCCTCCCTCCCTCCCTTCCTCCCTCCCTTCCTCCACCCCTCCTTCCTCCCTCCCTCCCTTCCTTCCTTCCTTCCTTCCTTCCTTCCTTCCTTCTTTCCTTCCTTCCTTCCTTCCTTCCTTCCTTCCTTCCTTCCTTCCTTCCTTCCCTCCTTCCTTCCTTCCATGGTGCTAGAGATTGAACCCAGGCCCTTTGCACTGAGCTCCATCCCAGCCCTTTCTATGTATTTAGTCTCACTGCTCCTTTAGCTGCCTACCTGGGCTCTAACTTGGCGATCTTCCTGTCTCAACCCCCAGTGTGCTGTGATTACAGGCATATATCATCACACACAGCTCCCTTTTTTTTGTTTGTCTGCTTATTTACTTATTTGTTATTGAATTTGAGACAGGGTCTTGCCCTGTCGAGCAGGCTGGTCCTGAACTCACTATATAGCCCAAGCTGGCCTCAAGCTCATGGAAATCCTCTTGCCTCAGCTTCACAAGTGCTGAGGTTACAGGCAAGCACCACCATGCCAGGCTAATTTTTTTTTACGTGATGTTAGGGAATTGATCCCAGGGCCTCACACATGCCAGGCAAGCACTTTAACCACTCAGCTCTGCTCCCAGACCCGCTTTTTCTTTTTAATCTATATGTAGTCCTCTACATGCTGCCTAGACTCAGATATGTCAATTTTCAAACAAGGACCTGTGAGTTACACTTGTAGGATGGGAAAAATTGTGGAGGAAAAGGAAGGAGAGTATCCACATTCCAGTCTCCCAAATATCCTGGAAATTTATGTGATGCTTGTAAACATCACAGAACTGTCAGATGTATGCAAAACTAGCTATGCAACAAACACTTACTGGGTGCGGCAGGCCCTACTCTACTGCAGATGCTGAAAGTACGTCAGTGAACAAAAACAAGAGATTCCTGCGTCAGGCTCTATTGTATTGTGGATCCTAAGTGTCAGGCTGTATTATGTGTGAGGCTCTATTCTGCTGCAGATGCCGGAAATACACCGAGAGTGAGTGAACACAAGAGAGTTCTGCTCCCCAAAGTTAGATTCCAGCAAGAAAGGATTGGGAGTCGCTAACAAATGTAAAACTCGCGAGATTATATGTTATGGCAGTTTTCCTAACAGCTGGAGCAGAGTTAAGGAATAGTGATGCAGAGCAGGCTGGATAGGCGGCTCTACAGAGCAGGGTGGTCAGCCTGGCCTAATGGCATGGGCCTGTCCTATCAGCACTCTGGGAGGTCAAGACAGGAGGATCACAAGTTCAAGCCCAGCCTGGGCAAGTTAGTGACTTAGCGAGAGCCTGCCTCAACATCAAAATCAAAATGGGCGGGGACATAGCTCAGTGCAACAGCCTTGTATTCAAGGTCCAGTGTCATGCACACATAAGAACAGGATGGTCGTGGTAGACTTTGCTGAGAAAATGATGTTCAAATAAAAACTTGAGAGAAAGGTGGGTGAGAATCATGTAGATAACCTAGGAAAACAGTAGTCTAAACAGGAGGGAGAGCCACACAGTGCAAGATGTATCACAGTTCAATCAAGTTTAATCAAGGTAGTAAAGCTAATGCCTCCGATTGCCACATCAAAGTAATGCGTGATTTTCTCCTCTCTATATTTACTTAGTTGCATTAGCTCTATATTTCTAGTTACAAAAATTCATTTTAAAGTAAGCCTGGTGGCACAGGCCTGTTATCCCAGCACTCTCGGAGGCTAAGGCAGGAGGATTGTTAAGTCTGAGCCCAGCCTAGGCAACTTAGTGGGAGTAAGTGGAACTCTGTCTCAAAATGAAAACTAAAACTGGGCTGGGGATGTAACTCAGCATGAGGCCTGGGGGTAAATGCACAGTGCCACAAACAATAGAATTCATTCTCAAAATGGCTCTCTGAAGGCTTCCTCCCTTCTGACTAGGTCACATTACAATAGCATCTAGCAGTCAGGTCTTGGTAGAAGAGGATAAAGTGGGGCAGTGTGACAGGTTGGGAGAGCAGGCATGTGGGCTACGGGTTTGTGGAAGATGGTTAGAAGTCTGGGTTGCCATCATCAGCTGGCTCACTGCCAGGGCCAGGAAAGGTCAGATCAACACCTAGGAAGGTTGCTATGGCCAGTCAGGTTACCATGGCAGGGAAGGAATGGGGAAGTAGCTATCTCTAAGCCAAGGTCATACAGAGAAAGCCACATTCTATATGTGGATTCAGCCAAGTTCAGCCCAGGAGTTCCAGTGCGTCACCTCTGTTTTCCCTGGACCATCTGCCCACATGCCCCACGGTGCTTTTGGAAGCCTTCAGTCCCACCTTTGCCCACCCATTTGCCTCCAAGGCACTGTCCTGTGGACTTGTGGGATTTCCTCTCCATGGTGTTCAACGTCCCTTTCCCCACCATCTGTTCCCAGATTTCTTATGAGATACATGATCTGCTTGTATTTTCTGTCATTCTTTCCATTGTCTTGACACTTTCTTCATTTTTTGTTATTTTTTCATAAATAAAACCCATAGTTTATTGAGATTTTGTTTCTCTAATTTTTTCTGTGTGCAATTATTATTTTTATTACTATAGTTACATTCAATTTGGGGAATGTTAATCACTTTTCTTTCCCCTTCCCCTCCCCGCCTCCTGTCTCTCCCAATCCGCATGTCCATATCCTTGTCGCGTTTCTTAAGGCATGAGACTGTTTGGTTTGAGTGACACTCAACTCCCCTATTTGTATTTTGTTGCTTACGCTTCTGGTGCCATACATCAGGAGCAAGTGTTACTTCAAGGTCAAGAAAATGTATTGCTGTTTCCTTCTAAACATCTTACAGTGTTAGCTCTTGCATTCAGGTGTTTGATTTTGAGTTAATTTTTCTATATGGAGGATATAGGAGTCCAACTTCATTCTGGGCCATGTGAGCAAGAATGGTGAAGCACCATTTGTTGAAGAGTATTTCTTTTCCTTTGGAATTGCGTTGGCATCCATGTCAGAAATACACCATAAATGTGAGGAAACATTCCTTGGCAATTTGATTTTGTTTATCTATGTGCATGTCTGCATGTAAATATCATACTTTTTGTGTTTTAAGCTTTAAAAGAGGCAAGTATAAATTCTCTGACTTTTTTTTTGTTCAGGATGATTTTGGCTATTCTTGGTCCCTTGATTCTTCCTTTCTCTGTCTTTCTTTTTTTGGTGGGGACAAAGGATCCCACTCTGTAGTTCAGCCTGGTGCTGAATTCACTGTGTAGCTCAGGTGACCTCAAATTCAATGGCAATCTTCTTGCCTCAGCCTCTAAAAGGCTAGGATTACAGATTAAAGATGTGCACCACTGTACCCAGCTAACCTTGATGAATTCTAGATCCAACTCACATATTTCTGAGAAAGAGGGCAAAGGAAAGAATGGGAGAGAGAGAAGAGAAACAGAAAAAAAAAAAAACAGCAAAACAGCTAGGGTTTCAATATAGGCTGCATTGGTTGTAAGTCGATCTAAGAAATGTACCCATCTCAATATCCCTTTGTGCATTTTGTGTAATATACCTTTCTGTGTATTTTCTTATTAAAATTCTCTTTCAACAGTGTTTTTTAGTTTTCAGGGCATATGTTTTGTATGTGCTTTGGTAAATTTTATGGAAAATAGTTCTTTTGATGCTGTTGTAAATGGAGTTGTTTTCTTAAGTTGAATTTCAAATTATGCATTGACAGGCTATAGAAATATAACTGACCGTTATTTACTAATTTTATATCTTAAAAATATCCTAAGCTCTTTTTTTAGTTCTAATGGTCTTTTATTGGACTCCTGAAGGTTTTCTGTATAGAAAGCCATATTTTCTATAAGAGACAATTGATTTCCTTCTTCTTTTCTGATCTGGATACCTTCCATTGCATATTCTTGTCTCGTTGCTGTCTAGAATCTCTGGGAAAAAGTTGTATAGACATGACTAGAGCAATTATCAAGGCCTTGCTCCTAATATTAGAGGAAAAGCATTCAGTCTTTCACTATTAAATATAATGTTAGCTTTGGATTTTTTATACATATGTTTTATCACGCTGAGGAAATTTCTTTCCTATTTTGTTGAGTGTTTTCATGATGAACGAATGTGGGACTTTTGTCAAGTGCTCACTTAGCATATATTGAGATGATCATGTGATTTTTGTCATTTATTCTCTTAATATGTTGTATTAAATCCATCAATTTTTGTTTGTTGAAAAAACTTTCACTCTGTGGTAAATCCCATTTGGTCATGGTCTATAATCTTTTATATTCACTACTGGACTTAGCTTACTAGTGTCACATTGAGGACATTTGCATTTACATTGACAAGAGATAGATGTTGGTCCACAGTTTGTTATATCTTTGTCTAGTTTGGGTGTCAAGGTCACATGGCATTATTGGATAAGTTAGCAAATGTCCCCTCTACTTCTATTGTTTGGAAGACTGAAAAGTTGGTGTTGATTTTTCTTTAACATTTGGTAAAATTTACTAGTGAAGACAACTGGGCCTGACTCTATTTTTTATTATTAATCAAATCTTTTTTGTTACTATAAGTCTCTTGAAATTGTCTTTTCTTTCTTCATAATTATTATTTTACTAATATATATTTACAATACACAATAATTACATTTACCTTGGGGAATCAGTACATATAAATATCAATCTTAATCATTTTTATCTCTGCTTCCTCTCTCCACCATCCCAATCCCCCCACCCCCACCATACCCAGATTTCTATTTCTTTGTGACTCACTTTTAGTAATTTCTGTTTTCCTGGGGATTGTCCATTTCAGCTAAGTCATCTAAATTCTTAACATATAATTTGTTTATATTATCTCCTTATAACCCTTTTTTTCCTGTAAGGTAGGTAGTAATGCCCCATCTTTTGTTGCCAACTTTAACAATTTGACTCTCTACCACTTTGTCAGTCTACGCAAAATTACTGTCAATTTCTTATACTGTTCAAGGAACAAAATTCCAGGTTGTTAATTTTTTCTATAGTTTTTGATTCTCTGGTTTCATTTATTTACACTCTAATCCTTACCCTCCTTCTGCTTAATTTGGATTTAGTTCACTCTTCTAGTTTCTTAAGGTGAAAATTGTGGGGGGTTTTAGATTATAATAGGTTAGATAAATTTTCACGCACAAATGCTCTGGTAGTTACCTTCTTTGTTTATTTTGATAACTGGTCACTCATGTTTTTCTCCTCTTCTCTCTTTTCCCTCAGAACATACTTGATGACTTCAGCAGAGTAGTTTCCCATCCTCAACTCTTGAGTCCCAAATCCATGCCCGATCAGCCCCCACACTAGCCTTTTCCTGAGTTCCAACTCCACAGAGAAAGACCGCTTCCCCAAGATCTTACCCTGTTTCCCTTCAGTCAATACAACTGCCACCCTCGCTGCCAACGCTCTTTCCCTAACTACACCAGACTGACCCTTTCTCTTCTTGTTTCTCCTTGTTCCTTTCAGTTTATAAAGTCCATTAATATTCTCTGGTCACCAGTAACTCCATGAATCACCATTCTAGCACTTTCTTACTATTCTATTGTACATTGTTCTACCCCAGATCAGACCCATCACCCTCTACCTGTATTCCGACTTCTACAGCCAGGTCATGGTTTGAAAGATGTGGCTATATTCTAATTTGGGCCAACTGAAGCATAAGGCCCTGCCTTTGATCCCCAGCACCACATACTGCCTGGGCGTGGTGGCCCATGCCTACAATCCCAGCACTCAGGAGGCTGAGGCAGGAGGATTGTGTTGAATATGTATCTAGGCCAACCTGAGATACACATTGAGTTTCGGACCAGCCTGAAGTACAGAGCAAGATGCTGTCTCAAAAAAAAAAAAAAATCAGTGTGTATGTTTTACATTAGGTCTCCAAATTTGTTCATCCGACATATCTGCTGATTTATATCTTTTGACCTATATGTCCCATTTCCTCTCCCCCAATCAAATGGTATCACACTTGGGTTTTTTGTTAAATAAATATATTTGGATGTTGTTATAAAAAGGTAAGTCAGACCATACATATATGAATCTCCTTCGTATAATAACCATTTTGCCACCCATATGTGTCATACAACATCATGTTGCAAACCTCTGATTATAAGCATTATAATTTATTTCAAAATTACACTTGTTTGGCAAATCACTTGTATGATGCCTGGCACATATACAAGATGCTATGAATATGAATCTCTTCCCTGTTACTTCTTACTGTTTCTTTTCCAAAAGAAAATTTTTGTATTGGAAATCCAATCCAGGACATTCACACTGAAGTATATCTAAACCCATTTTTTTATATATATATTTGGAGATGGGGTCTCATTAAGGCAATTAGCTGCACAGGCTGGTCTCCAACTTGCGATCCTCCTGCCTCAGCCTCTCAAAGGCCCGTGTCACTGGCCCAGCACTTTTTGCTTCTTATCTATGTATTTATCAATGCCTATGTCGTATTGCTTGGACAGAATACCCAACATCCACAGCTTGATGGAGGATAGGTTTATTTTAACTCCCAGTTTCAGAAAGTCTCACGCTTTTCCTTCTTGTGTGCAAGCATGTGACGAAGGCTTAATCGAAGGATGACATGGTGGTCAGGAAGCCATTTGCAAGAAAGGGCAGAGTTACCATTTACCCTTCTAGGTTATGTCTGGCGATCTGCCCCTTCTGTGTCAAGCCCCAGTGTTCGGCCCCTTCCTCCTAGGCCCTGCCTCCTAGCAGTGCGTGGTTCCATATGCATGCCACCACATCCAAGTACATGTAACTTTTGGGGGACATTCCAGATCCAAACCAGAACAGCCTATTTTTAATCTTTTCTGGCAACTCACAACTGCAGTGCTTTCCTGCTCACAGAACTCTCTCGTTCATGTACCGGTTTGCCTGTATTTGTAAGGAGACAGGAGCAATACAACAGGATGTCTACATATATCCTCTGCACTTATACCCATCGTGCAGTGGTCCCCAACATTATGGCACCAGGGACCAATCTGGTTGAAGACCATTCTCCCAAGGACCAGGGTAGGGGATGGATTGTTGGGGGATAGTTTTGAGATGACAAGCAACTGCCAGAAGGGAACAGGGAGTAAAGTGCAACCTCTTGCATATCAGCAGCGGTATTAGAACCTAACAGGAGCGTGCTGACAGGGGGCGAAACTTCACCTGGTGCTCACCACCTGCTCGCCACTTCTCTGTTCAGTGGTCCAGTCCCTCCAAGGCCATGGACTGGTACTGGTGAGCAGCCTGAGGATTAGGAACCCCTGCTCTAAGACCTGGCCTCCTATATCTCAAAGATAATCCATGCTGCCCTCTGGATCCAGTATTCCACTTCCTCAGTCGCTGCCATTTCCAAGATTGAGACCAGTAAGTGCTCCACTCTAGGGTGGGAATTCTGAAAGCCTGAAGGTAGGCTGGTTGAAAAGTTCACCTGGTGAAAGCAAGTCATCTCTACTCTCCTGCCTCTACTTGTCATCGTGTGTTATCTTTTTAAAACCATGCCCTTTGACTTCGTCCTACAAAAAAATGAACAACGTTTTTACCCCAAGGTATCCAGGGACATTTAAAACCTTAAAGTGACAGCTTTCTCTTAGAAAGTGTTTCTCCTCCAGGACCTCACTGTAGGATCAACATTGAAAGTCTCTCCTCTGAGCATTCTGGAACAACATGGTCAGAACTTTCCTTATACTGTTTCCTATCATTTTTTCCCCTACTTCTATCTCATAAAAATCAGCACTTCCTGAAGTTTTGTCCTATGGCCCTCCATTTTCCTGTTCTTCTATAATGCTCTCAAAGGCCACATTGACTCTTACTGCCTAGATCATCACCTAAATGTGGGCCACTTCTCATGCAGCCTCCTTTCCATGATCAAACATATGTGTGCAGCTGTGTGCTAAAAATTTCCACTGAGATCTTTTTAAAAAAAAATTATTAGCGGGGCTGGAGGAATGGCACAGTGGTTAATGTGCTTGCCTTACAAGTGCATGGTCCTGAGTTCGATTCTCCAGCACCACATAAGCTGGGTGTGATGGCACACACCTGTAATCCCAGCACTCAGGAGGCTGAGGCAGGTGGATTACCATGAGTCCAAGGCTAACCTGGGCTACACAGTGAGTTCATGACCAGCATGGGCTACAGAGCCTGTCTCAAAAATTATTAATATGTATTTGCTATTAAAACAGAACTTCTAAAATTGCCTGGAGAAAAAACTAGACAACATCCTTGAAAACAAAGTTATAG
The DNA here is from genome assembly GCA_004027205.1 of Ctenodactylus gundi. Classification (NCBI taxonomy): domain Eukaryota; kingdom Metazoa; phylum Chordata; class Mammalia; order Rodentia; family Ctenodactylidae; genus Ctenodactylus; species Ctenodactylus gundi. The sequence goes on along the minus strand of PVKB01000593.1, from coordinate 618,454 downwards.
GTGAGGACTTCCTCAACGAAGCACCTGTTGCACTGGGATGCTTAATTGTCATTCAAAATATACACGTTGAAAACAATATCGCCTTTTTTTCTTCAAAGTTCACTCTTTTAGGAAACTCTCCTGTTTCTGTCAGTGGTACTGCTACACTATCAGCTGGACAGACACAAAATCATTTTTCCCCTTGTCCTTTCTGACTGATCATTCACTGAGCCCTCTTAATTCCAATTCTTCAAATGAAATAATAGTCACTTCCATATGCCTTTATTTCAGTACCAGCATCACTGTTTAATTAAAATCCTTTTGATAACATGCCAGAATTTATCAAATAGTCTCTTAATTATTTCCTTTTGGAAAATTCCTCCCATGTCTTTTCCTTCCCTTGCAAGGCCACTGGGTTTTTTTGTTTGTTTGTCTACGATCCCTCAACCATGTCACTTCTCTGCTCACAAAACATCTGAGATTTTACTGGGCAAAGTACAAACTCTTTATGATGCAGTTAAGTCACTGGATGTTCTGGCCCAAACCAACCTCCATTGTTCATATGCCTATTAGAACTCTAATTACATTGTTTAATTATCCATTAATATGCCTCTCACCCAACTGAACTAGGAGTTCCTAGAAGTCAAGAATTGCATTGTATTCATCCTGTAGCCCAAAGCTTAGCCTGGATTTGATGCAGAAGTGTACTTGAATGCAATTGTCATGATTTAGAATCACCACAGAAGTTATGTGGAGAGCAGGCTGGAAGATTCTCATTTCTCTCTTTCTTATTTTCTCAAATGAAAATCAAACTTTAGATTTTACGGTTCCAGTTGGCTGTCATGGATTTTATTACCTTGCCTGCTCTACCTCTAATTGCCCCTATAAATATTTTCTCATCAAATAAGACTCCCAAAGGTTGGTCAGAATATGTTGTAGGTACACACAGAGTACTTGCCACATTTAAGTTCTATCTTTCTTTGTGTGTGTGTGTGTGTGTGTGTGTGTGGTAGTGGGGACAGAACCCAGGACTATCGCCTTGAGCTGCATCCCCAGCCTATTTTTAGTTTTGATTTTGAGACAGTCTCACAAAGTCACCAAAATGCCCCAGATGAGCTCAAAATTGCAATCGTCCTGCCTCAGTCTTCCAGAGTGCTGGGATAATGGGCTTGGCTTCCGGTTCTACTTTACATCAAACTTTAAACAGAAAGACCACCTTCAGGGGGTGGAGGAATGGCACAGAGCTTAAAGCTCTTGCCTCTGCATAATTTGTTGCTTGCAAAACACATATTTCACCCAAAAGAATCATGTAGACTGAAAACGAAAGGATGGAAATCAATATTCCATGCAACTACACCCAGGATACAAGCAGGGGAACCTATAATATTCTCAGACACAGCAGATTTCAAACCAAAAAGGATCAGAAGAGAGAAAGATGGACACTGTATACTGGTTAAGGGAATAGTTCATCAGGAAGGAGTCACAATTTATCTATCTATCTATCTATCTATCTATCTATCTATCTATCTATCTTCCCAACCTTGGGCAACCCAATTTTGTAAAACCAAAATTACTGGCCTTGAAATGTCACGTAGGCTCCAATACAATTATCATAGAAGACTTCAATACTTGTCTATCATAAATACACAGGTAAACCAGACAGAAAATCAGCAATGAAATATTATAGTTAAACTGCACTATGGAAAAATTGGACTTAGTAGCTATCTCTAGAGTGTTCCACCCAACATCAGCCGAGTATGCTTTTTTCTTATCCGCACATGGGATATTTTCCAAAATAGATCATATTGTAAGCTGTAAGGCATGCTTAAATAGGTACAAAGGAGTCAAAATAATTCCTGGCTTACTTTCAAATCATAGTAGAATCAAACTGCAAATCAAAATAATGCAAATACATGGAGAGTAAACAAGATGCCACTAAATAAACAGTGGGACACAGAGGAAGTAAGGGAAGAAAGCAAAAATCTTCCTAGAGATAAATGATGAAGGAAGCACATTATGCAAGAACCTATGGGACACATTAAAAGCAGTCCTAGGAGGGAAATTCATAGCTAGAAATGCAAGCATCCAAAAAAAAAATTAAAAAAAAACCAGAGCCTTTTTGGTATGTTGTCTTTATTTCTTTTGGGAACATGCCCAGTGGAGCAGTAGCTGGATCAAATGAAATTTCCATTCTCAGCTTTCTAAGCAATCTCCAGACTTTCCATGATGGTTGTACCAGCTTGTATTCTCACCAGCAGTGAGGTAGAGTTCCTTTTTTTCCCCACACCAACAGTTATTGTTTATGGGTTTTTTTTGAGTTCTTGATGTAGGCCTTTCTCACTGGGGTGAGGTGAAACCTCAATGTTGTTTTTATTTTCATTTCTCTGATGGCCACTGATGAAAAACACTTTTCCATGTGCTTGTTGGCCATTGGTAGTTCTTCTGAGAAGTTTATTTTCATTTCAGCTGCCCACATCTTGGTGGCATTGTTTATTTTAGGGGATCTTATGTTTTTCACTTGTTTGTATATTCTAGGTATCAATTCTTTGTCTGAAGTGTTATTGGTGAATATCTTTCCCACTCGGCGGGTTATCTCTTCACCTTGTTGATTATTTCTTTTGCTGTGCAAAAGCTTTATAGTTTAATGTAGTCCCTTACTGAAATTTCTTGTGCAGTTGGCAATATGTTCAGAAAAATCCTTTTCTGTCCGTGTATCCCTAGGGTTTTTCCTATTTTGAATGTCAGTAGGATAAGTGTTTATGTTTTGATGTCCAGATGTCCATAAGTAGAGGAATGGTTAAAAAGATGTGGTACCTATATATGACGGAATATTATGCAGCTATAAAGAAAGACAGATATGAGGCATTTGAATGAAAATGGGGCCAACTTGAGTCAATAATGCTCAGTGAAATGGACCAAACACAAATAATTGACTATAAATGGGCGTCCCTCTTATGAAATTCACAAAATAATGGCATAAAAAGGCCTCAACATGAGGGACAGGGTACAAAGAGTGGCAACAGTCAGCTAGGGAAAGGGTGAACCCCTGATAAAAGGGAGGTATAGACAATCATTCACTCTCCAAACCCAAGGCTTCTAAGGTATTATAGAATTTGGAAATTATGTGTAATTAGTAGATTTTAGATGCTCTTTCCACAAGGTATCAAATGAATAATTATGTAGAAGATGACAATATAATTTGTTTCATAAATGCACCACTGTATATGTGTATCCCTTAATATCATGTTATACTCCCTAAATATACACAATAAAAAATTGAGAAAACAGAGCCATCCAAAATAAATGATTTAAAGATGCATCTCAAAATTATAGAGAATCAAGAACAATGTAAATCAACAAATAAAAGAAATTATAAAGATCAGAGTAGAAATTAACAAAATTGGAACTAAAAAATGCAAAAAACAACAAATAAAAGATCTAGTTCTTTGAAAACATAATCAAGATTAATAAACCTCTATCTAAACTAGCCAAAAGAAGGAAAGAGAAAATCTACATCAGTGCAATTAGAAATGAAAAGGGTGAAATCAGAACAGAAACTGTTAAAATTCAGAGAATGATAAGAAACTATTTTGAAAACTTACACTGAAATAAATTGGAGAACTTGAAAGAAATGTTAAATTTCTAGACATATACAAAATACCAAAAAGAACCAAGAAGACATAAAAACTTGAATAGACCCATAAAAATATGGAAATTCAGGCAGTAATAAAGTCCAGGACCAGAAGGCTTCACAGCAGAATTTTACCAGTACTTCAGAGAGGAGCTAACACCAATGCTTCTCAAACTCTTCCATGACGTTGAAAGAGAAGGAACATTGGCAAATTGGTTTTTGGAAGTTACTATTACCCTAACACCAAAACCAGACTTAACCAAGAAAGAAAACTATAGGCCAAGTCCTTAAGGAACATAGATGTAAAAATCTCAATAAGATACTGTAAAATAGGATCCAACAAGTTATTAAAAAGATCATGCACCATGATCAAATTGGCTTCGTTTCTTGGATGCCAGGTTGATTTAGTCTACATGAATCAATTATTATAACATACCACATTACTAAAAGCAAGAACAAAATTCATATGATCATCTCAATTGATGCAGAAAAGCCTTTGACAAAATCTGACATCCATTTATGACAAAAAAAAAAAAACCACTGTGGAAATAGGTATAGAAGGATCTTACCTCTAAATGACAGAAGCCATATATGCTAAACCTAGTAGAAATATCAGAGTAAATGGGGATAAATTGAAGGTATTTCCCCTTAAATCAGGAATACGTCAAGGATGCCTACTTTTACCACTCCTATTTAACATAGTTCTGAAAACCACAGACAAAGTGATCAGGTAAGAGAGCAAAATAGGGGATGGGGGAATAGCATAGAGGTTAAAACACTTGTCTTGCAAGCATAAGGTCCTGAGTTCAATTCTCCAGCCATCACATAAAGCTGGATGTGTGGTGACACATGCATATAATCCCAGCACTGAGGAGGCTGAGGCAAAGAGAATTGCCTTCAGTCCAAGGATAGCCTCGGCTCCATAGTGAGTTCATGATCAGCCTGGGCTACAGAGTTAATTCATGACCAGCCTGGCTACAGAGTGAGTCCCTGTCCGAAAAAAAAGAAAGGAGAGAGAGAGAGAGAGAGAGAGAGAGAGAGAGAGAGAGAGAGAGATTCCGTATCAGAAAGGAAGAAGTGAAACAATCTTTATTTGCACATGACATGATTCTCTACATAGGAGACCACAAAAGCTTCACCACAAAATTCTTAGAACTAATTAAAAAATTCGGGCAAATTGCAGGATCCCAAATTAATACAAAAATAGCATTACTCTACACTAATGATAAACTCACTGAGAAAGCTGAGAAAAATAATCCCATTCACAATAGCTCCTCCAAAAATTAAATAAATAGGAGTAAGCCTAACTAAGGAAGTGAAGGACCTCTACAGCGAAAACTGTATTAGCCTGAAAAAAGAAATAGAATAGGATATTAGAAAATGGAAAGACACCCCCGTTCCTGGATAGGCAGAATCAATATCATCAAAATGGTTATACTGCCAAAATTAATATACAGATTCAGTGCAATTCCTATCAAAATACCAACAACTTTTTTCATAGAACTTGAAAAAAAATCCTTAAATCTATGTGAAACCTAAAGAAACCAATAGTAGTTAAACCAATATTAAGTAGCAAGACAAAAACAGGTGGTATTATGATTCCAAGTTATAATACAAAGGAACAGTGGTAGAAACTGTATGGCACTGGCACAAAAACAGACAGGCTGACCAATGTAACAGAACTGAGGATGCACGGACAACCTCAAGTACCCTCAGCTACCTGAATTTTGATAAAGTTGCCAAAAACATACACTGAAAAATGGGTAGACTCTTCAATAAATTGTGCTGGAAAAATTGATTATGCATATGGAGAAGAATACATTTAGACATACATATTCTATATCCAATTAAAGTGGATCAAAGACCTAGATATTAAAATGGAAACACTGAACCATTTGGAGGATAAAATAAGCAAAAATCTAGATGTATGCACAGGCAAGGACTTTCTTAATAGGACACCTGATGCAGAAAAAAAAAATAGTACCTAGAATCAAGAAGTGCGATTATATTAAATTAAAAACTTTCTGTGTGGCAGAGGAAACTATTAAGAGAGTGAAGGCAGAATTGACAGAATGGGAATTTTGGTTTTTACCACCTACACTTTGGATGGGAGGTTAATGACCAGAATATACGTGGAATTGAAAAAAAAAAAAAAGACCCCTCGAAATAAAAAAAAAAAAAAAACAATTAAAACTGGGCAAGTGAAACAAATTGGCAGTTCTCAGGTGAAGCAAATATGTAACAAGTTGTTCAACTTCCTTAGCCCTTGGAGAATTGCAAATCAAAACATCACTAAGATATCATCTATCCCCAGTGAGAAGGACGCATGTCAAGAAGTCTATTAGCAGATATTGCTGCTGAGGTTGCAGGGAGAAGCATTGCTGGTGGGACTGTAAAGTGGAAAGCAGTATGGAGATTGCTCAAATGGTTGAAAATAAATACTTTAATCTTGTCAGCAATACCTCTTCTTTGTGTCTGTTCAAAAAGTTAAAAGCAACGTATAGCGGAGATACATGTATACTTGTGTTTACAGCAGCACAACTAACAGTAGATAAAAATGTGAAAGATGCCAAAATATGCATCCATAGACCAGTGAATACAAAAAGTGTGGTACACACTGGAGCACTGTTCTTCCATAAAGACAGATAAACTTGAGGCTTTTGTAGGTAAATGGACACAACTTGAAACCATCATGCTCAGTGAAGTGAATCAAACTCAGAAGGTTAAAAAAACACATGGCTTTTCTCATATGAGAAATCTGGAATACAGGCATTGTATAGAGCCAAACAGGTGTGATAATGGGAGTCATGGGAGACATGAGAGGGGCAGGAGAACTAAAGAGGGCAAGCTCAATGTAACCATTGTGTGGTATATACTAATAAAAATGGGAAAAATACTAAAAAATGGTATTGGCAAGGATGTGGTAAAATGTGAAACAGTCCTTGTGCATCGTTTGTTGGGAAGGTTAATTAATGAGACCATTTTGGAAAACAGTATAGAACTTCCTAAAAGAATGAAATTATCATATAATCCAGCAATTCCTCAGTACACCTGTAGGTTACATATTCAAAATATATGCACGTTTTAGAGTTATCTACTCTTTCTTGTTCATTGTAGCACTATTCACAATAGCCAAGGGGTAGGATTAAATCAATAGATAAATGGATATAGAAAATATGGCATCTGTAGATATATGCAAATGTATATATACATATATCTCAGAGTAGTATTTAGACTTTGTTTTTTAAATAAAATTAACATATTTATTAAACTTCAAAAAATCCAAGAAAGGAAATTATTAATGCGAATTATTTTGAATTAAAGTAGCTTAAATCATATATTTATCACTTCATTATCTTTTCTCTCAATCAGTATTTTGTCTTGTTTGTGACACATAATTACATTCAGCTTGGGGAACTGGCACATATACATATCGCATCATTGTTCAGCCATTTTGACAGGGTGGATGAATCTGGTGGACATTATGCCAAATGAAATAAGCTAGACATGGAAACAGGAAAATGTTGAGTGATCCCACTCATATGTGGAGTATAAAACAGTCCAACTCATAGAAATAGAGAGTAAAATGGTGGTCACCAAGAGGCTGCATAGAGGGGGACATTGGGGAGACACAAAATTTCATATAAGCAGTTAGAGTCAGTTCAAGATACCTGTTGTGTGTCATGGTGACCAAAATCAGTAACACTAGTGTATACTTGAAAGTTGCTGAGAGTAGGTTTTAAGTATTGCCACCATAAAAATTAATAGGAGACAATGCATACAGTGAGTATCTTGATTTAGTCATTTTACAACCTATACATCTCTGAAAACACCATGTTTGCCCTGTAAGTGCAATGCACTTGTTAACAGACTTGGACCAACTAAAAAGATAAGTTTGGTACAGGTTAAAAATCTCCAGTTCCCATGAGATTAAGTTCACACTCAATATTTGGTGTTCACTTAGGGGCACAGTAAAGGTTTTGGCAGTAATAAGTGATATTTACTCAAGCAATCTTAGTAAGCAAAAAAAAAAAAAAAAAAAGTCTGCATTTGTTTCCTTCTTTCCCAAAACAAACTTAGAGATAAAATGAGACTGTCTTTCATGACTGACATTGTAATTTGTGCCACCAAATTACAAGCTGTTGCTTTGCTTGCATTTGTCTCCGTATTCCTACCAACAATGTGGAAGTAGTGGCTACAATGTCAGTGTAATAAAGGTAAGGAAGATGAGGGTTGAAGACCGAAATGATTTGCATCAGGACACAGCTAGTTACCAGGAGAGCAAGGAAACAAATGAGGGTCTGTCTGACTCCAACACCCAGTGTTTCTCTGATGTTCCCGGATGTACATGTCTTATTGTGGGCCCCTTTTCCAATACCATCCTTTATGCCATGGTCTTCCTTACGTTTCTTAGACTCTTGTCTTTGCATTCTTTTTCTTGGGATGTGTTCATCTTTCCATGACTTCAGTTATCATATTCTCTTTTTTTGGGGGGAGGGGGTATTTTTATTTTTATTTTTTTAGTTATCATACTCTTAAGGCTCCTGAACCTCACTGCCTTCAGGTGAGAGCTTTCAGCTGAGACTAAGCCCCTTATAGCCACCTGCCTACTGGATTTCCATTTGAATGCGCTGGTGGCACTTCAGCCTGTAACACTACAAACTCAAACCTCGACTTGTCTCCTTTCCTTACACAAACCTGCTCCTTGGCCTGTATGTCATGGCTTAATGCCTGTTACTATCATCCAGCCATTTGCCTCCTCTGGAAACTAAGGAGGCCTCCTGGGTATTCTCTCTCTCTCTCTCTCTCTCTCTCTCTCTCTCTCTCTTTTTCTCTCTCTATCTATCCTTCACCCTCCCCGTGAATTTCTTCAACACAAAGCACAGTAATCTCATATTTTTCATTTCCCTGCTTATAAATCATGAACAGCATCTCTCACCCTTTTGTGATATCCATGCTGTAACTCTTGAGCAGAATTTTTCTGCTCTTCCCACACACAGAGCTAGGCTTTCTGTGTCCGACCTTGACTGAGAGATAATTACTCCCTCATTCCTTCCTGGCCATAGTGACCTCAGCCCGAACAACCTTCTCAGGACCTCAACATAATAACTTTCCTAGCCCTGGCAGTTGGCCAACTGATGATGACAACCATGACTTCCAGTGTGGCCTAGTCTCCCACGAACCTATAGCCCACCTGCTCGCTCTCTCAACTTATTAGGCACCCCGCTTTGTTCCCTTCCATCCACCCCCTGACCTACACACTGGCTAAACAGCTCTATCCTGAGCCGCATGCTGATCAGTCCAACCATACTAAATACAAGCTTTCTTCGCCCCGTGGTTGGGACAGCTTGTTTGGGCTTGCTACACAGGCATAATGTCATGGGGACAATAAACTTTCAGTTTAGATCCACTTTCTGCCGGCCATATTTTTGGTATTGTCTGGGTCCTTTTTTGACCTAGGAACTCTTAACACTAAGATCCTCACCTCACAGCCTACAGGACCTCCAGGGGAAAGCCTGAGGCAGCTACCTCTCCTTTGTCTCGCCCAGTACCCTGTGATCAGTTTCTCATTTGGAATACACTCAGCCTGGATTGAAATTTCCCAGTGAACTTGTTTGTCTTCTCAAGGCTCGAGACTTGAGGAGGGCAAAGACTTTCTCTGTTTTATATCTCCAGGGCCCAGCTCTGTCCTGCTAAATGTTTGTTGAATGAATTAACTCCTACAAATGTATGTGCTTACATGTGTCTATTTTCAAATGATGAATGCTTATATTTTAATTAACATAATAATTGTCTAAATTTGTTGGGTACAATGTGTACTGATCAAATCAGAGTAACCAGCAGTCCCATGTTATCGCTTTGCCATGTGTTTATGTTTGGAGCCCCTGAGCTCCTCTTTTTTAGTTCTTCATAAAGCATATAGTAGCTTATTATAAACTCTACCTCCCCCCTTCCTGGAGCACTTGAACTTATTCCTCCTAATGGTGTTTTGGCATCATTATCCAAACTTTCTCCATTTTCTCCCCTTACACTTTCTAACTTCAAGTGATCACTAACCTTCTGTTTTTTGGGAGTGAATAATCTGTATGTGCCCATTAATGGTAAAGTTTGAAGAAACAAATGATTGATGGTCCTGAACTTCTTACAGTTACTAGCTACTGGACAAGGAGGTATTGCAGGAACAGTATGTTTTTCTATTAAGGGTCCTGGTGCTCACTCATGAGCCCATACTGCCAATTCAGAGGAGTTAATGTGGGAAGTTGTACATTTGTTGCTCTTTGTGGAATATTTTGAGTTTGGTATGAACATAATATATTAATATTTTCTTACTGAATTAGCAGAACTGAGCAGAAAAAAAATATCTCCTGGATTTCTTCTATCTAAGGTTTTTCAAGTTTTCCTGCCAAATGTCATCTATAACAAACTATAAGAAATCATTTTGTAAAAATAAAAAAAAATCAGCAAACAAGTTTACTTGTACATCAGAAATGTAGGGATTTTCCATTCCTCACCTCAAAAACCAATTAATATCCATTTCTATAACTCAAGCTGTAGAAAGTTGTAACTTTCCTCCGAGTGCTCTATTTAGATGATGCCAATGAGTCTTATGATTAGGATATGCCAATATGATGAAGCCACAAGTGACAAATTATGTCAGATAGATGTTGTATTAGCTTGTCACAAAATAGAAAGTTTCAAGGTAGACTGTGTGGGGGTGTATTTTCATACACAAACTAAATGAAAATAAAATCAATTATCAGGACAGCTCAAGCCCCAATTCCCCCAAGGTTTGCTTCCATTAGATAATTGATGCAATTAGGTGAAAGGTTTTGGTGTAGATTTTTCTGGCCTGAATTATCTCAAATTACTTTAATTCTCCACTTCACTTTGATTATGTAGACCCAGTTCAGGCTTGAGTGTGAATGAATTTAAGTAACTCTTATGCTGGTAGTTTAGATAATTCCTCACTATACAGACATCATTTTTTTTTATCCCGTAAAGCACAATCGGCAGATTATGTTGATAAGCCAATTTCAAGGACAAAACCACTGCTTTGCTGAGCAAACATGCCCAGCTTGCTACTTAATGCACCCTGGGAAGCATATACTGAAGAAGAGTGCTTTAATGAAATAGCTTGGGAGTGGGCCTTGGGCCTTCTGATAGTTTCTTCTTTTGCTGGAGACACTGGACTTGGGGACAAAAGTAACTCAAAAGAAGTAATACAAAGTTTATGTAGAATTAGCCTGAACTGGAATATTGTGGTAGAAATACTTTTTCTTTGGGTTACCTTCTTAGCAGTCTTAACTAGCTGCACCCAAGTGTCAAGTGAAAAGTTAATGTCAAAGGATTCTGAGAAGTGACATGCAACACTGGAATGCCAATGGCCTCAGGTCACATTCTACTGACTTAGAATTGGATAGAAGTTACGGCTTAGTGTGTTTCGCTCTCTTGGTTTTCTCTGAGTACTACTGTATATTTTTTGGCTGTTCCAAAGATCAAGCCCAGGCCTTCACACTGAGCTACATCCCTAGAATCTGGTGACCGGTTGGTTGTTTATGGTAAATGAAAGGGAAACGATGACACCTATGAAACACCACACTCACTGTCCAAACACATGTGTTTGGGAACAAAACTCAATCAGCCTTGCTATCTGAAAGCAAGTCCCTTCCCCACTCCAAAACGAATGTTTTCCAAGTCTTTAATTACCAGTGAAAGTGACTATCTGTGTATTGAATGGAGTGTTCCTGTATCTTTGTGGTGAATTACTATTTATGCTGTTATGCTAATTGCTATTGGGATATTTATTTGTCATTTATATATCAGAGCACTTTTTCTGTCATAGGTTATTGTTATTACATATAACAGTTAATTATCTTATTAATTATATGTAGCAATGATTTCCCCCAGCTTGACATTTACCTTGATGTGGTGTTTTTACAATATGTATATGTTTTTCATACTAAAATATTCTGCTGATAACTTCTGCCTCTGATGTTATATTTGGAAAATCACTCTTCATTCAAAGCTTGTAAAAAATAAAATACTCACCTTCATATTTTCCTGGTACTTTCAGTATTTCTTTTCCTTTTTGTATTTAAATGTTACACTAAGCCGGATTATATTTTGCTTTAAAGTATCAGCTATGAGGTAAATGAATTTCCCTTCAAATGACTTATTTGTTCCATTATCTTTTAGTGACCAATTAATGCTTCCTTTTTCTCTACCCTTGCATTACACTCTCTCTGTATGCCAGTGAACAGGAAAGAGATTACTGACTTTTTAAAAAAGTTTGCCACCATTTACGAATTGTAACTCAGATCTCACATGCACATCCAATGGCAAGCTTTTTTTACACACAAAAATTAGCCTTGTGATTTGCATGCCAACTATTTGCTTCTTTTTCCAACATAGAATGCTAAACTTCTGTGACACTTTTCAGGTTTAGGTTAGACAATACTAATATGAAAATTATTTTGGGAGTCACTTCAGTGTCATTGAAAACTCTGTTTCACAGACAGACATGAATATAGCATGCTTAGAATGTGTGTGTGATGATTTTTAATAACAGCAGATTTTGTCTGCCCACATGCTACCACAATAGTAACAACAGGATATGCTTTTTTTCCTATTAGATTGGTGAAGTGTAAATCTTTTTTTTTTTTTTTTTTTACGTTTTTGAGTGTGTCCAAAATCCTATTAAAACATCCTGGGAAAATAGCCAGCAATGTGGCTTTATCATATTTCTCATTAAGAATGTAGTTACCAGCAAGTTGTAAATAATCTGGCCTGATAACCTTTACCATCTTTCAAGGTTCATTCTTTCTCTTTATTGAGTGATTAAGAAAATGAAACTTAGGATTCAAAGCCAGTGTCTGACTAGAAAAATGAGTTCTGGTATACTACATGATACAGAAAACTCATTTGAAACCCTGCCAAGTGACCAAACTCTTCAGTCTTGCATTATTGCTGAGATTTTTATTGATGGGAAAAAATATCTGACACCTACCTCTTAAAGGAACAGCGGTTTATGTTGTCTTATGGTTTCAGTCCATGATTGTCTGGCTACAATGCAGAAACACAGCAGAAGGGCACAGCAGAGCAAGGCTGCTTAATTTACGGCATCTGGAAAGCAGAGATCAGAGGAACAGAACCAGAGAGAAAGGGTCCAGGGTCTTAGTCCCCTAGATCACGATCCACTCAGACGCACCCACAAGTGTGCTTTCTTAATCTCCTAGGCATCTCGCAAGCCAGTGAAGTAAGTTGACAATCAAGATTAGCCACCATAAGCCATCGAAGACATGATCAGAGACATTTCTACTCTTGTTGACACTTTGGAAGGTGTGTCTTGGTAAATTTGCCATAAATATGACACTATGTTTTAATTCTTACAAAAAAGATACTTCTTATTTCTGTAGAATAGTAATCCATATCAAACTCTGTTGTGTGACTGACTTTTAACATTGTGTCCTAACTTGGCCCATCTATAGAGCTACACACAAGAATGACCACTGACCCCGGAGGACCCCTGAGTCCTTGGGATGGCTGCATTTCTTTGTAGTTTATGCAGTTATTGACTTATTTTCTTCATCCTTACCAAAATGGAGAGGTTGCTTCTGTGGGTTTCAGATTCCTCTGGCTTTTAGAGGTCTACATTGGAAATTGGCTGACAAAGTAAGCAAAAGTTGTTTCTTTGAAGAAACTGCCTGCAGGGAGACTCTGCAGGTTTGCCACACACAGTAGGTGGATCAAGCACACAAAGATGTGCCTCGTGTGCTTTCGTGATCACATGTGACTTTATGGGCATCATACCTTTTTCTCTATCAATTAAAGAACAATGGCTGACTGTCACAGATTTGACAGCCCCACACAAAACAAGCTAAGAACATTCCGAAAAGCTTGGGTGCCCTTCTGCTTCAAAAGTAAGAGAAGTACAGGCCGCATCCTGTGCTACCAGGCACGTAAGTTCAACTGACTTGAGGAAAGCCAGTTAGGATTTTTAGATAGAATTTTCAAGGCAGTAATATAAAATAAGTCAGATCTAGGGCTTTAAAATCCTTACTTTATTTTACACCTTGTTGCAAAATGTTGAAATGTGGGATGGGGGCGGTTGTAACCAGTGAACTGAAGTATTAGTCTAAGAGTCTGAGTTTCTATAGTTTCTATTTTAATGAACAACAACAAAAATGGGATGAGAAGCTTGATTATTTATTTTATTCTGAAAAGGATGTGTCTGGCAGGCTTGAGGAAAGTCTGGGGACCACACACGATGGCAAAGGGGAAATTGCTTGTCTCAGTCTCCACTACTTTTCCAGTTCCTTTATGTTGTACCTCCTGCATCATGCAATACCTCAAGATAAAATGCCCATAATTAACCCACAAAGCAAAGAGCAATTCTAGAACTTTTTAAGTAATATGAGGTCATTAGCTTATAAATCATAGACTCACATATTAAACTTTAGAGTCTCCCTAATAAATCAAAGTAGCTGTTTTTGAGTATACTAATGCAACCTTCCACAAAATAACCATTCTGAAAGAAGTCCGGGACTTTGAATTTGAGCCAGATGTCATTTTCACATCTGCTCTTGTCCAGTATATTGACAACATTGCACTTTTTTTGTGGTAAGACGTGAGGAACAGGGCAGATGTCTCTAGCAAAGCCTGGATCTGTGTGTCTAGAGGAGATAGGGGGAGAGAGGCCTCTAGCCATTTGTCAAGTTCACCAGGCCAAAATACACCTTTCCCTAATTACACATAAGTGGAAAGCAAAACAGATTTGAATTAGATACTTCATGAGTCTCAAGAAACAGTTTTGCTTCTTGATTTCTTGGTGTCCGCTAATACTATTGCTGCCAGGTGGCTTAAGCATTCCGAGCTTTTCTCTGTTGTATCTAGAGCTACATTCATGCCTATTTCAATCGGTCTCCATAGTAGCTCTACTCAATATGTATTATTATTCCTATTATACAAGTGAGAGAACAGAGTTCCTGCGAGGCTATGTGGTCTGCTCAAAATTAACTAGCTAGGGATGTAAGACGTCCAGATCTTTCTAACTCCTGTTCTCTGCTATAAGAATTGATGTTTAGCTATAGTAGAAATTTAAAAAATGTTCCTTTCATAGAGCCTGCGTTGAACGGATAGAAAATGTGCATATTGATGTAACTGAGACAGATCCCTCAACAGTGGAGGAGGGTAGGCACATCAAATAAACTATCTTGCACAAGATTCTACATGATGACAATATATTCTTACCTTGATTTACTCACCTGTACATGACTTTGCATACAGGAGATGAAATTAACATTTCACCAACAAGTAAATGTACTTATTTCAAAAAGCTTTATTGTCTAATATCTGTATCTTTTCACCACGGATGAAGATAAGGGCTGATATTTAAGACTTTCTATGTGCCAGGCACTGTGCTATACATGTTTTCTTTCATTATATTATTTAATTTTCATACTCAACATGTATACTCAGTACTATTCTTATACCCATTCACAGATAAGACAACCAAAACTCAGATTCTTTTGGTGGTTTTTCAATGGTTTAATGGTCACACAATATCCAAGCTAGGACTCCAAGATCTTACTTCAAAGATGTCACTCTCAGTATGACCCTAGGAAAACTAGACCAATCAGAATCCAAGCAAATGGTTATTTCAAAAATATCAAGTTACTATTGTATATCACAAATACATATGAATAAAAATAGTAACTGTTGGGGTAAATAAAAATGAGAACAAAAAAGTTTTTGGAATAAAGATGACAAGTCACTTGGAAATACTGAAACCAATTAAAGTAGATCCAAATGAAAACTAAATAAATAAAATACTAGGTAGCAAACTTGTTTTGTTTTTGTTTTTGCTGGTGAGACAAGGTCTTGCTCCGTAGTCCAGGCTGGTCCTGAGCTCATTATGGTGTCCAGGCTAGCCTTGAACTCATGGCAATCTTCCTGCCTCAGTCTCCTGAGTGCTGGGATTATAAAAATGCTCCAATTTGCCCAGCTGTTACATGATGCTGGGGATCAAACTTGAGACCTTGCGCTTCTGAGGCAAGCACTCTAGCCACTGAGCTACACCTCCAGTCCTAGAATTTATTCATTTAACAAAGAATCTAATTTTGGAGGCTGGTAGTGTAGCTTGGGGTTAGAGGGCTTGTCTAGCATGCCTAAGCCCCTGGATTATGTCTCTAGGACTGAAAAATAATTACAATTAAAATTAAAAGAAACTAGCTATTAAATAACTATTTTTACCTTTCTTAGTTAACAGATAAGTTGAGTTAGTCCCAGTTAAAGATCTTTATTTCACTTTGACTTCTCTGATAGTTGTAAAATGACTTCACATAGGCGGTTCTTTCACTGTACCTTTGCCTAGTAGTGAAGAATATCACCCAAGGTTTTGGACATTTTTCAGGGTTCAAAACATTCCTATCTCCTGCTGCCTATGCAACCAAGCACAACACTGAAATTCGATGGGTCTCTTTGCCAACCAAACTAAGTCCTAAGGTCGAGAACTTCCACAATCTGACCTCATATCCCTTAAATCTTAAATCTTCTCTCCCTGGCTTCCTTTCTGCCCACCCCAGGATCTGGCTGTTTCCTCAACCTGACCAAGTGGTCTGCAATGGATGGTGAATTTTATTTGTCAATTTGCCTAGGTCATGGGATACCCAGGTGATGCGTTCAATGTTGTTTCTGGATGTGTCTGAGAAGATGTTTCTGAAGAGATCAGCATTTGAATGGGTGGACTGAGTGAAGCAGATGGCCTTCCTGGTGTGGGATGGCACCAACAGTCTGCCGGAGGCCTGAACAGAGCAAGGAGGTGGAGGAAAGAGAATTCACTCTACCTGACAGGGTTGAGTTCTGCCAGAGATCTTCTGCTTGTAATGTTCTTGGGTCTCCGTCCTGTCGACTCACATGGAAATCTCCGCCACTGACTCTCCAACCGTCAGGCCATCCAATTACTGGGGTACAGAAAATTGCAGGACTTCTTGTCTCCCTAATTAAATGAGCCAACACCTTACAATGAGTTTCTTTGTGTGTGTGAGTGAGTGTGTGTGTGTGTGTGTGTGTGTGTGTGTGTGTAAAATATGTATGTTACTGGTTCTGTTTCTGAAGAACCTGACTAGTTATATTCCTGCCTCCTGCACTTAACAATGTTTCTTTAGCTTAGAATCCCACTACACACCTTCCCTCACCTGTTTCCTTTCTGTCTATGTTGCAGGGCTCATCTTAAAAGGCCCCCACCGGATGGTGCCTGTTTTGATAATCCTCACTAAACATCATGTCTCTATTCTTCTTTAGAAAACCCAAATTACTCAGAATCTTTCTTAGTAACGTTTACTTCTCTTCACTTTGTGTTATGATTGATTTCATTTAGCTTAAATTTACTGTAGTTAAAATATCAGGTAACCATCGTATATCACAAAGATGTATAAATAAAAATAATACCTGTTGGGGAAAAATAAAAATAAAATAAGAACAAAGTATTTTTTGAAATAAAGATGACAAGTCACCTGAAAATATTAAAACCAGTTAAAATAAAGCAATTCCAAATGAAACAATAAAATACCAGGTAGCAGGCTTTTTTGTTTTTGTTTTTGTTGGGGAGACAGGTCTCAATTTTTTTATATACATCATTGCTTTTTCAAACAAATATGACGGAAGGCATTTGGTAAATTTGCGTTGCAGTAACACTGACGATTCTAAGCATCTGACACTTATGGTATACGTGACACTATTACATGGTCTTTGTCGCTTGGACAGACTTTGGCAACTCTCTGCTACAATCATTTACGGCCAATACTCTGCCTGGCTTATAACTCATGATAGACAGTGATCTTTACTATGAACAGTAATTCTCAAAGTGTGGTTGGTAGGAATCCCTGGGGATCCTCTAGACCAGGAATAGGATACCTTTTTTCTGCCAAGGTGCACTTAGATACTTGATTCATGACATCATTGGTGGGCCACACGAAAATATCAACTTAAACATTAGTAAGCCATTTAGTGAACTCGCTCTTAATGTTATGATTGCTTTGGCCAGACCAGACCACCTGGCCTGTGGGCGAATGATCCCATTCCTGCCCGTAGATTCTTCAGAGAACCACCAAGTCCCATATATGTGCATAATAATACAAAGACTTACATAGCCTTTTTCACTTGTTGACATTTTCACTGACAGTACAAAGGGAGAAGAGAATAAAACTGCTGTTACCTTGGAAAGAATTAAGGCCTTGACAGCAACCTCTGCCAGGGCGTAATTGAATTCTTTACTACTACACACTTCGAGTTAAAAGAGCAAAGTCATTTGCATATAATGGAGCCCTTGATATTGTTACTCTTATTGAATCTTGACCTTCATGTACATACTGTTTTAATATTCCATGTTAAAAAATTGAACTATGTGAGATTCATTCTGTTGTATAGTGAAGTTTGCTGGCTGCCTTTGGGAAACACACCTGTGTAATTGTTTGAGTGGTAAGCTGTCCTAACCACTTGTTTTACATGGAACACCATTTTTATATTAAGGAAGCATTATTAGAAAGCTACAGTTGTTCGGGTTTGGATATTTTACAGGCATTTTCTCAAAAATGAAAAAAGTGAGCCTGTGGCTTCAAGGAAAACAACCGATGGTATTTTTTTCCCCAGTGATAAATATTTGTGCTTTCAAGTGAAAATTAGAATTTTGGAAAAATTACATCTACACTGCAAGCCTGACAGATTTCCCATGCAAAAGACTTTTCTGATGAGAATGGAAGTGATATTAACGAATGTGATTTTTTGATATAGTGTAATATAATGGGTCAACTTTTAGAAGATCTATGTAACTCACTGTAGAATCATGCCTGGGTCAAAGATCCACTCAAAGTGCAACATAGATCAATGAATTTTAAAGTATGAATATAAATCTTGTTGACTGTTATCCGGTTTCACATTGCAGCTAACGTTATAGAAACTCCCAGTCATTAAACTTAGGTCTATTTTCAAAGAAGAAAATCCACAATTATGTGAGATAGCTAGTAAATGACTTTTCCTTTTTCCAATAATATATCTTTGTAAAACTGTATTTCTTTGTATACTTCAAACAGAACAATATATAAAACACTGAATGCAGGCAAGATGAGAACCCAACTTTCCTCTTTTTAGCAAGACATTAAAGATGCGCAAAAACATAAAACATAAAACTTTCTCTTTTTTTGTTTTGAAGAGCAGCTATTTTTTTCATTTAAAATTGCTAACATGTAATGGTCTTACCATTGTTAAATAAATTAGTAAGTAACTTTATGAAAACATTTCTCTGCTTTAAGTTCCAATACAGTAAATATTGGCAGATGTACTATATAAACAAAAACATGGGGGGGGGGTGCTTTTGGTAATTTGTAAGAGCCCAATGAAGTTTGAGCCCAAATATTTGAGGAGTAATACTGTTGTAGAATAAGACCAACTTTTTAACTATGGTTCTTAAGGCTCCTAATAACCTGGCTTCTTCCCCTTTCTCTCCAAGTTCAGGATGTGCTACTGTCTGTGTCTTGTCAAGATGTAGGAACACTGGCTTCTCCTCGGTCCTCACACTACCACATTGCACCTGTCCAGGATTTCTGTGCATATTCACTCATTTACCTGTGACCATCTGTCTCCTCCAATCCTCTATCCTTCACCTGCATGACATCTCTTCAGCCTTCAGATTTCAAACCCATACAAGTTTTCTGTTGTTAAGTAATGAATTACCACAAACAACCTGTGTTTATTATCTCACGCATATGGAAATGAGAAGCTCAAGTGGACTCAACCAATTCTCTGTTCCAGGCTTCACATGACTGAACCAGTGGGATATTGAGATTCCTCCAGGTTGTTGGTAGAATTCATTTCTAAGTGGTCATAGGGCTGAGGACTTTGCTTCCTCTCTGGTTACTAGCCAGAGGTCTTTCTCACTATCCTGAGGTCGCCCATGTTTCTTTCCCACATGGTTGCCTTCACCTAGCAGCCAGTGATAGTGCCGTAAGTCCAATCTCTCTGACTTCTCCTGTTACATCTCTGCTCCAATCAGCTGTAGGAAGTCGCCTGCTTCGAAGGACACATTTGATTAGATTGGGCTCACCTGGATGGGCCTCAATTGTCTTCTATATTAAGATTTCCAACGTTAGGTCCTTTTGCTATGCAATGTGACACATTCACAGGTTCACGTTGTTAGAACATGGACATCTTTGGTGGACACCATTGTCATTACAAGCTCTGGAGATTTTTCTCCATCTAAAGCAGTGGTTCCCAACCTTTCTGATACCAAGAACTGGTTCAGTTGAAGGCCATTCTCCCAAGGATGGCATGCAAGTGCGTGGATGGAGTTCTTGTTATGCAGTAGGCTATTGGACTAGAGCTTGGAAATGGTGAACAGCACCAGGAGGAGCTTCGCTGTCAGATAAGCAGTGGCATCAGAGCCTAACATGAGCGTGCTAACAGGAGGCAGATCTTTGCTCGCTGCTCATCTTCTGCTCTCTGGTCATCTGTTCTGGTGACCCAGTCCTTCTGAGGTCACAGAAGTATGGTCTGCACTTCAGAGGTTGGGAACCCCTGGTCTCAAGTATCTTCCCACTCCCACCAATTTCCACCAGTGTGTGTGTGTGTGTGTGTGTGTGCCCAGTACTAAGCAAGTATCTCCACATCTTCTCTTCCCTCTTTCCTGGATCCATGGCTGCCTTGGCAGAGAACACGTTTCCTCGCAGCGAGATGTAGTCACATGGAGAAGTTCATCCAGCAGAGTTTGAGCAGAAGTGACATGTGTAACTTGTGCCTCCTGCCTTGATGCAAGCATGTCAATGACCTGGCTTCAACCATGTGCACAAGATTAATACTTTGGGAGATGACAGAAGAACAATGTAAAATGAATGTGGTCTCTAAATGACTCTCATAAGCTGTCCTGCAAACCTGACCTTGTCATCTGGACATTTTTTAATGAGAAGGAAGTTAGCATATTTTATTGAATCTACAACACGAGTAAGCCTTTTCTTTTTCTTCATAGCAGGGTAACATTTATCTAATTAAAAGAGCACTTACTACCATCTGTAAGTAAATAGTTATGTATTTGTTTAACTGCAAGTCTCCTCCACTAGAATGGAAATCCATGAGAACAGGGAGGATGTGTAACTCATTTACTCCTGTAGGCTCAGTGTCTAACACAATTTCCACCAGAGAATAGATGCTCAGGACATATTTGTTAAATGAACAAACGTGACATGTATGTTGAACCATGACTGATGCCCTTTAGATACTAAGGTATTAGGAATTACCACCAAATGAATGAGCTTATCTATCAGGGGTGGTGTGGCCTAATCACATGTATCAGAATCTGCCTTTAACTACTATTAATACTTTCTCTCATTGCCTATCCTGAACTCAGCTGTCTCTGCAGTTACTTCCTTACTCAACTAGTACATCCTCAAAGTCTCTGCCTTGGAAAGCTACATAGCCCGTCTACAACCTTTGTGGGTGTGGGTATGGGTGTGGGTGTATGTGTCTGTGTGTCTGATACTGGAAACTAAACCCAGGCCTTTGCACTGAGCTACATCCCTGGTCCATTTTTATTTTGAAACAGGGTCTTATTAAGATGGTAGATTATCTAGGCTGAGCTCAAACTTTTGATCCTCCTGCCTCAGCTTCCCAGGGCATACATCACCATTACTAGCACATAACAATTTTTAATCTAGCTATGCATAATTTCTTCATTAAAACTGATTTCAAAAGAATTTTACCACTTACTTTGCTTATATGATATGATTAATCAACTTTTGCCTTTGTTCATAAAAATCAAGTTTTATGGGTTTTCATTCAGTCACATCATTTCTTACTTTCCTTTTTCAAACACCAGATTGCTATTATGTCCTTAATATATCTTTATCTTGGACTTGTTCTTTATCTGAGTGAGATACTCTTCATGACATGAAAAATTCCAATGTGAAGCCACATTTACAGTCTTCTTTTTCCTCTAGTTGTCAGTACCAATGGTTTAATGAAATTATTGAACATTCTGAGGTAACTGCTATGAATTTATTTCCTTTTGTTTAAAAAGAAGTAATAACATTTAGTAATGATTACCAATTATTTTCCCCAATATAAGGCCCTTGGAACCACCAGCACAACCCTCACAAGATCCTGGAATGACTGTTAATTTAAAAG
Source organism: Ctenodactylus gundi (assembly GCA_004027205.1). Taxonomy (NCBI): domain Eukaryota; kingdom Metazoa; phylum Chordata; class Mammalia; order Rodentia; family Ctenodactylidae; genus Ctenodactylus; species Ctenodactylus gundi. The sequence goes on along the minus strand of PVKB01000593.1, from coordinate 596,673 downwards.
AAAAATGAATAAGAATGAAGGAAAAAAGAAAGAAAGAAAGAAAGAAAGGAAAAGAAAAAGGAAAGGAGATAGTTGTGGTCTGGGTCTCTCATATCAGAGAGACCATTGGATGTTTCACCTTGTGCTTCTGACTCACTTCACTAAGCATGATGTTCTCAAGTTTCTTCCATTTGCCTGCAAAAGCCTCCACGTTGTTGTTGTTGGACTTTACGGATGCATAGTATTCCATTGTGTATAAGTACCACAGTTTGTGTATCCACTGGTCTGGACAGGGTGGGGGTGGAGGGAGGGAAGGGAGTGTAGGGGGAGGGACAAAAGGAGAGCGGGAAAGCCCTTGTCACTTTGACAAGATATGTATGTGTACAAAATGCTCAACTCCATTGTAAACCTTAAATTTTGCACTTGTACATATCAATAAAATGGGGGGAAAAGGAAAGGAAAGAAAACAAAAAAGAAAGCAAAAGAAAAGAAAAGAAAAAAGTCGTCTGGGCTTGGTGGTGCAGGCCTATGAACTCTGCCCCCCTGGAGGCTGAAGCAGAAGGATGGCAAGTTCAAGCCAGCCTGGCAACTAGTCAGCTAGTCATTGAGCAAGACCCTGTCTCAAAAGTCAAAGCTAAAAACTGGACTGGGGATGTGGCTCAGTGTGAAAGCCCTGGGCTTGAGCCTCAGTACCAAGAAAAAAAAAGTTGAAGAACATAACTCCTAACAGTGTAACTGTCAGTGCCTTCTGGTTAGAGCAGCAAATGGGAGCCGCTGCTAGGTGAGATTCGTGGCTAGCTATTTATTTCAGCGACCTCTGAACACTGATCTAAATTCACCCGGTGCTAGGATAGGTCCATTTTTTTCCTTGCCCCCTTCATTCTCCATTTATTTACTGATTGATTTTCTATGCACAACACAATGCAAAGATGCTATGGAGAATACAAGGAAATTTAATGTAAGGCTAATTCCTGTTAATGTTCTAAAAATCATTAAATGCCCTTGTGGAAACAAGAGACACACGAATTTAATTAAAGTTTGTCAGGCTAAGGTTGATTCATGTTTCCAAGAACCTAGTTCTCTGAAGTCCAGATTCTGTGATACTCTTATGAAACATTAGTCGCTGAAACAGCAGGGGAAAAGCCCACACACAGAGGGAGATGGGCACAAAATGGTACTTGTGGAATTTACTGTATCCTTACCTCTATACAGCCCATCACACTGAACTTGAAGAATATTCTTTCGGTGTGCATCAAATAGTTGATTTCTTTTTTATCAAATGTCGCTCAAACTTTTGGAGTCTATTCATTTATTCTCCTATGTAACAAGTTTTTTTTGAGGGCTTTGCCTTGTGCCAGGCACTGTCCTTGGTACCGGGAATACAGCGGTGAGCAAAAGTGATAGAAATTCCTCTTCTACAGGAGTGTGGGTTCTAGTACGAAAGATCAACAACAAATCAAATAAGTCAATAAACATGAAATGCACTCGATGGGGGTGCACTTTGTAGATACATGTGGAAATGTCATGCTCCTTTGCAGGCCAGGAGGGGAAAAGTGTGAACTCCACTTATTAGCTTGTTTGTCACGGTAGAAAGAGAGAATACTATTAATAACTGTTCTCTCTTTTTTTCCAGTTTGCCCTAAATCTTTACTTTGTAGGTGTTGTTATATTCCCAGCATGCTCCTCTTTATTTTGAGATAGGGTCTTGTTGAGTTGCTCAGATGGTTCTCCAACTTGAGATCTTTCTGTCTCTGTCTGGGCAATCTTTACTCTTAAGAGTATATATGTAATATCCACCGTTTCTCTTCTAGGGTCATTTTCCTAAGTTTAAGATTTTGAGGAAATGTAGGGCATTTTCTTTCAGAGTATATCAACCCTGACCAAGTGAGAACACATCGTCCATTATTACCTGCATTTAGAGAGGCTGTCCATAGCAAAGTTCCATTTTCCCAGGGTGTGCAAGTTCTGCTAAGGAGGTTTCCTGAATCCCACTTCCTGTGTAACAGCAGACTGTGTTTGGGGTATGTATTCAACATTATATATTCCTGTTCTTTAACTCTAAGACATCCTGGGAACCTGTTTAATTTCTCTCCAGCTTTCCTAACATCAGTGAGGTTGCTCCAGTCCATAATGATGAACATTGGTTCATCATTGGTATTTTACCCATCAACAGACCAATGGATACATAAATTGTGGCATTTATACACAAAGGAATACTGCTCATCTATAAAGGCAGGTAGGTTTGGAGGCTTTTGTAGATAAATGGAGGCAGCTTGAGACCATCATGCTTAGTGAAGTGAGTCAGAAGCAGAAGGTTAAATATAGAATGGATTCTCTGATATGAGAAACCCAGATCACAATTAGTACATAGAACTTAATGTGGGGAATAATAGGAACTGGAGGGGGGAGGGTTGTTTGCCATGATATATATGTGCACAAAATACTCAAAATCAATGTAAAATTTATGTTTTGCACTTATACATCTCAATAAAATGGGGAAAAATTATTGTCCTTCAGGAGGCTCTTCAGACTGAATTGTTGGGTTTTCACTACTCTGCATCTTGACTTCTGGTGGAAAAGTATCTTTTTCTCATTTCTGCTACCCTGGTATACCTTTTCCCAAGGGGTGGCTAGATAGCCCAAAACAAACAAATAGGACTATCTTAAGAATGGTATCCTTGTTACTCAACAGTGGAAAGCAATGGCTTTTTCCATTGTGTACTCTGACAAGACCATCACCCAATACCTACTACTGATGCTCAGTTTTTTAAAGCTCATTTCTACAGTCATATTATGAACCATTCTAGATGATTTTTGTAAATTTCTACTTAAAATTTCCAGACGTTGTTTCTGTTGCTTTGTATCTAAGGGACCCTACCAAATATAAATCTGAATATAAATCAGTTAAATAAATAAATAGGGAGTAGGCTTTTAATTTCATTTACCAAAAGCAGTCATGCCTCAGTGCTTCCTGGTCAAAACAGCTTTTTATTAAATATGACAGCCCAAATACCCATAAAAACCATTGGAGTCCCCAGTCTTTATTTCACAGATAACCTAAGAGTTAGAGAAATGAAGACACAAAAGATTAGTTGTTTGATTTATGAATATCATCTATGGAGCACCAGCATCATTGGACTGAGGGCATACACATTAGAATCTCAGTGCTCTCCATAAACAAGTGAAAGGTTATGCAAACTGGACACATATGATGAGATACTGCTCAGCCTTTAAAAAATTGAATTCCAACATGCTACCACATGCATGAACTTCAAAGATATGCTTTGCAAAAATAAAACTGACACACACAAAATTTATTACAGGATTTTACTTATATGAAACAGAATAGTTCTATTTATAGAGACTTAAAATAGTCAAATTCATGAAGATAGAGATGGTTGCTAGGAGCTGGAGAAGGAAGCTTGGGGAATCGCTCATTGATAGTACAGTGTTTCAGAGTTTCAGCCTGAGTTGATGAAAAAGTCCTGGAGGTGGAGAGTGGTGGTGTTTGCCCAATACCGTGCCTGTACCAGATGTCACTCGTTAGTGCATTTAAAATGTTCTTATGTATACTTTACTACAATTTTTAAAAATATAAGAAAAAGGAATGAGACAAAAATATAATTTGTAGGAGGTAAAAAAAAAAATGTTCCACAGCAGTAGCCTCCAACCCTCTGACCCCAAGGATGGGGAGGGCAGTGAAACACTACCTTTTGTCAGACCAGCAGGGGTATTAAGAACCTAATAGAAACTTTGCTCATCTGTTCCTGTGGCTGGTCCTTTTAAGGCCATAGTTGGTATTGGTTTGTGCCCTCATGAGGCTGGACACCGTTGCACATAAAAGCCATGTATATAAATAATTAACAATTTATGGCTATGAGTATCAGAATTGCTTTGGTGAAGCCTACTGAGAGCCAGGCTCTGGGCGTGGAAGGATGAATCAGAAGAGGATAGTATTATGCAAGAATAAGATGTCAACACATTCCCGTCATAAAGATGGGGCCTTGTGTGAGGGGGGAGAAAGAAGAGTTAGGTAGTTGGGTGGTCATGAGCTCCAGAGAGATTGGCATATATCAAGAACACAAACAGCAATCAGTGCTGGCGAGGCTGTGGGGGAAAAGAACCCTCCTGCGCTGCTGGTGGAATGTAAACTGGTACAACCACTATGGAAAGCAGTATGGAAGTCTCTCAAAAGACTGGAAATACATGTCCCCTTCTATCCAGTGATACCTTTTCTGGGCATTTTCCCAAAAGAGCTAAAAACAACACATAACAGAGATACATGTATACCCATGTTCATAGCAGCACAACTAATAATAGCTAAAATGTGGAAGACACCAAAATATGCATCACCAGACCAATGGATACACAAATTGTGGTATTTATACACAATGGAATACTATGCATCTATAAAGACAGATAGGTTGGAGGCTTTTGTAGGTAAATGGAAGCAACTTGAGATCATCATGCTTAGTGAAGTGAGTTAGAAGCAGAAGGTGAAATATCGAATTGCTTCTCTGATATGAGAAATCCAGATCACAATTACTTCATTGGAACTCAATGTGGGAAATAATGGGAAGGGGGGTGGAGGGGACTGTCAAAAGGAGAGAGGGGAAGGCTTTGTAACTTTGCCATGATTTGATGTGCACAAAATACTCAAGATCACGGTAAACTCTAAGTTTTGCACTTATACTTATCAATAAAAGGGAGGAAAAGGCAAGTCTACTTGCCCACCCTACTGACTGTGAAATTCGTTATTGAAGAATGTTTTAAATTCTTCTTGTTGTGTTTGAGAATGTTTTTATGATTTTCATTTTTATTCATATAAGTTTGCAATCCATAACAACTACATTCACCTTGAGGAACTACTGAATATCTACACTGTCTTAATAAATTTTACTGCCCCTTCCCTTCTCCACCCTCCTGCCTTCCCCATCCTCATATCTCCTTCCCATCTGGGCAATGTTTACATATTTGTTTCCTAACATTTTTCTTTTTTTGTTCTTTTACCTATTTATATTTTGCGTTTCTCATACACATGAACCGTACCGTAACCATGTCTCATTCATCTTGCTTAGGATTATGATCTGAAGGTACATGCATTTTCTTACAAAAGACTGAAATTTATCCTTCTTTATGGTAGAGTAGTACTGCATTGCATATACATGCCCTATTTTCTTCATCCATTCATTTGTGGATGGGCACATTGGCTGCTTCCAAAATTCAGTTATTATGAATTGTGCTGATAGAAACATGGGTATGCATGTATCACTGCTATATGATGATTCTTATTCTTTGGAAAGATACCCAGAAGAGGTATAACTGGGTCAAATTAAATTTCTATTTTCAGGGTTTTTTTTTTTTTTTTGAGGAATCTCTTATTCTGATTTTCCCAGTGGTTGTACCAGCTTGCAGTCTCACAGAATGGTTAGCCAACGGGGTTAGCAAGAGGGGTCAAACAGGACTGCAGTTTCATGAGACTTGTTTTTCAAAGCATGGTCTCGCTTAGTCAGTTTCACCTGAAGGACATGTTCAAAGGCGGATTCCTGATTGTTATCCCAGACCTACTAAATTTCTCCCTCTGTAGATGGGGTCTAGGAAATATAGGTTTTTTAAGTAGTGATTCTGGTTTGAGAGCCACTATCTTGGGCATCACAGACAGGCTTACATTCGGAGCAGAAGCATTTGCACTGGAAAGGAGAAAACAGGTTATCGATAGTTTCAGGTCCTCATCTAAGAGGTGAGGTGGAAAGGGAACAGTTCACATCAGGAGGTCACTGGGAGAAGCCAAGGTATAAACTGAGGAAATAGCAAAAAATAAAAAAAAATGAGTTGGGGACCTGAAAGTAGGAGAAACAGCCAAGGCACCTCTCCCCTTGTGGTTATTTGAAACAGGCCCTTGGCCGCCCTAATGGTTGTTCAGGGAAACTGCTCGGCTGCCAAAATGAGGTCCCATCTAAACCCCAATCTTCCCTGATGACGGAGCTTCGAGTTCCCGACTTTACATTAGTGACGCTGCTTTGTATTTTGCCAACATATCATGAGCACTTAAAGTGGAGCAGGAGGGCCATAGGTTATGGCTCTAAGTTTAGAAATGATGACGTAAGTCTAAGAACATTCATTAAGTCAAAATAGCTGCCAGGATGCAACTTTACGAGACAAAGGAAGACAGGATGCAGAGAGAAACCCATTAAATACAGAATGTTGTTTGTGAACATGTTCGGGTTCCATGGGGCATCTCCTGCTTCCAAAGCCCCACGTGACGTTTCCTTCACGTGGAGGACAGTGTTTCAGTAAACGTTAGGCTTGCTGGCCGTGAGGAATTGTTGGCAGCCCAGCAACAGGATGCGGGGGAGCTGGAGGATTAGGTGGAGGAGAGACCAGGAAAACCAGGGGAGGGCTAGCAATTCTCCCAGATGCTGCTGGATAGGAAGTCGCATGACCAAGCCCAACGGGCTATTTTTTTTTTCTTTTGGACAAGCCCCATCCTCTTGTAGCTCCAAAGCATTCCGTGTTCAGCAGGCGCCAGATTCCTCCCTCCAAGAGAAGTAATGACTGGGTTCCATGGCAGGGGACGCAAGGACATTTTTCTGCCATTGCTCAGGAAGTGTGTTAAAAGCACGAGTTTAATAAACAACCTTCACAACAGGGACTGGAACAGAAGTTTTCCTGGATTCCTGCTGGCTTTTCATCCTGCTGGTGCTGTCGGTGCCTGGCCCCTGCTCTATAAATCAAGGCTGGGGAGCTTTTTCTTCTGAGCATTGACCCCATAGGGAAAAAACGTTCTAGTTCATATGTGCATGAAAGCAGTCTCTTTTTCTCTCTCAAAGACAACAAATAGAATTTTTAGGGCTTTAAATCAAAAGGTTATGTTACGTCTGAATATTATTTTTTAAAAAAGCTTGCTCAATTTATACCCACTTTGTGGATGGTGAGCCAAGAAGATGGAGGGAACAGAGGATTGGCTGAGGGGAATAAGGATTGGCTGAGGAAAAAAATCCAGAACAGACACATGGGGACAAAGAAGGAAAATCCCCAGGGCTGGAGACTGCAGGGGAAGGACGTGAAGGGACTCCTCTGAGTGACTTAGGAGGGTCTTAACAACCTCTCATAAGCATTTAGCGATTTTTAAAAAAACGTAGCACACTAAACCCTTGTTCATATAATGTAATACTTTTGCTATTTTTATAATAAATTTGATTTGGTGGTCCAGGCCCTCTTTTTAAAATTTTTTATTTTGAGATAGAGTCACACTAAGTGGCTAGGTTCCCGGGGCAGGATTCAACTCTGTAATCCTCCTACCACAGCCTCCCCCAGTAAATTCTTACAAGAAGTTTTATATTCTCACAGGATCAGAAAGGTTTTGGGCATGTGTGAAAAAAAAGAGTAAGTTTTGTGTTTCTTTTGGAACCTTAAGAGTACATTAAGTTACCAGGTAGGCTGCCAAGCCTTGTTATTGTGAAAATGAATTGCCTGATCCCTTATTAGCCTTCTCATGCCACTGCCCTGGATTCATTTATTTCTCCTCTTGCTTTGCTTTGTTTCCTTCCTAGCTGGGCTCTCGTGGAGAAATCACGAGACAACTAGATACGCTAAAACTCAATGCAATTACATTTAAGACTAGGCAGACATTTTTCATGACTGAATCCCATGAATTGAAAATTTTCCTTCTGCTGAGACCCTTCTAGATCAGGTGACATTTATGGACCATCTCCCAGTCTCGAGACAGTGTCTCCTTCATACTGCAGCTATCATTTAGGTTGCTGCCCCATTAGTGGCACTTGCCGGCGACACATCTCTATAGTTCAGCTCTTCCCAGGGATACAGAACTGAAAAGCAAACGAAAAAGGTGAAATCTAATCAATTGCTGCTTTTTTTCTTTTCTTCTCTTTTTTTGTCTCTTTCAACCATCTACAAAAAATACGGCTATTATCTTGAGAAGATTATTACAGGGGCTGAGGACATAGATCAGTGGTTAAGTTGTTTGCCTAGCAAGCACATGGCTCTGGGTTTGATTTCCCAGAACCACATTACCTGGGCATGACGGTGCACAGCTGTAATCCCAGCACTCAGGAGGCTGAGGCAGGAGACATATTTTGAGTTCAAGGCCAGCCTGAATTACATAGTGAGTTTTGGACCAGCCTGGACTGCAGAGTGATAACCTGTCTCAAAAAAGTAGACTAAATAGGAAAAGGTAATAAGGAATGTACATTTTAAGGTACAATGATTAAAATTGAAGCAGGGGGGATCACAGGATCACACGTTCCACCCTAGCCCAGGCAACCTATGGACTACAGTGGGCTTCATTCTCAAAATAAAAAAAATAAAAAGATCTGAGGAGGTAGCTCAGTTCAAAGGCCCTGGTGCTACAACAATGTAAAAATTGATACCTCTTCAGCAGCCTCCAATACCGAATTAATTATACCCTGAATTTCCTTCCCATGCAAAGAAACAGCCTCCATCCACTCACTTTGGTCCTAAACCTACTGAAATCTCATAGCCCTGCCCCAGCCAACCCCATCTTTCTGGCATGAAGTGTCTTTCTTCCACAAATCAGCAAACTGTCCTGGATTTTCCTGCTTGTGAAGCATCAATACCTTTAAAATGCTACTTCGTCTCACTTAGGGTGTCATTCCTTGAACTGTAGCTAACTAATCTTTTGGTCTACTTGGTACCCAGTTTGAGCCCACAGTATTCCCTCTTTTTGTGGTACTGGGGATGGAGTCCAGAGCCTTCATACCAAGCTATATCCCCAGCCCACTAAAAAAAAAAAAATAAATAAAAATAAAGTGTTGATTTTGAAAAAGGGTCTCACTAACTTGCTAAGTTGCCCAGGCTGGGCTGGAACTTGTGATCCTCCTTCCTCAGCCTCCCACAGTACTGGAATTAGAGACCTGTATCACCAGGCTCAACTCATAAGATTCTCTCTTAACTCTGGTTGGGCCCCAAGGAGTCACAGCAAGTTGTACAAGAAGGCTTGGTTTCCTCATCTTCACTACATGAAACTTTTCCCTCTGTCAGAAACTGTGCAAGTTTTAAATAAGCCTATCCTGTTTATTTCTTTTTCGAGGCTTTTAAACTATTTAAACACACCGAAGTATTTGAAAACATAGTTTTTTACTTAATATCTTCCTAATGGACATGCATCTGTCTGGTTATTGGTACTCGCCGTACTAGCTACATGGGATTAAGCTAAAACTTGGAGTTAATGCATCCTTGTTCATCTGTGCTTTCAATCTTTATCCTGCTTCTCTTGACAACACAACTTTGCTATGACAACTCTGGTGACCTGGAGAAGGAGTTAGAGTGAACAGACAATAACGTGGTTTTGGAGCCTCTCGGCGGCATCTGGCGAACCAGTGCAGACGGAAACTCTCCCTAGAATTCATGTCAGTTTCCACAAGGAAGGAAGAGGAGTAAATGCTTGCAGAGGTCAAATATTTTATTTCGTCCAAAAGTTAGTGTGAGCAACAGAAACGTCTGTGTTTTGAAGAAAATTCCATGTTCTCTGTAAAAGGCTAGGGGAATTTTTGACTTCAGTTCAACCATGAAGGGGAACTTGTGCGTTCCCATACTGTGGCTCCTCGAATGCATCCCTTTGCTGTTCCCACACACAGAACTCGCCCTTTTCTGTGTACGACCTAGGCTTAGAGATAGCTACTCCCTCATACCTTCTCAGCCATGGTCACCTTCTCCAGGCCTGCCACCGGTTGACTTCCAATGTTGTGCCGTCTTCCCCAAACTATTAGGCCCCTACCTGCTCTTTCAGCCTACTTGTCTACCCCGCTTTGTTCTCTTCTCCCCAGCCCTCATCCCACACACCAGCTACAGAGCCTGCTCCTCAACCTCATGTTGGCTAACCCACCCACACTGAATAAAAGCTTTGCTTGCCCCAGGATTGGGGCCTTACGCTGGGGCTAGCTACCCAGGTGTAAGGTCACTGGGGACGATAAACTTCACCTTTGCGAGAAGAAATATGAAGCAATTCAGTCCTTTCTGGTCTGTTTCTGTTAATAGGCCCAAAGCTGCCTGTTTCCATGACTTTCCCAATTGTGGGTGCTCTAAGGAGGAATCTGATTTTATTTTATTTTATTATTATTATTATTATTTTTTTTTGCTCTGTAGTTTTCCTCAAAAATTATATCCCAAATGGTGGCTATTTCCCACCACTAAATCTTTGTGAGATCTCAGAAGAAGAAAGTGGAGGAGGGTTAGAAAGAGGAGAGAAAGAACAACAAAGGCTAGAGGGAAGAGAGACAAAAGGAGTATCTGTCTGTCCATCCACCCATCCATCCATCTGATCTTTCTTTCTTAAAACCTAGGGACTTTTCTGAGATAGGATCTTGCTGTGTCCTGGGGGGACTTCAACACCTTTGTCTGCTCAGCCCAGGAAGGATGAAGCAAATAGGCCAATGTAATGATTATGCCAATGTGCAACTTGGTGAACCAGGGAGTTGACTGCGGTTGTTTATAGGAGCATGGTGGGAAGGCACCTACAGAAGCATGGGTAGGTGTCACAGCTCTGTGGGTGACACAAGGGGCAGCTGCATCACAGAAAATCTCATCCAAGTCTAGATTGAGACTCATGGCTGCCTGTGGCCTCAATCTTAGGATGGCTACTCTCTGGGTGGCAGCTGCCTCTCTGCTCATGTGCTCTCCTCTGTCTCCACCCCTGCTGTCAGGCTCACACACACACACTTGCCCACCTTTCACTGGCCCTTAGCCTTGTGACTTCCATGCCCTTAAATACTTTCCAGGTGTAGCATCCCTACACAGGCTCGAGGGCATACGCACCAAGTTAGGAATGTGTGTGTCACCTGCACATAATGACAACATGGCTGTATGCCCAGGAGTGGGTGGGACCCACAGCCAGGGGATCCATATAGTGCCTGCTATTGTGATCTGTTCCTCCCTCCTTCTGGGAGAGTCAGAGAACTCCCCATAGAGTACAATGTTGCTCAGCCTGAGCTCCAGTTCCTGGGTGCAAGCGATCCTCTCACATGAGTCTCTCCATCAGGCAGCTGGGAGTCCAGGCACCACCATGCCTGGCTTGTCACTTTTTTGTGTGATTATCGCTAACTGAGCATCAGCTTTTGTGTGTGTGCTTTATTGTGTTTATTTTGTCCTTAAATTTCTGAAGAAAAATGATTGTCATGAAAAATTAATGCTGTTTGGCACTAACTACATAGTAAAGAGTGGAGTTAGTACAGAAAGACATGGTAGCCTACATGTATGGAGTGCTTGCTGTGTACTAGGTACTGTGCTAGCCACTCTAAAAACCAAGATACACCTTCTGGAAAACAACTCTATTGAGATTTAATGGATTTATAAGCAAGTACATGCAATCAACAAACCTGGTCAGTTTTGGCATAGGCATATTCCCCTTACCACACTTGAGATGGTACTCTTTACCACTCACCTCCAAAAGTTTCTTCCTGAGACTTTGTAATATGTGCTCCTCTTCTCCCCTGCCCCCAGGCAATCATTCTTCTGCTTTCTCTCATGTTCCATTAGTTTGCATTTTCTAGGATTTTCTACAAATAAAATGTAGTATGAACTTTCATTCATCTGCTTGGTTCCTTCAGCATAATTCTTTTGTGATTCTCAAAGTCGTGGCATGTATTAATCACTAATTCTTTTTGTTGCTAATAGTTTTCCATCTCCATTTATTTAACCACTCGCCTGGTGATGGACATTTGGGTTATCTGTTGGTTTTTGCTGTGCAACAAAGCTGCTGTGTAAAGTCTCATGTCACTCTTTGTGTTTCATTTCTCCTGGGAGTGAAGTGGTTGAGTCCTGTGATGCTTGCAGCTTTGACTTTAAAAGAAACCATCAAAACATTTTCCAAAGTAATGCCACCATTTTAAATTCTCACCAGCAGTACATAAGCATTCCAAGTTTCCTATATTTTTTCCAACACTTGACATAGTCAGTCTTTTAATTTGAGGTATTCTCTTGGTTTTGACGTGGTATCTTTATCATTTGAAGTAGCAGAATCATGGACAAAAATCAGAAATCACAGTGTTAAGTAAAGTGGGTCAGGAGCCAAAAGACAAGTATTGTATAACTTTACTCCTGTGGAAAATAACCAAGTTGATTTCAGAGGTGAGGCCAGTGGTAGGGCACTTGTCCAGCATGTGTGAGGCCCTTCATTCAGTCCCTAGCACAACTTCAAAAAGTTGAAAGTAGAATTGTAGTTCGCAGAAGTTGAGGAAATTGGTCATATTTTCATGTATATATTTTCTATGTTATCTTCTTTGGAAAATATTTATTCAAATACTCCATTTTTATTGTTTTGTTTCTTTTATTATTTAATTTTGAGCTGTTTACATTTTCTGGATGCAGCTGTTTTATCTGAATACTAGTGTTTCACATGGCTTACAAATATTTCCCTCAATCTATAATTTGTTTGTTCATTCCCCTCACAACATCCTTCAAAAACAGAATATTTTTATATTTGATGAAGTTCAATTTGCCAATATTTTTATGGGTTATGCTTTTTGATGTTACATCTAAGAAATCTATGAATACTTACAGTTTGTTATCATTTTATTTGGAAATAAAGCATAGAGAAATAAGAACAGTGTAAAGCACATTTCTATAACCTTTACCAAGCTAAACTTCTTGTTAACATTTTACTTCATTCTCTCTCTCTCTCCTCTCTCCCCTTTCTCTGTTTATTCTAAACTACTTGTGGGTAAATGACATGCACCACATTCTTTCACTGTGAAATATTTCAGTGGCGGCTTTGTAAGTTTGTAACTTTTTTGAGGAAAGTTATCAACTTCATAAATTTACACTGATCTACCACAACCTTTATCTAATCTACGATCTATACATCCATATTTCAGGTTTTTCTGTTGGTTAAATAATGTCTTCTATAGCATTTCCCACATCCAGCACAGAATTTAATCTAGACTTCATCTAGGGTCATGTGTCGCATTTAGTTGTCATGTTTCTTGAAAACTCCTTTAATTTGAAACATTCCAGAAGCTTTCTTCATTTTTTACGATGTTGACATTCTTGAGCTTGCCTTTTTTGGGGGTGTTGTCGAATATTTCTTAGTCATGACTAGATCCAAACTCTGTCTTCTAGGTGGAGGTGACAGGCTTCTCAAGGCATCACAGCTGAAGACACTGTGTATCCATTCCCATTAGTGATATTAATTTTGATCACCTAGCCAAATAGTTGTCCAATTTGTCCACTGTATAATTACTAATTCTCTCTGGCAATGAGTAGGCAATCAGTCTATATAGAGAGATTTTAATACCATATAAATATTCATCTCATCAAAAATTTTGCCTGGATTTCATATGCAATGATTTAAAAAAAAATTGCCTGCCACATTTTAGCTATTGTTAGTTGTGCTGCTGCGATCATGGGTATACATGTATCTCTGTTATGTGTTATTTTTAATTATTTGGGGAATATTCCCAGAAGTGGTATCACTGGATCTAAGGAGATATTTATTTCCAGTCTTTTGAGAGACTTCCATACTGCTTTCCATAGTGGTTGTACCAGTTTACATTCCCACCAGCAGGGCAGGAGGGTTTCTTTCTCCCACAGCCTCCCCAGCACTGATTGCTGTTTGAGTTCTTGATATAGGCCATTCTCTCTGGAGTGAGATGGTATCTCAGCGTTGTTTTGATTTGCATTTCTCTTATAGCTAAGGATGTTAAACATCTTTTCATGTATCTATTGCCCATTTGAACTTCTTCATCAGTGAACTGCCTCTTCATTTCATTTCCATTTTTCAATAGGGTCATTGATTTTGGGGGGCTTGCATTTGTTCAGTACCTTGTATATTCTGGTTATGTATCTCCTATCTGAGGTGTTGGTGGTGAACCATCAACAGACCAGTGGATACACAAATTGTGGTATTTATACACAATGGAATACTATGCATCAATAAAGTCAGAGAGGTTGGAGGCTTTTATAGGCAAATGGAGGCAACTTTAGATCATCATGCTTTGTGAAGTGAGTTAGAAGCAGAAGGTGAAATATCAAATGGTTTCTCTGATATGAGAAACTCAGATCACAATTATCTCATGGAACCTAATGGGAAAACCAGTGGAAACTTGGGGGAGGGGGAGCTTCATAGGGGGAGGACCAAAATGAGGGAGAGAAAGGTCTTGTAAATTTGCCATGATGTGTATGTGCACAGATTGCTCAAGATCACTGTAAACTTCATAATTTTGCACTTATACCTATCAATAAAAATGGTGAAAAATTTACCTGATGTTTGTTATGATGCTCACAAATTTCTTGACACTACACTTCCTTTACAATGACCAGTCAGCAGCATCTAGCATTTGACTGTGACCAAGCAGTTTGCCCTCCCTTGTTGTTTACTTATTATTGCAACAAGCTCATAATTTTACACAATATCTTGTAATTCTGACTTAATTATTTCGGTGTTCAGATTTCCCAGATTTGATCAGTGGGAGTCCTGTGAGCCAGCTCCTGTGTCCCTGTGATATGTCCCCACTACTGGTCAAGCACTTTATTTTTTTCTTATGTGAGCAGGTATCCCAGACACATCAGTTCTTTCCCTTCCTTAGGTCTAAATAATTCTCTGTGATTACCCTAGTTAGGTGGAAAATGGTGTTAGAAACCCAGTCTGAGTTCAGTATTTAAAAATTTTCAGGTATTTACTATCTTGAAATCCATTAGTTTATAGATGCTAATTCTAAAGCAAGTGTTGGAGAGGTACTAGGTTATGCACAAACTGTATTTTATACTTGTCATAGAGTTTGAAAAATAATGCTATTGACCACAACTGCCATGATGCGATTTGGCACAGAGAAGCTGAGAAAACAGAGCTGCATGATACCTCTGTGATCAGCTACCCCATCAACTCCCTTTCTAGATGATGGAACTCTCTAAGAGTGTCACCTAAGTCAGCCAATGGCAAAGGTCAGCTGATCTCTGCTCTACTCTATTTTCAGGGTAACTTGCAACCTACTACCTTTCCCCTTACCAACAAAAATCATAATATAGTATTCTAAAAATAAAAGTACTTGAATAGGAAAATCCCTGTGACTACTAAAGTACCTTCAAAGCTATAGGCATAAATGGCTATGCACTTTGGTCCTGTTCTGGATGTAGCTGTCTACAACAAGTGTGAGTAGAGCACAATTTCTTTAAGACCTTCATTAACGGTTTTAAAGAGGAGTGCAACTATTCATCAGCTTCTCAGCCTTCAGAAAACATAAATCCAAAGCCAGAATTTTAATTAGCTAAGACCCACAGCAGCTGTTTATGACTGCTTTTGCTTCCATTTGCCAAACAAGGTTAAAGAGACTCAAGGATCTGGAGCAACTTGTCCAAGATCAACATGTGGAATGATCATAATTAGCATTTGATGGGAGACCTAGTATCTTTATGTCTTTGTCCTTGTGACTGGCTTCCTGCCATTCACCTCCATAACGTGAGGATGAGTCTCCCAAGCCGTCCTTGAAACGACTGCATGTATTGGCTCAGGGAGAAGCAGCCGGCCTGGCAAAATGAAAATTGAGGTTACTGCCTTTGGCTGACACAGATGTCTGTGGCTGGCAGGAAGCCAAGGACAGAGAAGTTATTAAGGGCTGCAGTGCTAGCTTGTAGAATGGGAAGTTTGAGCCAATGGAATCTTGTTTGCTGGAGATGTCCAGGATAGTTCACACAACCTGCTCCCTGCAGTTGCCTCAGTGAAGCTGACATGGACTCAGGACTAGTCTACATGACAGTTCTCCTAAGCTGCGTAGCTCAGAGCTCTTAGAGGGTGGGGTGGGGGTGACGTGGGGTTAGAGAAACTACCTAGAGTAGTGGTCCTCAACTGTTTTTTTTTTCGTACACCAGAGACCAGTTTAGTTGAAAACCATTCTCCCAAAGAAGATGGGGTGGAGATAATATACTTGTTTTGCACTAGGTTGTTGGAAGATAGCTTTGTAATGAGCAGTAGGAGGAGAGGAGCAGGGAGCCAAGCTCTGCCTCTCTCAGATCAGCTGAGGCATTAGAACCTAATTGGAGCATGCTGATGAGGGGTGGAGCTTTGCTTGCAGCTCATCTGTGCAGGAGGCCTGTCCTCCCAAGGCCATAGCCTAGAGTATTTATATGCCCACTATTCATTTTCTGGCATATGAATGACCACACCTCTCATATATGTGTATTCTTATTTTCCAAATGTATCTAGATTTTGTTGTGGTTCATCCAACAATTGCTACTGCATCAGAGAAGCTTTCATCTTTTGTACATTTTCTCATCCAACATAGAGAAAAAAAATTCAAAATGCTATTATAGAGGTGTCTACAAGTTTTCTCACGCTTCTACTCTATAAGGTCAATGTTGTTGGGGCTACACTATAATCAAAGTTTGCTGAGGCAAAAGAACATTCTCTAACTCAGAAAAACACTTCTGGTTAATTCTTCAGAATTCACTTCCACCCTGTAATAGAAAATAAATTGCTCAGGGCTCTTCAGGATCGGAAAGACAAAACAAATTAGAGAGAGTTCTGAAAAGTGCAGTGGCATCCTTAAATAAGAGATGGATTACAGAGATGCTTAGAGAGAAAATTGAAGTAGACATGAATTTGACTAAGCCCTAGCAGGGAGCAGACAGGGAGGGGGTGATAGACGGTGGAACAGGAGACCTGGGAGACGTCAATGACGAGATTCCAGAAGTAGTATTTTCTGCATATTGGCTACACGTTGGCTACCTGGGAGTAAAGTGGAAGAGCAGGAAGCATGCTTTTTTTCAGGTACTTAGAATGTAATTGAAGATAGTATAATGAAAATTGGAACCAAAAAGCAAAGGAAAAAAATCTCTGTGCATTTAGTACTTGGAGATGAAATCCATGGAAAAACTATGGATGTCCATGGAGACAAAAAACACCTAAAGAGAAAAAGTTAAAAATGTAATAATTTACAGAATGACTCAAGACTATTTTACAACAACTTATTAAAAATTCAGTACCAATACACATACCACAAGTCAAAATTATCACATGCTTGGAGAAGAGAATCCTATGTGACTGGATGGCTAGTGGGGGACTTCCAGTGTTGTTTTTTGGTTAACTTTGATTAAATATACATCACATAACAATGCTCCAGAACTTTTTCTTCTTTCAAATCTGAAGCCAAATACACTGAACAGCTGCTGTCCCCTTCCCCTATCCCCTGTTAATCATTTTTCTTCCTTTTCTTTGAGTTTGACTACTGTTGATAACTCCTATATAGTACAAATACAGAATACATGCAAAACATGACTCATTTTTTCTGTGACTGGCTTATTTCATTTAGCATAATGTCCTCAAGTTTCATCCATGTAGTAGCATGTGACAAGATTTCCTTCCTCATTAAGTATGAAAAACATTTCATCTTCTGCATATGTCATGTTTTGTTTGTCTGCCCATTGCTGGGTGGAAATTTAGGTTACTTCCATCTCCTGGCCGTTGTCAGTGGTGCCTTTCAATGTTTCTGAGTAGTATCTTTTTAAGCTAGACTTTAATCCATTTATACGAACATGTATTCTGTTTGTTGTTCCTTTCAGACTCAAGGTATGAGGACCAACTGTACTGAACTGATCTCCTCTTTCAAGAACACAAGTAAAAACAAAGTGTCATCACCAAGAGTTAAACCAAATAAACAGGCAAAAACGTCTCTGAATATTTGAGTCATGCTGCTACTGACCTCTGGGCATTTGTTAAACTATCATGTCATAACATATGCTCTACCTTCAAAAGAAGGTAGAATTTTCTGAAAATTCTTTATCACGTGATTTTTAAATTTCAAAACAATAGGAGAATATAGCTTAGGGTACTGATCATCTGGCTGTTGTTTCCTTCTAAGACAGTGGTTGCTGTGCCCTGTCAGAATCAGAACACCCTAAACATCTGTAAACTATTCCTGATTCCTGTCTACAGCTGCTGCACCAGAAACTCCGGGGCTGGGAAATCCTGCTGCATTGTGATCCAAAGGCTCTACCTCGAAGGCACTGAGGCACCATGCCATCCTCTTTTGCCATCTTGGAGCCTAAAGCTCCTCCAAGAAGCATCTGCTCTTCCCTTATGAACCATGGATAGAACTGTCCAATCCCACCGTGGCTCTACTGTATTTCGAGGCCTCTTCCCGAGCTACACCTTATCATTCTGGGCTTCCTGTCTTAAGGGCCCTGCTCTCTGCTCTCCACAGCCATCCTTGACCCATCAAGTTACTTCCCTCTCTCTTTCCTCCTCTGTACAAGAACTTCTGGGTTTCTCAAGACGGCAGTTACTGAAACTACTATATGATTCATTGAGGCATGCCACTAGGTTGCCCCTCTGTTCAAAGTGATGTGTTTCTTTGTCAGAGACTTCTGATACCTCTATCTTTAAAATCTTTTTTTTGGGCCTGGTAATATGGGCCTGTCATCCCAGCAGTATGGAAAGCTGAGGCAGGCAGATCACAGGTTCGAGCCCAGCTGTAGGAACTTAGTAACTTACAGAGACCTCATCTCAAAATTAAAAATAAAAACCAAGGGATATAGCTCTGTGTGAAAGCCTTGCCTCGACCCCCAAGTACCACAGAAAATTTCTCTATCTCCATCACTCTGTCTCTCTGTCTACTGCTGTCTGTCATTCTCCCTGTCTTGTTCTCACTCACACACACACACAAAATCAACGCCACTTTTGTTGCCTCATCTGGGAAATATACCCAAGCATAGATTAAAAAAAGAGAGGGAGAGAAAGATTTAATATCTTTCTCATTATGCTTTGAATAATCAAATCCCTGGCCTACACTCATCCATACCCAGCTACAGATGTTCTCTAAATTGTCACATGTTTGTCATCTCTCCCCCCAACTCCCCCGAATGTTCCCAAACTAATAGGACATTAAATGAGAAAATGCCTCTCCATAAAATGTGCTTATTTCACTATTTGTCTCTCTCCACATAGCACCCTTCTGATCATCTGTAATGTGCAATCAATCCTGTACCCCTGGGAAGGTTGGGCACTGGTCATTTACATGATTAAAGAATGGAGAAAATGAGACACTTCAAAGAATAGAGGTGTTTTAATAACCTCCAATTTGAATCTCTTCTTGCTACCTCCCCCCTACTGACATCATATAGCAAAGAGCACTACCTTCACCCTCTGTCTGAAAGGAAGTTTCAAATTTCCCCCTATGCAAGGCGGTACTTTATTTATTAAGCATGCCAGGAATATACCAATCTGCTAAGCCCTATGGGAATCCCTATTCTGGCTGAAACAGGAAGATCGCCATGGATACATCTCTGCTCCACTGGATGATCAGCAACAGCTGTTGAACCAAGCTTGGGAGCCCTCTCAGGCTGCTCATCACACAAATTACATTAGGGAATACCATAAATGCCGCATCTCAGTGTCCTAAGATTCAGACATCTTCCAGCAGCTTTGTCTGAAAGCAAGGTATTTAACCACTCCCAGAAAACCCCCATATCTATTTGAAGTTCCCTAATCTTTAGTGGTTACCCTTACCACCAAGTAGGTGAATGAAATTCTTCTGCAATGGGCATTTACCCTAAGTCTTGAACTTAGCATGTGGGCAAGTAAGAGGGTGTGGGGAGGACCACTTTCAGAGGGCATCTTCTTCTTTAATATTGCACACACACACACACACACACACACACACACACACACACACACACACACACCACATTGTGGGTTAGATCTGGAGTGTCCCCCAAAAGCCTCATGTACCTGTGGATACTGTGTAGTGTTGGGAGGTGGGGCCTGGTGGAAGGGGTGGATGCTTGGGGCATGTGCTGGTTCCACCCTTCCTCCCAGACTTGGCTCTGTTTTGCCATGTTGTGAGGATCTCTGTTTCTGGAGCTCCTACTCTGGCCACACACCCAGCTCCAACCCTGTCATACAATTCCACCACTTTACCAGCCTCCCACCTGTGAACGGATTGAGGCCTTCTGAAATTGTGAACTAAAATAAATCTTTCCTCCCTAAAGTTTTGGATATTGGGTATTCAGTCACAGCGATGAAAAAGTAACTAAGACAACACATACACACATACACAAACATATGGCTTTTCCCAAGGATACACTGAAATTTATAAGAAAGCCTGACTTGGTCAAGTGCAGTGGTACACACCAGTAATTCCAGCCTTTTGAGCAGCTGAGACAGGAGTATCACAAGTTCAAATCCATCCTGGGCAACTTAGCCAGATCCTGTCTCAAAATTCAAAAAAAAAAAAAAAAAAAAAAGGAAAAGAAAAGAAAAGAAAAGAAAAAGAAAAAAAAGGACAGAGTTGAGGAAGGAGTTCAGTGTGAAGCCTGGGGTTCAATTCCCAGTATCACAACTACTGCCACCACAAGAAAAAAGAATGCCCGACTCACTCTGTGATGCATTTGACCCAATTTTTTTTCTCAAAAGAATGATGAACCCCATGAGGTGAGGTGACAGCTAGCAAAGAAGCAAAAGGACCTTGACTGTCCTATAAGAGCTAGATAGTCACATGCACATGACAGGCACTGGGAACTCCAACCTCAGGATGATTGAGTTGTGGGCCTCCCTGTCTCTGTGCTTTGAGCACCCTGAGCTCGACTATCTTCTGTCACTAAGAAGAAGCACACCACTGAGAAGCAAAAAGTGATGGTATTTGGATCAGAAATATCAAATAAATAAGACTCCACTTCGGAGGCAGGACCAACTTTTTTTCTGGGAAAATACTAGAAACTGAACCCAGGGTGCTTGTCTTTATGCCAGGATATTGCATATCCTCAGTCTTTTTCTTATTTTTCATTTTGTGACAATAGTCATTCATTGCCCAGGCTGGCAATCCTTCTGCCTCAGCCTTCCAGAAGGCTGTGATAGCATGTGTATATCACCACACTTGGCAAGATCAACTCCTAGTGACTATAGAGCCTTAACTCAGACTTTATGCAAAGATTTAGTCTGGGTTCACTGCCAGGAAAACTCTGATTTTCTCCAAGTTGTCTCCTAGGAATGTCTTCCCTGAAAATATTATCACATGTTCTGAGTTACCTTAGAACAAATACTTCCTGATGTTGTATGTGTGGAGCTCTTTACTGGGCATTTCTCTCAGTGAGCTCAAATTTAAAAGATTCAGGGATTTAAGATACATGATGAGGCAGTATTTGCCTCATTATCCAAGAGTAGAAAAGTAATAAAATTCTAAACAAATATATGAATCGAAAGGTCAATGAAGAAAACACATTAGCAAGGAAACCAACAACACTTCTTTTTTCTATACAAACAATGTAAACAGACCGTTTAGTGAATCTGCCTACATGGACAGACCTATGAGCTTCAAGAGCTTCTAATGAGATAATTAACACAATCCAAAAAAGGCCAATTTGCTGTATGAAAACTAATCTAATTACTGGATAATTGATGAAAATCACCTCGAAGCTTTGGGTTATAACAAGAAGAGCAGTAAAGCCATGTGTGGAGTTAGAATTAACATGACAAGGAAATCTTTAAGTTAGTAGTCTGAGAAGCCAGACTGAGCAGGGCATGCTGACAATCCCAGCTACATGCTACACAGGAGGCTGAAGCAGGAGAATCACAGCATCAATTTCAGCCTGGGCCATTTAGTGGCTTAACTAGACCCTGTCTCAAAATAAAAAAAATAGAACGTACAAGGGATATAGCCAAGTGAGCAAAACCCTGGGGTCAATCCTGAGGATGGCAAAAAAAAAAGTCTGAAAAGTAGGCCTAACCACCAATAAAGGAAAAGTTGTATATATTTCTTGAAATAGATAATCAAAAATAATATGTATGCACTCTGATATCAAACTGCTTGGCAGAAGCCTCACAAGGATGAGGAAGACAGTGTTGCCTAGTGAGAGTAAGCACCACCTGTGGGGGCTTTCTTATTAAAGCTCAATGCGCACTCCTGGGATAGTTTACAAAGATTTTAAAACACAAACGTCAGAGACTGGAGGCACGGCTCAGCAGTCATAGCACCTGCCTAGTAAGTGCTACGTCAAACAATAAGTACCAGAGTTCGATTCCCCAGCACCACATAAGCCAGCTGTGATGGTGAATACCTGTAATCCTAGCACTTGGGAGGCTGAGGCAGGAGGATTGCTGGGAGTCCAAGGCCAGCCTGGGCTCCATAGTGAGTTCAGGACCAGCCTGAACTACATAGTGAGACCTTGTCTCCAAAAAAAAAAAAAAAAAAAAAAAAACACATCTCAAAGGAAGCAAAGCTTAGCATTTTCTCACTATACCAAAAACCCATATTAATGTATTTCAAAGTTTACTAAAAAGAAACATTAGGAAAAGGACAGAAGATGAAAGAAAGAACGAAAATTCTGTCACTGTAGAATATTGAAGCCCATCAGCCCGTGGACTCAGCAGAAAGGGAGAATTTAATCTTCAGATACCCCCATGCTTGGTTTCTACAATGCCAGGCACCCTGCTGGCTTAAGGGGTGGGTCCTGCCCTATGCAGCCACTCAGGTCCCACACCTGCAAGGGCCTTACACTTGGTTCAATGCTCTGCTGTTGTTGGCTTGGAATTTGTAGGAATGTTTGAGCAATAGACCTCCATGCATTTTTCAGTTTTTTTGGGTGCCTCACAAATTATGCAACCAGACCTGGCTAGAAGCTCATGCCCAAGGAATTTTTGAGAATAAGAACAACAACAAAAAAAGAACAGCAATGTAGAAATACATGACCTGATCCATATACAAAGTCTAATAGAACTAGATGGCAGTAGCCACTATTTCTATGTCTAATTTCTGTTATACTATAATACTACTTGAAATTACTGGTCCATGCATTAGAAAAATCTACTTACACGCTGGAGGAATGGCACTTCAGTTAAAGCACTTGCCTTGAAAGCTCAAGGCCATGAATTTAGTTCCCCAGCACCACATAAAGGTGGGCGTGGCAGCCCAGGCCTGTAATCCCAGCACTTGGGAGGCTAACTCAGGAGGATTGCCATGAGTCCAAGGCCAGCATAGGCTATATACGGAGGTCAGGACCAGGCTGGGCTACACAGCAAGACCCTATCTCAGCAACAATGACAAAAAGAAAAGAAAAGTTACCTCACATTAAAAATGTTATTGGGAGAATTTCCTATTCCCTCAAGATAGGAATTGGGTTTTTTTAATGGTGAAATTTTTGTGATTCACATTTCAAATCCATTGTTTAATATTTGAGTCACTGAAAATGGATTTGCAACCAAAGACCTATTGATTCTATTATTAAAAAACTATTTGAGAACTTAGGATCCACAGCAAGAGTGGAAATGGCAGGAGTCACCCTAGGACAATCAAATAAAGAATTTGTGAAGGAAAAACTTGATGCATTATAATCAAATTACTGGAAACACTGAGCAATTTGTACTGTCAGTCACTACTGTGTTGGAAATAGTGAATATCAACTTATTGCTCCAGATATCCCAAAGGAAGAGGTACAGCCACTCTAATTGCTTAAAAATTCCCATTGGATGTCCAAGAGCCTACAACAGAGCCTGACAGGTAATTTTATCTTAGCAAAGGCAATTAACTAAACAAACCATTAATGAAATGATTATGTTAAGTGTTTTGTGCACATGAAATGCATCTTATAGCCCAGTCTCTTGAAAGTTACATAAAATATGGCCAGGAGTGACAAATAGTAAGCAGAATCTTTAATGCCCTGTTCACTGCAAAGATGGATCCAGCCTCCTTGTCTACTACTGTTTTAGAAAGAAGACACTGGGAAGTCTGATTTTTGTGACCTGTATGGCACACAAGCCATGCACAAGAGAGTATATTTCTTTAAAAAAGTAATCAGCAAAAACTTACTTAATATTGTATTATAATTTAACTGCCTCTCTTTAAATGTGCCTGTATTGGCCAAGGTAAGAACAATGATGCTGGAAACAGAAACATGCAAAAAGCTTGAAAAAGAGGCCCCACAACATCATTTTGTGAGGTTATGTAAATAAACATTCTGTCTCTGTGACAAAATGCCTGAGAGTAACAACTTACAGGAAGAAAAAATTATTTTGTCTCATAGTTTCAGTGGCTTCAGTCCATAGTCTGCCTGTCTCATTGCTTTCAGGTCTGAGAAAAGACAGAAGTATCATGGAGAAATGGGACAGTGGAGAATACCTGCTCACCTCTTGGTACACAGGAAGCAAAGAGAAATGGAAAAGAGCCAGAAAGAAAGAGACTGAGAACCAGATATAGTCTCCTGGGTCATGTGGGCAGGGACTCACTTCTTTCAATGGGGACCCATTTCCTAATACCCCAAATGAGGGTTAGCACCCCCCAAACCCAATCACCTCTCTAGGCCCCCACATCTGATATGAGCCAACCTATAGCAGAGGTGAATTAGCTGTAGTCTTAGCAATGATCACTTTCTGTCTCCATTGCAGTACTTTTACCGCATGACATTGTTTAAGTTGCATTTAATGGAGAAACTCAATGGATCTTCTTTATTGCCATTTTTGAGTTTGTAAAACTGTTTGAAAAGAAACTTTTTTTTTCTTCTAACAGGCACTCCTTGAAGAGAAAGGGCACCAGCAGAACTTCTTCAGAATTGGCTGTTTTAATAGTAATAATGACCAACATGAATTTTGTACTTAGCCTGTGTCAAATATCTGATGGGTTATCATGTCAAATCTTTGAAACTTGAATTTAGAGATAAAGAATTGAAGAATCAGCAAAGACACATTGTGAAAGGGCCAGATTTGCAACCAAGTCTTCTGACTTCAGAGTCAGTCTTCCATCACCAGACTTTTTAGCCAGTTTGTTGCACTGCCTCTTAGCAAATTGCTAGAGATACTATGAACAGAAAGACAGGCATGTGCTGTGGCTGAATACGGTTTCTCCCTCAGTTCATACGGGAACTTAATCCACAAAGTTATATGTTAATAGTATGAAAAGGCCCTTGAAAACTTATCAGACTGTGGTATTTAGAAGTAAGGGGTTTTTGACATGTTATTAGGATTACAAAGTGAAATCCTTGTTATGGAGACAAAACATTTAGAGAGAGATCAGAGAGAGAGAGAGAGAGAGAGAGAGAGAGAGAGAGAGAGAGACTTCCTCTCTTTTCCCATCTGATTCTTGAGCTGCCTCAGAACTCTGCCAGCAAGAAGATCATCATCAGATAAAGGTCCCTAGACTGGTACCTCCCAAAAAACCACAATAAACTACTATTCTTTATAAAGTAACCTGCCTTGGTTATTTCCTTATAGTAATGAAAAATGGAATTATACAAACTATATTTCCTGTGTGGTAGGAAGGATCCAAGACAACTAAGTTTGGAATATTCAGTTAAAGGTCTATGGATTTTGTCTCTTATTTGGTCAAAAAACCTTTAACGGTTTGACATAAAAACAAATCTCTTATCTGGAAGTCAAAGCTATCTACAGTATAGCTGTACCCATATTTCAATGCCTCTATCTTCTTACCTTGTTTTATATATTTTCTGGTTCAATAATTAATTGAATAAAAAAGGCAATATGGGCATGTATTAGTCAGCTCTAGCTGCCATAACAAAAGAACATAGATGGGGTGGCTTAAAAACTTTATTTCTCACAGTTCTGAAGGATGGTAATTCCAAGATCAAGGTATCTGCCAATTTGGTTTCCCAGTGAACGACCTCTTTCTGGTTATCAGGTGGCTACTTATTTCCTATGTCCCCACGTGACAGAAAGAAAAGGAGGAGAGGGAAATAAGAAGTAAATTCTCTGGTGTCCCTTCATATGAAGGCATGAATTTTACCACATCAGGGCCCCACCTAACCATAATTACCTTCTAAAGGC
Source organism: Ctenodactylus gundi (assembly GCA_004027205.1). Lineage (NCBI taxonomy): Eukaryota > Metazoa > Chordata > Mammalia > Rodentia > Ctenodactylidae > Ctenodactylus > Ctenodactylus gundi. The sequence goes on along the minus strand of PVKB01000593.1, from coordinate 570,959 downwards.
CCTGTTTGAAATCACATCGTACTGGGACTAAGGACTTTAACATAGGATTTTTGTGAGGACAAATTTCAGCCCATGGCATGGCCCACTAGATAGCTCCCCATCTATTTAAAGGGAATCCCCTTCTTTTGTTTTTCTTCTTTGCCCAATATCTAGTAAGTTTAAGCAGTCTAGCATCATCAAACTTTTGCCTCATCAGACTTTCCCCTAAGACTATTTGGGAAGTTTTCAAATTAAAGTGATATATGAAAAAAGGACCAAGGTGAGCCTTCATGACCATGCCCAGAATGGCAAAGAAACCAGGCCAGCTCCCATGCCCATGTCTGAGCCAGCAGAAGACACAGACAGCCCCTGCACCTAGTGGGCCCCATTCCTGGCTTGTGCCCTTTTACGCTGAGTAGCACTGCAGCCTGCATACACCCTTGCAATCACTGTGTGGCCCCATGTCTCCATAACCACACACACACACACACCCTTGGTCATGCCTTGCAGCTTCAGATCCCATATACATGCTTGCCTGTGATTTGTGGCCCCATTTTTTGGCACCCTCATCCCCAGACATACACTTCTAACATCCCACAGCCCCATGTGCACTCCTGCCCACATTCCCTGTGCACCACTCCCATACTGGGTGACAAAGGGACCAGAACACTTGCAGATACAACCTAGAGCATCATTGGATCACTGGCTTGGCTAAAGTCCTGAGATATCCTCATCACAGTGCTGTCTGTATCTGCTGTCTGCAGGAGACCCAGGACAACAGGATACAAAGCCTTGGAAGAAGAGATCCACCACTCAATTAACACAGTAGACAGAGACAGAGTCCATCCACACTATCTGAACTATAATCAACAATAGAACAATGGAGAAATGATGTAATATCCAATGCAGCAAAATTATACTTCAAAATAGAGGGAGAAGTTAAAGCTTTTCATGGCAAGGAAAACCTAAAGATATTCGTGACTACTAGACCAGCATTGAGAAAAATACTTAAAAGAATTCTAGGAAGAGATAGGGAGACCAACAGCACCAAAGACCTCACAGAAAAGGAAACAATAAAAAGAGGAAAATGAACTGACAAGAATGTAGTCAGAATGTAGCAAATATACCACTATAATAACACTGAATGTAAATGGTCTCAACTCACCTATCAGAAGACACACTCTGGTTGAAGCAGAAATCAAAACTTAATAATTTTTCAATTGCAGGAGATACACTTCAGCCATAAGGAAACACATAGACCAAAAATAAAAGGATGGAAAACAATATTCCACTGAATTGCACCCAGGATACAAGCAGTGGTAGGTATATTATTCTCAGACACAGCACATTTTAAGCCAAACAGATCAGGAGAGACAAAAATGGACACTGTTTACCGGTTAAGGAAACACATCATCAGGAAAAAATTACAATTATTGCTACATATGCTCCCGATATCAGGGCACTTAATTTTGTAAAACAAAAATTACTGACATTGAAAGACCATGTAGGCCCCAATAAATAATAGAAAGAGTCTGCAATACTCCCCATAACCCTAACCCTAACCCTAACCCTAAACTAGTACAACCACTATGGGAAGCAGTGTGGAGACTCCTCAAAAATTTGAAAATAACTATTTTATTTGATCCAGCAATAACTCTTCCGGGTATCTTTCCAAAAAAGTTAGAAGCAATGTATAACACAAATGCATGTGGATCCATGTTTATAGCAGTGCATCTCACAATAGCTAAATTAGGGAAGACTCCCCATCAACATACCAATGAATACAAAAATTGTGGTATTTGTACACACTGGAGCACTACTCTTCCATAAAGGCAGGTAGGTTTGAGGCTTTTATAGGTAAATGGATGCAAATTGAGACCATCATGCTCAGTGAGGTGAATAAAACTCAGAAGGGTAAATAGTGCATGATTTCTCTAATAGGAGAAATCAGAATACAGGCATTCTGTGTTCTGGGGAATGGGAAGGAATTATAACACTGACATATGATAAATATGTGCACAAAACACTCAAGTTCAATGTAGCCATTGTATATTGCATATACATATTAATAAAAATGGAGGAAATTAAAATGATATCACAGAAACATATAAGTACATATAATTGGAGGACTTTCATTCTACAAATAATTATCGGGACAGGGATCAGCCCTGGTGATATGAGACAAACAGCCTTCCAGAACATACCCTGCCTTCAGAAGTCTTCAGTATCAGTTACTACAATCTCTCCTAGCTGCTGTGCTGTTTTTCATAAACATTGGTGAGTCCAGCCTTCTGGTCTTAACTCTTTCTTCAGTTCTCACTCTGCCCCAATTTTTTTTTCAAAATGTGTTCTTCAGAACACTTGTTGACTGTGATTTAAAGTGTTCAGTAAAAAAGCAATTTGCCTTGCTCTTTTGTAAGCCTTAGAACCTCACAATACTCTGGGATCCACATTTTGATCCAGGGCCCTAGATGATTCATATATACTCTAAATATTGGAGATCGCTGTTCTATAGACACAGTATCTCCTGTATCAAATTATCTTTTGCACTTGATACCTCTCCATTGGATGCAGAGACTAAAAAGTGTAGTTGGCCTTTCAAGGGGGTTGAGAAAGTTGTTTTGAGATGGATTCTCTTTTCTCTGTGAAGGCGTTGAGGTTTGAGTTAGAGAATGAGAATGTGGAGTTGGGGCAGGAGAGTGAAAAGCAGCAGGCAATGGGAACACGCACAGAAGGCTGGCTGAGCAGCGTGGAATCCTTTGTCGAAATCGAAGACTAAGGGAGGATTCAATAATTCACCTGTGTATGGGATGTTTTTAAATACAGTGTTGGCGTAGATGTAGAGAATCCAGTTCATCGAACAGTTGATTTTCTCCAGGTGGTATGAATTGAAAAATTGGTTCAAGAAATTGTTGACAGTAAAAGTAATAAGGAGATTTAGGAGAATATGATATAGGCTTTATAGAAAAGGAATGATGGCATCAGGCTGACAGAGGTCCCCAAGCCCTACAATACAGGCATAGGAAGTAGAGTAGGGATAAAGGATTGAAAGAACTGGAAAATGGTAGCTGTTGATAAAGTAGGAGATCTGAAGCAAAGATTTCAAAGATGAAGCAGTTTTTGATAATAACAATGTCCATAGTGTTAGCCCATAGTATAGTTGAGGTAGAGATTTGGCAAACATTAAGGAATAGAGAGGCTGGACTTTTGAAAGAATTGTCTGTTGTGGACACCGCCATCACCAAGGATGATGGTGGAGGACATGGAGTGGAGAGAAAGCTGTCAGTCAGTCAGTCTCCAGTGGATGAAGGATTGTGTCAAGATGTAAGAGAACCATGTATACCTATGCTTATTACAGCAAAATTTACCATAGCTTAAGTTTGAAAACAGCCTAGTGCCCATCAACAGATGGATGGATAAAGAAGATGCGGTAAATATACACAATGAATTATTACTGAGTCGTGAATAATGAAACCATGTCATATGCAAGAAGGTGGATAGAAGTGGACATCATCCTGTTAAGAGAAGCCAGACTCAGAAAGACCAGTATCTCATGTGTGAAGATTAAAGGGGGAGGAGAGGGGGGATAACACGAAAGTAGAAGAGAAAGGAGACTACTAGAGAAGAAGAAGAGGACTGGAGAAGAGGAAGTGGATCCAGGATCAGGGAGCAGGAGGAAAGGAAAGGGCAAGGGGAAGAATAGGTGTTGGATACTATCAAAGTATATTATATGCATGTGCCCATTTTCTGTATCACAATTATGAACTAACAAGAAAAGAGGTTGACAGAATACAGTAGAACATTTCTCAACTAATTGTATAAGACTAAGGTAACTTGTCTCCTGAAAAAGAAGTCATTTCTGATATTTCAGTCCCATCCTGAACCTCTAGCCCACTTTCACTCTGTTCATCTTTACACATCCTCCACTTAAGCCTCAATGGGCTATTGTCACTCCTTAAACAAACACCAAGTTCTACATTATGATTTGATTATATCCTGATTCCTCTTCCAAACTTTTACAACATGTTCCTGGAGTCACGCCTGCAGCTTAGGGTTTTTATTATGATGATTTGAGAATATGATTATTTGAGAATACTTCTTCTCTGCCGTGTGCTTGATTTCTGGATAGATGTCCTATGTGTCTTTAGCACCCATCTTAGCAACCTTTACAATGCCTTTCACATAGTAAAGCAATTGACACACTTATGCCTTTCACATCCAAGTGATTGAAATTTTTTTCATTGATTTAACTTTGATAACTTGTAAAATAATATCTAAAATGTGTTTGTATGCATCCTAGTACTGCTATGGAAGTTAAGCAAAAAGACATTTTTATGCACTCATCTTAGATAAGAAACTTATGTTTATGGCCATAAATTGCATAAAAACATAAGAAGAATAGGTGCATGAAGTCTAATTCAGAAAGATATGTGTTTTTTTAAAATGTGAGACAGTCATAAGAGTTTGAAACAGACTTGAAACTCTAAGTACAATGGCAATTTCCTAAAATGTTGGCTTCCTTTTACAAAATGTCATTCACAAGAATGTTTTAAGGTAATGTATATCCTATGAGCACATCAAAGAATAATGTAAACAGGATGTAATGACACAGAAAAAACTGAGACTAAATATCCTCCATTATGTTACTATGCATTCCAGTGCCTAACATCGCTGGAATTTTAAGGTTATATTGAACAGTCTACTTTTTATATTGTGAATCATGCATGTGTGATACGATCTTAATGGAAGTATCAGAGTCTTTGGCAATTTTTGCATGAAATTACTCTTGTTGAAAAATCAAAACTTTTTGAAGGGAAGCACTTATATTCTATTCCCCATTTAAAATTTTGCCTTTTATTCTAGAACAACCTGGTAATTCATTCAGGAACACTCTCCTTTCAGAGTAGTCTTGAAAACATAAGGACATCATTTCAATGACAGTGAAATCATAGGAGTAAGTCCTTTTATGGTCCACTGTTGCTTAGAATCACTAAGCAATTAGCCAGAGATTTGGAGTATTTTTGTTGTAGATGTGACAATTTGCTAGAGATGGTCACTAACATTCCCAAAGGAGGCTCATGTTCTTTTTCCTAGAGTAGATGCTTGAGCTCCTACTATGGGCTGGGAACATGAGCAAATTAAAGTGTGAAGGCAGTGAAGTTTCCCCTGGGAATTTAAGAGGGCAGCACAGGTCTCAAGAATTTACAGTTAGGAAGTTTGAAGTTGTCAATAGATAAACTGATATGGTGAAACCAGAGTTTCTTTGCATTTCAACTTGAACTCTATTCCACATGCAGCACCTGTGGAGTTCTAAACTTACGGCAGTACCTTCCCTAGCCAGCCGCCATGTATTAACATAATGTATAGAAAATGTATCTAGGGTGTTGACTTTAAAATGATACATTCAAAGAAATCTTAAAGACATCCTGCAGCAAGCTTCTTTGTGCATGTCAAACATTAAAAGAGGAAATAATAGCAATTTTACATAAACCCCTCCTAAAATTTAAGAGAAAAAACAATTTTCAAATAATTCTATAAGAATACCATCACCCTGATAAAAGGTTGAGGATGGTGGTCTAAGCCTATAATCTTACCACTCTTGGGAGGCTAAGGCAGGAGGATCACAAGTTCACATCCAGCCTAGCCTGGGCAACTTAGTAATTTTTCAAGAACCTTTCTCAAAACAAAGGAATAAAAAGGGCTAGAAATGTAGCTCAGGGAGAAGGCCCTGGATTTAGTCTCAAATACCGCCCCCCCCCCAAAAAAAAATCATACAAAAGTATTACCAGAAAGGCAGTCCTGATGGTGGAGGCCTGTGATTCCAGTAGTCTGTAAGGCTGAAGCAGAAGGATGGTAATACTGAGGGCAGACTTGACAACTTAGCAACTCAGAAAGACCTTGTTTCAAAAAGCAAACAACAACAAGAGAAAACAGAATGTGCTGATGGTGTAGCTCAGTGTGAAGGCCTTGGCCTGGATCCCCAGGAACAAAGAATGAAGGATTAGCAGAAATGTACAGATCAACATCTCTCATGAACATAAATATAAACATGGTTTCTAAAACTTAAGCAACTTCGAAACAATGGTATATATTTTTTTAAATGCTAATACATCATGACCAACTGGGATGTTTCCTGGGAATGCAAAGTTGTTTTAAAATTCAAAAACCAGAAACAGGGGATGTCTTTCCACTTTCTAATATCCTCTTCAATTTCTTTTCTCAGCACAATATAGTTTTCTCTGTAGAAGAATGTTTTTTTTTTTTTTTTGTACAAACTTTCTTAGTTAAGTACGCTCCTAGGTATTTAATTTTTTGAGGAGCTATTGAGAATGGATTATTTTTCTCAGATCCTTCTGAGTGGGTTCATTGTTAGTGTAGAGGAATGCTATTGGGTTTTGTATTAATTTTGTAACCTGCTATTTGGCTGAATTGTTAATTACTTTTAAGAGTTACATGGTGGAATTTTTGAGATCTTCTATGTAGAGAATCATAGCATCTGAAAATGAGGATAATTTGACATCTTTCTTTCTGATATGTATTCCCTTTATTTCACTCTCTTGCTTGATTGCTCTGACTAAGATTTCAAGAACAATGTTGAATAGGTGTAGTGAAAGTAGATGGTATTTCATGTTCAGTGAAGCGAATGAGAGACAGAAGGTCAACTATAGCATGGTTTCTCTAACAGGAGAAATCCAGAATACAGTTATTTCATAGAACTGAATGGGGGGAAGTGTGAGAATTAGGGGGGAGGGTATGAGAAGGTTAAAAGAGGAGGAGGGGAAATTTTGTAACATTGACCTTATCTATATATGTGCACAAAGTACTCCAGTTCAATGTACACATTATGTATCACATACATGTATATATTAATAAAATGGGGGAGAAAGAAAGTAGGTGGACTTGTACTGTTTCTGATTTAAGAGGATTTGCTTTCAATTTTTCCTCATTTACTTTGATATTTGCAGTAGGTTTGGCATGTATGGCTTCTATCAGTTTGAGGCAAGGTCATTCTATACATATTAACTTCAGGGTTTTTTTAAGCATGAATAGACACTGGATTTTGTCAAAGGCTTTTTCTGCATATATTGACATGATCATGTGATTTTTGATCTTGCTTTTATTTATGTAGTGTATTACATTAATTGCTTTATGTATATTAAACTATTCTTGCATCTCAGGAATGAAGTCAACTTGATTGTGGCATATGATTTTTAAATAATTTGCTGGGTAGGTAGAACAACTATTTCAAAATGGCTATACTATCAAAACTGATATACAGATTCAGTGCAATTCCTACCAAATTATCAACAATTTTTTTCAAAGAACTTGAAAAATTAACCCTAAAATTCATATGGAGCCAAAAAGACCCCGAATAACCAGAGAAATTCTGAGTAACAAGACAAACGCAGGTGGCATTACAATTCCAGACATCATAAATTACATGTCCATATAGTACTTTCACAAAAATACACAGGTTGAACAATGGAACAGAACTGAGGGTGTATAGGCAACTTGAAGTACCCTCAGCTACCTCATCTTTGACAAAGGGGCCAAAAACACACGCTGGAAAAGGGATGGCCTCTTCAATAAATTGTGCTGGGAAAATTGGTCATTCACATGCAGAAGAATGAATCTAGACACTGACTTATCACCAAGTTCCAGAGTCAAAGCAAAGTGGATCAAAGACCTAGATATCAAAACTGAAGTACTGAACCTTCTGGAAAACAAAATAGGTAAGACCCTTGAAGATATAGACATGAACAAGGACTGTCTTCATAGGACACCTGATGCAAAAGAAATAGCCCTCAGAATCAACAAGGAAGATTATATCAAATTAAAAGGTTTCTGTATGGCAAAGAAAACTATTGACAGAATGAAGATAGAAATAACAAAATAAAAAAAATTACCACTGTCACCTCAGACAGGAACCTACTAACTAGAATATACAAGGAACTTAAGAAGAATAGACCCTGCAAAATCAAAGACTCAATTAAAAGTGGGCAACTGAAATAGACAGTTATCAGAAGAAGAAGTTCAAATGGCTAGAAAATGCAAGAAAAATATTCACTGTCCTTGGCCATTAAAGAAATGCAAATCAAAACATCCCTAAGATGCCATCTTACCCCAGTGAGAATGGTGTATACCAAGAACTCAAATAGTAATAGATGCTGACGAGGTTGCAGGTGGTACTATTACATTGCTGGTGGGACTGTAAACTGATACAACCACTATGAAAACTGATATGGAGATTCTTCAAAAGGCTGGAAAGAAATATTCCATTTGATCCAGTGATACCTCTTCTGGGTATCTATCCAAAAGAATTAAAAGCAACATATAACAGAGATGCATATGCACCCATGTTTATAGCAGCACAACTAACAGTAGTTAAGTTATAGAAGATGCCAAAATAATATCAACAGACCAATAGATACAAAAAAATGTGATATTAATACACAGTGAAATATGACTCTTCTATAAAGACAGACAGGTTTGAGTCATTTGTAGGTAAACGGACATAACTTGAGATGATCATGCTCACTGAAGTGAGTCAGACTCAGAAGAGTAAATCTCATGATTTCTCTGATATGAGAAACCCAGAATACAGGCATTTTATTGAATAATACAGGTGAGACACTGGGAGTCAGAGGAGGAGGGAGGATGTGGGAGGGTCAAAAACAGGGAGAGGAAGGGATTGTGATCATGTCACAGTGTATATGTGCAAAAAATTCTCAATCTTGATGTAGCCACTGTATACTGCATACACGCATGTAGACACACGTATCAATAAAAATGGGGGAAAACACCTAAAATTCAAAAACCAATCAATGTAATTCACCCAATTAACAAACACAGCATATGATACTTGCAGTATGTGCAGTAAAGTCTTTTGCCAAACTCTAACATAAAGGTCATCAAAAACTCTGGAAAGAACCTTCTCAGTTTGCTAAAGGAATGTACTAAAACCCTTCATCTAATGTCATAATTGTTGGTGAGATACTAATTGCTTTCTTTCTAGTACCAGGAAAAAAGCACCAAGTGTACTCTCCTCACTCTCATCTAATATTATGCTATATGTTCTATTCATTGTACTAAGAAGACATCAAATGCAGAGATTAGAAAGGAGAAAGTGAACTGTTTATTTTCAGATGGTGTATTCATCCATTTAAAAAATATGGAGGGACTAGAGACATAGTTCAGTGGATAGATCACTTGACTCGTATGTGCAAGGCCCTAGGTTTGAATCTCCAGCACGAAATAAAGATTAAGCAGCTATGTTTCTCACACCTGTTATCCCAGCACTCAGGCAACTGAGGTGGGTGGATTGCTGTGAGATTGAGGCCAGCCTGGGCTACATAATGAGATCAGGACCAGCCTGGACTAGAGAGCAAGATCCTGTCTCAAAATGTATAGATGATGCAATCTATAAAAGCTCCTGGAACTGATGAACAAGATTTTAGTAAAGTTCGGAGCACATGATCAACATGCAAAACAACTGCTTTTCTCTGTAGCAGTAATGAATAATGTGACACTCAAGTTTTAGCAAGCCATTTAAATAGCATCAAAACTATGAAATTCTCAGGGATGAATTTGACACTGAAATAAAAAATATTGCTGAGTGGAATTCAAGAAATGCATGGAGACACGTGATCATGAGGGAAGAGATTCAATTTTAAGATATCAAATACAAATATAACACATAGATAAACTAGACCATAAAAAATATAAAACTTCTGTTCCTAGAAAGAAATGTAAAAGAATGAGGACCAAAATCACTGAATAGAAGAAAGTAATTGTGAAAAGAAAACTTACCAAGGGACTATATCTGGAATAGCTATCTGCTTTTAATATTTTGCTCTTTTTCCCAAAATTTTTTTGCTAATATTTGCATTCAATAATAATTATACTCAGCTTAGGGATGAGTTCTTATACATACTGCATCTTGATCATTTTTACTTCCCTTCTCTGCACAACCTCCTCCCCTCTTCACAAACTCTACCTCCGTTTCCTACCACCTCTCTTTTTCTTTTGTCTTAAAACACCCATCCACTAATGTCTCCATCTCTCCGTGTGCCTTTGCCTATATGACATCTCAGACTCCACTGAAAGACACAAAATCCCAATCAGAAGGAGAAAAGAATATAGGGATGGAAAAAGGCCACAAAAACACATTCGCCACTGTTAGTCATTAGGGAAATGCATGTTCAACTCTACCGTGACGGTAAGAGAAACCTCAAAACGGAAAGGGAAGGAGAAGGGAGAAAATCAAGGAATGGGAAAGAGAGCAAAGGAGAAGGTGGGAGAGCGCAAGGGGTGAGCAGGCCGGCCAGTAGGACGAGCGGAGTGAGATCCTCGCCTCCGTCCTTCCTGGCCTCCTGCCCAGGATTTCACTGTAGGACAGGGTCTTTGCTGAGATTCTCCATGTTGAGCAGGCATTGGTGCTTGTTAGTCTGCAAGAGGAAGTCGATTTGAAGATAGACATGGTATCCAATGCCTTCATCTGGTCAGACAAAAAGCTAGGTAAACCTCCTCTGGAATTAATATTGGAGAATCACACCTTAGATAGGAGGAACTCTAGTTTATTACATTTTTTCTCCCTTTCACTCATTGCTTTTTTTTTTTTTTTTTTTTTTGAGGTAGTGTCTCACTCTGTAATCCAGGCTGGTCCTGAACTCACTATATAGCCCAGGCTGGCCTTGAACATAATTCAATCCTCCTGACAGCCTCCTGAGTGCTGGGATTGCAGGTTTGGGCTGCCACACCAGGCTAATCTTTATGTGGTTCTGGGAAATCAAACCCAGGTCCTTAACCATGCTAGGCAAGTGCTCTAACCACTGAGCTATGCCTCCCCCTTCTGCTCAGGCATAGGATAGCACATCCTACAAGGAAAGACACTTCTCACTGAGGGGCGAAAGGAGCCAAGGTCTCCTGTAAGGCTGGAGATAAAAGCAGAAAATTCCTACTTGAACTTTAGTATAGTTATTGATTGTTGAGTTTAGAATGGATTTTCAGAGGGTTTTGCTTGTTTGCTTTACTCTCTTGCCTGCCTGTAACAGGGCAAATGTCAGACAAACTCTGACAGTAATGCTCAGCAAATTCTTAGAACATACTTGTAATAATGATGGGTGTGTGGTCAGTGATCTCATTACTTTTTCTAAAGGCTCACATCACAACAGAGAAATTCTTTTGAAGACAGAAAAGCAACTAGCTTTGGGAATAAAGATTCAAGACAAACAGAATGCATCCTATGCCTCCAGGTTCATTTTTTTTTGTTTTTTCCCAACAGTTATTTTTACTAATATGGATTTATAGCATACACTAGTTACATCAAATTTGAGGTATTGGTGCGCATACCTGTGGCATAACTGCAGAGTCACACCTATCGCCTCTCCCACCCTCCCTCCTGCTCCCTCACCTCCTCTCCTTGCCCATAAACCCATCTCCCTGATTCCTACCATCTCTCTTGTTTGGCTCTTACTTTTTTATACTCTGGGTTTCTCAAATTTGAGAAACTACATGATATTTAATCTTCTGGGTCTGATTCACCTCACTAAGTATAACAGTCTCAAGATGCATCCATTTTCCTACAAATGGTTCAAATTTATCCTTCACTATGGCAGACTAGTACTCCATTGTGTATATATACCAATTTTTTTATCCACTCATCTGTTGATGGACACATCAGCTACTTCCCAGATCCTGCTATTATAAGTTGTGCTGTAACCATAAGCATGTAAGTGATTTTGTTATGTGAGACTTTTAACTCTTTTGTAGCAATACCTAGAAGAAGTAAAGCTGGGTCAAGATACAAAGCACCTAATGATGCTGAAGCCATGTCATGTGGGTGCAAGGACAGTGACTGTCCATTAAGACAGGAGGCACAGGATGCAGACTGTTCCCTGAGGTCTAGAGCCCAAGGAAGTCTTGTTTCAGCATCCGCTGCCGCTGTTGCATCTGCTCGGTCCTACTGAGAAAGCTAGCTGCTTTCCTGAGCATTGTGACCTTGGCCTCTGTGCTGTCCTGGGGTCTGGGCTCCAGTTCGGCTCTCTTCTCCCTGATCCTTTTCCCATGGATGTAAATCTTGAGTTGCTCTGGGGAGCTCCTATGTACTCGTCTCCTCACCTTGAGAAAGCCCTGCAGCGGTTTCCCAGAGGTCTGTCAAGAGTCAAATGTCCTCTGGCCAGTGCCCCATCGTGATCTCTCCTGATCTCTGGGGCTAATGGTGAGCAGCCAGGAGTCATACACATTTGTCCTGCTGGGGTACACAGCAGAAGCCTCCTATGCTCCTATGCGGAGTGGGAGGAGGGGGCGTTCCTGCTGAGCCAGGCGGTCACTGTCATTGCATTGGTCAGAGGCATAGCACGGAGGTGCCTTTGTGAAGACTATTTGGGTGAAGACTACAGTTTCAAGGGTAACGAAAAGCCATTTGAGTGCCTCAGAGCCCACAGTGCATGCAAGTGACAGCATAGTCACTGGCAACATCTGACACACATCTGGACCATCTCAATGTGTATGTCAACTCTGACTATGGGGAGTCACCTAACTACTCTTTGCCTCAGTATCCTCATCTATGTAATGGGAAAAGTAATCATACTACCTCTCAGGGTTGTTGTGAGCCTTAGGGGCATTAATTAACACACAAAGTACCTAGCATAGGTCTGAGGCATCATAAATACAATGTATTTCTTTGACAATTTCTGGGGCACTTCCACAGCCTCTCTATGAACCTTCAAGGCCACCTTCAGCCTGCTTCTCCCACACATTCAGTCGCTTCCTCTCAAAATGCGCATGCGGGCACGAGCGCGCATACACACACACAGACACACACCCACACACAAACACACACACCTTTGATCTGAGCAGTCTCTAAGGCTCATAGGAGTTTTGTGAACAAATTCTGAAGTTGGAAAAGGAAGCGTCCACTTCTAATCACATACCTACTTTGCCAAGCTGCTGGACATTGAGCAAGTCTCTTTGGCCGCAGCAGAATCCTGCATTTCTCTTTTAATGGGAAGTGGATAATCTGACCCAATCATAACACACTTGTACTGGGCAGATTTACTGGATTGCTTACGCTCAGGGGGATATGAATCTTTTAAAATGCTTACCTAAAACAATTGCCCTTTGAACTCCAGACTACTAATTTAGTGAGTCACTTCACTGTTTCTAGATGGCCTGATAACAGAGGTTAATGGGACAGCCACACAAACAGCAAGAAGCCAGACAGAAGTAGGGACCCTGAATTTACAAACTGGGACAAAATGATCCGATATCTAGACTCCATCTACCTTCAAGGCACTTCTCTCCTTTTGGTATTAAGTAGAGTACTAAATTTAAAATTAGGTAAAGCACAATATTATGTAAAGTACTAAGGAAGTGCGTCAACTGAACAGCATAATATCCTAGAGATATCATCAGGGAACAAGAAACTAAGCAACTGACTTCAGAAAAGGAGCAGTGGTGAAACCCTGGTGACCATCTTCTCTTCAATAGCAGTGACACCAAGATGGAAAAGAGCTATGGTAAACTGAGACCCTGTTCTGTGCCAGGTGCTATACTCAATGGTTGGTACTTTTCTCAAAACATTCCACAAAGTTTTCTTTTTCTTGTTTTGTGGATTCCAGAACTGAAGTCCAGAAAGATTATTCATCCCGCCTTGAGAACATCCAGTGAGGAAGTGTCTAAGCTATGATCTTAAAGTGTGTATGATATCAAAGGTTGGGTTCTGTTTCCAGCACCAGTGCTCCAGGTCATCATTTGATATTCCAATACTCTATGAAAAACTTTAAAACTATGTGTGTGTGTGTTTTTCTCAGTGGAATAACATTCTAGAAATGTCTTTACTGTCCAAGATGGCAGATAAAGTGGGTAGATCAGCAAAGGGCAAAACAAAAAGCATCAAGGGTACAGTAAGGCTATTTGACAATACATTGCTTTAGTGAATCAACTTTGAACCAGGATTATTGGTTCTATTCACATCTCTAACTGTTTGAAGCACATCTATTCAGTTGTGTCACAAGCAGAAATGTAAATCCCTAAATCATTTTATGTGGAGTACTTTTGATATTAGAAAAAGCATTGGATTTTGTGTTCCAGTTCCAGGCTTGGCACTGCTATAGGAGCTTCCCAATTTCTTGGGCTTTTGTTTTTTCTCTGTTAAAAAAAAAATAGAGATAGAACTTCTGGAATGATGGAATAAGGAGCTGGGCGGATTATTTCTCCAGCAAAACAATAATTGAACTGTGAAAAAAATACTATATAAAACAACCATTTAAAGTCTCTGGTTACTGTCCTAAAGGCCTACAGGAAATGGAGAAACATTCATTTAAGTAAATGTTCTAAATTTTGGTGAGAACAATGAAATAAAACAAAAGTCTTCACTCTCCTTTCCAGCTTAATGCTTCATGTCATGGAAGCTGTATCCCAAGACACACACATACTCTCTCTCTCTCTCTCTCTCTCTCTCTCTCTCTCTCTTTTCTTTCTGACTTTATGTTGTTTCTCATCCCTCTAGCACTATGTTGCAGAAGCGAACTTAAGTTACTATCACCCAAAAAAGTGTGTCTTTCTTCCCCTCTTCTCGCATAATCCCTCTCTCCCTTCCAAGATGGAAGGTCTACCACAAACGCAGGCACAACAAGACAACTATACCAGCTTGAATCCCTCTGTTTCAATTTGTTCTTAAGGCAGAGGTTCCCCAACAGGAGAGGCCAGAAAAAGGGACCAGGGATTGCAATCTTCCTCGTCACACAGCAATCTCACAGGGTGCAGTTGTCCCCCAGAAGAAGTTGGTGGCTAGCTCTATTTCTATGGCAGTGGCATAGGAATTCTACCCTGGATTTAAGTTCAACCGACCATTAAGGGAAGTGCTCTACGGTTCTACCTGAGTTTGCAACAGACAGTGGAGAACTCCCGAGAATGTTCTTGCAAACAATGGAGATCTTGATAGAGGCTCATTAAAAAACTAACAATGACTGGTAAGTCCCTATTTTTGTTTATGTATGGCAGTGGGGAATGAACCCAGAGGCACTCTACCACTGAGTTACAACTCTACCCCTGTTTATTTTGAGACAAGTTCTCACTAAGTTGCCTAGGCTAGTGGCAAACTTGCAATCCTTCTGCCTAAGCCTCTCAGAGTGCTGAGATTACCAGTATGTGCCACCATGCCCACGTCAACTCTCTAATTTAAGCAAAATTGAAGCCCAGCAAGAATTTTAGTAGAGAAAACTAGAGAATGGGAAAGTTGGGGAGAGCCCTCTTAGCTTTGCTGTCGAATCTGGTGGGTAAATTTCTTCTGTGGGCGCATACAGGCTGTGTCCGCAAGAGCAATCAGAATGCGCTGTGAGGCAGACTCAAAAGCATTCAGTGAGCCACACACAGACCTCTCAACACAGGGTGAAAGCCTCACTGGCACCAGGACCTAAACATGCCTCTAACAAAACACAGAATCATCTGCTACATTGATCCACGAAGGATTTCTAAGAAAACAGGCTCGAAAATGTATCAATCATCCCCTGGAATCTGTAATTCTGTGTTCACAACTAAGGCTGTGCTATTTCAGGAGCCATCTGAGAGGGAACCTCCAAGCTATTAGCCCCTTCCTGAATGTTGAAGGAGAGGGGTAAAATAGAAACTTCCTAAGCTATGCACACATCCAACTCCAGAGAGTAATAACAGTACCTAGCTCAGTGGGCTTCAGCAAAACTGTAGAGCTTTAGGTCAGAGGTCTCTAACCTTTTAGACACCAGAGACCTGCTTTCTCGAGGACCATTTTTTCAGTGATGGAGAAGCAAAACTCCACCTCTTGTCAGAGCAGTAGCAGCAGCATTAAAACCAAATACGAGTATGCTAACAGGAAGTGGAGTTTCTCTAGCCTCTCAATGTTCACCTGTCCCGAAAGCCAGATCCACTCAAGGTCATAGAGTTACTATTACCTACTGGTCTCCCACCCAGAGTTTGGAATCCCTGCTTTAAGTGTTTTCTGCTCATTCAGTGATGAGCCTGGGGTAGTTAGGCTAATACAAGACAATAACACAACCACAAGAGAAATAATCTGAGTAGAGATGTCAGAGCCTGTGTGTTGCAGGGAAAATAGACTTCCCAAAGTTAGTCTGACCAACTCACTAAACAAGCAGGTGACCAAGATAACAACAGCAACAACTGGGGAGAATTTGTATGCAGAATTGCTACAAGAGTTATCTAAAATGTCGAATTATGAGTAAAAACCATTATAAAATATGCAAATAAACAAGAATTGTGACCTGTGTGTGCAGGAAAATAAGCAGGCAAGATAAATTGCCTTTGATGGGGCTTCGATATTGGCCTTACAAGAAAAAGACACCAGAGCAGCTATTACAAATACGTTCAAAGAACTAGAGGAAACCATCATACTTAAAGAGTCAAGGGAAGGTATGATGACAGTGACTTTTAGCGAGTATCAGCAAAGAAATGGAAATCAAGAATCATATAGAAATTTTAGAGTTAAAAATATAATTAGGATTTAAGAAATTGCTAAAAAGAGTTTAATAGGTTTGAGGTAGCCGGGTAAGACTGTGCTGACTTGAGGAAAAATAATGAGGATTATGCGAAAAAAGGAGGGAAGAAAAATGACCAGATCTTGAGAGAAATGTAGACCCTCAGCTGAACCATAAAACTGCCATTGTGGATTTTTTTCTTTTTTCAGTTTTTCAGCCACTTGCATTTTATGTCTGCTAGTCACTTAACATGGAGCGTGGAGCTGTTAAAACATAGACAATTACTTTCTAGTTTCATAAAAGAGAAGCAATTAAAATGTAAGTGTTTCCCCCACAGGCTCAAAAGCACTAGTTTGGATTTGTTTGTTGCCTCTAGCCACAACTGCCTCAGACATTCGGCAACATGTCAACTGAAGGAGGGCTCTGCTATGAGAAGAGCTAAGTTGTCAATTTAGAGGCAAGCTTGTCAAATTTTAATGCACATTTCAGAACTTTAGGTAAATCAAAAACTTGTCACAGTGTCTCTTTTAAACTCGAAGCCAGGCCTGGTGGCATAGGCATGTGATCCTGGGAGGCAGAGACAGGAGATCCAAAGCTTGACCACAGCCTGGGCAACTTAGCACTGGAGAGACTTTGTCTGGAAATAGAAAATAAATGAGCTGGGTGTATCTCAGAGTCAAGGCCCTGGGTTCAATCCTCAGTCACACACACACACACACACACACACACACACACACACACACTAGCTATCATTACTTTTCTAGCAATTATTTATTAAGATTAAATGTATAAACCTGAAAGGTTAATTAGAATAATATTAATAATCAACTGCTAACAGAAGAAAGGAAGAGGAAAGGCATCAAAAAAGCAGATTATTTTCAGATTCCTCCTAGATCTCTTTCAGAGTTTTAATTTAATAGTTTACCCAGAAACAGGGTTGAAAATATCAGGGTTTTTTTTTTTTTTCAAGGCAAGTTGCCTAATAGCTCAGCCTCTCAAATTACTGACCAAGGGCTGGACATTTTCAGAAATGGGACTGGAAGCAAAATGGAAAACATTATACTCCATTTCTTGTATAAAAATCGTTATTCTGCATCATATGAGGACTGCTAGCTAGGTTCAGGTGTTGGAAGTTTCACCCAGAGGAGTAAGATGACAAAGGTGTCGCGTGGCTGTACGCAGAAGGCGAAGCTTCATGAAGGAGAGAAGAAAATGGTGCTATAAAGCTACATAAGAATGGTAGTGTCTTAAGAAGTATAGAGAGGGCTGTCAGGCGATTGTCACCAAATCCTGGAATATTAGTATTCTACTACTTCTTCCTGAAATGTGGAGAAAAAAGTAAAAATGTAGAAGCAAAGTAAGTGGCAACTTACATAATATAGTGCAGTTAAGAATACAATTCCTGGGGTTGGTGATGTAGCACAGTGGTTAGAGTGCTTCCCTAGCATGTGAAAGGCCTTGGGTTCTCATCTCCAGCACCACATAAAATTAGTTGGGTGTGGTAGCACACAGCTGTAATCCCAGCACCTCAGAGACTGAAGCAGGAGGATTGCTGTGAGTACGAGGCCAGCCTGGACTACAATGGTGAGTTCAAAAACAGGCAGGACTTCAGAGTGAGATTCTGTCTCAAAAACAAAGAAACAAAAAAAGAACACAAATCCCCAGTCAGCCTTACTGGCTGTAAGACCTTGGGTAAGATGTTTACCCTCTGTCTTAGTTACTTCTTCATTGTTTGGACACACAACCTGACGCCCACAACTTAAGGGAGGAATAGTTTATTTTAGCCCACGGGTTAAGGAAGTCTCAGTCCATTAGTGGATGGCTGGCAATGGCAAGAAGGGTCTGCTGAAGAGCAGCTGCTCACGGCATCACAAGAGGAAGGAATCAGGGACTGGAGGAGTAGTCAGGGCAAGAGTAAATGACCTTCCCAGCCGCGTCCTTACTGATCCATTACAACCTCTATGATTCGACCTCCCAACCAGGCCCCACCTATCAACGGCCTGTGAAATCCGAGGATTAGTCCTTTTCATCTAATTAAGCCCCACAATCCAGATCCAAGCCATAATATCCTCTCTGTGCCTCACTTTCCTTATCTATAAAATAAGGGTAGAAATAGTACCTGTCTCAATAGGGCTGACATAAACATTAAATACAGTAATATGACAAAAGAAATATAGAAATATTCATAAAAATTAAAAATGATTTTAATAATAGCTTCAGAGACTATTCCGGATCACTTAATCAAGCATTATTTTAGTTAATCTTGCATAAATCCTCTGGAGTGCCTGTAATTAGCCCCATTTTAAAGACTAAGAAACTGATACGTAAATGACAATAATGGTTCCAATAGCTAAAATGTGTTGAGTATCTGTAATGTATTGAGAACTGTGCTAAGTGAGCCCTGACAGTTTTTTCTATTCCTTAAAATATCTCAGCAAGGTAGACTTTCTTACATATATGCATGTAACATAAGCACATAATACAGTTACATTATTTCATATGTACACATATTCACACTTATTCATATGCATTTTATTATATGTATTGTTTCAAACTACTCAAGAGTAAGTCATAGACATGATGCCCCTTTATCGCTCAGTAAATTCAGAATCCAGATATGCCATAACCCCATTGTTAAATCTACTCAGTCTCTTCTCACCTGAAACATGATCATTTTTTGCACTTTAGCATTTCCTTTTTTACTTTTTAAGGTGTTTTTCTCAATGTTATTATTTTTATTAGCATGTTTTTTGTGAAACATAATAATTACATCCAACTTGAGGATGTGATGCACATACATTCCACATCTTGATCATTTTACTTCCCTTTCCCCCTTCTCACCTTCTCCTGCCCTGCTCCCCTCATCCCCTTTCCCTCTCCACAAAATCTATCTTCTTGTTTCTTCCCATCATTCTTTTATTTTGCTCTTTTACTTATTTATACTCTGGGTTGTTTATATTAGATTAATCATAAAGTATATAACCTGTGCTTGATTCATTTTGCTAAGCATAATGATCTCAAGGTGCGTCGATTTGCCTACAAAGGACTCAAATTTATCTTTCTTTATGGCAGAATAATACCTCATTGTGTATATAAATCGCATTTTCTTTATCTGTTCATCTATTGGTGGACATATCGGGCTGTTTCTGAGATTTAGCTATTAAGAGTTACATTACTGTAAACCCGGGTATGCGTGTGTCACTGGAGCACAATGTTTTAACTCTTCTGGAGAGATGCTCAGAAGAGGCAGAGCTGGGCCAAGTGGAATTTACATTTTCAGTTAACTACTGACTAGCTGTGCAATATCCCTGCATTTGGGTTTGTCTGCTGTTTCTTATAGTCGTATTCAGGTTGTTTGCTTGGGGCAGGGATATCCCTGAGTGATCAGCTGGCAACACATGGCACCAATCAGTCCCATGGCTGGTGACGTTGCCAAGGTGATGCGTACTGGACTTCCTCCTGAAATAATTATCTTTTCCTTTTAATTAATAAGCTTCTTGTAAGGAGATAGTTTTAAATGATGTAGATATCCTGCTAGTCCTCAACATTTTACATAATAGATTTAATTGAACCTTGCTGGAAGAAGCGGTTATGATGATAATGGTTGAGAAAGATGCTTTTTAATTTCTATTATTGCTTCCCCATTTGTCAGTTGGTTTCTACTCTAAAGAGAATCTTTTCCTTTCCATTTCTTTATTTATATGTATTAATTTAATCAGTACAGGTTCATGGATTCTTATTTTATTTAACAGAATATAATCTTTTACTGTCTTCACAAAAAAAACTCAAACTGTCCCCAGTGTGGTCAACTGGAAGCCCCTTAAGAATGGTTCTTGTCTTCTTTTGACACTTCTCCATCAGGCTTTGGGTAGTTTCTTACTTTCTTGAACTCCAGAATATTCCAGACTCTTCTTGTTCGTTCCTTTCTCCAACCCTACAATCAACCGTTTCTCTGAAGAACCAACATGTCATAATGAATCCATCAACCATACTATAATTTCACACTGAAACCTCCAAATCCAATATAACATTATAGAGTTCAGTCTATTTTTCCTATTTTCAACTCCCTTCTCTGTTAATAAGAAAGCTGTTTTTCCTGCTAGTCCTGGTAATGCAGGCTTATAATCCCAGCACTCTGGGAAGCTGAGGCAGGAGGATCACAAGTTTGGGTTCAGCCTGGGAAACTTAGAGACTTACAGAGACCCTGTCTCAATATCAAAAATGAATCAAAGGAGGGCTAAGGATGTTATTCAGTGCAAAAGCCCTGGGTTCCATCTCCAGTACTACAAAATGAGAGAGAGAGAGAGAGAGAGAGAGAGAGAGAGAGAGAGAGAGAGAGAGAAGAACAGAAAGAAAAGAAACAAACCTAGCTTTCTTTAGCCACAATATACTTACTTGTTTGGCCAATACTAAAATACACAGAAAGTAATTTCACTGTTGCCAACCCATTCCTTTGGGAAAGACAAACCTACAAAGTAGAATTCAATATTATTTTACAGTCTTTCTATCTTTAGCCTCAGGTCATATTGTCCAAATACTGTGTCCAAAGGTTATCTGAGGGTGGGAAAGTCAGCAGTGGCCCAGTAGCCCAGCTTTGCAAAGTCTCCTGGCACAAAGGAAGAGCTGGAGAGGAAATCTACGGAGTTCTCAGCTCAGCCTGCCCCTGCCGAGGTGGAGGTGGAACGGAAGCCAAAACAGGCTGCAGGAAAGGACAAACCCTCCAACAAATGAAAGGGGAAAGGGGAACGGAGGAAAACCGGGACAATGAGGCCAACCCAGAAATGAGATTTAATTGCAGAAACCTGAAAACTAAAACCAAGGAGCTTCCAGGCTCCCCATATAGCACGACAGAAAGAAGCCAAATCTGATTAATATGGAAGATTTTGGTCAACTCTTTTGTAAATGCAAGCTTTTTAATTGTTCTGGAAACCTGCTTAAGAAGTGCATCCTATCTCACCTCATAAGTATTTTTTAAGAGATGAAATCATTTGCCTTTTCTGTGGCACTGGACATCGAGCCCAGAGTCTTCACACTGAGCTGCATCCTCAGTCTGTTTTTTATTTTGATTTTGAGACAGGGTCTCACCAAGTTGCTAAGTTGTCCAGGCTGGGCTCGAATTTGCTATCCTCCTGCCGCTGCTTCCCAGAGTCTGGGATTGTTGGTATGTGATCCCAGGCCCTGCTTGCCAGTTTCTTTTAGTGAGATCCTACCTTCAACTAAAAAGATCTGCTTTCTTTTCTTTCTTGTTTTAAAGAAGTAGAAAATAGTGATACATTGAATTTTGGAAAGCTTTGACTGTCTTGGGTGTCTACTCACCATTCCATAGATGGGAAAGGCAAATTTTCTATTCTGTAATGCAAAGCATATTAAGTAACATAAGTGGCATCATGGTCCTACATTCAACATGTCTTGAACATTTACAAATATTCTATTTCTGTGCTGTCTTTTAGTAAAACTTTTTTCTTTTTCTTTCTTTTTTTTTTTTTTTTCTTCCTTTGAAGTACTGGGGGTAAAACCCAGGAGCGCTGTGCTACTAAGCTACATCATCCCCAGTCTTTTTATTTAGGGACAGGGTCTCACTAAATTGCCCGGGCAGGATTGTAAATTGTGATGCTCCTGTCATAGCCTCCTGCAGTTCTGGGATTACAGACAGAGATTACCCGACCTCAGTTAGAACACACTCTCTCTCTCTTTTTCTCTATCTCTGACGCCCCTCTATGTGCATGGTTGCGTGTGTATGTACTACTGGGAATGATTGAGGCTGGGCCTTCATGCTGAACTACATTCCAGCCCACTTTCTTTAAAATTTTATTCGCTAAATTGCAAAGTTGCCCAGGCTGGGCTCAAACTTGTGATCCTCTTGGCTCAGCTTCTCAGAGTCCTGGGATTATAGGTCTGTACCACTGGGCCCAGCTACAATCGTATCTTACCAAAAAAAAAAAAAAAAAAAAAAAAAAATCTTCCTGACCTTGGGTCTACCTGTCAGAATTGTGTGCACTCTGTAATATTTATCTGTGGCACTCCAGTTTTCCTGATAACTTAGTTATGTGTTATAAAAAGTTGAAAATCTGTGCAAATAAAATATGATATTAAATTGTGAATTAATAGGATTTGCAATATAATAGTGTGTGAAGCAATTGTTCTTTTTGCTGTACTGGGGACTGAACACAGGGCCTTTCCATTGAGCTACACCACCAGAGACTTTCACCTTTTAATTTAAGTCAGAATCTCACTAAAGTCGCAAAGTTGTCTAGGCTGGGCTCAAACATATGATTCTTCTGCCTCAGCCTCACAGAGTGCTGAGATTACAGGCCTCTACCACTGGGCCTAGTAAATATTGGTCATTTTAAGAAAAATTGCCTTCCAAATTTTGAGATGAAAGGTCATTGAGAAAGTAATAAAACCTCCAAATTCTAAATTGAAAACTCATCGAAATAACCTTTTGAGAAGATATTGTAGCTACCTGGCTTTTTAGATGTTTAGTACACACATTAAATTTTGAATAAATTGCTTAAATTGCTTATAATACCTATGTCCTGGTCTTCAAAACAATGTATAAATCCTCAAATAAGAAAGGAAATGTTCTATTGGCTAGTTGTTTTTCCACTCTTTTGTGCAATTACATTATCCATTTTAAGATAAAGTTCACTTTATTTGTATGTGTATTCCTCTCTAGGATTCCGCCAACCTTTGGCAACTTTCTTGATTTGAGTATGCGAATGAAGCATTAACATAGCTCCAAACATCGCAAATATTCAAAGAGGAAAACTTACAGGAACACACAACACAGCCCATTTCTGCTTATCTGTTGCATCATTTTCCCACAGACACTTGTAGGAAACAGACCTCGCTTGTTTCTAGTTTCTAGTTCCTGTGTGTTTTATTTTTGCAGAAACAAACAGATGCCTGAGTTTTATTATTTCCCCTTCTTTCTTCTTATTTTGTTTCTCAATTTTCTAGACTTATTATTTTTTGGTGGTGCTGACAATAAAACCCAGGGCTTCCTGAATGCTAAGCAGGCACTTTACCTCCAAGCTACATCCCCAGGCCTTATAACTTTTAGTTTGAGAGAAGGTCTCTCTAAGTTGCCCAGGCTGCCCTTTAAATTGTAATCTTTCTGCCTCAGCCTCCTGAGAAGGTGAGATTACAAGTGAGTGTTACCACACCTGACTCACAAGTACATGTACTTGTGTGTGTGTGTGTGTGTGCACGTGTGTGTGTGTGTGTGTGTGTGTGTGTGTGTGTGTGTGTGTGTGTGTGTATGTATGTGATCTTTCTTTGAGACATTGAAATGAAGACCTGGAAGACATGAAGAATATTGCTGTGTGAATTTTTGAGGAAAGAATAGCCTGATCAATAGTAAAAAGCAACCGCCAAGACCCTGGGACAAGAGTCAAATTGACCCATACAAAATGGTGAGTATAGGGAGATGAGAAATTTTTGAAAGCTGTTTAAAGACATAATAGCGACCTCCAGCTTATGTTTTGAATTACAAATGTTGGCAGCTATCTGAAGAATAGGTTAAGGGTGTGTGGCTGACAGTATGAAGACCAAATCATAAGCCTGTTGTCAATCCCAAAGAGATTCGGTGTGTTGGAAGTTAGCATGGAGACAATGGATGTAGTGAGAAAAGAACAGATGAACTGATCATGTGATGGAGTGAAGTCCGGAGCAGTAGAGGGCTTTGCCTTACACAACCCACTTCTTTTAGTTGTCATGGAGTTGAGCCCTAAAATTATAGGTTGGCAGTTAAATTTAAAAATGGAATAGAACTGAGGTGCAGAGACAACCTCAAGTAACCTTATCTATCTGATCTTTGACAAAGGGGCCAAAAACATACTTTGGAGAAAGGATAGCCTCTTCAATAAATGGTGCTGGGAGAGTTGGTTATCTATGTGCAGAAGAATGAATCTAGACACACACCTATCACCAATCACCAAAGTAAAATCAAGGTGAACTGAAGACCTAGATATTAAAATGAAAACACTGAACCTACTGCAGGAGAAAATGGGCCAAAATCTAGAAGACATAGGCATGGCCAAGCACTTTGGAAGCTATCAGCAGAGAGAAGAGAGACCCAATAGAATGCGAAAAAAAATTTATCACCTACGTCTCAGACAGGAAAATAATAACTAGAATATACAAGGAACTGAAGAAAAATAGACTCCTCAAAATGAAAGACCCTATTAAAAATGAGCCACTGAAATGAATAGGCAGTTCTCAGATGAAAAAGTTCAAATATCCAGCAAAAACATGAAAAAATGTTCAACATCCTTTGTCATTAGAGAAATGCAAATCAATCATCACTGAGATATCACCTTACCTCAGTGAGAATGGCATATATCAAAAACTTGGACAACAATCGATGCTGGCTATGTTGTGTTAAAAAGAGAATTCTTTTTCACTGCTGGTGGGATTGTAAACGGGTACAACCATTATGGAGGGCAGTATGGAAATCCATCAAAAGGCTGAAAATAAATATGCTATTTGATCCAGCTATACCCCTCTGGGTATCTTTCCATGAGAGATAAAAGCAACATACAACAATGATGTACATGTACCCATGTTTATAACAGCACAACTAACAATGGCTGAAATGTGGAACGTATCAAAATATACATCAACAGACCAATGGATGCAAGAGTTACTTGAGTTACATGTACACAATGGAGTACTACTGTTCTTTAAATATAGATTTGAAGCTTTTATAGGTAAATGGAAGTGACTTGAAACCATCATGCTTAGTAAAGTGAGTCAAATGCAGAAGGTTTAATATTGCATGGTTTCTCTGAAAATGCAGAATATAGGCATTTTTATAGAACCAAATGGATGTGATAGTGGCAACTGGGGGGATGAGCAGGGTGTAGGAGGGTCAAAACGGGAAGGGACTGGTTTATAACGTTGACATGATATGTATGTGCATAAAATACTCAAGCTCAATCTAACCATTGTGTATTGGATATATATATATATAAACATGGGGGGAGAACAAAAAAAATCAGGTCTACAAAACTACTTTTAAAATCAAATAAAATGATAAATCCATGTCTTATGTTCATTTTTGTCACTTCACAGTTCCTGAAGATAATAATTTTCACTAATCCACATGACGTTGGTTTCCAGAATAAAAGAAATTTGAGCCTGTATAAGCCTAAAGATCCAACCAATACCAAGTGTCTCTGGTAGTGATTGCAAGAGTTCTGAGGCCACTCAAACACCACAGATGTCTCTATTTGCTGTTCCGGATGGAAAGTGCGCGAATGCATCTCTTGTATGGCTACATCAAAACTCCCATGACCATATATCACCGTCATCTCTCCCTCCACACCTCCTCCTACTTGTACCTCCATCCATCTACACATCAGCCAAAGCCACAAACATAGGTATCCTTTCTGATTCCTCTCTTTCCTTCAGTACATCCCATTCAGACCTCGTGCAAGAAGCCTGCTCATCTCCACCTGCAGATCCAAATTGAGCCTTTTTGCTTTTCTCTGCCATTCCTGCCATACTCCAGACAACTCCAAAATTATGTTTTGCCTGAACTTCTATGAAAAGGTCTTAATTAGTCTACCTGTATCCGGCTGTTTCTACAATGGGTTCTCCACACAGACATCAGACATAAACAACAGAGACACCAGTCTTAACATAGAAGATTTGGCCACTCTCCTACCTAAAATCCTTCAAAATTTCACATTGCCCATTGAACAGTGCTTGTCATGTTGGCACCACTGATTTTTTGGGTCAAGTATTTTTGCACTGCAGAAGCCATTTGTACACTACAGGATCTTGAGCATCCTTCCTGGCCTCCACACACTAGCCAGTGGCATTCCAGTCCCAGTCGTGATAAACAAAACTAGAAAAATGTTTTCAGACCTTACCAAGTGTCCCTTGAAGGAGGGAGCAAAATTGCTAATGGCTCATGGCTGTTACCTTCACCTCAACCCCAGGATCTTACAGTGGCCTGTACAAATTGCCGGGAGTGACATTCAGCTCCTTTTTTTCTGATTTTAGTGTGTATTATACTTCACAGTGCTATCTGCACATGAGCCACAATGCCCATCTCTTTGTTCCAGGAATGCATCCTCGCCATGGGGCTTTTTTCTTTGCATCACCTAATCCCTCTTTTTGGAATGTGCTTTCCCCAAACATGTTCCTGAAGCACACCCATTTGTTTATTTACCATTTGCTTGTCTTTCTGATTCCTATTTTAGTAGTGTATTTCTTGGGCCACGAGACCATCAGGTTCCCCATAGACACTGTCTCAGGCTGTCACACTTCCTTCCAGAGGTTTTCCTTGCTTGTGTGCCACGAGAGGATGACCTTGGCAGGGCTGCCTCATGCTGGTAAGCCCATGACTACCTGGGCCCTTGTCCTGGCTTTGTCGTTTATTAGTTGTGTGACCTTGGATATGTCCCTTGATTTATTATTGAAGACTTCTTTTCCTCCTCTGTAACAGAAATCTTTTAGCAGCCTATCTAGCACATAGTAATTCAATAAATGCTGGTTATGACTACTGCTGTTGCTGTTACTATATTTGCCTAAGGAATATGGGACCTTAGGTAATTTATAAAGAAACAAGGCTAATTTTTACTCATAGTTCTAGAAGTCAGCAGAGTCTAAGTGCACCATGTTAAAATCCGTTCTGCTTCTAGTAAGCACCTCAGGCTACTGGTCCTGCAGACACCAATTTCATTTCAGACTTCTGACATCCAGAATTGGAAGAGAATAAATTCATACTGTTTTAAGCAACTACATTGTGGTAACTTGAGCAGCAATAGCAAATGAATCTAAGTGAGTTCTAATACCTTTTTGAATTAACCAGACATCTTAACAATCAAAGGATTAGATTCAAGATGAAAATAGCAGCGTATGTGAAATTTCAGCAATGTGCATTCTTATTGACAAGATTTTCAGTTTTTTATTTTGTTTAGTTAATATGAAATATGATAAGCCTAGAAAAAGTACAGAAAAGTAATATCACTGCCCATGTATTCACTAGCTAGACTTCACAGGAGTTATTATTCTTTTTCTGTTTGCCTTGGAATGCTCTTCCTTTATGAAAATACAACATCTTACTTAATAATTAAAGGTAGGCTCCTCAACTTTTCTCTCCCTTCTTTAGAATTCAGTAAATTTAAAACTTAGCTACATATACCAATTTAAATTTTGATCAACTTAAATTTTATTCTTTTTTCCCTTTTGATACTTGTGCTGTAGTTGTCATATCTAATTTTTTTTTGGTGGTAGTGGTGGTGGGTTATGGTGGTGCGTGGTGGTGGTGATACAGGGGATAGATTGTAGGACTTACACTCTGAGCTACATTCCCAGCCCATTTTTACTTTTGGATTTTTGAGACAGACTCTCATTAAGTCACTAAGTTGCCCAAGCTGGGCTTGAATTTGGCATCCTCCTGCCTCAGACACCCAGAGTATTAAGATTCCATACCTGTGCCACCAAGCCTAACTTTAGTTATTACATCTAAAACACCATTTCTCAGCTTAATGTTAAATTTTCTAAAAATTTACATATATGTATTCTCCAAAGAGTTTTAAATGTAGATCTTTGAACCATTTTATGTTTTGAATTAATTTATGGGTATGGCAAAGAAGTAAGAGCTCAGTTTTGTTCATTTGTGGGCGGGTATCTAGCTGTCCCAACAAGATTGCTTGAAAGAGTGAGAGTGTGCATTTTCCCATTGAATCGTCTTAGCTTCCTTGCCAGAAATTAATTTTGTAGAAATGTGTAACTTTATCTCTGAATGCTCAAATCTACTTCATCGATGTATGTATCTAGTATTCTGCCAGTACCACATAGCATTAGTTGATGTAGCTTTCTACTTACCTCAGAATTAGGGGGGTGAGATGTCTCCAACTTGTCATTTTGTACATAAAAAGATACTGGGGTTTTGATAAGCATTGAATTGAATCTATAGGTAAATTTAGGAAGGCCTGTCATTTAATAATATTGCCTTCTAATAGATGAACATGAAGTGTTTTTCCATTTATTTAAGGCTTTTTATTACTTTTGATTTTACTTATTTATTTTACTTTTATTTTTTATTTTTTGCAATACAGGGGATTGAGCCTCAGGCTTTCATGCTGAGGTAAATCCCCAGCGCATTCTTATTTATTTATTTATTTTTGAGGCATGTTCTCACTAACTTGTTAAGTCATGTAGGCTGGGCTCAAACTTGTGATCCTCTTGTCTCAGCCTCCCAGATTCCTGGGATTATAGGACTGTGTCACCAGACCTAATATTTTTTATGTATTTTTTTAACTTTCTTGATACCAGTTTGCACTTCTTTTGTTAAATTTATTATCAATATTTATTATCAATATTAATTTCTTGGCATCACTTAAGTTTTATTGAAAAAAGATTGACTTTATATATACTAACAATGAATGATCTGACATTAAGAAAATAATTCTATGCAATAATTGCATAACTCCATTAAAAATAGAATTGAAGTGATAAATCTTGAAAATACATTTAACAAAAGAAGTACAAACTTGTACCTTAAATCCTTTAAAAATCAAAAGTGTCAGATCTTTTGGTTCTATTTTTAATGGAATTCTTTTCCTCACTATATGCATGTTTACTCATACACAAAAATGCCTATGTATATTTTATTATATGCTTCAAGGTAAGCTGTACCTTAGACAACATCTATGACATATGATAAAGTTACTTAACTCATAAATTTCTCCAATGCCAAATAAGTGCCATGGCCTGTGCTGACACTAATGACTTATGATCTATACCCTTCAGAAGTAACATATAAACAGATTGAAACACAAAATGTGATACATTTTATAAGAAAAGATAATGTAGGTGTGATTCATTGCATATATATTGGTATACTGCAATGTTTTGCAGGCTAGGGGATCCAACATAGGGCCTTTGTATTTTAAGATTACTTTGTTTTGAGACAGGGTCTTGCTAAGTCACTAAGTCACCAAGTCTGGGCTCAAATCTTCATTCCTCAGCCTCCCAGAGTGAATGAATTTATAGAGATGTATCACTGAGCCCAGTTACAAATAATTTCTGCATACTGATCTTCTACAAACTTGCCTAATGGTTAAGGTAGAGTCTCGATGTGATTGGCTTTGGAATCCCCTGGGAATTGGTGGATCACTCCTCTGGGTGTGCCTGGGTGGATCATTGACACATGGCCTTGAAACTTATTTCTGGCCCCTTGCTCTTCTTCCAGGCTGCCATGAACTAAGCTTCTTCTCTGATGTAATCGCCTCAGAGTCAACCAATCATGGACTTACTCCTCTCAAACACTGAGCTGGTTAAACCTCTCCTTTAAGCTTTGAGAGTTGAGTATTTTGTCCAGCAATAAGGAAGTTGTCATACTTGGTGAGCACACTGATGTGTTCTAAGTTTTGTGAATTCCATAGTATTTTAATTTAAAATGATCATATATTCTGCAAATAAAAATATTTTTATTTCTTCCTTTCCAGTCTAGAGGCATTCCATGGCATTTTCTTGCCTAATTGCTATGGCTGAAACCTCCAGTGGAATGTTGAACAAAAGTGGCAAGAGCCGATATTTTTACCTTATTCCTGATGTAGGACAAAAACTTTGTTTCACCATTGAATGTGATATTAAGTATGGAAGGGTTTTTTGTTTATCTGTTCTGTTTTTTTTGGCCAGACTGAAAATTGAACCTAAGGCCTTTGTACTAAGCTACATCCCCAGCCCATTTTTATTTTTTATTTTGAGATACAGTCTCACTAAGTTGCCAGTTTCCCAGTCTGGGCTCAAACTTGTCATTCTTCTACCTCAGCCTCCCATGGTGCTGGAGTTACAGGTGTGTGCCACAATATCCGGCTAACTGTAAAAAGATTTTTAGCTGAGGGATGGGGTGGGATGGGGGAGGGCAGTGGTTGAGACAGAGTCTCACTTTGCAGTCCAAGCTGGTTCTGAACTCACTATGGAGCCCACAATGGCCTGGAACTCAAGGCACTCCTGCCCCAGCCTCCTGAGTGCTGGGATTGCAGGCATGTGCCACCATGCCTAGCTCTGTGAAATTTGAAGAGATGTCCTTTATCAGATTGAGAACGTTCTTTTCTATTCTTAGTTTGTTCAATGTTTTTATGTGAAAGGGCTCTGGATTTTTCCAAATGCTTTTTCTACATATGCTGAGATAATCATGTTTTTAAAATTACATTGATTCTTGTATGTTGAAGCAAGCTTGCACTCCTTGGATAAATACTACTTAGTTTAGTGTGTAACACTTGTCACGTGCTGCTGGGTCCTATTTGTCAGCATTTGGGTAAAGACTTTTGCATCCATATTGGTGACAGATATGTTTCTTGTGGTGTTTTTGCCTGACTTCATTATTAGAATAATATTGACTAATAGAAAGAGCTGAAAATTACACTTTTACCTTTTGAACAAGTTTGTTAAGGGGTGATGCCAACTTTTCTTTAAGCATTTCAAAGAGTTCTCAAAGAAGCCATTTCTAAGTCCAGTGAAGCTGGACCTTTATTTACGGTTTTGTTTATTTCTAATTCAATTAATTTACCTGTTACAGGGATATCCAGATTTCTACTTAAGGTCATTTCTGTAGTTTCTATCCTTTAGAAATGTGTCCATTTTGTCTATGTTATCTAAACTATCAGCATACTATTGTTCGCAGTATAATTAGATAAGCCTTCTAATTTTCACAGTTGCTCATGCCATCCGTCTTTTGGTTTTGGTTTTGACATCTTTGCAGCACTGGAGATCAGAACCAAGGAAGCACGACCACTGATGTGTGCTAGCCCACATTTAGTGCTGATTTTATGAGTCTTTTTTTCTTGGACAATCTAGATGGATATTTGCTAATTTTCTTTATTGTTGCAAATAACCAATTTTAGCTTTGATTTATTATTTTTCTGTTCTACTTTTCATTCATTTCTTCTCTGATATCTAATATTTAATTCCTCTAATAACTAACTTGATTTCTTGGCACTTTAACTGTGCTTTGGGTTTATCTTAGGTTTTACTTTTTGTTTCTTTTCTTTCTGTGTATCAAACACAGAGCCGTGCACATGATAAGAATGACTCTATCACTGAGCCATACCCCCTCAGCCCCATCTCTTTTTTTAATAAAGGGTTTCATACTTACAAATTATCCTTGAACCCCTGTTTTACCTTCATTTCATCCGTGTTTATTTGTTGTGTTTTCATTTGCATTAATCTCAGAATATGATCTCCTGTGATTCTTCTTTTACTTACAATCATATTGTTCAGTTTTTATGTGTTTGTTGGTTTTCTAAATTTTCTTCTGGTATTGATTTCTACTTTTACCCCCTTGTGGCCAGAGGCCATACTTTGCATGGTTTTAAATTCACAGCTTGTTCTGTACTTTAGTGCAGGGTCTCCAACTCTGGCTTGTGGCCTGTTAGAACTTGGCCACATAGCGGGAAGTAAATAGCAAGCAAACAAGGGAACCTTCATCTGTATTTACAGCTGCACCCTGTCACTTACATTGCCGCCTGAGCTCTGGTTCCTCTCAGAGCAGTGTAATCACTGGTAATCACTTCTCTAACATATAGTCTATTCTGGAGTATGTTTCACATACATTTGAGAATATGTAGAGCTTATTTTCTTATTTTGGGCTGACAAATAGAGACATTTGTCAAGTACAGTTGGTTTGGCATGCTATTCAAGTCTTCTTTCTGTTATTGATATATCCATTATTGTCCAATTGGTCTAATCTGGTTGCTTCATTGCAAGGGAGGTTGGTACAGAAGTCTCCAGCTACTAGGATCAAATTGTTTGTGCTTTCAATTCTATGAGTTTCATTTTCTGCATTTTAGAGCTCTGTTGTTAGATTCCCATTTGTTTATAATGTGAGAGGAGGCAGTGGGGCTATAGGTAGTCAGGGATACAGGGTCCCTCAGAAATGGAAAATTTACTGGAAGGTAGCTAGCTATAAAGGTTACAGCCTGTAGCTGACCACTCCCTAGAACTTAGTTAAAAGACAATAGAAAGATCTTTAAGGGGGAAGTAGTTAAGGGTGGGCTGCAGAAGCAGGCTTAAGGGTGCAGAACATACCAACCAGCCATAGCAACTGATTGCTTAGCATAAGACAACCCCTTACCCAGCTACACAATAAAAACTCCTAGACAGCCAGGCACCACGGGCAATGCACTTTTCCGGTGCCCCTTCTGTCTAGCAGAAGCTCTACTGGGGTAACCTATATTTCTAGGTCGCCCTTCTGACTAGCAGAAGCTTTACTCTTTCTTTCCCCTTTTGTAAGTTTCTCAATAAATCCGTTTTTTCACCACCTGCCTCCTGTCTTCAGGAGTTATTCTTCAAGCTTGTGGAGACACGAACTCAGCACAGAGGCCTGTGGGAATCGGGACCTGGCACTGCAGGGACTAACAGTCATTGCCATGCTTTCTCTGGGAGTTCACACATATGTCATCAGGAAGGACACTTCTTGCTCATATTAGTGTTGCTGTTCCACTCTCTTTGCCACACTCCATCTTTTCTCAAAACTATGGAAATCAACCAAAGGCGTGTAGCCATTCAGACTTCTGAAGATGTTTATGCTAAAAAATGTTGTAGTATTTTATCATTGCTTTTCTAGACAGAATTTTGAGAAGTCCACACTTTGTCATTTTTGCTTCATATCTCTCCTTAACTTATTCTTTTAAGGATACTTTAGAATATTCCTAAGAAGAGGGTTTTGAGAGATTTTTGTTCTTAATCCATTGTGATCTGAGGATATACTCTGTATAAATAATCCTCTCTTGTAAATTGATGGAAGTTTTTCTTTCAATTTGAAATTTTAGAACCGCAAGAAACCATAGTTAATTAAAGTTTAAATAGACAACTAATTAAATTCCATTCCTGGCTGAACATGTTTTCTTCTCCCCACCTCTCCCTGCTTTGATCCTCGGGTTTGAACTCCAGGCCACTTCACAGATGCTAAGCAAGTGTTCCCCCACTGAGCTAGATCTACAGGTCTTTGATATTATTGTAATTTTATTTAGAGACAACGTCTTGCTAAGTTGCCCAGGGGACTTGAACTTGGTTTGTCCTGTTTCAGCCTCCAAGTAGCTAAGATTATAAGCATTTGTCACCAAGCCCAAGTGAATATACTATATGTGTGTGTGTGTGTGTGTGTGTGTGTGTGTGTGTGTGTGTGTGCATGCGTGTGTCATTGCATATATATATATGTATTCACGGGCCACTCGGGACTTAGATACTGAGTACAGTAGAATATTTCTATACTGGCAGAGATGTTGCAGTGTTCAAAGGTTATCACTTGAACATGGGCCTTGGTGTCAGACTGACCTGTAATCACCCACCAATGCCACTAATACAACATGACTCTGGACAAGTGACTTACAGTATTCAACATCACCAGTACCCGATTTTAGCATCTGTAAAATTAACACATGCTAAAACTTTTCCATGGTTGTTGTCAGACTTAAGCAAGATGCTAGCTAACCAGAAGGACTGGAACAGACAATGTGTGAAGGGTACATGTACAACGCTAGCCAAGCATCAAGAGTTGAGTATGTGGAAACCACCTCCTAAACCTTTATTACTTTCCTGTGTCTTTGTACAGCCATCAGAGGAATATGGCAGAAACAGGGCTCTGTGAGAAAATGAAATTCTGTCCAGACAACTTAGCATTTGTTAATCATATTACTTGACTTTCACTTGCTTTGCCTTTGTTTTCTTCCTTCTAAAAGGCAGTGGAAGCAACTTGAGAGTTCTGTTTGGTTGAGTTTCAATTAGTTGAGGTTTTTCCTCCTGTGAGTAACTGAAAATAGACTTTGACTAAAATAGTTGATTCATGATTCACCAAGTATGCAGTTTTGCAAAAACAAGAAAGATACTGTTTAATCACTTCCGTAAGGATCAGTGAAGTCTTGTTAATATGGCCATTTTAAAGGTCTTGAGTGGCATCAAGCATTATATTTCCAAAAAGGAAATTCAACCAGTAAAATGTTGTTCAAGTGAACTAAAGTTATGACTCTTAATTCAATTATTTAACTTATCTTGGTTAAATGATTTTGGTTTTGAAATGCCAGTATAAGTAGAATAGAAAATCTTAAATCAATTGTGAGTAATCATCAAACATAGAAGTTTCCTCCTTCACTGAGTTTAAATGAAGTCCTATCTTTGAGGGTTTAGTCTTCTTAATAGAATAATTTGGAATAAAGACAGAAAAAGTCAACTGATACATCTATCAGCAGCTGAATGGGCAAAGAAGATGTGGTATATTTACACAATGGAGTACTACTCTATCACAAAGAAAGAGAAATTTGAGACATTTGTAGAAAAATGGATGCACCTTGAGACCATTATGCTTAGAAATGAATCAGACTCCAAAGGTTAAATATCACACAATTTCTGTAATATGAGAAAACCAAAGTTTAAATAAGTAAAATGATTAAACAAGAGAGATGGTAGGAAACAAGGAGATGGATTCCTAGGGAGAAAGAGGGAATGGGGGAGGGGTGAGAGGGTAGGAAGGGAGAAATGATAGTGATGAAAATGCGACATGTATGTGCACAAATTTCTCCCATTGAATGTAATTACCATGTATTGTGAATACACACTAATAAAAGGAATAATTTGGAAGAAGAAAGATGGAAAAGTGAATCCTTAGAAAACACCCTTTTCTACTTTTAAGTTTGTATTCAACTTTCTACTCTTTTAATGTAAGCAAAACTATTCATTCCTTTCATCTCCGTCCTCTTCACCTCATCTTAATATTTCCCATATGGATTCAAAGCCAGGACGTGAAGGCACTGAAGTTTTGGAATGTGCACATATGCATAAATGTTTATATCATTTACATACATGCATATGCATTTTTTTCAGTACTGAGGATTGAACCCAGAGGCACTCTACTACTGAACTGCAATCCCCAGCCCTGTACAAAAATTTTAATTTCAAGACAGGGCCTTGCTAAGTTGCCCAGGCTAGGCTCACACTTGTAACCCTCCTGTGTCAGCCTTCCAAGATTAAAAAGATTAAAAACATGTGTCATCACACCCAGCTACACTTAACACTTGAATGTGTACCTTGAGGTCTATAATATGTGTCCATGTGTTTCATTTATTTATCATAGCAGTCTTTTCATGTCAGAGTTTTCATCCCCATTTGGTTTTTTTAAATAAAGAAAACTAGATTTTCAAAAAATCCACTTTAAACTAAGTTTCCTCCTCCCGCCCACCTCCCACCTCCACTGTATAAGTAACACTCTATAACTTAATTACAAATAAGTTCTGTGTCTTCTGGGAGTTCTATACTTGTATGTCAGCAGGGACTTTCCTCTGAGCGAACTGCTTTCAGAACCCATTCTGTGAGTCTCAGTGGTGGGAAAACTTGGCATTCGAGGAGGCCTTTATTGTTGGAGAGGACACACAGTCTCTGAGTGCCAAGTGCTATGGGCAGTGGTGGGAGGGGGTGGGAATCGAGCTGGGCAATGCTGTTTTCATTCAGTGACTAGGTGTGGAGCCGAAGGAATGAAAAGGCTTTGCCTGTATGATTCAGATACTGGCTGAACACATTTACCCAAGAGGAGTTCAAACATGTGAAGTGCCAGCCATGTGCACTTGGATGATTCCAGTGGTGTTTTGTTGAAATTAAGTAACACGGTCACATGGATTTTAGGCAGGCCGGGGTCATTACAGGGTAGGAGACTTGCTCATTCCTTGATTAGTTAAATGTAATTTTCCTTTCACTGACCTCACCTTCTAACAAAACAAAGCCTTCAACCACTTAACAAGAGTCACTTATTTTCGAACCTTAGGCCTTGCCTAGTAGCATCTGGCCCTTTCAATCCCCTTCAAGGGCTTTATCATGCAATAAAAAAACACAATTATTTGGATGGACTGTTGATGTAGGAGACATTTTAGTGGCAAGAATTAATGGGATGGCAGGATCTCAAATGTTCAGTATGTTACTCCTAAAGTTTCATATGGTAAGAGCCTGGTGTATGTGCAGCACACTGCACTGACGGGCATGGTAACCAGGTCAGGACTAAGAAGCACAAGCCATCAACAACATTCAACATCCCCCCCCCCATCCAATTTTTCTTCTTATCATTATGTATTTACAACACATAATAATTACATTCAATCTGATGAATTGGTGCACATACATATCACATTGTCATCACTTCTACTTCCCTTTCCCACTTCTTGACCGCTTACCCCTCTCACATCCCCCCTCACTCTCCACCAATCTGTCTCCTTGTTTCCTACCATTACTAGAATTTGGCTTTTACTTATTTGTACTTTGGGTTTTTCATATTAGAAGAACCACATATACAAGTCTATGTGTCTGATTCACTTTGCTTAGCATAATGGTCTCAAGGACCACCATTTTTCTACAAAGGATTGAAATCTATCTTTCTTTATTGCTTATGTATATCTCACATTTTCTTTATTCATTCCTCTGTTGATGGACATACTGTCTGCTTCCATGATTTAGCTATGATGAGTTATGCTATGAACATGGGAATTCTGAGTAGCCACAATGTCAAAGAAAGAAAGAAAGAAAGAAAGAAAGAAAGAAAGAAAGAAACTTTAAACACACGGATCCAGAAAAGGGAGCACTCTGAGAAATACGTAACAGAATTCAAGAGAAATTGCACTCAGAGTGTTAAGGGATAATCATGGTTCTGTGATGCCTTTCTTTTTTGCCATCTAAATGTCTCCAGTGCTTGCTGGCAGGCATGCAGGTCACTGGCACAATAGCACACAGCATAGCAGAAAATCAAGAGAAGAGGATCTGCAATACCTTCTACACCCCTGTCAAGAGACCCTGATGTTTGTCTGGAAAAAGCAAGTGTCTGGAAGTTGGCTTTAGTCAAGGTGCTTTGGAGCTTTCAAGCCCAGGGCTGCCGTGGGTTTTTCTTTATTCCTTTACAAATGTTTATTTATGAGTAGAGTTGGTGAGTGCTTCTGAAGACCCAGGAGCCCTGCAGACTGTAGAGCTGTCCTGGGGTGTGGGTGGGCACCCTTAAGGTGCTTTGACGTTTGACATTTACAGCTTTGATCCAAGCCTTAGTCATTCATTACATGTTGTTATGAACTGTCGGTTTAAATTCTACTACCTTTCCTTATTCTTTCCTCCTAGATCTCCTCTCTAAGTCAATTAGAGAAATTGCTTCACGGATGCAGTATTAAGAGATGCTGCCACTGCTTCCACAGTTTTCTTCTTTTCTCTCTCTTCTCTTTCTCACTGTTTTTTTTTCTGAATGAAACTACTTGTATTCTTTATATGTGACTGTTCATTCTTACAAAAAAAATTTTTTTTTGAAAAAATGTACCTCTGGGCCTAGTGGTGCAGGGCTGTAAACCCAGCATTTTGAGAGGCTAACTTGCAAGTTTGAGCCCAGCAAGGGCAACTTAGCAAATTGGTGGGAGCTTGTCTGAATAAAGGTGTGTGTTGGGGGTGGGGGACGACTTGGAATGTCGCTCAGAGCAGAGGACACTTAGCTGGCACAATCAGCTCCTTCCAAAGTTGCAGCTGCAGGTGGAAGCGGACACTACCCAGGAGGCCTGCACTCCAAAGCTGGCTGCCTATGTTTCAGACACAGAGGGAGAGTAGCTGAAGTGGCTTGGAAATCATTTCCTTATGCTAATTACAGCCATCAATTATTGGGAAATATGGGAGTGTACCATGACGTGGATTGACTAGTTGGGCACATAATCAGTTTTCGTGCATGTGGGAGATATGCTGGAAGTATTCTATTATACACAGGCTATCTTGAATGTGCTGGAAAATATTTTTTTTTCTTTTAGGATAAATACAAAGGCCAATTTTTTCCCCATTTACCTTAAAAGAGGATAAATAGATTTCAGCACAAAGGATGAAGAAGACAAAGATGGGGTTAAAAAGACACTTAGAAGAGGCAATGTTCAAAATACAAAAGATTTCAGCCACTTGCCTATGGTGTCTCAGGGCCTGCATCATTTGGGAACCTGCACAAAGGTTGGTTTTAACTGGAGTGGGAGAGTACTGATTCAGCCTATGTTGAGAGCTCTCAGGGGATGTATTGTTCAACCCCCTTTCACTCTGGCAGTCATTTGTGTCTTTGCCAAGACACACTGCTTTCAAAGTGACAGTGGCACAAATACAAATGAGATCCAGTCCCAGGACTGAAGGAGTTCAAGATCTCATCATGCCAAGTGGAAAGTGAAGGGACTGTGCTGTGTCCAGTTTGTAGCAGCAGCTCCTACTTTTGACACAGAAAGCTTAGGAAATAATAGCAATTCATAGACCACATGATAACTGTTCCTGACACAAAAATTGAGGTCTGGAGAGGGAAAACAAGCTGCCAAAAATATGTGTGGGAGGTAGAATTTGAAACCATTTTGCCATTTCCAAAAGAGGCCTCTGAGGTTGCACCTGGGTAAGATATTAACACATGGATCTTGCCCCTGTGAATATCAGAGGAAGCCTGAGGCACTTACTCAAGGAATTCCACAGAAATTGGCTGAAGATGGAGCTCAGCATTAGAGTGTTTGCTTGTATCCTATGTATAAGGCCCTGAGTCCAATGCCTGATACTGAAAAAAAAAATCCACAAAAATAAGATCATCTGGTTATCTTTCAAAAAGAGTAGAAGTCATCACATATCAGAGAGATGTGTATATCGATATTTATAGCAGCATAACTCATAAGAGCTAAATCTAGGAAGCAGCTGACATGTCTATCAACAGATGAATAAAGACATAAACTGTGGAGTAGTAGTCTACCATAAAGAATGACAACTTTGAGTCATTTATAGGAAAATGGATGAATCTTGGGACCATTATGTTTAGTGAAACAAATCAGACCCAGAAGATTAAATATTATATGGTTCTCTAATATAAAAAATCAGGAAGCTGAGGTGGGAGGATTGCATGAGTCTAAGGCTAGCCTGGGCTAAATAGGGAGTTCAGTATCAGCCTGAAATACAGAACGAGACCCTGTCTCAAAAATTAAAAAATAAATAAATTATTAAAAGAGCCAAGTAAGAGAGATTGTAAGGAAACAGGGAGATCGATGTATGGAGAAGGAGAGGGACTGGGGGAGGGAGGGGGAGTGGGGTGGGGGTAAGGCATAGGAAGAGGGAGAGGAAGTGAAGGATGACCAATGATGTAATTTGTATGTGTACCAGTTCCTCAAGCTGGATGTAACTATTGTGTTTCATAAATACATACTAATAAAAAGACTATTTTGGGGGAAACAAAGAAATAAGATCACTCACTCCCACAGGTCTTGGTTGTTAGAGAGCATGACTAGACTCAGTGTCCTCCTCTCTCACCTCTGCTCACTTTAATTTGCTCGGCCTAGATGGACTCTGGTTCTTCATGACTCTCTTGCCAACCGTGTTGTGACCAGAGCTCGACTACCAGTGTCAAGTCTTGGTGTTAGTAAATTGCTGTAACGGAGATTTTAGATCAGATAGCAGATGCGTCATCCTCACTCAAGATAAAAGGAGACCTTTCCCTTCCCCTTCATACACCAAAGCATCATTCCCCCAGCTGTGCCACCTTCTGGAAATATTACTAGAATTTCTTGTCCAAGCAAATCCACGAAGCTTCTTTATTAAATCTTAACCAGAGGGTTTTACTGGACATGGATTGAATACAGAGAAAAACAACAATAGCGACGGATCATCCCAGCACTCTAGGAGGCGGAGGCAGGAGGATGGCAAGTTTGAGCCCAGCCTCGGGCACTGAGCAACCTCTCTCAAAATTTCAAAAATTAAAAAAAAATATTAAAAAAGGTTAGAGATGCAACTCAGTTTAATGAAGACCCTGAATAGTCAGTACCAATAAATAAGTAAATACCAGGACAAATATCAGACTCAATGTAGTAATCTGTTTTCATTACTGTTATTAATAAAAAAATGAAAAAGAAGAAATTAGTTTATCTCTTTCCTTCTCATTTTGATGATACTTATGAGATTAGTTTCTATCCCCTTTATAAATAAGGTATGTATAACACAGGGAGAAAGATGAAGGACAATTTACCTAAAAATGTATAAGTTGGTAGTGCTAGAGGCTATGGTATTCACCCTCAAGCTAGGATTTAACTTTTTAAAATAATATTACAATTATAACATAAATGTATGTGTTTTTGTGTGTAAAATATGCAAAAAATCATACCACAAAATTGCTTTTACATACTGTCACTTACATGGGTATGTCAGGCACACCAAATGATAGGTTAGAATAGCATTTGTTTCCTCTTTTCTCAGATTTGTTTTATCTATTTATTTGTCCAGCAAGCACATATCTAGGGTCTCCTTTATCTTTACTCTCTTATAAAACTTATACAGTTCTAAACTCACCCATCTTTGTAATTACCTTTTGAGGTAGATGCTACTATGCCCAACTTACAGATATTAATTGAACAATTTTGATGATTGATTGATTGATTAATTGATTGATTTGACACAGGGTCTCACTGTGTAGTGCAGGCTGGTCCTGAACTCATGATGCAGCCTAGCCTGGCCTCGAACTCTAGCAATCCTCCTGCCTCAGCCCCCTAGACATCACCACCACATCCAGTTAATTTTTATGTAGTACATGGTAGGAAAATGCTCTAACCACAGAGCTATACCTCTCAGCCCAAACAAATTTACTTTAAATTCAAATTTGTTAATAAAGAGAAGCAGTTACATGTTTAGCTCCCATCATTGAACCCATTGAATGGACCTAGCTTTTTCTTTCTGTTTCTCACAATGGAAGTGATTAAGACAAATTGACTCCTTCCATTGTTCAGGGACACCAATGTTTAGAGTATGCCCTTGATCTTGCTGTATCCTCAAGCCCTCCCTTTGCTGCATCGGTGAAAATGGCCTGTCATTAGCTTTTTGGATGAACATAGTCGGTACCGGTATAATTACAGATTCTGTCTCAGAAGCAAAGTGGCCCCGAGGACCCTGCGCCCTGAAACACCAGATCTGAATGTTATTTACAGTTCACGTTCTCCCTTCCAAGACTTCTGCTGTCTCTTTTGCTAATTCAAGTTGCGAAGGAGGGTGATGGATGGATGCAATTGGCAAGGCCAGCAGTGTGGCCCTGCCATACCAGGTTCAGGCCAACACTGGTGATCACACCTTTCTAGAACCTTGCAACACTTCCTATAATCCCAGCTGGGCCGCCCCTGAGCAGAGACAGCAATTATGCAGAGAGGTTTTCAGATGTAAACAAATGTTCATGCGGGCACTGGCTCATCATCAGCGGAGTCTTTTCATTTAAGGCTTGCTTCAAATTGAAATGAAGGGCTGTGAGCGGGAAGCAGGGACACATTCATTTACTGTCTCTGTGAGGGTTTGTAGGACTGTGTACGTTTATTTCTTTCCCTTTGGAGATATGACTGCACAGTGCAGTCAAGGCTCAGAAGGCACTTTAGAAATAGAGTGGATCTCCAACAGAACTTGAGATTTCTTCCATCTGTACCTCAAGTATGCCAGTGTGCATTTTGGCCATTTGCTGTTGCTATTATAATATTTCTTGTGACTCAGTGTCATATGGCTGGGAAGGGACAATACAGAAAATGTTGGTTTTCTATGAACTTTGGTGGTGTCATATTGATTCTCTGGTTCTCAGTTTCTGTCTCTCTATCCTTCCCTCTCTTTGTTTTAGCAAATGCTTTAACTAATGAAATCTGAAAGAAATGAAAAATGAAGTCAGAGAAAATTGGGTTTTTAATAGAAGAAGAATGTGCTAAGACTTTATTTACAAAAATGTAGCTGGTTGTGCTGGTGCAGGTCCCTAATCCCAGCATTGTGGAAGGCTGAGGCAGGAGGATTGCAAGTTGGAGCCTAGCCTGGGCAACTTAGTGATGTAGTGTGACCCTGTGTCAAAATAAAAAAGGGAGCTGAGCAAGTGCCCTCTTTAAACACCAGCTGTACAAGCTGGTTTGGGTAACTAGATAATGCAGAGAAACAAATTCAAATCCTTAAGCAAACTGTCTGTGCCTCAGTATGAAGCGATGAACCACTGTAGGGAGTGATCAGGGCCAATTTCCTGGAGGAAAATTACTTCTGAAAAAGAAGTAAGAGCTAGCCCTTTAGAGGAAGTAGAAATTGTGCTAGGGCTGAAGGATTTGGACCTGGCATCAAGTCCTGCCTCATTTTCACAGGAGCTGCATAATCGTTATTTCACTTACTTAATTCCATATATGACAGACAGTATCCTAAACACCTGGTAACTAATCCCTCATTTAAGCCACTACTTTTACTATGCTAATTTTTACCAAAGAAGAAACTAAAGAACAGAGAGGTGAGCTACCTTACCCAAAGCCACACAGCTAGTAAGTGGATAGAGCCAGTAGCTAGTCCTAGGCAGTTTGGATCCAGGCCTACCCAAGTCTCAGTTTTTTTTTGATTGTCCTTTTCCCATTCATATAAAAAATTCTTTTGGTCCTGCCATGAGGAATAAATGTGACAAGATTACAAAATTGCCCAGCACAAAGAAGGTACTCAGTAC
The DNA here is from genome assembly GCA_004027205.1 of Ctenodactylus gundi. Classification (NCBI taxonomy): domain Eukaryota; kingdom Metazoa; phylum Chordata; class Mammalia; order Rodentia; family Ctenodactylidae; genus Ctenodactylus; species Ctenodactylus gundi. The sequence continues at coordinate 528,050 of PVKB01000593.1, read as the reverse complement.
AAAGCTGCTTCTCTTACAAATCTCCTCTCTTGGAAAGCCCACTTTCGCTTTGGTGTTTAGATTCAATCTGGCCTTGCCTCTCTGCTCCGCCCCTTGCCCTTGCTTCAGGAATATCTCCTGCTGCACCCCAGCTGTTTTGCCAGTACTTTCTTAGCACATGTTATGATCAGGACACAGCACCTGCGCTACCCTGTGGAGCAGGCCAGCCTCCAGGTACACTATTCCTAGTCAGTAGCGAGCCTAAGCCAGTGGCACTCGCCACAGGTCGTCCCCGCAGTAAGGGGAGACCTGTGTCTGCTATGGTCAGGTACTCAGTCAGCATGTTCTTCCCAAACATGCACTGGAGTGTGCCTGGCCTGGTGTTCATGACGCATGGTGCATAGCCACAAAAATGGGGCAGGTGTGATCATGGGAGCTCTGGGCTCCATCAGCGAGAGCATGCAGAACTCAGCCTGCCCGTCCTAGGCTGTCTCCTCTCTCTTTCCTCACAGCCTTAGTTACCCATCCTGCTGGCTTCAGGTTCAGCTTCCAGAAGCAATCTCTGCTGATGTGTTCACCCAGCTAACAGGTGAATGTATTACTCCTCCTGGACAATTTCTTCATTTCAAAAGACTTTTTTAAAAAGATATTAGGACATGATGGCAGCAAATTTCAGGTCTCATTGCAGCCAGGAGGGTGCATGATACAGTACCCCACACCTTGCAGGCTTTCGGAATGCGCTTCCATTTGGTTTCAATGGTCTTTGCAATGTTCTCCCCCCACCTAAGAGGCTGCACTACCTTGTGGCTTTCACGTAATTTTGGACCAAAGAGAAAATGCACCATCTTTCTCTTTTGTATTTGGTATGTGCCTTGCCTGGAGACAGGAAGAAAATTCTCCTGCTCCAAGAAAAGCTGAGGAATGGGCTTTTAGGATGAAAACAGGCAGCAAATGGTCTGGAAGGCAGCATTCTCCACTCTGATGTGTTATCTCATTGAATTCTTGCCAGACCTCCCATGAAGTAGGTACTCCACTAACTCATTTTTCACAGACTGAACTGAGGCACAGAGACGCTGAGTAACTTATTGAAGGTCACACTATGACTAAGTGGCCTCAGAACACATATGTGGCATAGGAATCAGCTTCTCAAGTTCAAGTCCTCCCAGCCTGTGTAGCATTCTCAGACACACCAGGCTCAGCCATTGGCTCATAGAGACTCACCATAGGACATATGCTGATACTGTCACCTCAGATCCAGAATACTGCAGTCACACCCTGCTGACTTGACACTCTGACCCTGCTCCTAGAGCCCAAACTGCTCTGAAATTGAGATTACCCTCTTCCCTTCAGTGCTGCACAAAGTTGATGAGAGACCACTTGTGAGACTTTCCCTCTCTCACTGAAACCTGTCCCCAAGGGGAAAGGAATGCCCAGGCCTGATGGCTATCCTGAAGGAAGGTCTGCTAGGGAGCAGCTAAAGTGTCACTGATCCTATTTACCAAAACTAAAGGGAAGAGTCACTGAGGTAAGCTTCCAGTGTGACCATAGCAGGGCTAATTTCTTCTTGAGCCAATTTGCAAATTGTGTCTCCAAATCTCCCCCCTCTCTCACTGAGGGAGTGCTTATTGTATACCAGCAACTGCATCAGGTACTTTCAAAATCAGCCATATTTAGCAGCTGGAATGCAGCTCAGTGCCCAAACACTTGCTTAGTATTCAGGTGGTCCTGAGTTCCAACCTTAGCACTGAAAAAAAAAAATTCTTAGCTGGATGTGGTGGGGCAGACCTTTAATCTCAGTGCCTGGGGAAGCAAAAGCAGAGAATGTCAAATATGAGCCCAGCTTTGCAAAATTAGCAAGTTAGCAAAACTTCATCTCAAAATAATAATAATAATAATAATAATAATAATAAAGGGCTGGAGATACAGCTCATATAAAAGATCTGTATCAATCTCAAATAACACACCTGTCTCCTCCCACTCAAATTCTTGTTTTTAGAAAAAAAGCCATACTGAAATGTCATGGAATATTTGTGCTATTTTTGTGAGCCCCTCAAAAAAACCCTGCCATATTTAATCCTTTGACAGATACTTTAAGGAAGGTACTAGTATTTTATTTTTAAGTCAATCAAGAAAATGAGAAATATCTTGCCCCAGGTCTGTAGCTTCTTGCCCACTCTCTGTTCTTGGGCGTTAGCATGCAGCTCTGTCTCAGCCTCCATGATTAATGGTGCCTATCCGTGATGATACTACATTCACAAGATGACGAAAGCAAAAGCCAAGGAGATCATAATTAGTGCATCAGCATGTCACACCAGGGCGAGAGCATGCTTCCGCATGATTAAGGATAGATATTTGAAATCTCAAAAACTGAAATAGCAAGGGTTTTCTCTACACGCAGAAGTAAACCTTTCTTACTTTTGTTCACTGTCCTTTCTATGGAGATAAACTGAATGGAATCATGATATAGAACATTTGTGACTTGACATAGTTTAGAGCCTTGGAAAAGCTTTTGATTTAGCCTTACCCATGCATAAATAGCTAAACAACAATTCAATTTCGGTGCCCTTTTTAAAAAGAATTTTAAAATAATGAATTCGGCTCACTCACTGTAAAAATGAATGAAAGCAATAAATGCCATATTTAACAGAAAAGAAAAACAAAACGAACACATTTTGGTTCCATATCTTCACCATTCCAAGACCAGAGGCACAGCAAGAGCTGAGAAGGATGGAGGAAGGCACAGGCCAAGCAGAGATAACAGAAGGAAAAATATAGTTGGAATAGGGAGTAATGATGAAAGAGACAAGGGAGGGGGCAAATATTCATAGACGATCAAATAATGGATTTTAGAGTCTCACTCTATATAGTACAGACTGGTCCTGAACTCACTGTATAGCCCAGGCTGGCCTTGAACCCACAGCAATCCTCCTGCCTCAGCCTCCTTAGTGCTGGAATTACAGGCGTGCCACTATGCTTATCTTAAAGAATGAATTTTGACAAAGCAGTGAAAATGAAAAGAAATAGCAAAAGGTGAAAGAAATAGAATTAGTTTTTTGAAATCGATATTTAATTTTTATATCGCATTTTTATTTGTCCAATTTGATCATGTTTTATTAGATCCATTAGCAAAATAATGAAAATAAATGGAAAAATATTCCACATTAACTTTTAAAAAATCTAAAACTAAATCTTTGTGCTCTTTTGATCTACATTTTTTCACAACTAAAATGAATATAATTTAGAATTAGAGTTTACCTTGTAACTTTTTATTAATCTAGCTAATATATAATTTTCTAATTTTTATAGTATTCAAATCATTTAATTACATTAGTGTAAAATACATTGCCTAAGTATTCCCTTTGTTTTGAATATGGAGGTCACTCCAAGGTTTTTCTTTTTGAAAATATTCAAACCAAAGTTGATTTTAATTCTGCTTTTGGATTCTTACCTTAGCATAATTCCTATGATTAGGAACTCTGTGTCTAAAATCACAAACATTTTGATGATTCTTGATTCAGTTTCCAACTCTATTAACAACTTGAATAACCCTGTTCTCCCAGAGCCTGTGTTGTATTGGGCTTCATACATTGACATTTTTGGCAGCTTGGTTAATTTCAAATGGTGTCTCCTAATATGAACCACGTATGTTTCTTTCAGTGTGGTGATGATGTTCTTTGACCATTTATTCCTTGGGGTTCTGTTAAGGGACTTGTAGATTGTAATCCTTCTGTATATATTTTAGGTTATTAATTTCTCTTTGATAGCTCTTCCATTTCTTTAATTTTATATTAGTTTTAACACATTGTTTTACATTGTTGTATTCCATTGTATTCTCTTACTAGTCTCCCTTTTATAATGATTCTGATTACATCAGAAAAAATTTTTAAACCCCCATAATTAAATTAAACCATCAGTTCTTCATAGCTTTTTGAGTTTTCTTTGACAGGGTAGCTTTTTAGTTCAGGTAGAAAGAATTGTTATATATGGTAAAAGATAAACGCTTATGCTAATTGCATTCTATATTCATGACCAATTGCCCCAGCTAAATCTGTTAAACAATATATGTTTTCCCTGTTCATTAGTTGTGTATTGTTCATCAAACACATCAAATAACCAATTCTTACATTAGTAAAACTCTTGCCCGGTCTCGCTGTTTCATTTACCAACCTGTATTTCTGATTTGCTTCAAAATTCTGTTGTTTAAACTAGTGTTAACTTACAGTGTATTCTAACACCTGGGAGTTGTTTCAACCTCTGTGGGTCTAAACTTTGGCCTGCCATTGTTGCTCTTTTTCTTTTTAAGGAAAGAGGAACTATCATCTTAGGCCACGTACAAAATATGAAATATACTGAATGTATACATATGAATACTAAGACTTCCTCTTTAATTTTTTTTCATTGTAACATTTTTTAAAACCAAGGGGAGAAAAAACCAGTAGGCTGCAGGTTGGATACACTTGTTTAAACTTTTGTGTCCCTGGGTTAGTCATGCATAATTCTATCAACTAATGCAGTATCATTTGAAATGATGCATGTCATCATTTGACTTGTCTTCATTCATAAATTACCCTGTAAAGAAGTCTCTTCTCTGTGCTATTTGTGTTCACATTCAGAAATGTAGTAGGACTTATATTTATTCAAAATTTTCTTCATTTCTGTCATTAAGGCTTTATGCCATTTTTCCTCACAACTCATGTGTGTGTTGACTTGTTTCCAAATATGTTCATGGTTTTGCTCTTAATGTATTATTTTTCTTTCTTTCAGTTGGTATAGAAATAGATCTTTACTGGCTTTCAAAGACAGCTTGTGTTTTATGACTTTACCTATTTGTAGTTCAGTGTAAACTCAGTTACTTGAGGCTTTTCTAGGTACACAGTAATATCTAAAATTTTTTATCTTTGATTTTATGGCAGCAAAATTACTCTGACTGGTACTATTAATGCAATGATGGATACATACCATTACATATTTGTGTAATCACATAGAATGTTTTAGAGCAAGAGTGAACCCTATTGTACATCTAGATTGTGTGAATTGTTTTTTAAGGCAAGGTCTCACTCTATAATTTAGGCTGGTCTTGAATTCATTCTGTAGCCCTGGCCTTAAACTCAAGGCAATCCTCTTGCCTCAACCTCCTGCATGCTGGGATTACAGGTACGCACCATGACACCCAGCCCATAATTTTAATGTATCAATGAAAATTCACCAGTTGTAACAATGTACTACTCTTGTGGAGGGCCCTACTAGGTGGATGTGTAGGGGAAGGACTAGATGGCGGATCTCTGTGCCTTCCTCTCCATTTTGCTTTGGATTTAAGCTGCTTGAAAAAAAATAAAGTCTTTAATTTTAAAATTCTGTATCTTTGATTTCTTCCTTTCCAATATTTTCAACCAGTTATTTTCATATTTATGACCCGAACAAGAATTTCTCAGAATCACTAAACTTATAAGTAATTGAAAGCACATTTGTTTTGGCCCAATCTTATGGGAAATGACTTTTCTTCCAATAGATAGTCAATTAATTCTCTCTTTTTAAAAATTATATATAATATAATATAATACAAATTCCAAATTCCATAAAACATTACAGACATGGGGTTTGGGGAATCAATGACAGTTCATCCCCCCTCCCCATTTTTCAGAGGTTCACCCCTTTCCAAGCTGACCATTGCCTCTCTTTCTACCCTGTCACTAATGTTGGGGCCTTTTTTTGCCATTGTTTTTCTGAATTTCATAAGAGGAACACCGGTATATAGTCAGCCTTTTTCTTTGGTCCATTTCACTGGGCATTATTGACTCAAGGTGGCCCCATTTTCATTCAAAAGCTTCTTCGTATCTGTCTTCCTTTATGGCTGCATAGTATTCCATTGTGTATAGGTACCACATTTTCTTTAACCATTCCTCTATGGATGGGCAGCTAGGTTGCCTCTGGGATTTGGCTATTATGAATATACATTCTTTTTCATGTTAAGACAGCTCACTATTTCTAGATGTGGTTACATGGTGGGAATTGGCTTTTATCAAGCTTGTTTTGGACTGATCATACACTTGTCAGTAATGTTGATTTTTTTTTGTTGAAACTATCTTTATACTTTTGGAATAAATACTACTTGATCAAAACTTAAATTATTTTAGCAAGTTTCTGTATTTTATTTGTAGCATTTTACTTAAAGCACTCATATCAATGAAAGACATTATGGCATACTAGGCAGAACAAGTATTTGAGTTCAAACACAGCTTTGTTCAGTAGCTATAATTGTGGGCCTCACCATCAGAGGAAAATGATTTCCAATCCTTTCTCTGCTACTTCATAGTGCTGCTACTTTGTTACTGTGGACAAGCCTCAGTACACCTGTTTTCAGTGCGGGGACATAACCATGCAGGCAGACATGTCCAACCTGTGGCCCACCAGTTTTTGACCTTGATTTTTAAAGAAAAGTTATAATGAATATGTTTTTAAAAAGAAAATTTTGTATTACCATACAGTACATCAAGTATGTTTACATATGGCCCAAGATGGCTCCTCCTCACACGCACACACACACACACACACACACACACACACACACACACACAGAAAAAGAAAAAGGTGGGCCACAGGTTAGACACACCCACTAGGGATTGTTTTGAGAATTAAATGAGCTAATAAGTGCTAAGTGTGGAATAATTCCTCATTAAGTGGTTGGTATCTTAATGATCATATTCCTGGGTAACAAAAGGCCTTGTTTTTCTTAGCATTCTTACCTTTGCATATAATTTTGATACATATATATATGTACATATGTATATATATGTAATTTCTAGCACACTTCCTTCTGAGGATAATTTCAAAAGGTATACCATACTTATTAATAATCAAAAATAATTCATTTACTATACTCTTTAAAAACTTTGGGGAAAATTGCCTCACAAGTCTAGCAAGCTCCAGTGTGTTTTGGAAGATAAGGTTTCTTAACATTTATCTTGTTCTCTTCTGTATGTACTAGAATACACCCAGATAATTCTGACATGTTTGCCCAAATCTTAAAAAAAAAAACAACCCTCGAGTTTCAGAAATTTTCTTTGCAGCTTGGAAGTTGTTGATCAATTTATTATCAATTCTTGCAATTATTTCAGGATTTCACTAGTTACCAGATCACTTTATCTTTCCTTCTGTAAGAAATGCAATCTGCACAATTTTATAGAGGGGCTACCTTGGAAACCACCACTATTAGATGGTATAAACTTCTTTTAACAGCCAGATTCTCCTTTTTTCCTATTTTTTTTTTTTAGTCGAAACCTTGGTGTGAAAAACAAACTCAAAATTTCCAACTCTGGATGAAAAAAAAAGCTCTTCAGGAATAATTGAACGAGTAATGAATAATAGCTATACCTCTTTACTCACCATTCAATGTCCAGAGACTTCTGTATGAAATGGTCACAAATGTCTAGTTGTCTCTGTGGAGCAGCAGCCAGCAGATCCAGTGCTAGAACACAGTAGCAGCAAACAGTGGTGTTGATAGTATTAGGCCGATGAGCATGATTTCCCTTGACTCTGCTCCAGAGGGACATGAGCATGGCATGCCTGTATGTCCAGTAGCACAGGTTGATCACATGTTAAGAATATAACAAATGAGTTATGTGGCTTAGATGAAAAATGAAAAGATAACTTTAAGAGAACATAGAGATAAAAAATCCTTAAAACCATGATGTACTGATACACAATAGATTTAACTTCTTACCTAACTGGCATCTTTAAAAACACAGCAACAGTTGTTTGGTGGATCACAATAATCCTTTTGTTACTGAAACCATTCCATAGCTTGAAATTCTTTCCTGCATCAGTCAAAGTTAATTATATTTTATTGGAAGAACATGCTGCTTGAGAGGCTGCTACGTACTTATCCACAGTATTAGCCTTACATTTTTTATGTTTGAGTGTCCATTTTAAGATTTAAGATGTAGAAAGAGCTCTGGAAGAATGTTCCCAAAGTGTATTTAAGTGTTTGCTTTCAGGAGTCCATTTGACTCCCTGGGATGGGGAGACAGAACTGAAAATTTGAATCCAAGTGTTGCCAGACACTGAGGATCCAGTAGGGTAGTTGTTCTGAGAAGATCCCAGAATTCAAAAGAAGGGGAAATAGATATGTATAGAGAGATTATGATATACATACACTATGGGAAGAACTCATCTAGCCTATTGGTGAATACAAAACTATTTTTCCTGGGCCCTGCCTCCAATCACATCTAAGGAGAAGAACAGAAGAGAAAATGTTAGGTAGTTCTAACCACTTTACAAGGTGGAAAGTAATTCCAAGGTGAGTCCACCCCAGAGCAAAGGAGCCCTTTTAAAAAGCTGAGGGGTGGTAAGAACAATTCCCAAAGCCTTTGAAAACCCTCCCCTGTGGCTGGGTGGCATGGAAATTTGCAGAGGTTCCTTTGTGGAGGCCAGGCCACCCTACACAAAAGGAAGACAGTTTACCGGGGGCTGAAATTTGTTTATGTGGTTGCTTTCTCCCCCAATGTGGGAAAGAAAGATGAATAAAGTCTCACTAGCCAGAAGCTTCAAAGAGAGACAATGTTGAAGCTGTACTATCCCAGGACTAGCAACCTGGCTGATGCATTGCCTTACATTTATGCTAAAACGGGCTATTTTAGCAACTTGTGAACAATAAAATGGTGCCCGCTTGTGTGTTATTAGGGAAACCCTGCTTGTCCCACAGGACACATGGCCTGCAATGGTGGACAGAGGTAGGAGAACTGGTATTGACTGGAGTGATGTTTAGTATAAAGACTCCTTTGTTGACTCACTGCAGCCAACAGTTCTTCATTTGTTAGATCCTTGGGTATAAAGTTGTATAATTTAGCCTTGTCCTTCTTTCTGGCCTCCTGAGGTAGCCAACACCTACTTTTAGCTATGTTAGTTCCTGGACTGCCAAAACCACTTCCTAGATGTCAGACAAACTTGACTTTCACAGCAGCAGGTAATTTGGCAAGTTTGAAGGGATATAGGTAAGGAGGGTGGTTAGGGATTAGTGAAATAACCAGAAACTCCTGCTGTGTGTCTTATACCAGGATTCTATCCATGATTCCAAAGTGTCATACATTGCCCTGCCTGATCACTTTCACGATTCTTGCCAAATGCCATTGGGGATTTCCTCGACGATTGGAAGGGCAGCTTGTATTTAGTTTTCTCTTCCAGAGCATTACGACACTACTCTTATTACCTTGCATTTCACAAACAAAGATTGATTTCTTGCCTAAAATTAGCTGGAGAATTCTATTTGAATCTGTCCCGCAGAATTAAAAAGTATAATTAGCCTAGAATCTCCCTCACTCCTCAACCAACTGCAGTGTAAATAGCTCTGCAATGTTTTCTGCCCTTTCTGCAGAGCGTGTAAAACCCAGTGCACAGGTAAGCAGCCAACTGCAGGAAAGCAGCCATGAATTGCTATGAGCTCGTCACTGCCGCTCCCGCATATGCATGGAGTTATCAACTACAATTGTCCTCAGAAAATTAAATAAAAGCATGCGTTTATTATTGTGGGGCCCCAATTAAGGGACAGCTGGTGCTCCTCTTAGGCTTGCATTAAGTTGAAACTTGTAATTCGGCTGTCCAGATGCACACTTATCTATCAAAATATGAAAATGCATTTGTTTCGTTCATTTTCCACTCAAAAGTATCAGAGCACCTCCTACCCCGCGGTCTCCGCGGAAGAAAGGGAGCTATTTGCACTGATCCACGTTTTCCGGGGACACATCCTTACAGAGAAATACAGGATCGGGGCATACACTCAGGCAGAGGATTCAGGAAGGCAGCTGGTATTTATTTCTTATTTAATTTCAGTATTGGGGATCGAACCTAAGGGCTTTGTTCTGAGCTGCATCCCAACCCCTTTTTATTGTTTATTTGCGATAGGCTCTCTCTAATCTGCTGAGTTGCCCAGGCTGAGCTCCAGGTTGTGAATCTCCTGCCTCAGCCTGCCAACGTGCTGAGACCACAGGCCTGAGCCACCGGGCCCAGCTGGTGAGTATTTATTTATTTATTTATTTAACCTCCAGCAAGTTGATGTAACTATTGACTAAAGTAATTTTTGGAGTGACCTGTTTCGCCTCACCTGTCTCTGGCGCCGCGTAGGAAGCTGGAGCTGTGAGCCCCACCGCTCGTCGCGTTGGCCCTTCAGTCTCTAAGGCTCCAGAAACTTTGGTGGCGCCCCACCCCCCGCCCCCCACGTACACGCTCAGTTTGTTTTCCCTTTTGTCTAACCTGAGCGTTGTGATTTGCCCCCCGTCCCCTCCATCACGAAATGACAAAGGGCATTCACTGAGGGGGCTGGGCCGCCCGGGGAGGGGGAAGAGGCGCCACACCCCCCGAGAATAAAGCCCGCGCTGCGCTCTCCGAAAACCGGGCACGAATGAGCTAGTCGCACAAAGAGTCAATTTCGCCCCGGACGAGCGCCCCACAGGAAGAAAGTGGCCGCACTCGGAGCGCCAGCCGAAGCGCGACTTTTTGGCGCACTTTGGGAGCAGCGAGAGGGAGGCGGAGGACGGAGAGACCAGGGTGGCCGCGGGAGCCCGAGCTGCCGGCGCCGGAGTTGGCGCCCGTTTCGCGGTGGCTGTGAGGAGCCGGGTCCAGAAGCCGCGCGCCAGGCCAGGTGAGGTCGCAGGCGACGCGGGGCGGCGTCGCGGGGCGGGGTCAGGCTGGCGGGCGACGGCTCCCCGGACCCCGCGGAGTTCCGCGCGAGTTGCCCCTCTGGGCGCCTCGGGGTGGCAGGCGCGGGGCCACCAGGACCCGCGGACCCCGCGCCCGCGGCTGCCGCTATCGGCGGGCTGTCCCCGCGAGGGGACATCGGGCAGAGCCGGCGGGCCGTAGCCAGGGCGCGCCTAGGGCTGGGGCCGCAGTTGCCATGGCAGCCGCTGGCCCGGGCGGGAGTCCCACGCCCGCCGCCGCCCGGGAGCTGGGGCGCTCCGAGGTGTGCTCCGAGTGGACTGAACCAAGCGGCGGCGGGGAGAGGGGGCGCCGGCCCGGGGTCCCCGTCCCCACCCGCAGCCCGCCGGCCGGCCGGGGCGGAGAGCTTCCTGGGAGTCCCGAAAAGAAAACATTCTGCCCTTGGCGTTGTCAAGAAGCCTGTAAAAAGCACGGGGTGGCACGGAGCAGACAAGGGCTCGGGGACTGCCGCCTCCGCCCGGGAGTCCCCTTGCGCGCGTCTCTAGACTTGACATTTTATACCCCGCCGCGGCCGCCCGGAGCCGGGTAGCACGTCCCAGCCCTAAAGTTATGTAGGTGGGGCGGGCTTTAATTTGCTTATATCTAATGATTTCAGCAACCTCGCTTTAAAATGGCGGCATTCAGTATACACCCCTGCTAAAGGCTTTCCCGGCACCGGGGCCACCTCGCGCAGCGCTGCTTCTGCTTCTGCCGCTAACAGATGGCATGTGCCGCTGTCGCTGCTGCTGAGAGCAGGGCCCCTTAGCCTCTGGGTGTGCGCTGGCAGCACAAGGTAAGGCTGGAGATGAGTCGGGTGTGTGAGAGGGGCTGCCTCTCTAGCACGCCGGCGGATTGCGGTACCTGATAAACTTTATTTTACAAAATGGCAAAGAGAAAGAAAATGAACCCTGCAACTTTCTTTCGATTTTAGAGCTTGGGTCTTCTTCCTTATTCTCTTCTTTCCCACCTTCCTTCCTTCTTTCTCTTTCTCCACTTTCTTCTTTAATTTAAAGGAACTTCTTGCATGACACCTCACCAGCCAACGCTTTAACAACTCATGTCCCCATTCCCATGCGAGATCGCCAGCAGTGCCACCGCTGCTTTTCAGAACTCCGGCTCTTCCCGCCCTGGACCGCCACTTTTGGGCAGCTTGTTTTTACCACCTGAGTCTCAGGGGCAGGAGTGTACATTTTAGGAGAATATTCAAAAGGTAATTCTAGTTTTTTACTTTTTTAAACACCCAGTACGCTTCTGTAGTTAACAAGCAACAACCTGAAATTAAGCCTAGACTAAAAATGAAAGTTGGCGTTTGTTTAGGGTGATTCATTTTGTAGCTTTATGATTGTGGCAGACCTACTATGTGTTTTTCTGAGCACGTTACAGCCTGTTATATGTCGACACAATGCACGAATTATTGTTGGTCTAATTACAGAAGTGTGTTTTGGAGGAGTCTTTCCTCCCAGATAATCTTAAATTGCTATTTGTAAATTGGACTTGGATCCCCCACAGCCTCTCTACGTGCCTGTGTGGAGACCACAAGAAGGCGTCAATGAAAATGAAACTATCACAAGTTTGAGTTTTGAAATGATTGTTGATTTTTCACTGTGCCGGCTCTCTCCTTTAATCACTGCATCTTTGGGTGATTACTGATATAATGATTGGAAAACAGACTGTTGATATATTGGTACAAAAGACTACACAGCAATGCTTAATACAATTCATCTGAGTTTTTATTTATTTTTTTCCTATCTGATGAAAGGCATGTTGACAATAAAGCTTCCCAGGGACCTTGGATTTGTCCTGATTATATTCACTTTTTCTCTCTTACCAATGCAAATATAGTCCTTAATATTTAAAAACTTTTAAAAGTCATTTAAGTTTTTTTGTGAATTTGCTGTACTTGGGGAGGGAGCTTTCATACTTGTAAAAACTTCTCCAAACATACCTTAAATTGAGTTTTGCCCAAAGCTCAGCTGCTATTATTCTACCTGCGGCTGCTGCTGACTTCCCAGTGCAGTGCAAGCTACTTGGTTGGCTGCCATACCTCCAAGTTTAGCAAGTGCTTGAAAGTGTGTGTGTGTGTGTGTGTGTGTGTGTGTGTGTGTGTGTGTGTGTTTACGTGTGGGGGGCTTGATACCCATTAAAGCAAGGTGCATTTTCTGCCGAGGTCCTACAGTCTACCTAGAAACAAAGAATTGAACTGCTTTCACTATATAATACCATTTTATTTCAGTTTTTTTTCCAGATATTTTTGTCAAAAGAAGGATGTGGGGCGATTTACTGCTTCATATCTGAAAGGGATGTTCCCATAGGTAGAGCAACAGACTCTTGGATTTTTGGAATGGGAAGATGGCTGAAAGCTACTTCCCCCATTATTAGTGATTATGTGCTCGAATCCCAGTTCCCTAAGCTTTACCCATGTTGCCCGAGGACTTCAGACCAAATGCATCTTTTAGAAAAAAATTCTAAAGCTTGGAGCCAGAATAGATAAACTAAACTGGTGCGTGAGACAATAAGAGGAAATCTTGGTAGTTATCAGTCTGCTGCCTCAGACAGCGATGAGTTTTGAGATCATAAATGAAAAGATACATGAAGGAGTTTGTCTTTTAAAAAAGTGGAGAATCGATAGAGTCTAAGGTTAGAGGTGACGATGCCGAGTTTTGCTCTGCTTCCAAGAGCTGCCTCATTTCTCCTATTTTCTTTGCTGCCGAAAGCACTCACAATGACTCCCAGGACTATTATAAAGTACCTATTTTTCCTGTACTATCCACTTCAGCCTTTTTACAACAGCTGCTTTTTAAAGGGGCTAAAACTCACAATTCTGCGCTGGGAGCCAAAGTAGCTTTGGCGTGACCTTGCACCCATTCTATACCTAAATAATGCTTTCCACAAAGTAGGTGCTTAATAAGTGCTGAGTTAAAAAGAAAAATGGATAGTTTAGTCATAGAGGAGCAGATGTTGTGCACCGCTTTTAATTTAAACAGAAGACTTTTTGTGTCCCTGCAAGAACCTAAACATTTAAAATAGATTAGAACGTACATTCCCTTAATTGCCTACATTCTGTTTGCCTCGGATGGGTGCTCTTGCCTCTCATTGTACTTCCAAGAACTCTTGTAAATCATCCTTTTACCAGTAGGTGTATTATTGTCTGTCCGGCTTGATAATATAAAAAACAAAAAAGAAAGCAGCTTGGGAATAAAAAGCGTTTTGTATTTTGAGTGGCCGTACAGCGCTGCACATGCTGGAACGTTGACGCTCCCTCGGCTGTTGTGCAGATGTTGACAATATAGTTTGAAGTACAATCTTGTTCTCCACACAGCCGTCTTTACATAGGAGGGAAGAGGAAAGGGAGGGAGGGAAAGGAGTAAGAAGCGCTGAAGTACTGGAGATTTTCACTCGCGAAGTTTTTCACTTATCCTGCTTATACTGCAATAAATTCAGGAAGGTGGCAGAATTTCTCTGCTTTGAAATACACACTGTTGTCTGATTGGATTACAAACAGGGATTGGGGCAGACCAGACAAGAATAAGTTACAATACATGTTTGACAAGTAATTTGATCCTGTAATTAAAGTCAGATAATGGCCAGTGCCATGTTAAAACTATCAAGTGTCTGAAAGAGATGCAGGCAGGCTGCACTCGCCTTTGCTTCATTGAGACGGTTCCGTGCTGTGTCCTTTTCTTATGGCAGTGTCTACTAGATGGAAGAGATGGAATTTCCCCATGATAAATGCATGCAGTGTCAAGGAAGTGCAAGTCAGAAACTGTGTTCCTTTGTCAGATCATTCTGCCTCTCACTAGGTGTGATGCATCTCACACCTCCAAGCTACAAAGAAACCCGAGCTTCCAGTAAAATGAAGTGGATTATTTTTTTCTGTCTGAGGGAATGAACTATGTGCAAGAGTGGGCAGTTTAATTGTCAACCGACCAACCAATTAAGACTAAGAAGAAAGCAGTTAGATTTATATTAATGTAGGCTTTTAAATGTAAAGGAAGCCAGCTGATTGTATGGCATCCTACTCTTTCTGCATGGTTATATGTTGTCTCAGCCAGATGACAATGGTGGAAAGGTAACTTTGACAATTGAGATAAATATGCAAAAATTATCTTATCTGGTGTTAATGGCATGCACCTTGAAAAAAAATTTCATATCATTTTAGTAAAGGCACACTATGTATCCATCATTTTGTTCTATTTGGTATTAAGTTGAGTGAGAACATTTAAAAGTTTAATGAAGGAAATAATATAATCCAGGAAGTGAGACTTTCTTTCTTTTCTTTTCTTTCTTTCTTTCTTTTTATTTATTTATTTATTTATTGAGACAGAGTCTTGCTCTGTAGTCCAGGCTGGTCTGAACTCACTATGTAGCCTAGGCTGGCCTTGGACTCATGACAGTTCACTTGCCTCAGCCTTTTGAGGGCTGGGATTAGAGGCATGCACCACCATGCCCATTTTAGAGATATTATTTTTATTTGACAAATAAAAATATTCCCAAATTGTTTGGGAACACAACCATGTATGCACATGAGTGCACACATTAGTGGTCAGATTAGAGCAATTTTTACAGCCATGCACTGATTTCTCCCTCAAAGAAGATAGAAAAAATACCTATTTTCACAGCATTTCTCCAGTTCTGAAAATAGAAAAGGGTTCATAGTAGATATTTGAAATAAGTGATGACTCCCTGAAGATCAGCCAGTTAATTTGCAGAAAAAGGATGCATTGGTCAGAACTCAAGGGGAAGTAAAAATAAATGGAGGCTTGATTAAATTGTGTGTGTGTGTGTGTGTGTGTGTGTGTGTGTATGTGTGGGTGATATATGCATCTGTATGAATATATATATAAATATACACATACATATTTCCTTTATATGTAAGTGTTCATTTTCAAGAATCATAATGATCCCAGAACTCTGTTTTTCTTTTTCCTTTTTGTTCTTTTGAGACAGGGACTCACTAAGTTACCCAAACTTGTCTTAAATTCCTGGGGTGAAAGGATCCGCCTGTCTCGGCCTCTGGATTCCTGGGACTACAAGCATAAGCGGGTGCACCCAGCTTCCCAGAGCTCTTTATAACAGCCATGAGAAGAGTGTTAAGGGGGAAAAAGGAGACCGATTAGAGATTTAAGACTCAATTAGTCATGCTTGTTAAAATAGTATGTCCACTCTCAAGTCCTTCTTGCATCAGCGTTAAGTTGGCTTGTGAACAGAAGGAGTGATTTGTTTCTGGTTTTAGGCAGGAGTTTGTTTTAATGCCGGTGCAGTGAATAAAATGAATGAACTTGAAGGGCCAGAAAGAAAGGGTTTCTGATTGAGAAAAGGCTCAGGCTGGACAGAAATGCAGAGGCTTGACACAAGAGATTTCCGGCCACTATTTGATTGCCTTAGGCCATGGGAGCGTCCCAAAGACGATAGACTTTGCTGAATCTGCTGTTCATTTTGGGTTATTCACATTGGCTGAAAATTGGCCCCATCAGGTTCTCTGAATTCTGCCTGCCACTGGGGTGGAAATTTGAGAAAGCTTTCCTGAGGCTCACTCGGGTGTCCTTGAATGTACCAGTAACTCCTTAGAGGGGAGGTTATAGTCTCTCTTCCTCTTCTTCCAAAGCCTGCAGTTCTCAGTAAACATTTAGGTAGATGAAAGAATAGCGTCACTTTCCTACTTTGTTCTTGCATTCCATAAGCTTTTTTCTTATGATTTCAGGTGCATTACTTCTGTTTTTATTGACAAAAAAGCCAGCAACACAGTGACCACTGGGTTGAGTGTTTTTCTGGAAGCCACAGTGATACCCTAAATAAACCAGGGAGAAGTAAGCAATCGCAGCCTTTGGGCTGAGAACCAGACAACTGGCCTGAAAGCAAGCTACTGCTTTGTTGTTGCGTGAAGTTGCACTTGGTGTATGTCCCCTCCATTCCAGAGCAGTCAGTCTTCAATAGGAAGTTGTATAGAAACAGTTCTTTAAACTGTTTTATCAGATTTGTAAAAAAGGAGCAAAAGAAATACTGTGACTTGGAAGCTTTCTGTCATGTGTAGTTTAGAAAGTGATGAAATCACAGCTGAAACTTGAAAAGGCTACTGGAGCGGTCTTGTTTTCTGATTGCCCATTTAGACTGTGGATTTGCATTGGTTTTTATTTACCAAGATACAGGTGTGAATAGCATCTCTTTTTACTGTATCCAGAAAGTCTACACAGTGGAAGAGACAAGCGCTGCCGTTTCAGAGCCACCACAGTCATCTTTTGTGCCCAGAGGACCATTGATTGGCCTTTAGGTAAAGCTCTTGCAGTTTCTCCTTATGTGACAGTATGAAAAATCAAACAAGAGGGTGTGTTGGGGAGCAGGGTGGCCTGTTAGAAAATCAACAACAACAAAAGAGGTAATGAAAGAATGGGAGAGTTTGCTTTTCACCTTTAGCTTAACCTTTGTACAGGAAAACAAAGCAATGCAAAATACATGCACCATGTATAATATTAACTTGGGCACATACCCTGTAGTATAATTTCTCAGTTAGTCGATTTACAAATGGAGAAGATGAAATTTTGCCACTTTCTGGACACTGGATTCATCTATTATAGAGTTGCTTTTCTAAGATTCTATTTAAAATATTTCAAGACACATTCAAAGTCCATGGCAGTCCAGGACTGTGGCATCAAGGTGAGAGATCATATTTTTACCTCAACCAAGTGAAGAATTCACCTTTGTCCTTTGAAAAGTAGGTGCTCAATAAATGGTAGATTGTGGGTGCTAGTTTGTTTAAGGGCATGTTAATGTTTCTCAGAATTCTTGCTGTCTGTGCCTGCTGAGAACCTTCTGAAATGGGAAGAATACTTCTTCCAGAAGTGATTTTGAGAAAAACATGATGTCTCAACTCGTTTGTGTCATGGACAAACATGAAGGGACACATCATGCACACAGTGGCTGGATAAGGTGTATAGTCATGTTCTATGTCTAAAGGCTTCAGAATCCATAGGGTCTTTGGAGAGATGCAGAACCAGTATAATTTGATTTGTTTCGTGATGGCCTATAGCATAAGACTCAGCTGCACGGGAGGCTGTGTCAATGAGCGCTCAAGCAAGGGGAGGGGCTGGGCTCAGGTTGACAGGCTCCACTGAGGTGGAAGGAGGGCTTTTCAGAAGAAAAATCTCAGATTTTGGCAGGACTTTTGGCAGAAGAACTTGTTGCCCTTCTACATTGTATGGGTCCTCCTGCTCAGAGAGATAAGCCTGTTTCTGCAGGGAAATGCTTTGGACATGCTGAGAAATTCAATGCAACAACAATACAAGGGCAAGAAGCTTTTACTTTCTTACTGAACCTCACCCGGCCCCAACATTATTAAAGCTCTTTTGTGATTGAGAAGCTGACAGGCCGGAAAAATTTGACCTGTTGCTTGTCACTTTACAGTGCTGGAAAACATGAGAATACCCTGTATTTTGTGAAGATTGTGATTATGACAATAAAAAATGGATCTTAAACAGGCGTGTCCAGCCTGTGCCCTAGTATTTGTTTGAGTGAACTGTCTTGGGCGACACATAAAGTAAATAATATACTTAGAGTGCGTATATAAGTACCAAACCTTCCTGTTGACAATTTTTCATCTTAATGTTAAAAAAAAAAATCAAGGGCAAAAATCCTGCCAGGCTGCAGGTTGGATGTGCCTGATCTACAATGTGATTTGATTAGTGAACTCTTATAACTGCATATACATTGAACTTTCATGTGTCATTTTGTGGGATGATGATGGCAATCAGAGGTAGAGGGACAGAGAATGACTCTAAGAAGCTAGTTCTCTGCAGTACTGTAGTGTGCAGGTTGTATCACCTACTAATCAGGTGCATGAAAATTGTGATTCTGAATGTTGACCCTAAATCAACAAGAAGCATCTAGAATATTTAATGTCTGATTCTAAACAGTTCTTACTCATCTGGGCTATTATTCTGGCATTCACTAAAATTAAAATGCAATAGTTCAAGTGACTGGTATGCATAGCCTGTGCTAAGTGAAATTGTTTTGTAAAAGTTACGTTTCTCCCTTTTGGGCCTAGATCGTATTCTAGCCCTCCTTGGAGTCTTGTATCTCCCCAGAAGAAATCTCTATAATATTCTTAGTTGTTTAAGACAGCAGTTCAGATAGAAACTCTCAGAAACCATGACCAGCAATGACAGGAAGTGCTGGTTCCCCTGGTCCCCTTCATAATTCAGTGAGGCCACAGCTGGATGATTTGCTTTCAACTTCCTGTTTAGGGGCTATTTGGGTCAAAAGTAGCTGTGTTTTCCATATACAGATTTTTTTCTTTATTCCGTAAAGGCCACCATAAATCTGTCACTGGACTGCATGTTTTGTATATTTTATGGACTGTATCATGTGGTTTGAGTTTAATTTGGAAGGCAGTGCTTTTACAATCAAGACTCCCCCTAACACACACGTGCAGCTTTGGGGTCTGGGATTGCACTGGCCTTCAAAGTTTATAGCTTTATTTACACAATAGTGATTGCTGAGGAGGGCATTTCCTGCTGGTTAATGACTGGTTGGGAGGACCAATAGTCCAAATCCAGGGAGAGAGGACCATTCATTAAGTGCCATGAAAGGGCCCCCAGCCATTTTGCACGTGAAGTGGTGTGGAGAAAGTGAAACTGCATTTTGCCCTCGGAGAGCTCAGAGCTGCACAAGGCCTTGTAGGACGAAGAGCAGAGGATTTTTTTTTTTTTCCTGACAGGTATGAACTCATTCTGGCCCATCGGTTGCCAAATTGGAACTTGGATAAGGAAAGTATTTCCTTTAGGTTGGTGGCCCAGTAGAGAGGGGTCAAATGAAGCTGAGGGCCTGACCTTGCTATGAACTACCTAAAAAAATGCTCAACTTGGAAGTGTTTTAAAAACCTTGTAAGATCGCATGATCCAATTTCCTAATTGGTTGACTAACTGATCGTGACTAAAGTGGACAAGAACTTGGAAAAACTTGGAAAGAATTGTCTCTTTTTCAAGGTCATTTTTACAGGACACACGTACACTATTTTGAAGGTAAATAATATACAACAAGAGCACTTTACCTTTTGGAGAGTACCTTTGCGAGCTGTAATATTAACCATTTAACCCACGACATTCCTAGGAAACGGTTTTGTTCCCAGTGTAATTCTTGCCTGCTATAAAGCAGCTGAGGTGTGAAGAGTTTGGCATTGATTTAGAGCAAAAACAGAATTAAGCCCAAGGTTGGGTTAACATCCAGGAATCTCTGACTTCCTGGCCTGTCCTTCACTCTCTTAGCTTCCTAAGCCTTCAATTGGCCGAGAAGTTGAATGTTTATAAAAGATAAACATCTGTTCTGAGTTGTTTTAGTAGGTACCTCCACATAAAGAAGGTTGTGACAGTCCTCCACCCCAGAACTTGGCCTGGTCCTTTTCCTTGAAATTTTAATTTCTTTCATATCTTCTAAATTTGGGGGTGGGCTGGACCGTCATAAGAAATGCTATCACAGAAAGCCAGACACCTGGATTTCTTCATGGTATGAAGTAATCTGTCACACACATATCCAACCAAATATTAAGTTTCATTTTTGAGTCTGGCAAATGTCATTACGTGCTTCTTAAATATTCAGTAATCCAAGGATTGCCAGTCATTACCAGTTTGCAAAAGTGAAAAGGTTTGCTGAGGTTTTAAATGCTTTACAAATAAACCGTATTCCTATTGCAGTTGTCATTAGATGATGCCTTGAGAAGATTTATAAACATGAAAGTGACCAATGAACTAAGTATATGTATATGATTTTATTTTTCAAACACTCAAATTTGAATGTCAAGACACAGCGACATTTTGCCACCTCATGTTAAAGGCAGTATCCTGACTTACAAACCCTTTTGGTCTAAGAGCCAACGAAGTCTTTCTAAGTATGTGGCCCTTTGATCTAATTATTATCACTCATTTATAATTAGCTACACAGCTGTATTTAAATAACAATTCAAAAACCTTAGAAATAGCCTGTTCCAAGAAGTTAAATATTCCTTCCACTTTCTTGCCATTATTATCTTGTTTAGTAAAATCCATTCTTTATAGCTAGTCAGAAACATGTTCCAATCTGTTTCAGGTTCAGTTAACTACTGTCTCAACTAGTGACATGGAAATACAGAGAAAAATCACCTTTATGTATTAGGAACCAACAACATTACATTGTAGTTTCAAAAAAGATTCTTCTTCTATTACTGTAGCTTTCAAAACTTTGGTACAACTTACTAGCATGTACCAAAATCCATTTAGTTGATTGTGATTAGCTTTTTTTAAAAAAAAATAAAATGAAACTGCATTAGATTTTAAGAGAGTATCAGATTGTATCATCTAGTCATGGTAGGTATTTTGGGTGAAACTTATGTCAAAATTAATGCCTGTAAGGTATGATCAAAAAATATGAGTGGCTAATTTTAAAAGTTATTGTAGTAAAAAACACATTGCTGTTAATCTCCCCTTGCTCTGAACACACTTCTCCTATTGTTCTGGCCACTTTCAGAAGCAGTTGGCACTGTTGTGGCTGCCTCAGTGTCCCGAACTGACTAAAAGCATTTATCTATCATAGTCATTTTGACCTTTAGGAAGAGCCAGATGTCACACAGTGCCAGGTACAGATATGGTGAATGAAGTGGACGAGGACACGTGGTCATGTTTTTCCAAGCCGGCATTTTCACTTAAAGGCACTCAGCAGCGGCTGCAACAGCAGCGTTTGCCAGGCCACACCTGGTGAAGATGGAAAGAGGACTTCCAGAACCGCCACAGGAAGTGGCAAGAATGAGGGTTAAGTGTGTTCCAGGTGAGGGGGAAGGTTTTGAAGGGAGCTAATGGCCACTTTAATAATTTTTTAAAAAATTAAACATTCACTACATATTTTGATCATTGCATGTATATTCTGAGTTAGGATATAAACTGAATTTCTTACTATTTGTTACAGTCAAAAGAAGATAAAAGGCCGTATTTTGGTGGATGTGGATTCAAACTGGGTCAAATTTATCTCTGTCTGTCTCTGTTGCTCTCTCTCTCTCTCTCTCTCTCTCTCTCTCTCTCTCTCTCTCTCCCTCATAGTATTGAGAATTGAGCCCAAGATCTTCACACTGTTCTACATCACTGACTCTTTTTTATTTTTTAATTTTGAGGCAGGGTCTCACTAAATGTCCAGGCTGGGCTAGAAATTGTGATTGTCCTGCCTCAGCCTCCCAGACTGCTGAATGTATAGCATAGTGTGTGTACCACAGTGTTCCCCCATCTCTCTTTCTCTCTCTCTCTCCCTCTCTCGATGCTGGGACCTTTGCTGTTGGCATTGAGTGATGCACACCTGTCTATTTTTCAAACATCTATGATATTACAGGTGATCATTATGCAAAAAAAGAGAATAAATAGTCATGTAGACTTTCCAGTAATTGAGCCCAGGAGTGGAAAAGAAAAAACATTTACTTCTGACCAGGTACAATGTTGAGTACTAAATATAATCCATTAGGAGATTAGAATCATCCTCAGACATCTGGACAATTTGTGCCCATTCCTTTAAATTAACTAATTGTCTGAGGGAGGAAAACACTGCCTTAGGGGATATTAGGGTGCTGTCTTCACCCTTCCTCCATCCTTAGCCCTGTTCCTTTCCAGCCCTCGTTCCTCTCTGCCCTGTGCCAGATGTGTGTGTGTGTGTGTGTGTGTGTGTGTGTGTGTGTGTGTGAGAGAGAGAGAGAGAGAGAGAGAGAGAGAGAGAGAGAAGAGACAGGGTCTCTCTCTGTAGCTCAGGCTGGCCTCAAACTCATGTCAATTCTCCTGCCTCAGCCTCATGAGTGCTGCGATTACAGCCGTGCACCACCATGCCTGGCTTTATGTGGTGCTCAGAAATTGAACCCAGAGCCTTGTGTGTGCTAGGCAAGCATTTGACCACGGAGCTGCACCCCCAGCCCTGCCCTGTCCATACTGACTTCATTCCCAAAGATCTTTTCGTGTAAGTCTTCTTCAGAGCCTCACAGCAATAATGCATTCACAACTCTGAAGACTGGAAATGCAATCAGGCTTTTCATCATTCATAGTTAATTGTTCAACTTACATTACTGTTTTGAAAATAAAATATAATCTCAGCTCTAATGAGTTAGTAACTAAACTCTGTGATTTCAAATGAGTTTGTAACTCCCTCCTCAGATATATGCCACATTTAAAACTTATTAAGACTAGAAAAAGACTTACACATCTAATGGTTATATAATTAGCAGTGAGTTCATGAAATGAGATGTAAAGCAGAGTAAGTGCCATCAGAGAGTTACACATCACCCCCAAAACAGTAGAGCAGCCCCCCAAGCCCCCCAAGCCGCTAGTCAATTCCTTTATTCATGATGATGCTACCTAAACCATGTTGCTGGGTGAGAGTCCATGTGTTTGTGGACCCTAGGAACGATGGGTCTTAACTGTTTCGTATTCTGTTTATTAACGATTTTTGGAAAGCAGTAACAAGTATGTTCTGGGACCAGAGGATCCCTTTGCCTGTAACATCTATTTCACTATGAGGAACATTTACAGAGTCCTATAGAGCAGGATGTGTAAGGTGTGTGCGGTGTGAGTGACAGCAACTCAGGTGCAGTTAGCACGTAGCTGATTGTGTGTTTCAGGCAAACAAAATTAGTCATTGCTTGGGTGTGTCAGCTATGCTTTTACCTTTAGCCTCCTGAGTTTTTGTTATGAAAACTTGACAAATGAATAGGGAGAAGCAAACCCCAAGCTGTCACTCATTTCCAGCAATATTCTGGCCTTTCCAGTCTGCTTGGGAAATCATAGTGTGATTTGTTGTGTATTCCACCTTCCAAATTACAGTTGCAAACTATAAGGTGTACATTGATGTTGAGGCCTTCCACGGGAAGGTGGGGTTTGTTTATTGTGAGTAGAAACTTCCATCAGGAGGCACAAGGAGACTCCGGGGACAAGCTTTCTTTTTTAATTTAGAAAAATTTTCTCCCCTAATTATTCTTTTAAGTAGTATATGCTTGGGATGCATAATAATCATATTCAACTTGGGCAATTTATTCTTTTTATTAGTATATGGTTGGATTATATAGTAATCATACTCATTTTGGGGGATTAGTGCATATCACATTCCGTCTTCACGTTTACTCCCTCTTGCCCTCCCTACCCTCCCCTGTCCTCATCTTCTGGTCCCCTTCCCATCTCGCAAAGTCTACCTCCCTGTTTCCTCACATCTCGCTTTCATTTTGCTCCTTACATTATTTATAGTTTGGGCTTCTCATATAAGAGAAACCATGGGAAATTTAACATTCTGTCTGTGATTTATTTCACTTAGCATCGTGGTCTTGAGGGAACAAACTTTCTTCTAGAAAGGAGGAGGAAGCAGAGCAGGAGATGTGAGATTTGCTGCTCGTTTGCCCACGCCATTCCTTGGGCCACGTTCCTCCATTTGGAGGACCCCTGTTGGCCGAAGGAGAGTTGGGGCATTGGTACTGCCGTCAGTGGACTGGTTCCTAACCGATACATGAGGCGAACCCGTCGGTCCTAACAGAAGCTCCTGTGATGCGGGTTGAGTCTGGTGTTGGATGATAATTAAAATGAAACAAAATAAAGCCAAAAAGCTCCTTTGGAATGGCAGTTTTTAAAATGGAAATAGGTTGGGTGTCCTTGGATTCCTAGAAAGGGAATCTTGGGAAGCACGTATGTGGACATCTGGGACTTCATACTTGGCTTTCTGAAGAACCAACTTAGGAAAAGGGAATCAGAAAACAAAACGAAATCAGCTACCATTGCTTATCAGCTCTGAAGGGCCTCTTTGTGATTGCTTGGTATGAGTAGTGGCGCAGACTGTAACCAGTTAAGAAGTTAGGGGCTGGGACTTCCTTGACACTTCCTTCTACTGGCAGGCCCAGGCAGGGTGATATTGAGTCTTAACGCCACTTGGGTGGCAGGAGATCCAGTGTTTACAGCCACCTTCACCTCCAGGAATGTATTATACTTTTAAATCAATCTTAATATCTGTAGGCAAGAGTTTATAGATAGGAATAAAATTTGAACCCCCATTTTCACACCCAATAAAAATGTCCTATAATAGGTGTTTACTCAGAGTCAACTGACATTTATTGAACAATTACTGTGTGCCAGATGCTACTTTCATTTTGTTGTGACAAAATTTCCCCTAGTAATGAAATACGATTTGTTCTAGCCAGGCAAACACTCTCTTTGGCATCTAGTAGTTACAAGGCTAGAAATTGGACCTTCAAGTCTTTGCTCACATATTAGACACCTGTTCAACACAGGTAGTAGTCTCTTCATTTTTCAGGGGCCATCTCATGGCACATGGCCTGTCTGCCATTAATGAAGACATTTGATTCTTCATAAGTCAAAACAACACTGCTCTCTTATCCTTCTTGTTGGAACTAAAGGCTAGTTAGGTTATCTGCTGGGGACACTTGTAGAATAGAGGAAATGCAAGAAAGTTGAGTGGTGGATAAAGATGGGGGTCAGGGATGTAAAATGTCATAGAGTAAAGTGCTAGTGTAGAAAAAATCTAGAATAGAGTTACATCGGGCTTGTTCAGAATGCAGAGAAAATACCAGGGGAAGAGGTTGGCATTTAGTCCTTCACCCCGGGTGGGGCCAAAATGGCCCTCTGAGTGCAAGGGAGGGAGGAAGCTTTTCTATCATGGAAAGAAATTTTCTAGATGGTGAGTACAATCAGCAAATTTTACAGGAATTATGTAAGTAGAAGCCCTTAGTATGAGGATTTAAGGAGTCATTAGTGACCTTTGAGGAAACCAGAAGCCATTTTATTGTGGGTCTTGGAGTAAATGAAAAATTCAAAACTGAAAGTGGTAAAAATGCCTTTTTTGTGATACCTGGTGATGAAAGGTAAGAAACATTGAAACTTCACAGAAAATCGGATCTGAAGATCTGTTTCTAGAGCAAAGATGACTTAGATGAGGAAGCAGAAGTAAATGTAAAGTGTCCATTAAGCATAAAATATGAATTGAATGGCTACCTACTTACCCAGTGTCTCTGTTCATATGCACAGTGTTATTTGCACAGGCTGAATAAATAATCCACGCAGAACTCTGGTGAGCTGGGGTCCTCTTAATTCTTTTTTCCCCTCAACATATACAAATTAAGCTTGCCATAAACTGAGATAGGTTTGAATATAGCCCCTTAAAAGACAGCAGAATTCAGCCAGAACCACAACTAGGGTTAGAAACAAGACAGTGCTACTGAGTCAAGGAAAATGTGACCGACACCTTTTCATAGTGCAGTTTCAATAAAATTGGGAGGGTAGTTAGTGCTATAAAAATAATGAAGATCAGAACATAACGTTTGCCTGTGATTTGCCTTTAGGCTAGAACTCTGTCTGTAGTAATATTAGAAATTTACCATTTAGCACATTCCCTCTATCGGATCTGTTATGTTCAGTCGGTTTTTTTTTTTTTTTTTGTAGATTTTTCTATATTTTTTTGCGGGGAGGACAAGGTCTCGCTGTATAGTCCAGGCTGGTTCTGATCTCACTATGTAGCCCAGATTGGCCTTGAACTCATGGCAGTCCTCCTTCCTTAGTGTCCCTAGTGCTGGATTACAGGTGTGCGCCATCACACCCAGTTTATGTAGTGCTGGGGAATCGAACTCAGGTACTTAGCACTTGCAAGGCAAGAATTTTAACCACTGAGCTATTGCTCCAGCCCCTAGATTTTCTATGTTAATATGTAATTTAAAAATTAAACCTCAGGTCTAGATCCAGTTCCCTCCATTTTAATCACATCCCCCATTCTCTCTTGCAGAAGAATATATTCTGTTTCTTGTTTTGGAAGCTGATGGTTGTTGATTTAAAAAAAAAAAGAATCTCTATCTTATGTATAGAAGATAAAATTTACATTGATCGTGGCCAAAGACAGCATGTTGCTACTTGGAGCATCTGAAATTCTTTCTTTACTCCGAAGAGGAAAACGATGCAAAATTTGTTTCATGTTTGTTAATGATTGAAACTAGCATTTCCAAAACTGTTTATTTCACCACATGTTCCACAGGGAAAAAAGCTTTTTAGGTAGAATGCCTCAGAATCGGTGGTTGAAAGGAATACAGCATTTTGAGGATTAAATTGTATTAAGGCAGTATTTCCCAAAGCGCATGTATACACATGCGTGAGTTATATATGCATGTGTCTTTCTACATTTCTTCTTTATGCTGCATTTAAGCTGTTGTGCAAATATTACTTGTTTATAAGAATTTAAGAATGCTCTATCAGGAGAAATCAAACTAGTTTTATGACATTGTCATTCCAAGAGAACATAATGAACAGAACGTGTGATAACTTAGATTAAAAGATCCTCTTCACAATGAGGAAGAATGTTAAATGCATTTCTAAGATGATTGCAGAAGATTTTCCTTTTAATTTCTTGATTATGGTTTCTGGTTTAAATGTCTATCTTTTTTTGCGAGGCTCACATGGTGCTCTATAGAACACTGTACCTGGTTTAAATATATTTAGTACCATTTTATTCTGGAGAATATAGACTTTTATAATAGAGAATCAAACCAAATGGTTTCTCATTTAAATTATTGAGTGCATCCTTTTACTTTGTTCAAGAAATAATGGTTAATAACCTTGTAATCAAGGATTTGCAACCGATTGCTTTGTAATTGGCAGGACTGCAATGAAGTCAAGTTCATATCGTTGGTTTAAATTAAGGCTCTTGTTTTGAGGAAATCAAAGAGTTTTGTGATCAAGACCTCTGTGCATGTCTTAACTAATTAATTTAGTCTGAAATCTCTCCAGATATTGCTCTATGTCACCAATGCATTACAATTCATAAGAATTTCAGCCTTTCTTTTGGGATCTACTTTCTGAATCATTACTATCATTATTTTACTATTTATTTTATTATTTACTAGATTCAGTGAGAAACTGAATTTCAAAATAGGTCCTTTTACAGTTTGATGAGTATAATATACCTTCTTAGAATCTTTTATAAAATTGTATTTTAACACACTTTCCACATTGCAATAAAAAGAATTAAAATGGAAAACATAAAGAAAAATATATTTTACCCCCAAATCTTCTGTATTACCTTTTTTGAGGTGTGTGTGTGTGTGTGTTTACTATTGTAATGAATACCAAAGAAATGACCGCTTGTTTGCTGAGCTTAAACTGGAAATCAATTTCAGCAAGGAAGCTATAAGCAGGTGATGAGAGAACCCTCTTGACGTGTGGGTTTTTAGAAGAGGCTTTGCTTTCCTTTTGTGCTGCTGCCTGAGGTCAAAAGAGACATTCCCTGTAACTTGTCTCTTAAAGCTGGAGAAGGTTGGACTTGTGGGACTTCGGGCTCAGCTTCTGTCCTTTTCTCTTGTGTTTGTTCACCCTTAGAATTCCTTCTTGTCTCAAAAGGCCAGAGCCCCCGTGGCCCTTCAGCCTTAGTGCTTGCAACGCCAGAGAGTTCCTGAAGGTGTGTGTGACATTCAAAGGGCCGTGTCCCCTTTCCTTGACAGGAACTTGGCTCTTACAACACCCACATAGAAAGTTGTACCTTTTACATATGTTCAGAAATTGCCACAATGGGAAATTGGACTGAAGCTATACAATTCTACATGAAAAAAGCAAATCTCCTAAAGATACGCAGAAAGACCAGGTCTATTGTTTGTGTTTGACTTCTGCCACTGGCAGCAACCCTGGCATCCTACCAAAGCAGTCTTTGCCCAGGAGCTCACTATATCTCTAGCCTTGGAAAATTGCTTCAGTAATAAAATGTATTAGTCATTGTGTCTTCTTGTTCAGAAAGCAAATTTACAGACTACATATTATCAGTTTATAATAGGGCATTCTAAGTACAAAATACCTTCCCCTTCCTCTTGCAAAAGGTGCACACTCAGATATACATAGGCACAGCTTCAAGTTATATTTCAACCACAGTATTTTAGTTCTTTGCAGTTGTATTATAGATACATAATAGCTATATTTTTATTTATTCATTTATTTATTTTTGAGACAGGGTCTTGCTCTGTAGCCCAGACTAGTCCAGAATTCACTTTGGAGACCAGGGTAACCTTGGCCTTAAGGCAATTCTCCTGCCTCAGCCTCCCAAGTGCTGGGATTACAGTTGTGTACCACTACGCCCAGCTTATGTGGTGCTGTGGTGCTGGGGAATCGAACCCAGGGTATTGGGCTTGCTAGGCAAGTGCTTTAACTGTTATGCTATTTCTCTTGCCCATGCGTGCTTATTGAAGACAGGGTCTCTCCCTACAGTCTGAACTGGTCCTGAACTTACCATGTAGCCCAGGCTGGCCTTGAACTCATAGCACTCATTTTGCTTCAGCCTCCCGAGTGCTGGGATTACAGGCATCCTCCCCAACTCCAGGACTGGCTATGAGTGATTTTTTAAAAAAAAATTTTATTGTGGTGGAAAAATTCACATGACATAAAATTTAACTTTTTTTGGTAAATACATGAATTCTAAATTCTGTACCACATTAGAACCATGAGGTTTGGGGAATTAGTGAGCGTCTATGTCCACCCCTTTTTCAGAGGTTAACTCCTTTCCTGTCTGACCATTGCCTCTCTTTCTACCCTGCCATTTATGTTGGGGCCTTTTTGTGTCATTTTTGTGCATTTCATAAGGGGGACGGCCATCTATAGTCAGTCTTTTGTGCTTGGTCCAGTTCACTGAGCATTATTGACTCTAGGTGACCCCACTTTCATTCAAAAGCATCATATTTGTCTTTCTTTATGGCTGCATAGTATTCCATTGTGTATAGGTACCACATCTTCTTTAAGCATTCCTCTGTGGATGGGCAGGGAGGTTGTTCCCAGGATTTGGCTATTATGAATTATGCTGCTAAACATGGATATGCATGTGTCTATTCCCCTGTAATGAAAGACCCAAAATAAGTCCCCTCATGGTATCTTTTAGTTTAAATGTAATGCAAGTTGGTAACCAGTTTTCAGTTTCAGAGTGAGTCTAACTCCAGAACAATCCACCAGAGAGAAAAAGGAAATAAAAGTTATACTGAGACCTTATTAAGTGGCAGGAAGATGTGATCTAATTTTGTATTCTTTTGTAATATAGTAAATGACTCTTATTCCAAATGCACGGGTACAGAAGTGCTTGAGGTTTTTATTTAATTTTGGAATATTTACACATACACAATGAGGTATGTTGAGGGTGGGATCCAATCTAAACTCACAATTCATTTGTGTTTCATTTAAATCTTATACACGCAGCCTTTCCACAATGTTACATGATGTGCTTAATAGTTGCATACATGAATCCAAGTTATACGGTGTGGAGTTTTTCTCTTCGAGGTTTAGTGTCACACTCACAAGGTCCTGGATTTGGGACAATTTTGGAATTCAGGCTTTCCAGTGAGGGGCAGTCAGCTTGTAGTCATAACTGCTTATTCTGTGCTGGACCCTGGCATGCACTGTACACGCATTATCTCATGTAATCCTCACAGCAACCCTGTGAAGTCAGTCTTCTTATTTATCTCCTTTGTACAGATTAGGATCCTAGGGCTCAGAGAGAGTTTAACTAATGTTAATCTAGAAATATTCCATGCTAGGAATCAGAAGCATCAGCATTTGACCTAATGCTCTTCCAAAATCTGTGCCTACAGCTCCCGTGCTTATGTCATAGAAATGGAAAGCTGCTTGATGGGGACCTTGAGTTTGCTGTGCTTGTTTTTCACCATGTGATAGCCACACAGGACTGAGCACTGGTTAGAAAAAAAAAACAGTAAACATTTGGAATGGCCAGATGCTGCAGGTTTTACAATTTTGTTTCTGAGTTACAGAATTATAGTTAGAATTGGAGGGGAAAGGCATCATTCCATTAACAATACATCTGTGTGGGGTAAGTCAGCTTGGTGCAATGTCAATAATAGTACCAAATGTTTCAGACTTTTAAGCCTATTGTGGTGATGTTTATTATTATTTAATACTCATAGTTCCTGGTGTGTGTGTGTGTGTGTGTGTGTGTGTGTGTGTGTGTGTGTGTGTTACTGGGGATCAAGCCCAAGGCCTTCACTTAGCTACACCCTCAACCCATTTTTTTATGTTTGATTTCAAGACAGGATTTTACCCAGTTGCCCAGGCTGGAATCAGACTAGCTATCTACCTGCCTCAGTCTCCAAGAGTGCTGAGATTACAGGCCTACACCACCAGGCCCTCCCTGGATAAGGATGCTTTGTTTAGGAGATTTTAATGTAAACAGTTTTTTTTTTTTCCTTTTGAGATAAGGTCAAGTCCAAGCTGGTCCTGAACTCATGACAATCCTTCCTCCTCAGTTTCCTGAGTGCTGGCATTACACGTGTGTGCCACCACACCCGGTTTATGTGCTGCTGGGAGAATTGAACCCAGGGCCTTATGCTTGCTAGGCAAGCACTTTCACAGCTGAGCTCTGCCCCCGGCCCTGTAATACAAATAGTGGAATGTGTGGAACTTGTCCACTGCACATTTTGAATCACAGGTTGATTTTTCCCCTGACATTTGACCCCTAGGACTTTGCATTTTATTCTTCCCTCCTTCTCACAGCTTTTTTTCTTTTCTGCCTATTTTCTTATATTTTTTGTTCATTCAGTGTATTTCGCTGAGCTCATGCATGAGTCAGCCACATTTCTATGTGCAGAAGATACAACCCTGAGCAAGTACTCAAATGAATTTTCATATTAAGCCTCTTTTCTACAAATGGAGCCTCGCGAGGCATCATTAACTCCATTGCCTTGTATATCCTTCTCCAGCCTTGTCTTAGCGATTTGAAATTATATTGACTTACAAAGCAAAAATGTAGAAATAGCTCAGATATTCATCAGTAATGCCTAGGTACAAAAAATATGGCATATCCACACAATGTAATATTGTTCCCCTATTAAAAAAAATGACAAACCGTTATGTGCTGTAATATGGGTGAACCTTGGGGACATGACTTGGTTTCAAAATCCACATACTGCAAGCTCCATTGGTATGAAATGTCCACCATGGAGATAACAACCACATTATTTGGTTGTATGGTGATGAAAGAGTGAGGGACACAGCTAAAGGGTATGGAGTTTCCTTGCAGGGAGGGATGGAAACTGTGTAAAATTGACTCTGATAATGGTTGCAAATGCCTGCAGATATACTAAGACTCTTGAATAGTATTTTTCTAAAAGATGTAATATATATATATATATATATATATATATATATATATATATATATATATATGTTATGTCTCAATGAATCCATTCTATAATTACCAATTGTCTTAAGATATGCTGACAGTTATATTATTCCAATTTTAAGAAAAACTAACTAAGCTAAACTGAGGGAATTGTTGATCTAGTCTTGAGATGAAATGGATTAAAACAGGTGTGGACTCTCACTTATTCTGTGACCTTTATGGGGAAATTGACTTCTCACCTGACATCCTGTATTGAACATCTCCATTCTTATTGGTTCCTCCTTTTCTGGTCCCACCTTACACCGGGAGCTCTACTCTACTGCCTTTCCTGTGGACCGATCTTGGCTTTCTACCATCTGACATAATGCTTCCCACATAGCCAAAGCTCACTAATTCCGTTGGTTTAACAAGTATTTGTTGAAAACTTACTAATGTGAGTCATTGAGTCAGACGCGATGGATCCAATGACCCATCAGGAAGCTCATGGTGAGGCAGACAGCCAGGCAGCAGTTTCACTCCACAATGACAAGTGTTGAGGTGGAGATGGGTTGATGTATTTGATGCAGAGGCTGAAACTGAGTATAAATCTGTATCTGGACTGATCAATAGTTCATTCCCTTAGCTGATATGAAGACTCTATCTAA
Organism: Ctenodactylus gundi; assembly: GCA_004027205.1. Lineage (NCBI taxonomy): Eukaryota > Metazoa > Chordata > Mammalia > Rodentia > Ctenodactylidae > Ctenodactylus > Ctenodactylus gundi. The sequence continues at coordinate 495,606 of PVKB01000593.1, read as the reverse complement.
GTCATTGTCCCAGACATGTAAATATGTCTGATAACAAGATGCTCATGTTTTACTCAGTGAAGCTAAACTTTTTTTCCATCTACTGAATGCCAGAAAATCTGGGAATACAATGCAATTACTTAATTTATTTATAAATAGAACTTAAGTAAAACTGTTGTCAGTACTTCTTGGCACCTCCAGAAATGATCATATAAATAAAACTCTGAATAATCTTTATGTTTTTATGGGAATACTTAGATTCTTTAGTCCCTGATAACATGTCTATACATTTTAGGTTATATGTTGTGCATTTTTTTCCTCAGGAGAGGCAGTGCAAGTGAGTTATTGACAGTGAACATTCTGGAACATGCCTGAGTTTAATTCTAACTGTTCTGGTGCATAACCTTGAGCCACCTTGCTTAAACTTTTAGGGTATCAGTTCCATGATTTATAAAATGGGAATGATAATGGAATGTGCCTCACATAATGGTTATAAGTAGTCAATATATTAGTACATGTGAGAACGTCATGTACAGTGCCTTCTATGTGCTAAATATGGTGTGCATATTTGAGGTTACTTTTTATTCAACTGAAATTTCATGCTTTACTAGTCTATTCTTTATAAATTGTACAGGGTCACCTTTAACTGACCTGCAAGTCATTGTAGATTGACTTGAAGGCTTCTCTTATCACAGCCAAAGCCAGCTAGGTTCTCAAGTATCTGTGCTTGGAAATCAGAGGCCAGATTTGGCATTCCTTTCTGCTCCTTTTACGTGGTCACAGAGTGGTAGAAGTCACATGCCGCTCCATCAGTTAGCTCGATACAATCTCCCACATGTTATTTCATGCCAAAGGATCAGTGCTTTGAGAACATTTGATGCATAGTTAAAAATTCACAAAAATAAAGCATACAACAAGGTTGGATGGATGCCATTCTATTTGCCAGCCTTGTAATTTGCTTGGGCTTTTTAAAATTTTATTTTATTTTTTCCGTCAGTCGGTAACATCATTGGCCAGTATGCTGTCTAGGGGCCAAAATTTAGTGGTGATTTTCAGATATTTATTGCTGACAAACGTTTTGGCAGCATGTAGGAGCTTTTCTTAGCCAAAAAATTAACATAGACCAAGTTGTTTAGAATAATAACAAATTAACATTCAGTTACTCTTTTTGCCTTCATGCAGGTTACTGTTAACCTTTCATCATTCCACATTTTTTCATATTTATTATTCCAATGTAAAAGTGATATAGTCATCTTCAGAATTAAGCATGAATAAAAACAGTGAAAATCGCATGAAGAAGTGAAGGAGCTAGTTTGGCACTGAGAATCGGAAGCCTCTTGGGATGTTATATGACACTAAATACAGATTAATCTCAATCCAGTGTTCTGAGTAGATCCACATTTCTTTCTTTCTTTTTGGTGGGGGGTGGGTTGTAATACTGGGTATTGAAACCAAGGCCTTTGTACATAGCTACCTCTCAGGCCCTTTTAATTTTTTTTTTTTTCAGTTTAAGTACAGGGTCTTCATAACTCAATAAGTTACTCAGGTTGGGTCAAGTTTGTGATCTTTCTGCCTCAGGCTCCCAGAGTGTTGGAATTACAGATGTGAGTCACCATGCCCTGCCCACTTTCTTCTTTTAACCTTGATGGACCAAGTTGCTACCAATGTCCTCATCTTTACATTTAGATTATAATGTTACCTTTCATCATTAGTTGAAAACATTAATGTTGGGCTCACCAAGAAAGTCCCTCGATATCAGTAAATAAATGAGTTAATTATAGTTCTCATGTCTATGATCATTATTAATGCCTAATCAGAAGTTTTCTTAAGTAGGATCTGGCATGTCCCTCATTTGCCATGTATGTTCAAGTCCCTGGTTTGATCCCCAGTAACACACACACACACACACACACAAACACACACACACACACACACACGAAAGTTCCCACAAATAAAATGCATAAGCAGTTAAGTTGGATTTTGAAATTTATCAACATACTGCCTTTATAAACTATTGTAATGATCTCTAGAAATTTTCATGTGTTTCAGTGGCTAATTTCCTAGAGCTTTTACTGAGATAAATAAACAGAAGCAACAATAACCAGTTCCCTTATATTCCTAGTTAGTAGCGTGCCTTTCAGTTGTGTTTTAGACTTTAGGTGGCCCTGTGTCTCTCTAGCAGTCCAAACCATGCTGTCTGCTAGTCGGCTCCCTGGAAAATTGAATCCTCCCTCTTGTTCGTTGACAGAAGTGCAACTAACCCCTCATATGACTCTTCGCCTTGTGCCTACCATGTTAAGAGATTTGAGTGCAGGGTGTGCCTTAGCAAGTACCTAGCACAAATGATGAATGGTGTTCCAGTAGTTCACCGTGGAGTATGGCCATGGAGTATTGAAGTACTTACTGGAATACTTCTACTGCTTAGTTAAGTAGACACTTCCCAGGCACCCTGCCCGCTGCTTTGCTTCTGGGGCATCCTCAGAATTCAGCAATAAAAGTGACAATGCCTGGGAGAAGGGCATAAATCCTGGTTGGCAAGTGCCTGTGCTTTAAGCGTTGTTTAATAATTTGAATATCATTCCTGGCTCGTGGCCTATAGTGAGGTCCACCTGTTGCCCCAACACCCATGCCATTGAAGCTGTGGGACCTTTTCATCTTTTCGTGGACTGTCTTCCCTGCTTGTTTAATAAATGTCAGCTAGGATTCTGTGAGAAGAATTGCATTCCATCCAGGGGTGGGATGCTACCTCCAGACTTGAACTTCTTACCACATATCCTAGATCTCGTGACAGCCAGGTTCTAAAGCGTTTAAACTACTCACAGGAATGCCCCCAACGCTCTTCCTAAGAGCCTTCAGAGCCTGTGTCACTTCTATTCTAAGACAAAAGTCTAACACATTTGACTCCACATCTTCCATAGAGCAGTTACTTGCTGTAATGGACTTGGTTGAATTTAGTTTTGCAAATCAGAGAAAATTTATTAATTAAATCTTTTGCTTATTAATTAATTAATATTATACTATTCATTGATTATTAATAATAACTGTTATTAATAATTTAACCAGATTTTTCAGGGGACTTACTAAAGACAGACTCACGGTGAAACCATGGGTGAGAGAAAGCTGACAGTGACGAAAAAGACAAAGTACAAAGTAGACAGGAACACTCCAAATGCTCAGGCACGTGAGGCTATTTCACAAAATGACTCAGGACTATCAAAAAAAAAAACCCTTTAACTTTTTCTCACTATCCTGTGTCTAAGGGGGGGGCGGGGGGGATAAAGTTTTAGAAAGCATTTCAGCAAGATTGCTATCCATACTGATTAACAGGCAAATATTAATGTAGAAGGATTTTAGTTTTGACATTTTATGAGTCCCCTTCATGCCTGACATTTTTCCAATAGATGAAGTGTTACTCTAATAAGACCTTAATGTGATGGACCTGCAGGATTAATAAAAATTGATTTGCCAAGTGCATGCCTGGAATGCCAGCTATCAGAGGCTAAAGCAGTAAGGTTGCAGGTGTGAGCCTAGGCTGGCAAGGTGGTGAGACTTTGTCTCCAAATAAAATACAGTGATGACAATATAGTTTTGTGGTAGAGGAGAACAAGGTTCAATTCCTGGTGCCATGCACCCTGAGATTGTCACAGAAATCATGGCATTGAGAGACTTATTTGGGGTTACAGTGGCATTATCAAGTGGTCTAGGTTGAATATCCCTTACTCAAAATGCTTGGGACCAGAAGTGTTAGGTTTGGGAATATCTGCATATACATACTGAGGTATCTTGAAGATGGGATTGCAATTTATATGAAATTGATTTATACTTCCTATGTGCCCTATGTACATAGACCAAAGTTAATTTCATGGCTTAATTTTAATAATTTTGTACATGAAACAAAGTTTAGTGATGTGGAATTTGGCATTTATGCCATCAAGTTGTTACTGAAAAAGTTTCTGATTATGGAACATTCCAGTTTTTAAATGTTTAGATTAGGGATGTTCAACCTTAGCTGCTTTTCCAGCTCATAGTGTTGGTGGGGTGAAAAGATACAGACATTAATCTTCTACCTCTCTTTTTCAATAAAATGTGATTGAAGAATTAGTAGGTATGTCACTAAAAATACTATACAGGAGCTTGTTGAAGAAACGTCTGAAAAGAGTTGGTGTCACAACTGAAATTTTCTGTGTGCATTTTTTTACCTTTTTAAAAATACATATGCATTTGCATTCAGAGGGGAAATGTTTTTCTTTCACCAATATCAGAAATGCTCCAAAATATCTGTGTATTATTTAGGACTATTAACTACACATGTGGGCTAGAAGAGGGCTTAAAAATAAAGAGCACTAAGACCTTTTGATGTTCAGTTTACCAGAGAAAGTTTTGAAAATATTAACAACAACTCGCTTGGTGAATTTTTATTCGCGTGGGAGGGTTTTTAAGTACTCTCTGTGCGAGTACCATACAAATGGAAATGTGGCTTGTGAGTGCTTATGTGATAGCCACGTGCCTTTTCCTTCAGCATCATAGTTTTAAAAGTCATATTCAACTTCGTGTCACTCACAGTGCAATAGCAGCAAATCTAATTTGTTTAAAAGCATTATCACTTTCATAACAAAATACATGCATGGTGCCTTGTAAGATGTGTTCTAAGTAGTTTTTCGTACGCAAAAAATGTACTCAAAGTGATTTACGGGGCGGGGGGGAGGTATTCGGATGGGCTGTGCATTAGAATCCAGTATTTACTGTAACATATATTTTTAAAATCTTCCTGTGTGCTCAGCACCAAAACGTCTGTCTCTTGTCCCCCTTTTCATACATTCTTCTGTCCCTGTTTCCTCTTGAATCCTGATTGGTCATTTTTGGTTCCCATGTGGTTTTATGAAATGGCATTTCTGTATCATCAGATTTTTAAAAACACATTTTTCTTACCTCTGCTTCGCATAACAAATGTCTTTGGATAGAAAAATACAATGGGACTTTTTTGTGATCTCATCTTTAGTCGAAACAGTCCCATTCCACTTACGGGCTTCCTGATTTTTCTACTGGCATCAATAACCTAACAAAGAAATCGAATGTGGAATTAGTGCTTTTCTGGGGTTTCACATAATTCTTTTGGGTTTCCCCTAAACGTGAAAAATGAAGTCTTTCCATTCTTTTATTTTATCGACTTCACAATTGCGAGGAGCAGATTTTCTTGATTTTTTCGGGAACACCGATTTAACTTTGAATTTACATAATAAGATCATATTTTTACTTCTTAAAGTCTGCCAATACTTTTCCTCAAATGTAGCAAAATATTAAGTGGAACCCAACTATTGGTACCTGCAGCCAAATAAGATTTTATCTGTATTTGACTGGTGGAAAAAAAAGTATTAATTTTCCAGAGACTGCGTATGAGGGAAAAAATAATCTCAAGTTCTTTAATAATGAGTGAAAGATTTAATTAGGTTTACTATATGCTGTTTACAAAGACAAGAAAGAGTACTTCTGTTTTGAAAATATCAAAAATGGTTTTTAAATCTAAGCGAAGCATGGTGGCATGGTGCCTGTAATTCCAGAGCTCTGGGAGGCTGATGCAGGAGAAACAAGTTTGAGCCTAGCCATGGCAGCTTAGTGAGACCCTGTCTCAAAATGAGTAGGAGGGCTGGTGAGGTGGCTCTATACACATAGTGCTGCAACAAGAGAGAGAGAGAGAAAAAAGACAATGGCTTCTACTGACCATGATTTTAAAAAGTCACTGTTTAGTTGAATCTTTTTTATATGTGTCCACTGGTTTTAGACAATAGGGTGCTTTCTCTGATGAGGAAAAGCTATTTCTTCTCATGAACCCATTTGTCATGGTCATAATTTCATTCCACATTACACTCTTCCCCTCTAAAACTTGCAACCAACTTTTTTTAGGCATAGCAATAGTTTGAACACTGTTCACATTGGTACCTATAGAGATTGTGTTTGTTAGATTGATTGGGAGTGTGAGACTCACTCATTTTTTTTAAACATTATCCCCTGGCAGGAATTGCTTTGCAGTGGATTCAGCTGTTCTGATCTTTATATACTTTAAATAGCACAAACTGAGAAAGAATTTATTGTAAAGGCATTACCTTAGTGATTTGATGGCATTTTTTAGGATACATATTTGTTCTTCTTGTGTGTGTGTGGTGCTGGGAATGGAATCCAGGGTCTTGCGCATATTGGTCAGGCACCCTATCGCTGAGCTATCCTCCCAGCTCACATATTTATTCTTAAATTTTTGTTTGAAAAGTGCCTTCTGCAGGCTGCATATTGTTAGCGACTATGCTTGCCATGCTATTTTCTGCCACTGGGTGGTACGTGCTTGCAAACTGTAACCATTTGGGTAGCCCATGTGTGGGTAACTGGGAAGGTAAGTTTATGAATAGTATGCAACTGTATCAGACTTATTTTCTTCTATGAAAGTTAGCTTATCATTAAAATAATATAAATATTCAAGTAGTAATTATATACAGACTGATACACAGTTTTAAATAATATTTAAATAAATATGAATGGATAATTATGAGTGCATTTCTGCCATAAAAATTTAAACATTGTTAATCACTGCATGTGCTTTCTTTGGTTTTGCCTTTGAAGATAACTTTTTTGGCTATTTTGTGTATTAAGAAAGTCTGGACCGTATGCCCATTCTGTTAACCATTTTGCTACCGTTGCAATAGCACTAAATGATTCAAATCTGGCTTCTTTAGGTTTGAGGTAAAGTGTGTGTTGGTTTCCAAAACTTCGTGTACAGGAAAGGACAGTGTGGTGTACTCAGTGCAATGCCTCAGTAGGTTTGGCTCCTTTTCAGCCAAGAGATATTAAGATTCTGTCCCCTCCCCATATGCATGTACCAGACAGGTGCATCCCCCTGCCCCTTGGTTTCTGATAGTATAATACACGCACATAGCTATGTGGCTCTGCTTTACATGTGGTAAATCTTGACAGATGTGACACTTCTGCATTCGTGTTAAAAGAAAACAAGAATCACGCAGTATTTCCTCCATTCCTTTATTGTCATAGACCCAGTCATGGCAATTCACAGGAAATACTACCTTTGGATAAGAGCATATCCTAAGAGGGCACAGATTGATATTCTGTGTTTCTAGGAGCTCGTGCTTATACTGCAGCTGAAATTCAGAGCTTAACCGTGTACTGTCTATAATTGCCATAGGGTGCAGTATCATCTGACAAATGAGTTATAAACTCCATGAGGGATCTAACCTCATTTATGTCACTGAAAGACCAGAGACAAGCTGAGTCGGGTGGTACACGCTGGCAATCCTGGTGCTCTCAGAGACCGAGGCCGGAAGATTGAAAGTTTGACCTCAGCCTTGGCAACGGGGTAACTTAGCGACTTAGATAGACTCCCTTGCAAAACCAAAAATAAAATGAGTTGCTCAGAGTGAAGGCCCTGGGCTCAAATCCTACCATCACCAAAAAAAAAAAAAAAAAAAAAAAAAAAAAAAAAAAAAAAAAAAAAAAAAAAAAAAAAAAAAAAAAAAAAACTAAAGATAGGCATGTAGCATACAAGTTAACATTTCCTCTCATACAGTAATTTAAAAATGACAAGGCTCAGGGTGCAGCTCAGTGGTGGAGGACCTGCTTAGCTCTGGATTCCATCCTCAGGGCTGCAAAAAAGAATTAATTAAATAAAACTTTATTAAGTTCCTGATTCAGGCTTTGTGTGGTAATGTTGAGGTTTCTGGGCCAACTTTCCATCCCGTGTTGCAGATGCCTGGTGAGGAGGGCCCACCTGCAGAGCGCTTCACGCACTGTGGGAGAGCTCAGGCTGTGGGACCCGCGTCCCTACCCTGTGTTGAGCTAAAATGTGTCTGGGGGGAAAAGGGAGCAAGTGAACCATTTGCTTTTATTTATGTCTTACTCATCTCTGGAGTGTCTCCTTTTGACAGGTTTATTTTTCTTTTGTGATGGGTATTGAACCCAAAACCTTTGAAATGAGCTATATCCCCAGCTCACTTTTTGATTTTTGAGACAGAGTATCTCTTGAGTCGCTAGGCTGCCCAGGATGGGTTTGACCCTGTGATCATCCTGTCTCAGCCTCTCAGAGTTCTGAGTTTCTAAGCTTGCACCTCTGGGGCCAGCAGGTTGTAAATGTTTATGTAAGGAACTTGGCTACAGAGTAAATACTTAGGAACTCCTTAAAAAATTGTAATCATTGTAAAGTTACAGAATGAGACTTATTGGATTGCTGTTTCCATATTGAACAAGATGGAATCAAGTGATTTATTTCAGATGCCCGTAGGGCTCACCTCTCAGACGCTGTTGTAAGTGCTGTATAAATATTAACACATCTCAATCTTAAAGCAGCCTTACAAAATGGACGCTATTATTGACACCAAATTAGGATGAGGAACCTGAAATACAATTGTTTGGGTGACTTGTATCCAAGATCTTTCATTTGAAAGAGGTGAAATTATGAATAAAAGCCTTCTGGAACCAGAATCTTTTTTTATGCTACTGAGGATCAAGCCCAAGGCGTTCACACTAAGCTACATCCCTGGATCATTTTTATTTTTGATTTTTAGGACAGGATCTGGCTAAGTCACTAGTTGCCCATGCTAGGGTCTAATTTACTATCCTCCTGCCTCAACCTCCTAGGGAGGCTGGGATTACAGGCCTGTGCCACGGGGCCTGGGTCAGAATCTTGTTCTTAGCCACCATGATATGCTGGGATATCTTATATGGATTTTTTTTAATGAAATTTAATTTTCTCTCTTTTGTTCTAACAACTTAGTGCACAGTTAGGTAAAGGTCCCAATTCTTCAGATGTTAGCTAGTTATTTTGAAATTAACCTTCCTTTTAAGACTCTAGAAAAGGTACTTCCCAAAGACCTGAAAAGGTACTGCGAAAGTTTCGCCTGTTCACTTGATGCTGCTTGTACTCCGATTTTCTAAGAGTTTTGCCTAGCTCATTCATAGGCATTGCTTACACCTGAGTAAGCTTTGCCTCAGCCTCAGTGGAAGCTGTTGCATCAGCTGTGCTCTGTCCCTGGGGTAGCTGTTTATTTTTTTTCCATTTAGGTCTTTTGCACTTTCTTGGACTGACTTCATTTCAGTGTTCGCTTTGGCTAACGTGAAGCCTAAAAGAGCAAAGAAACACCCATCATTCACTCATGGTGTTCATTATCCTTCTGTTCCTAACAACCATGTTTAATATCCATCTGATGTCATTAACTAGGATGTTGGGATTTTTTGAGTGCCTACCTCGCACCAGAGTTTGGCACATCTGTCCTGTGGTTTACTCCTGCTTGGATACTGAAATACAGAGATTCAACACCTGGACTGAGGGGCAAATCCAGGCCTCTGTGCTTCTAAAGCTTCTTCTGTGCAACAGGCTTTCTTTGTTTCTCTGGACCTTACTTTCCTCATCTGCAAAAGGAAAAAAACGGGTGGACTGGACTGAGAACTTAGTGCATCCACCACATTTCCCTCTGAGGAAGATGATGGGCTCTTGGTGGGGACGTCTGTGTGGACAGCATTTTTGAGCAGCCACTGACCCCTTTTGCTTGGCAAAGGTTGGGAAGCTCTGTCCAGAGGAATGAGGAGTTCTCCGTTTTAAAGAAAGTGCATTCTCTAATTCTCTAAGGCTTTTTTCTTGTGGTCCTGGGGATCCAGCCCAGGGCATTCACATTGAGCTACATCTCCAGCTCATTTTCTATTTTGAGATAGTATTTCACCAAGTCACTCAGTTGCCCAGGCTGGGCTTGAATTTGTGATCCTCCTGCCCCACCGTCCTAGAATGCTGAGATTACAGGCTTGTGTCACCAGGTCCAGCTTATAAGGCCTCAGAGTATATCGTTGCACATGGTACTTAGTACATATTTGCAAGATGAGTAAAGGAAAATTTTCATTTGGTACACAGGTGCAGTTCTTTTTCTGTATGTAACTGATAATTTGAGGTCTTATTTAGTGTGTAATTACCATTGGATGCATACAACCCCCTTTATTGTGCATGAAATCTTTGACTTAGGCAAGTATTTATTGCGAATCTAGCTGTGCCACATCCTGGGCTAGGAAATGTGCTAGTAAATGTACCTAAAGTTCTAGAAATATTTAGTTCTTCTTGCAGTTTTAATGGAATGGTGGAAACAGAAGCCATGTCGGAGCACATGAAAGAAGGGTTGAAGGTGAGTAGGAGGAGTATTAGGTGGGAAATATTCCAGCAGTGAGGACTTTGAAAACATTACTTCAGAGAGGTAGAGTTGAGGCTGGGAATGTAGCACAGTGGTTAGAGTGCTTGCCTAGCCCTGGGTTCAATTTCCCAACACCACAGAAAAAAAAAATTAGCTGGGAATGGTGATGCTAGTAATTCCAGCACTTGGGAGGGTGAGACTAGAAGACTGTCATGAGTTTGAGGCCAGCCTTGGCTACATACTGAGTTCAGGACCAGCCTGGATTACAGGGCGAGATCCTGTCTCAAAAGAAAAAAAAAAAAAAGATAAGGTAAAAGAAAAAGAAAGAGGCAGAGTTGAAGTATAGAAAAGTCTCATAGACATTGATTGAAGAGATAAAATTACTACTCAGAAGGTAAAGAGAAAATATCCAAGGAGCATAGTCAGTGGCACAGGCAGGGCAGCTTTCTAACGATGCCACAGGTAACTTTGAAGGCATAAAATATGTTATTTAGCCACTTAGATTTTCTTTTAGAAACATGTCAAAAAAATAAATGTAATTGTGAGGGGTTCTAGCTATTCCATGTTTGTACCATCAGAATCTAGCTGTATGGTACCCAAGTTGGTCCTTAATGAGTGAATACATTCGTGAAAATTAATTATGGATAGCTAGTAATGATATGTATTTAAGCATTGGATTGAAGCCATCTGTTCTGAAAAGTTGCAAGACTTTTATTCACCTGCCTGCAGGTGATGAGCTAGACTTCATTTTTCAGGATTTCCTCCAACTGGAAAGTCCACTGAATCCTTATCCCCTACTCACTGGATGCTGCTTGGCCTGAGTTGTGATTTCTACTGTGAAAGCTGCTATGTTACTTGCAGCTCGAGGATTTTTCGTGCAGCAAGTGTGTGGTGGTGCATGGAGTTGGTAATACCATTCATATCAGGAGCTTGGGAATTAAAGCTCAGTTTGATTTCAGCTCAGTTTCATGTCAGTGTGAGTTGAAGTTCAAATTTGCTAAGAACTTTTATGATCTTTTGTGGGATTTTAATGTTGCTTTAAATAGAGTCAAGGCATTTTTGCTCCTTTCATGTATCCATTGAATTATAGGGCTGTCAGATCTACTCGTTTAAACCATTCATTACTTAGTGATATAATATTCACCTTAATTTGGTTGTTGCTCTTATATCACGTTCACACATGTTTTAAATTGATCAATGCAACGTGGTAACCACGGTATAGGTTTTTATCTGCTTTGCTAGACAGAATGTAAGTGCTTTCTTTAATCTGGCATTTAATCTCCTTATCCTCTTTTTTTTTTTTTTGGTTTGGCTATTTGAGTTGGGTTGATTATTGGAGATGATTCTTAATATATAGACATCTTCTTACTTGCCACCGATTTTGGTACTTGTACAGATTTCCTTCATGATTTGACTTCAGCATTATTATGTTATTTTTCATTGTCTGCTTTCCTTGAAGGCTCTTATTCTCTTATCTTGTCCTCAAATCGTTTTATGACAAAATCTCTCTCTCTCTCTCTCTCTCTCTCTCTCTCTCTCTCCCTCCCTCCCTCCCTCCCTCCCTCTTTGCCTTCTCTGTATGATTTGCATGTACCAGTTTTGGACATAGTTCTTTAAAAAGTTACCAACAGCAACAGCTGAGTTTTTGAAGATACAGACAACCTTGTAGTAGTATAGCTTTATAGTTTTTTCATAATATCTAAATCTCGGTTCAGACTTTGCACTTTGATTTGTATAGCCATGCTTTTGGTAGAGATGCTTTATTAATGAAGGAGGTATTCTCAAAGACTTCTGCTTCCCTTCTGGTAACTGAATGGAACATTCTTGATTGAACCAAGTGTTCTCTTAAGTCCAAAGCATTTTCTAACTTACTTGTACAATATACCTGAGAAGATACACCATCCAGATCCTAAGCAATTCAGTATCCTCCGTGCTCCATGGAAAGGTCACAAGCTTTCATATTGCAATTGCAGAATGCTGGGAAACTTGAAGGATGTCTTATTGGTGCCATGACTCTGTTGTAATTTCTGAGAATGGTAAATATTGAAATACTGAATACAGGCTATAAAATTCAAGGTTGTGAGATTGATTTTGTTCTCAAATTGGACTTCTCTTCCATAATTATAATTTTATATGTATTTGTGATACATAATAATTACATTTAACTGGGGGAATTGGTGCACATACATCACACCTTAATCATTTTTTTCTCCCTCTTCTCCTTCCCTCCATTCCCCCTCATCCTCAGGTCCCCCTTCTATCTCCACACAGCTTATCTCCCTGTTTCCTAACATCTCTCTTTTATTTTGTCTTTAAATTATTAACACTGCTTCTTAATATTATGTGCCTCATAGAGTATTGGGCATGGCTGAATGAGGTAATATATAATACCTAGGATAGTGTCTGTCACACAATAAGAGCCCCAGAGATGTTAACTATTATTAATGACTACGAATGTCCATTAGTTAAGCAAGATTCTGGATTTTGAATACATCTTGAAGTGTGCTCAACAAGGCAAGGTTATCTTCCTTCTTTATTGAGTTCTAGGGGTTATTTTGTGAACTTTAAGCTCACTCTTGAAATTCTTAATAAAATTCTTAGTATTCTAATTGATTATGATTTAATACATTAATTAATATCCTGATCAGAGAATAGTAGGAGAAATGGGCTGTCATAAGTAGAAAACAAGAAAACCACAGGCCAAGACCAAATATTGGTTTTATAGGAGGAATGTGTCGGGTCTTAGTTCTGGCTGGTAGTAGACAGTGTTCATGAAGGTCAGATGGTTTGAATGTGAGAAAGTGAACCTGAGTCTAACAGAGAGACCCTGGTCTGAAGTTGGGACAAACTTCTACTATAGAAAGGCCGCTGGAACAAAACATGTGTGCAAAGACGTGTTCTATGAAACCAAAGAGTTTATCACCCGCGAAAGGGTGTCAAGGAAGTTGCCTTGAAGTTAATGAAATAGCTGGTCCCAGTGGTGCAGGCCTGTATTCCTGGCATTCTTGGAGGCTGAGACAGTAGGATTACAAGCTTAAGCCCAGCCTGGGCAACTTTAGACACTTAGCGAGATCCTGTGTCAAAATCAAAAATAAAAGAAAATACAGGCTGGGAAGGGAATATAGCTCAGTGTGAAGGCCCTGGGGTCGGTCCCCAGTGAAAACTCTTCCACAGCTGAGAGTTAAACTCTAACTGTGATTTGAGTCATCAGTGAAAGAAACCAAATGAACCAGGACACTTGGGTTAAACTTTGGAGACTCTACCTACCCGTTCTGAGGACAAATTACCAAAATACCAGACATGATCAGGTTGGATCATGAGTTCTTCATGAGTACACTCAAAATTTCAGGCATGTTGGTCAATTTAGATGAACCTCTCTGGGCTACCACTCAAGGTTGAAGTGATTGGGAAGTTACTGTGTCCCTCAGTGGCTTTGCTAACTCAGCTGTGGGCTCATTCAGAGTCCTTTGGAGTGGGTTCAATATTTGATGTATACCTGATTGTCCACCTCCTTTTTTTAAACCTGGAGACTGGATTTCACTTGCATGCCTTGCAAAAGTAGGCACAGAAGTTATTTCTCCATCTATTGAGGCATATCAGATGTTATAAAATTGTTCTTCCTCTTTCTCTCCCTCTCTCCCCCATCTTTGTTTTTATGATGTTATACACGGAACCTAAGGTTTTACTTACGCTAAAAAAGCCTGATGCCACTGAGCCACAGCCCCAAATTGTTATTATTGAAGATGAATCTTAAGTCACAGGGTTAAAGTGGTGCTTTCCAGTCACACAGTTAATTAAATCTATCTTCTTTCCAACTCCCCTCTGCTTTCCTTTGAGATTTGTTGAGACTGACCTTGGAAAATAGAACAGACCTATTCTATCTGGGCCAGGTGGCTTTATTACGATGGCACTGTAGTTACACACACTTCTTCAGCTCAGAATTCAATTAAAAGATGCTTAAGAACCAACCTAAGTTACGCTTCCTCCAAATTTTTTTTCGTAAAGAAAGTCCTAGGCCGGTAATCCTAGCGTTCTGTGAGGCTGAGGCAGGGGGATGTCAAGTTTGAACTCGACTTGAGCAACTTAGGGATTTAGCAACACCTGTCTCCAAAATAAGAAAAGTAAACAAAAAGAGCTATGGTTGCAGCTCAGTATGAAGTCCCGCACTCAGTCTCCAGTACAATACACAAAAACAGAGAAAGGCCTGCATGTTTTCAAGATAGCATAAATCATACTGGGATGTCAAGAAAAATAATATTCTTATTTTTGGAGCCTTTATAGAAGGATACTCTGATGCCCTCATCAAGATTGGAAAATAGAGGACTTAAGGTTCTGCTCTGTTTGTGCTCCCAACTCTTCTTGCTTTCCTAAAGTCCCTGGCTTCCACCGAACTCCAGGCAGTTGGCCACCAGCTCAGCTGTGTGTGATACGAGTGTGAAGAGTAATCCCTCTGGGAACAATGACTTTAGACACAAAGTATTAGAGCCTTCGCATATATTTTTCTAGAAAATTCACTTTCCAGAAACCTCCCTTCTAGCTTACTAGGTTTGACACTGGTCTTTGAAACCTTGGTGCATTTGGGGACCTCCCAATATTTCCTCCACAATGATTTTACTTCGCCCTTTCACTAGTTGCCTAAGTGCTCCTAATAAGGAATAGGTGCTTGTTACAGACATCAGGAATCTGAATTTCTCAGATGTGATTCCGATGATGACTTCAGGCAAGGTAGCCCTACCAGGTCCAGCAATGAGTCCCTTTACACGATTAAATCCCTAGATGCTGGCTCAGCTGACATCTCTCTGATAATAGTTACCCTTATGTGATTCACAAGTTGGACTAGAGATACTTGAGAGCTGAGGGTGCAACTCCATGTTAGAGCACTCTGCATAGCATGTACAAGGCCCTGGGTTCTATCCCCAGCAGCACACACATGAGCGTGTGTGCGTGCATGCGTGTGGGCACACACACGCACACACACACACACATGCACACATAATGCATGCAAGTGCCACCTGACTTAGAGAAATACTCGAGCTGTTATAAGTACTCAAAAGGCTAAATAAACATTGAGTGATCCCTTTTTATTATTGTTTTGCAACCGGCACATGAGAGTGGCTGGGTGGTTGTAGGGGGAACAGCAAATGTTCAGCCAAGTCTTATCAGGGCGTACATTGGCCCCAAAAAGTCAATTTGACACGTACTTTGGGTGGAGCAAGAATATTTTCCATCCATTAGGTGCAGGTTAAAGTCCTATAGCAGGAATTTACAGGATGCCATTGTAGTAAAAACTTACTAATTTTAGCTCTTGGCATAAACTTGTTCTGTAGCAAAATCTAACTGAAAAAAAAAATCCTAGTAGAAATTGCAACTACATTTTTTTAAAAAAAAGAGCTTTAATTATAGATATGAAAACTGAAAAAAAATATTGGAGACAACTCAGACACTTAGAAAAGCAGATCTGTGTCCTTGAGGACTGAGGTCATTTCTAAATGGCCATTTGGTGAAACACAAACAAGAAGCTGCCTTTTTCAGTGTGCTTCTCAACCTATACTTTATGCCGGCTGGACTTGAACCAGTGTCTGTCATGGTCTTCTGGAATCTGTGGAGAGCAACACTGACCTTTGCCCACTTTTGCTTCATCTTTTGTTCTTACACAGGAGTATGTTGCATGCATGAACTTTCCTCTAATTGTGTGTTGCTAGCTCCTAAAACAAACCACTTTTCATAGGGTAGATCATCGTTAATTTTCTACATATATGGTCAGAGTCCACTGTCCTGAAATACTTTGGGAGAAGCTCCAGTTTCTACAGCAAATGTTCACTTTTTAGGGCACTGTCTGGGTCCTTTGGAAATTATGTTATTTCTGTTCTCCAGAGTGAACTTGCCATTCCAGGCAGGCCATGTATTGTCATTGCCCTATCCAGCCCCATTTCCCTTTTTGAGACAAGGTCTTACAAAGTCCAAGCTAGTCATGAACTCACTATGAGCCCAGCTAGTCTCTAACAATCCTCCTGACTCAAACTCCTGAATGCTGGGATTACAGGCATGTGCCACTACACCTGCCTAATTTTTATGTCGTACCGGGGGATCGAATTTAGGGCCATGCTCATGCTAGACAAGCACTTTACCCATTGAGCTACGCCCACAGCCCAGCCTCTTTTCCTGGTATCCCACTCCTATTCTTCTCAGGAATACGCTGCCCCCTGCACCGCCGAGCTAATTCTTCTTAAAGAGCCCAACTTCACTTCCTCCTCCTTAAAAATTCTCTTGACTACTGCATGCCTCAGTGACATTCTCTTTCAGAATGCTCATTGGATTTGCTGTTAGTATTGCCAATTTTTGCTTTGAATTATTTGGTTTCTTTGCATTTACATCATAGATGTTGTCCTTCATGTCCAATAAAATTTAGGGCTGCTGGAGTACAGAGAATGTGTGAGTCAGGGGACAAGGATTCGGTCTTATTACCTTTATTGTCTCTACCGACATCAGTGCTTTGGTCATATTAGGTGCTCATTAAATATTTGTTAAATGAACCGTCAGCAAAATTATCCTGTGTATATTAAAAGCAATCAGTCTTATGACCCGTTTTGTATCTTACTCATCTCAAATACTTGAACATTATGGGATTAGAATTGACAAATATGTTAAATTCCTGCTGTCTTCAGGTTTAAATATGGTTTTGGTGGATGTATATTTTTAATGACACTGGGATTTCTGTCCCTGCATATAAGCAAGCACTGAGCTGGTGCCGTTCAGTAAGAACTTCGTTTAGAATCCAGCTTTTGAGTTAGTCTCATATTAACTTGAATTGATTTAAAACGTTCAAATGGCATTTATCAATGAGTTCTCAGAACTGTGTATATAAAAATACATATACCAGCGACATCCCTTGACCCTCTATATTCACGACACCAGAGAATCCCACACCCTCTACGTTCACAGGAGATCCTTCAGTGTTTATTTCTTCTTCTGTGATCACCTGTCTCAACTGGAGCAGGTCATTTCATTGCTTTATGAAATAAAATAACCTGAATTACCTACTTTTGGAAAAAAGCATATGAAATTTATTGTCTCAGGGTTATCGTGAAAATAATTCAACAAACCTTTGAAAAATATTAATGGAAAAGCCCTGCATATAGGGAGAGCTACCATATTTTTATTTTCAGGATGGAAACTCTTTTTCCCTTTTTATTAATATGTAAATGTGATACATCATGGTTACAACGAGCTCAGTTATTTTGTACACATGTGTATAATGTCAGCATAACATATTTCTGGCCATTTTTTGCTAGACAGAAGACTCAAGTTTGTAGGATGCCTTTGTTTTGTTTTGTTGTTTTTGTTTTTGAGACAGGTTCTCACTCTGTGGTTCAGGCTCTTCCTGAACTCACCCTAGAGCCCAGACTGGCCCCAAACTCAGAGCAATCTTCCTGCCTCAGCCTTCCAAGTGCTGAGATAATAGACGTGCACCACTGAGCCTGGTGCTCAGTACAATGCCTTGGACAACATGGTTTCCATCCACAGTGCCGAGCCCATCTCACTTGTCTTCCAGAAGGTGCAGTGGTGGAGCATTATCCAGAACCTGAGAAGGAGCTAGAATCTGAAGGAAATTTGAAAACTTGAAGGCTTTTCAATTATGTGAGCCTGCCAATTCAAGCAGTGTGTGGTAGGTGTGTCATGTTTTTATGAAGCCAAAATAAATGGCCACAAGAAACTCAGACATACTACACGTGTTAAGGACACCTTAAAATAGAAAGAAATGAAACATTGCTTTCATGGTTTATTTATTATTTCTGTAAATGCATTGGCAGGAATGCTTCTTCAGCTATTGCTCTGGGTGCCTGATGGTGTCTTTGCAACCTCCTGGGGCACATTGGCTGCACTTCCATGCAGTGTGCTGGCTGGCGGAGGGAAGGAAGGAGAAAGGAGGAGACAGGCAAAGGGCAGGAAACGGGGCAAAAATAGCTGCCAGCAGTGACCTTGAAACAGCTGTGGAACTACTTCCTGTTTCCATTAGGTCGACAGAAAATATTTTTCCTCTTTTGTCTTCCCGTCAGGATGACTTCCTTGAGCTAAGATGTAAATCAAAGGAGGCACTTTGTGGTGCAGTTCATGTGTGTGGAATTTTCAATGTGTTTGTGGTTTCCCTATGTTAGCTTTACCTGGGAGGTGTGTGGATGACCATTGACCAAAAAACAACCTTAACTCTTTTAAGTTCAAGGAACAACACTTAGGGAATGTTTCTTTCTGTGACTCAAAGTGAAATCTTAAGGCTAAAATTAACATGTAGTCTTAAGGCTTTTCAGAACAGAAATCCTGGGGAATTCCTTAATACTCTATCTGACCTCCAATGACAAGATAGAACCAGAAAAGCTGAGTAAGACATGACCTGTACTCTCAAGGAGTTTATGGTCTACCCATAAAGAAAATTAAATAGGCACAGCCAGTTAGAATGAGGAAGAATGGGATCTGTGCAGTAACAGCAGCAGTATCATGCTGTTGTTACAAGGATGAGCTCTGCAGGCAGGCGGCCTAGTTTAAGCCATGGCTCGATCACTGACTAGCTACAAGAACTTATGCAAGCTAATTGCATCAGCCTCTCCACCTCCGTTACCCCATCTGTAAGATGAGACCCATAGTACACTCTCCAGGAAAGATCTGGACAGCAATAAAATGTAGTGTGAGTAATTAAGAGGTATCTCTCTCAATGACACACTTCTGGGCAATAGTCTGTGAGTGGAGGTTTAAGAATATTAAGTCATAGTACTTGTTGTCCCATTCATGGTGAATTGGAGTTTTGTGTTGGAGTTATGATACCCAGTGTCTACTTGCAGTTCTTCATCGACTCTGACAACCATCTTGCTTTCTTATACTTTACGTTGCTTCTCTGCTTCAAGAGACACAGAAAGTTCTACGAAAGCAATGACTTCATCCATCTTGTTCGGTATGGAAAACAGTGCCTGGCACATTGTAGAGACTAGATGCATGTTGGCTCAACACAACTCAGGGATATTACGAAACTGGTAATGCATTATGCAATTTTGAAAAGGTACCAAAAGCAATCTATAAAAATGACTGGCTTTCCTGGTTTGAGATTCCCAAGGAAGCCGAGTGTGGTTGAGCATTACTGTAATCCCAGCACTTCGGAGGCTGAGGCAGGAAGATCAGGCATTGGAGGCCAGCCTGGATTACATAACGAGTTCAAAGAGGGCTTGAAATACACAATGATACCCTGGGTGTGTGGGGGGGGGGGCGGTGATTCCCAAGGGAGATAAGAAATGGTCTGTCCCATATTTCTCTACTGGGATCTATTCAAGTAATTTGTTATCACAAGCTCTCATGTCAAGTCATGGCTCACCATTTAAAGCTTAGTAACTTTGAATAAGTGCTTTAACTTATATGGGCTTCATTTCTTTCATTGATTAATTGAGCATTTTTGAGACAGCATGCACAAGGCCCTGGGTTTGATTCCCAAGGGGAAAAAAGGAACAGAGTATTCTTGGTAGATACAAAGAGCAATGCAGTACAAGTAACTGTAAGTGCAATGAAGTACAAATGCAGGAAGAAATGGCAACTCGCCATGTCCCATATTTAAGGACTATGTCATAAAAGTGAAACTGTATTACTGTTGCTCAACTCTAAAGCAATGAAGGTAAAGCTATGCTGTCCCCCAAAGCTGACCTTTTTAAGGACCCCTGGAAACCTGGCAGGCTGCCCTGTGTTTTATCCATGGTGAAACAAGCAGAGCGACATGAGAGGACATCTCCCCGTTGACACCCCAGCTCCTTTTAGTTGTTCCACTTCATTTCTTCTGAGCCAGCCCCCAAAATATTTTCAGTTTGAAGGGAGACATGTGGGAGGTTGATCTGCTTTGATGAATTGGCCAGGGTCCCATCCCAGGTTACAGGCAAAAAAAAAAAAAAAAAAAAATCCCTCTTCTCCTGTTCCTGGTGTTACATAAATTGCATGGCCCGGGGCCAGCTCTTGTTTGCATGTTTCATTTGTAGAAGTTCAGAAATCAAATTTATTATTTGCTGTTGGTTTCTATATTAGATGGACCTCTGTAGGAAAGTCTCCAGATTCTCACTGTTCTTGGCAAGTCTTCAACCTTTCCATATATTTGGGGGGTTCAGATATCACTTATAATTCAGTTGTAGGGTTAAGTTTGAATATAAACTTACAAACTTCCAGAATATGTTCTTTCAGAGTACTCGCCATAAGACACTAAACCAGTTTACAGTAGGTAAACTTTTTCACTCTTGAAATTTAACTTAGTCATTAACACTTTTGTGAAGAGTCTGTGTCGAAGGGGAGTCTTGAGCTGGTCAGGTCCATCAATCAGACTTCTATTTTGGGTTGTCATGCCTCTCTTGACTTCTTAAAAACAGTAACAGCTTTATTGTGACATAATTCAGGCCCTATCCAATTTACTCACTTTAAGTATTAATTCAGTGAATTGATTTTAATATATAAAAAGCGTGTGGCCAGGCCCAGTGGCTTAGGCCTATAATCCCTGAATTCTAGGAGGCAGAGGCAGGAAGATTACAAGTTCAAGCCCAGACTGGGCAGCTTCGTAGTTGGAGGGACCCTGCCCCTAAAGAAAAAGTAAACATGGGCTGGGGGTGTAACTCAGAGCAAATTCCTTGGGTTTGACCCTTAGTACCACAAAAAAATGGGTAACTCTCACAACCGATTTCAGAACATTTTTATCATGCATTAAGTGGCTGTTCTTCTTTGTCTTTCCCCCTGGACTCCCAGCAACCACTTGTCTACTTTGTATCTCTGTGGTCTGCCTATATTTCCCATAAATGGAATTATGGACTAGGTTAATTCACTTAGCATAATGTTCTCAAGGTTCGTCCATGTTGTGGCATATATTTCATGTGTGGACATATGGCATTTTGTTTATCTACTCGTCTGTTGACTTTGTTAATAATGTAGTAAGTGTGCAATTTTTCCAGTGTTTCTGTCTTTTTTGTTATAGTTGTCCTCATGGTTGTAAAGCGGTATCTTATTGTGGTTTGGATTTATAGTCTGCCAACAAGCTGCTTTCTTTTTTCATTAATGTATTGTGGATTGTTACTTTTTGTGACAACCTTAACCCTGTAGAACCTACTTCTGTGCGTGCCGTAGTGTAAGGGGCCCTTGGAGCAGTAGTAGCAGTCGTAGAGCTTCTGTGGCAAAGTCTCTTAGTCCCCTCGTCCAGTACCTAACACTTACTCAACATCCGTGATGGGTCATTAGGTTTGCTAGAAGGGAGCCAGAAAATTCACTGGCAGATACTGTGGCAGTAAGAAAAGGGACAGTAGAAATGATAGTAGCCACTGACATAGGAGACGTATACTTTCCAAGGCATTAGTGATCCCAGACCTTCAACCAGAAACCAACTTACATTCACTATGTTTTGACAAAGCTATTTGAAATATGTTTTAGAAAAACCATGTTTTGCTCTTGAATAGATAAGATTTGGGTTTTCTAGGTACTTAATTTCTCAATGACACTTGAAAAAAATCTGGTTAACTGAATTTCCTCTTGAGCACACAAAAGACTGTAAAGTTGTTGACAATACTGCCAAAAATAAAATATTTTCAAGAATTTAAATTCCAATTTTTGATACCATGAACAAGTAGTCGATGTGTCGGATACTCAGAGCCCACTTTTCCATTAACATCACTTTGCTGCGTGTTCATGGCATACGGCCCGTAAATTAACCTTTCATGTTATCTTCTCAGCTGAGTTGCTTGACCCCACTGCTGGTTGGTCCCAGGTTAAACTGCAAACCTGAAGGCTGCCCAGTATTTAATGTATTATGGGACAGTGCTTTCTGACTCAGTTATTTGCTTATGCTGAAATCTTTTGAGTTGTTCCATTTTGTATTCATAGAGATCAAGAAGCACATCCAGAAAGAAAAATCCAGAATATTTTCAGAAGTTTTTTTTTTTTTTAATCTGAAGCACATTTTCCTAGACTGGATTGGAGATCGAATGCAGAGCCTTCACACAGAGCTACAGTCCCAGCCCATTTCACTAAATCTCAAGTCACTAAGTTTCCCAGGTGGAGCTTGAACTTGTTGTCTTCCTGCCTCAGCCTCTCAAATGCTGGAGTCACCGGCTCTGCACCGTTGGTCCAACTTCTGGAGCTCATTTTCCACATCCCTCCTCCTCCCTAGGCACTGACTGGTTGTGTTCATGACCACTGTAGGTGATTCTCAATGATTCCACTTCCAGCACACACACAATTGTCTCAGAACTACCTAAGTGCTCTTAGCAATTCCTGATCTCAGAATTTTGAAAGGAGGTAATAAAACCAGACCATAATAAGGTTAGTTTAAAGATGGATCTGTCTTTGGCAGCATCTGAAAACTGGACACACACAAGTGGCTTATTGACTGCAGAAGGGCTGTTGTGATAAGCTATGCCATTTTCTGCATGGCAGACACCACAAAGAATTTCTACCCTAAACAAAAAATAAAATAAAATAAATACTTATTTCAACTTTGGGTCGCTGCCCAGTTTTATAGCATGACAGTAAACCTCTGCAGTTGCTTCCTTTTCCTCTGCATAATTTTACACTGGGAAATGCCCCTTTTATTGCCAGTCACTGACTGTAGGTACTCCGGTGCTCCGCCAGTGTGTAGATGTTTCCTGTTTTAAGTAGGATATGGCTCGTTTTCTTTCCAACTCTAGAATTTGAACCAGAAGCAGTGTAGCATTTTAGCTAATTTTATTTATTTTTTTCTTGCAGGTTCTGAAAAGTGCCTTTTCTGAAAACTCTGCTGCTTGGATTCTACCCTAGAGCTGTCTCTTTACACACCCCTGTCCCCGCCACACCCTGCCCGCTCCCCATCCCCTACATGACCTGGTGTGCTTTGCAGAACCCTGTCAGCAACTCGCGCCATTTATTTTGTCCGTGATTCTCAGTTTTCTCAGTCATTTTCCCTCCCCTTGATTTTGCAGCAACACATTTTTTGTTCAGTTGTAACAACCTCCTGATCTTACTCTTTAAACCTAAGAAACAGGGAGAAAACTTTTCTCTCCCTCAGCTGAGACCATCGCACCAATCGAAGGGCAGCCAGCAGCATATGCTTTTTGTAAGAATAATTGAAAACCTCAATTAGACAGCTCAGCATTCTTTTGAAAGTCTGCCGGTTATTTGAAGCAAATTTGGCAAATGCAAAAAATAAAGCATTCAAGATCTTAGCCTTTACAGTTGCCTTCTTAGGAGTTGGTCTCTAATTTGACTTTTGGTTATTCTGCTACAACTTTGATTTTTATGAGTGTCTTTTTGTTTGACTAGGTCAGATTTGTCTTATGTGAAAACCTGAGTGCTAGCAAGTAGACATTCCATCAAAGCAACCTGCTATCTGTTTGCTTTCAGCTCAAATTTGTTTTTAATCCTTGCACAGTCTGCAGTGATAGTGGCCTAAAGCGTGTGCGCTTGATTTTCATTTTGCTTTCAATATGACGGCTGTCAATGTTGCCCTGATTCGTGATACCAAGTGGCTGACTTTAGAAGTCTGCAGAGAATTTCAGAGAGGAGCTTGCTCTCGAGCTGATGCAGATTGCAAGTTTGCCCATCCGCCAAGAGTTTGCCATGTGGAAAATGGTCGTGTGGTGGCCTGTTTTGATTCTCTGAAGGTGAGCGCCATCTGAATGCACATAATTTAAATTTGTTGATTTCTGTTCCTTGAAGTGTGATGTGCTAAAAATGAAGGACAGCCTGAAATTGTGAAGGGTTGTTTTGTAGCAGGATGTAGACTCTGTGTTTGTAGACTAAGCCAACCCACTTAGCACAAGAGGTACACTGAAACAATAAAAATTCAAGAGCTATTATGGCGTGAGTGAGTGCAGAAACCTCTCTGTGGTTTACTCTTTTTGTATGAGATTTAGATTTTGAATAGAGTGACCAAAATGTTTATTGAATCTACAACAGGGATCACCAACTCCTGGGCCTTGCACAGGTACTGGTCCAAGTCCTTGGAAGGACTGTCCACCCAGACAGATGAGCTGCAAGCAGGAGGTGAGCTCCGCCTCCTGTCAGCGTGCTCCTATCAGGTTCTAATGCTACTGCTGATTGATGAGTGGCAGGGCTTGGCTCCCTGCTCCCCACCTGCTACTGCTCATTACAAAGCTATTCTCCAACAACCCATTATATAACAAGTACACTCTTCCCTGTTTTGGAGGAATGGTCTTCAATTGAACCAGTCCCTGCTGTCAAAAAGATCAGGGACCACTGACCTAGAGAATCCCTTTACTGAGTTACAATACAGGGTATTATGCATGTTATCCAAATGCACTTGACAGGGATCAACTAACTTTGAGAGGATAAACAAAGGTAGACTGAGAGAGTATAAAGTGAACCTCTCACCATTTAGGAGAAAAGAAATATGACATTTGTAACATTTTCAGTCAAAGTATTTTTGGAACCTTTAACTTATATTGCTACAAAACTAGGTGCACTTAATTTTCTTCTACTATCTGATTAGCCAATTTCAGATTTGTGAGTGTGATTTATATGGAAGATCCTGCTGCCAAGGTTGTCAAACCTGAATACTACCTACTAGAATATAAACGAAATATGCAGCAGAGGAAGTATGGCAGAGAATTAAGAATAAATGATTACAGAACAAGAAAATTAATTGATTTTTACGCTTTAATAATATTTATCTTCAAGGATAAGGCATAGAAGCAAAAATAGTAACAGTTCTTGGTTTAATTCATAAGATTTTCTATGATGTATTCACGATTTTTTTTCAAATTAAATCAAAAAGAATTAGGTTGAACAAGAACATTTTCAGTCCCTTGATACTGTTTTACTTTATCATATGTGATTTATATCTTTAGTAAGAGTTTTACTTATGGCAACGTTGGTTCATGTGATAGTTTTCTCAGGAAACGTCTTCTCCCCATGATATGCTACAGGCTGAGTATCTTCTCTGAAATTCTTGGGACTAGAGTGTTTGAGATATCAGAGCTTCTCAGATTTTTGAATATTTATAATATACATAATGAGATATTTTGGGGTGGGATTCCTGTCTAAACCTGAAATTAATTTATATTTTCTGTATATTTTATCCACTTAGTTTGATGCAATATTTTTAATGCACCTGTATTTTGACTTGTTGCGTGTGGTCGGGTGTGGAGTTTTCCACTCTAAAAGCTTCATGTCTTCTAGCACTTTGGATTTTCAGATTAGGGATGTGCAATATATACTTTAGTAGTTGCTTTTCTTTCTGTCCAAGAGAAGGTTGACATTTATATGGTGCCATATTCCATACTTGATAGTCTCTAAGTAGCTCAAAAAGTACGGTGATGTGTAGAATAATACCTCATCTGCTTTAACATTTGAAAGTTATTTCTGTGTTTTTTTTTACATCCTTAGTTTTGTGAATTTCAAACAATAAATTTTTTATTGTAAGTTTCTTAGTACCTCTGATTTATAGTAACATATGTTAAAACCAAAAAGAAAAAAATCAGTGCACTAATATTACTAACAAGACACCTACAGAAAAATGTGGTTTCAAATAATTTTTTTAAATTGGTGACATTTATATTTCTGATGTTATTAAAGCTTAAAAGTGTACTAATACTTTTGGGGTAACCTGCGTATCTTGGAGGATAGCTTTCACTTATCTTGTGGTTACTAGTTTTAATTGCAATTTCTGTTTAAGAATGGAAACTTGGTATGGTAAAGATAAATTGAAATTCTCAATTGCCTTTTAATTGCAGTAGATAGTTTAACTAAAGAGCTTATTTTGTTTTCTTCATTTTGAAGTCATGCATATTTTATCTACAGTTATTTCATATATGACTTCAATGTACTGCTGCAGGATGAGACAGTGCCTCCAAATGGAAAACAACACTGAGCTAGCAGGGGTTGGGGGGAATGGTGCCATCTTTCGTCCAGTTCATATTGTGGAGTCTGGCACTGTGCTAGGCTCTTTGCAAATGTTGTTTCAAGTGATCAGCACTACTTTGTCTAGCTCTCACACCCCTTGAGTGACTTCATCTCTAGCACTTTGGTAATACCTTTTCTACTGAACTTCCAGGATTACTGTGCAAATTCCAAAGAAAACACAAATGAAAACCATGGACTACTACAAAAATGAGTTGAATGAAAAGTTATCCTCTCACTATCAACTGAGTGTTTGTTTTAGGAGTTCCTCAAATATTCTATTTAGAATTTATTATGTAAGACTACTGGCTCATGTTCTCAATGAGCATACCCAAATACAGTTGCCATGATTGTGGCGTTAGTTATTCCCATTAAATATCATTTTAAGCATGGTTCACTCTGGGACACAGAGTTCCTTGCAGCCTTTGTACATTCTGGCTTTCCAACATTGATAGAATGTGGAAGGGGATTTATGATGTTCTTAATCATTGATATACTTTTTATTTTGTGGTACTGGGGATCAATCCAGGGCCTCACACTGAGCTACAACCCCAGCTCACTTTTTGAAACAGGGTCTCACTCTGTAACCCAGGCTAGTCCTGAACTCACTATGGAGCCCAGGCTGACGTCGAACTCACAGTAATCTTCCTGCCCTCATCCTGCAGAGTGTTGGGATTATAGGCATGCGCCACCATGCCCAGCTTTCCTCAGATCATGTTTATTTTTGATCTTGAGAAAAGGTTTCACTAAGTTAATAAGTTGCCCAGGCTGGGCTCGAACTTGTGATTCTCCTGCCTCTGCTTCCCACAGTGTTAGGTTTATGGGCCTGTGCCATCATTGTATTTTAGTTTAGTGTTCTCATTTCAAAACAAAGAATACCATCAACTAAATACTTAAAAGTAGATAATATGGAAAGTGATTGTTCACAAGATACACACTCATTTTATGGCTTAGAAAATATTAAATTCAGAGACAAAATACATAGTGGCTAATGAATATAAATAAGCTACTTAATTGTTTAAATAATATATGTACCCACGGTATCATATGTTTTCTAAATAATTTGTGCATTGTGTTAATAATGATGACACAGGATAAAGATTATTTGCATTATCTCCATATTTTCAAGTTTTTAATGAAAACCATAATACTTCAAGTACACAAAGCCTTTCCATGCTTACTTCATTTGCTGTTTAGGTGGCACATTCATTAGAATTCCGTGTCTTTACAAAAGCTTTATAATTTTTGTTTACATCTCATCCAGGATATGCGTGAAAGTTGAGGATAATTGACCTATGTGGATTGTACTACTGTCGTATCCGTGGTTCATAAATAACATACCTGATGGTTACTGTAGCGCTTGCTACCTCTTTCGAGTTTGTATAATTGAAACACCATTGAAATGCATCTGGATACTACTTCTTCCATGAGTGGTTAAATATCTAAAGCAGTTGTTTGATGAGTTTGGGGTGCAGCTTTTGTTTTTTGTTTTCTTTCTGTAAAGGTTCCATTAGCATTAGCTACTCTACCAGATGATGGTCCTTTGTCTTCATAATACATGAAATAGACACACTGTCCAGTACTTATCCTGATAATGAGGGAACGTTGAAAAATGAGATGGGTGAGCAGGATGGCTGATTGTGCATTGTGCTCAAGTGCTATGCCCATCACGCCATGAATTTCGAGTGTTTAGCGATGAAGGTGGTACTTCCTCAGATAGAAATCTAGACAGCACAGCCTACAGAATAATTTCCAACTATGTAGAAGAGTCTTCTGTTACATCGACAGGCAGCTGCTTTTGACTCAGTTGCCTTCTGTTCTTGGCAGAATTTGTTTCAAAAACTTCATTCAGCATGTATCATATATTATGGTCTGCCATTTTAAGTTATTATCCCTTGGATCAACCAAATATCATCACTTAAAACTAACTCAATCTTTGCGATTGTTTTCCGAGACAGATTCAGTTTCAACAGTACCATGATGCCTTGTGCCTTGTACCCCAGACTTGGAGCTGTGTGTGACAGCAGTTACCTGTTGTTTAAGAAGGACATATGTGTTTTCACTATTTTATTGTTATAACAGATCAACACCCATCACATCTATCCAACATACTTAACATTTTGCGTAGTTTGTAATAATTATGTCCTGGTTGAGGCCATTGCAGCAGGTGTAGTCAGAGGACAGCTGTGTCACCCAGATGTGTTCCTAAAAGATAAGAACTGGAAGAATGCACATAAAACAACCCTACACTGTGTATTCGATATCACAAACAATCATAAACATAATAATGTTGATAAGTGAGATGTGTTCTAAGATCATATGAGCATGAATCTGTCCTAGTAGGTAAAATGTCCCCTGATACCAATGTGTTCTGTATTAGAACCAGTAATGATGGCAGTTTTCACAAGTTCAAAATTTGACTACTTTTGATGAAACATTTACTCATCCTGTTTGCCAAGAGAAAGCTTAGCAGAAGCTAGAAACCTAGCAACCTGTTCCCAAGGGTCCCTAGATTACGCCAGGCTTAGCACCAGTTGTAAGCTTCATCAGAGAGGCCGGCCTGTACGAACTACAAGGACCCAGAGGCCATGCCTGTCTTCTTATGAGTCAAAAAAAGCAACATTTTACTTAAGGGTGGATCTTCTATAAGACCAACCTTAAAAGAGAATGTATCTGTAACCAGTAAATGTTAGTGCTATTTTGGACATTTCTAAAGATTCCTTGGAAGAAAAATATAATTACAATTAGAATTGAAATAAATCTATATTGATAGCTCAAGTTCACTTTTTTTTTTATTTTAAAATAGTTTAGACTTACAGAAAAGTTATAAACTTTTGTTGGCAGTTTCTTTATACTTTCCACCCAGATTCCCCTAAGTTCAAAAACTTGCATAACATACAAAGCACAGTTAACAAAACCAGGAAATTATACTATAGTAGGCTCTTCATAAGACTGGGGATTTTATTTGAATTTCCCTAGCTTTGTCCCCTGATGTCCTTTTTCTGTCACGGGATCTGATCTGGAACCCTTCATATATTTATTTGGCATGTCTCCTTAGGATCCTCTGGTCTGTGACAGTTCCTTAGTCTTGTGTTTTACAACCATGACATAAGCAAGAGATATTCCATAGAAAAACTGCCAGTTCCTCATCCAAAGTGCCATGGTCATAGACACTAGGGAGAAAATCAGGGAAATTCAAATAAGTTCTCTAGTTAATATTCACATGTTCATTTCCTGGTTTTGATAAACTGTTATGGTAATACAAGTTTTAACAGTAAGGAAATAAGGGTGAAGAATATCCTGGGACTTCTGGTATTATTTTGTAATTTTTTTCTAAGTCCAAATTTGTTTCAAAATAAAAATACTTTAATGCTAAGGACTGAAGCCAGGGCCATGCACTTTCTAAGCACATACTCTATTGCTGGGCTATGTTCTTGGTTCCTCAAAATAAAGTATTTTAAAATGAGATTTTAAAAGTTTATACCTAAATCTACTCAGAAATATACTATTACTTTTCTTTACATTTTTCTTCTTTTTAAAAAAATAACTTTGGTTATGGTAATAAAATTCTGAGCTCCATACAAAGACTGATCCCAGAACTACTCTAGAAAATTGCAGTGAGTCAGATCATTAGTTTTACACAGATCTAACAAATCAGGAAATTGGGCTCTAGAGCTAGGAGCATTCAGCTTTTATCACTTACAGATGAGGAAACTGAAGAGTCAGTGAGGGAATCACTTACCTAGAGTCACACATATACGATTATCGAAAGAGCATAATGGCTCCTTTTCCCTAGGAAGGAAATGAAGAAAACATCAGAAGGTCAGTTGTTTCAGTAACCAAATAATCAGGTTTCTTGTCATGGTCATGGCTACACAGTCCCACGTGACACTGGGGTTCAGGGAAGGTTTGTAGTTCATAAAGAGGGGGAAGTTGAAGGGGAAGGAAGCCAGCTTTTTCAGAAATATGACTTTGTTCCTAGAATATACTTGGAAATTCAGATTTCTGTTTAATTCATCGATAATCATTTGGAGAATTTACTTTTCAAAAGGAGGAGGAAAGTTCCATAAGAGTTGTGATCTGGGACTCTCATATCAGAGAGACCATTCCATGTTTCACCTTCTGTGTCTGACTCACTTCACTAAGCATGATGTTCTCAAGTTTCTTCTATTTGCCTGTAAAAGCCTCCACGCTGTTGGACTTTATAGATGCATAGTATTCTATTGTGTGTAAATACCACAGTTTGTGTGTCCACTGGTCTGTTGATGGGTATTTTGGTGACTCCCATATTTTAGCTATTGTTAAAGTGAAACAGGGGGGTTTGGTGGGGAGGGAGAGGGGGTGGTAGGAGGAGGGACAAAAGGAGAGTGGGAAAGTCCTTGTCACCTTGACAAGATACGTAGGTGCACAAAATGCTAAACTTCATTGTAAACCTTAAATGTTGCACTTATACATATCAATAAAATGGGGGGGGGGAAGGAAGAGGAAAACAATCAGGATGATTTTTATTTTAGACAAGTTACCTTGTGATATTAAAGTGGTTTTTTGAGAGAGAGAGAGAGAGAGAGAGAGAGAGAGAGAGAGAGAGAGTCTCTATAGCCCAGGCTTGTCCTGAACTCACTATGTACTTCAGGCTAGCCTTGGAATCATAGCAATCCTCCTGCCTCAGCCTCCCGAGTGCAAGAATTATAGGTGTGAGCCACCATACCCTGCTAAAGTGGTGCTGGGGAATTGAACTCGGGGCATTGCACTTGCTAGGCAGGCTCTTTAACCACTGCACCCCTCCCCCCCTTTTTTAGAGACAAGCTCCTGCCCTATAGTTCAGGTACATCTTAAATTTACTATGTGGCCTGGGCTGGCTTTGAATTCATTGCAGTCCTCCTGCTTCCACCTCCCAAGTGCTGAGATTACAAGTGTGTGCTGTAATGCCCAGCTAATATCAGCTCATATGTGGTATGAATCCAGGCTTTGTGTTTCCCTTCCTGGGCAAGTGCTGTAATCACTGAGCTACCCCTGCAGCCCTATGATTGTGAACGTAAACTCTGAGCGTCACAACAGACTCATCTCTGCTCCCTGATCAGTCCTTCTCTCCCAAACACTGCTTTGCTGGGTTAACTGACCAGAATCAGGGACTATTATACAATACCTCTGCGGTCTCATTCTGTTGTGGCCTCTTTATAATAGTTCAGATATTTTGTTTTATAAAATAACATGGAATCTAACCCATTTCATTGAAAATGTTGTTTTATGGGGTCATGGCTTCAGATAGTTTCTCCTGCCAAGAGGTAACTAGGCATCTGGTGAGAAAGGACTCAGGAAAGGGCTGAGAATGTATTTGCTAACCGCAGTTTGACCACCCTGAACCCATTCAGTAGGAGAGATTTGAAAACCACGTGTCAACTCTTTTGTTTGGAGACATTTCTGCATATTAGGGAAACATACACATGACCTACTTGGCCACTCATTAACTTTCGTTCTCAAAGTAAACCGTCATTATAAATCTTGACTTTTTCCTATACCAGATTTTTTTTTTTTTTTTTTTTGTAAAATGAGAATACAAGGTTACTTCTATGCATCTGGAAATAACAATTAATCTTTGCAGGAATATGAATTTGTTCCTAGAATATCATTTAGTTACTGCTCACTTTGCCCTATAAGATAAGCCTTCTTCTTGTACTGTCCTTGTGATGACCCTGTTTTTCTCCATCACAGTATGTCATTTGATCCTTGACTTAAAGGGTTTATATATTAATATATTCCAGGGGAGTCTTAGCCATCTGCTCTTTTCTCATTATTTCTAAATAATCTTTTCATTTTCTCCTATGTTTCTTTCTCTGTGTGATCAGTCTTTGGTTTCTTAAATTTGTGTTTTTGCTTTTGTTGTTTTGGAATTGAAATCAGCAGCCCAGCTTGAGTTTTAGAGGTTTTATTTCTATGCATTAAGTGGCCCTATGGTCAAATTTACTGCTCTGCATTGTTAAGAGTTTGACTAATTATTTTGGTCATCTTTCTTCATCTTGCTTTCTTGAAAGTCAATAAGTGATTTCATTTATTTGTCAACTTCTTGTTCTGTATGATCTCTATTGGGGCTTAGCCATGTTGTTTCTAGAGACAGACTAAGTCATGAGTTTGTGTTAATGTTGCTTAATGTCTAATTCATCATTTAGCTAATAAAGCCGTGAGACCCATGTGGTAGAAACAGTTTTACAACTACAATTTGGTCAAAGGCATTCAGATAGATTGTGTAAATTGGATTTTTTTCTATCAGAAATGAGATTTTCTGTTGAAGCTCACTTTGTTGTTGTTGTTGTTTTTATCCGCGGGATATTAGCAGAAAAGAAATGCTCCTGTTCTCATTTCTCGTGGGTAGACAGTGAACAGTGAAGGCAATTTCCACGCTGTAAAAACTACTCATTAACTTGAAAATGGCCACAATACCAAAACTGCTAAATATTCTAAATCCCTGAACAACAATATCCTGAGCATCAGTCATGACCTGCCAACGACTACATAATAGTAACGTTGTAAGTTCTGTCTTTAGCAAACAAAAATACAAACAGAAGAGCTTTTTGTTGTCTCTGTGACTTTGAACTCTTCGGCCATCTCCGTGCCTCTACATATATCAGATGGACAGCATTGGGGTGTCACTATCTCTTTGTTATTCAGAGGCCACATTGGTTTAAGACAATATTATCACATTGTCTCAAAACATTTGCTCATCTTCTTGCTTGGGAGAACGAGTAACACTGAAGTAACAAATTGAGAACTTTTAATATTTGCAAGAACTCTGGGGTTGTTGTTGTAAAGATTTGATAGGTAATCTCTCCCCAAATTGTTTTTTCTGTAACTAAGGTCTGTGCTTATCACATGTCCCACTGAAGGCAACTTAAAAGCTTCTCTAGCTTTTATAAAAATATGACAGGTAGATTTTCTGTAATGTCCAGTTTACTCAGTTTTTATCAACAAGGAAAACAATCAGTAACATATGTAGCCTCACATTCAGTGTTAATTGTAATTGAAAAAACTTTAAAACCACTCCTATCTTCACCCTGCCAATATCTTCTGCAGGAAGGGCTTCATTTTTAAATACTGTCTTTTTTTTTTTTTTCAGATGTAGGTGGGCATTGGGAATTGAGCCCAGACTTTTGCACTGAGATACATCTTAAGCCTATTTTTTGATTTTTATTTTGAGACAGGGTCTTACTGAGTTGCTAAATTTCCCAGCTGGGCTCGAACTTGTAATTTCCTGCCTCAGCCTGCCAGAGCACTGGGATTATAGATAGGCGCCACTGGTCCTGGCTTTGTCTCATTTTTCAAAGAGGCCTGAGAATTAGTCAATAAATGCCCCTATCTTGGATGAATTACAGATGTAACCGCGGAAATATTTGGAAACACAGTTATCAGCAACTGGTGTAAGTATAAAAAGTGTTGCCTCTTAATAACGGCTTTAGCAGGGGCTCCTTCTATGACCCTAAATAAGTCGTGGGAATCCTGATGCCTCTGTTTCTCTTCATACAACAACAAGCAGCGACATTCAATATGTAGGACTGTTGGTCGTGCTTTACTGCCAGGATTTTTTTTTTTTTTCTTTACAGTGTCAGAGGTTATTTAATGCTGAAAGTCCGGTTAATTCTATCAAAAGTTCTGTGTAATGATTCATTCAACAAACATTTGTTGAAACCTGTTACTATTAGGCACTGGGCCCAGTGTGGTGCAGAATCCTGAGTTATGGAAAATGGGGCTCCTGCCTGACCTTTTAACATGAGGTCACTTATGTGCCATAAGTATGGTGGGAGGACTGGCATTATACCCAGCTACAGGGGTCACGAATGCAGTCATGGCAGAGGCACGGTTTGGAGTAGTCTTGGAAGAACAGAGGGGAAGATAATCCAGACAGAGGGGATCAACCAGGTAAAGACCAAAACAGAAAACTGATGTTTGGGGAGTTGAGTGTGAAATCCAGCTGGCTGATGCAGAGTGTGAGTTGTGGAGAAATAGGCTTAAAAGTCAGTGAGGAGTTTAGACTTTTGTAACTGTCAGAAATCTAGCCATAACAGAAATAACACCATCAGTCTATATAAGTAAGAAATTTGGTAGAGTGAAAGAAACCTGGTGAGAGAGAACTTTTTAGAAACTGTTGAAATACTGAAGGCATGAAGTGATAACGGAAAAGAAAGCCCGTGATGGTGTTGCTCAGCTTGCCATCAGATTGCCTGGACTAAATTGCAGTGGAAAAAAGAAGTTTCAGTTCCAAACTTTTTAAGACAAAAGATGATGCTTGAATATTACTATAGTAATATTGTAATTGTTTAAAAATAATATTAAGCATAATCACTTAGCTAAATTGACAATTTTTTTTTAAATTTGAGTGAAGTGCAAGTGAAAGTTTACCATGCGTTTTTTTCCTTTCCTTTCCCTTTCTTTCTTTCTTTCTTTTTTCTCTCTTGGGGGAAGGGGAAGTTGTTCTGAATTAGTTACTGTCTTATTCACAACCACGTCTTTTATGACTAGCACATAGTAGGACCTTTAAAAAGTATTTGTTGGTTGGAGCTGGGCCTGGTGGCACAGGCCTGTAATCTCAGCACTCAGGGAGGCTGAGGGAGGAGGATAACAAGTTCAAGCCCAACTGGGACAATTTAGCGACTTAGTGAGAATCAAAATGCGCTGGGAATGTACCTCAATGTGAAGGCCCTGGGTACGATTCCCAGTACCAAACAAAAAACTTATTAGGTGAAACACGAATCTATTGAATCACTTAGGAGAAGAATGAATATGGAGTCCACTGAGAGATGCCCGGTGAACATGGCCTCTGTGTCTGTACTGCAAGTCAGGTCCAGTTTTTCTTCCAGTAGTGATGAGGGTTGTGTATGCACATGTAGCAATTTCCTCCCCCAGCCACGTTTTAGCCTAGATTTGACGGCCCACAGCTTGCTGATTTTTACTATCCAGATGTTGCCTTCCAATGCTTTTTGCCTTATATAAAGATTTAAAATTTTGGCAGAGTGGCTACTGTTGAATATTATTTTAAAACAATTAGTGTAATAAAGTAGTACCATTAGAACACTTTGTGTTTGTACAGTAATGCTTGAAATTGAGCTTGACAGCAGGCAGTGAGCTCCCGAAGCAGGTATTCTTGAGAGGATGGTTACTCCTAGGAAGGTCAGAGTCAAGCACAAAGTCATGATCACCAAAAAGGCAATTTGTGAAAAAGAAAAAAAGTGACTGATCAACAAAATGCACATACTTAAAGTTTAGTCAATAACTCTTGCTCTAGGTGTACAGTGATATTTTTGAAATCTCAGAAAGTTTGAGCATGGAAAGGCAAAGGAAATGTCTATGAGAGCCCATGCACTAACACTTGATAAGAAGTCAGTAACTGCAGTTTGGTCCCAGCAAAATCTTGGAAAGAAAAGTAAGAACATTAAGAAAATAATCTCAAGATGGAACTTAAGTCAGCCGAGATCTTCTCCATCTTCATCTCTGTTCTTCAATAGTGATGTTCGGAGCAAAACTCAGTCTCAACAAAATGGTGATTATTTCCTTTCAGAATGAAGGATTCTCCACAATCGTCAGTAGCCAATATATGATTCAGGTTGGGCAACTAGCTCTTCTTTCAAAATCAGGAAAAGTACTGAACATGGTGATATATGCCTATAATTTCAGCACATGGGAGGCTGAGGCAGGAGGATCGCAGAGTGGAGCCTGGCCAGGGCAAGTTAGTAACTTAGTGAGACCTTTACTCAAAATCCACAATAAAAATAAAAATGCGCTGGGGATGTATCTCCGTGTGAAGGCCTTGGATTCAACTCCCTTTAACACAGTAAAAGCAGGAAAAATACCTAGAACATACTTAAAATTTTTAAGTGATTTTAAATATTTGAAGTATTGAGCTAAGTAGTCAGCACTCAGCAATGATTGCCATAAAATCATTATGTAACTTACATATGTTAATGGGCAGCTGACAGGGAAGATAAAAAACAAGACTGTCTCTTCTTTTCTCCAAATTCTCAAGGCCTTTGGTAGCACGTGACATTTACTCCATCTTTGAATTGATAAAATATACTTAGTAGTGGGGCATAGCTCAGTGGTTAGAGTGCTTTCCTAGTGTGAACAAGGCCCTAGGTTTGATCCCTCAGCACCTCATAAAGATTGGACAGATGTGGTGGTGCACGCCTGTAATCCCAGCACTGGGGGAGGCTGAGACAGGAGGATTGCTGCGAGTTCCAGGCCAGCCTGGGCTACAGACTGAGATCTTATCTCAAAAAACAAAAACAAAAACAAAAACATTTAGACATAGCTTGATTATCTCTGCAAAATTTTCTCATTCTCTCTCTAGAGTAATGTAAGAAAAACTGGAATTGCTTTCAAGTCAGAGAATATAAAAACAGAAAAAGGAGAAAGAGGAGGAGGGGGCGAGAGAAAGAGGAAAAAAGGAGAAGGAAAGAAATGAAGAGACAACTGTTGAACAAAGCTTTTCATTTTGAAATACTTCAGCTCTAATAATACATATGAAACAAAACCATTCTAAAGTTGTAATGACTGAAATAATATACTAACGAAAAGGTTTGATACAGAGTGAGACCCCCCAAGAGAGAATTATAGGGTGTCATTTCTATCCCACATTTCCATTATAAACTCCTCTGCTTCCAAAGTACTTGCTTGTCCACTGTCCATAGCTCCCAAACAGCTGGCAAATCCAAGGGTCCCCTGCTCCACCCCTCACATGTGTGCATGTGCAGGAGAGGTAAGATGTGTTCACTGTTGGAAGCAGGATCCATGTCTTTTTTCTTTTTCTCATTTCTTGTTTGGTGTCTGTCTTCTTTCAGGGAACAGAATTTTATTTGTTCACGTATGTATCACTGTGGCTTAGCAATACACACCATATGAGGCAAAAGTACTCTTAGGAGAATGTGTTGCTGTCGTCAGAAGGGTTTCGAGCATGATCACCTAGTCGTCTTAGCACTTCCTTCCCATTGACTTGTGTTGACTCCCTTGTCAAAGTCCCTGTGGACATCTCATTCCCTTCTTAATATTTTCTTTCCTCTGTGGTACCAGGGATTGAACCTAAGGCCTTTACACTGAGCTCCATCCCCATCCCTTGTTTAGTTTATATTTTTATTATTTCATTTTTTTATATTGAGACAGACTCTCAATAAATTGCCCAGGCTGGGCTCAAACTTGTGACCCTCCTGTCTCAGTTTCCCAGAGAGCTGACATTACAGATCTGTACCCAGCTTCCTCTTTGTTCCTTCTCCAGTGTCCAGTGCATGTGAGGAGGTGCTTCTTGAATGCTATACTTTCTTTAATTAGACAGAACAATTCAATTCAATGCACTGTCCTATTTCGATGACTGCCAGAAAGCTAACGGGTACTTTTTTTTTTTTTTTAAAGACAGAGTCTCTGTACTTCAGGCTGGTCCTGAATTCACTATGGAACCCAGGCTGGCCTGAACTGACAGCAGTCCTTCTACTTCTGTCTCCCATGTGCTAGGATTACAGGTATGAGGTACCATGATCAGCTTATGTGGTGCTAGGGAATCAAACCCAGGGCCTCATGGTTGCTAAGTAAGTGCTCTAACCACTGCAATATGCCCCCAGTCCCTCACACGTCCATTTTGGATACAGCAATTAAACTTAATCTAGATTTTTTGAAGGTTGTCATATAATTAGTCCCATCATCCCTCCTTCCCCATTGTGTCTATGGTGGTTTTTAGGCTTACTGTCATGATCGTGATGGAAAAGCACCTTTTTTTGTAATTCATCTCCAAGCTTGTTGGAAGAACGTAGCTGTATAACTAGCAAGAGAGCAAGTCAGCAAGGGGAGAAGCAAATTCTAATTTGTGATTTCTTCTTTGCAGCTTATTAATTGAGCGATTTTCCCCTGGACATGTACACTAGGCATTCCAGTACTGAAAACTGGGAATCTCAGTTTAAAGAGGCTTCATGTGATACTCGGGTTTGATCATTACACACCATATGCATGAGTTACTACGTCACATTGTGTCCATAGATACATGCATTTATTATGTATCAATCTAAAAAAAGAAGCAAGCAGACAAGAAACTAAATGCAGCAGAGCCTAACATAGAAAGGAAAGGTGAAAAATACTTGGAATTCCTTGCATAGGTGTTTATTTGTTCGCTATGAAAAGGAGGAGGGCTGAGGATGTAGTTCAGTGGCTGGCATGTCCAAGGCGCTGGTTTGATGGTTAAGCTTAATTGTGTGAACTTGACTGGCTTGCAGCCACCTAAGGGAGTCGTAAAGCACACCTCTGGGTGTGTCTGGGTGGGTCATGGAAGCATGCAAGACCTTAGGTGTTATGTCTGGTTCTTCATTTCTTCCTCTCTGGCACTGTTTTCCTTGTCTGCTTGTCATTGCCATTAACTAAGCATTTTTTTCTGCCAAGCCCTTCTGCCATGATGTTTCTGCCTTGGAGCAAGAAAAAACATGGACTGAATCCCCCAAAACTGTGAGCCAAATTCAAACTCTCCTCTTTTAAGTTGTGGATGTTGAATATTGTGTCCCACCAAAGAGAAAGTGACTGATACAAAAGATTGGTCCTGGAGAAGTGGAGTTGCTCTGACAGTATCTGACCATATGGTTCTGAGTTCCAGTCTCTATCCCAAGCCTCTTTGTGTGGAGCTTAAATCAGTAGAGTATCACACTGGGGTTTGAGGCTTGTGACAGTTGAACTTAATGATGTCAATTTGACTGGCTTGGGAGCTTCACAGGAGATTAGCAAAACACACTTTAGGGTGGGTCTGGATAGGTCATGGAGTAACATATGGGTAACATATGTGGTCGCTGGCCCCTTCCCTCTCTGGGACTCTTGTCTGCTTCCTGCTGCCGTGAACTAGCAGTTTTTCTCCATCACACACTTCCACCATTGCTGTTCCTGTCTGGAGCTGGCTGATCACAGACTGAATCCTCCTTTCCTTTAAGTTGTGAGTGCCTTGTATTTTGTCCCAGAGGTGAGAAAGCTGATTGATACACCTGGGTTCTATCCCCAGCTTCACAGGAAAAGAAAACAAAACAGAGAAAGATAAAGGGAAAATGTTTTCTGAGATGCACTTTTTCCCTTCTTGCTTCCAGTGTGGTGATCTGTGTATTTGGTGCTTGCCCTGAGCATTGGTATCTATTGGTATTTCAGCTTCTGATCCTCCATGCTGTTCACTGGGGTCAGCATTGAGTTGCTTGTTCATTTGTGGTGAAAAGTACTTTCTTCTTTTTAGTTTGCATTTTTCCAATATGTATTTTAGTGAAGGGATTTGAGCTTCTGCAGTGAGTAAAGGTATCCATGTATGGAAAGCCGAGGGAAATTTATTAGAAAATCCTTTTTTTTTATGTTTGGGTACATAGAAGGTCGTCTTAGTTACGTTTTTATTGCTGGAACAGAATACCCAGTACTCATTTAGAGGAGGAAAGGTTTATTTTAGCTCATGGTTTCAGAAGGTTTCAGTCCATGCGTGGGCATCTGGCAATGTGAAAAGGTTTGGCAGAGGCCTAACCAAAAGCTGTTTGAAACATCACAACAGGCAGCAGAATGAACAAAGGATAGAACTAGTGGGGAAGTTAACTCTTCCAGGTCAAGCCCCAGTGGTGCACCCCTTTCAGGTCAAACTTCAATGATCTACCTTTTCCCGGTCATTCTCCACCTCTAAACAGCACAGGAAATCAACGAATTAGCCCTCATGATCCAAACCATAACACAAGCACTCAGGAGGAGCTTGTAGAGAAATGTAAACAACTTGTGATCACAGCTCACACACCTCCTTACGATTAGTGCTCATGGTTCCACCAAAAATGAATGTTTTTGAGGAGTAATAGAATAGATCTTGAGAAACTTAATCTTTTATTTTATAGTGACTTGTACTGAGTTTATTTTCCTTTTTTTTTTTTTTTTAGCATGACAGCCAACATTAGTGATGTCAGAGACAGGGAAATATGATATCCAAATCCCTTTTTACTGTGACCTTTTAGAAACTGAATTATTGTTAACAAAAGAAAATGTTCAGTAAATAGCTAAATCTATCATGGGATAGGACCAGATTCCCCCAGAAAAGAGGTTCTCGGAATGTATGGTGGCAGACCAGCTTCACCTGGACACTGCTAGCAGTGGAATCTCAGGCCCCACCTCACACTTGCTGAATCAGATGGGTGAGGGGTTGGGGTACACTGTCCATCTTGCCGAAAGAAACTCTCCTGGTGAATCTGAAGAATGTTAGAGTTTGAGAGCCAAAGGTTTAGAGGAAACCGTAATAGTTCAGGAGGGTGTCCATTAAAGATGATGTTTCAAGACTTTTGAATCTTCACCTCTTGCTCTCACAGCACTTCTTCATTTCCCGCCTCTTGTTCCAATGATTTTTTTCTTGGGTTGTTGTTTATATTCTGATTGGGTGAAAGGGAATGGTATCTGTTCTGGAGGATGTATAGATCTTTGGGAAGCTTATTATATGTCTCCCCACAAGGAAGCATCACCATGCTTATTAGCTGAGTAAAGCTTCTCAAAAATTCTACAGGCAAGACAGCAGTTTAACTGGGCCCATTGGCACAGGCCTATAGCCCAGCACTATAGGAGGCTGAGGCAGGAGAACTGCAAGTTGGAACCCAACCTGGGCAATTCAGCAACTTGGCGAGACCCTGTCCCAAAACCAAAACTGGGCTGAGGATATAGCCCAGTGTGAAGGTCCTGAGAGTGGTCCACGTGATGGGCTGAGAATCACGTTGGGGTCTAAATGTGTGAAGCCAAAGAGAAATAAAATTAATAAAAATTATTTTATTCTTCTGTCATAACCCCTTAGAAAGATTAGCAACATTTTTTTATCTGTCCCCAAAGCATCATTGTGGGTGTTTCTAGCTGACACAATGTGCAGTCCAAGTTGGTCCTGAACTCACTAGGTAGCCCAGACTCGCCTCAAACTCACAGCCATCCTCCTAGCTCAGGCTCCTGAGTGCTGGGATTACAGACGTACACTACAACACCTGGTTTATGTGGTGCTGGAGAATCGAACCCAGGGCCTTGACTTTTAACCACTGAGCTATTCCTCCAGCCCCTGAACCTACAAAATTTCATATGCAGCAAATGGGAGGAGAAGACGAGAGTGTGTGTGTGCGATATTAAAAGTTTTATATTTTATACGTTAATCGTGGCTTCTAAATCTTGCTTATTAAGTAGAAAAATGTGTGAAAACACTTTATTTTCTAAGCAGTTTTATAATGAGAATCAATTCTTACTATTTTACCAATTTACATAAATAACATTTAAAATCTTTTTTGCTGTAATTAATCATTTGTATTTCAGGCACCAGTAGCACCTTTGTTTGAGTCTATTCTTTATTATTGTTTTGTTATCCTTCTAATTTACCAAAAATAAATGACTTATCTGAATTTGTAATCATTTTAATGTTACAAATAAAATATAACAGTAATTACGGCAAAGGTAGAACAAAAACAGCATCAATTGAAGAATGTGACGCTCCCTGCTTGTTCACGTGATAAAAATCTTTGCAGTGTATTATCCTGATGTGAAGTTTTGTTGTGCTAAATCTTTTCCTACTCTTTGTGGTACTGGGGAACAAACCCAGGGCCTTCACACGGAGCTATACCTCCACTCCATTTTTTTACCGGGTGTTTGATACCGGGTATCAAATTGATTTTGATACCGGGTATTGCTGAGTTGCCAAGTTGCCCAGGCTAACCTCAAACTTGCAATCCTCCTGCCTCAGCCTCCCAAAGTGTTGGGATCACATACCTGGTTCATTTGATGTGCCAGGGATGAAACCGGGGCCTCCTTACTTGCTAGGCCAGTGCTCTACCACTGGGCTCCACCCTCAGCTCTCCTCATACTAAATCTTCAAGCTTGTGATGGTGAAATAATATCTGTAGATTAGATAAACTAGTGTCCTATGTGGGCACTGGTTTTCTTTTTTCTTTTCTTTCGTTTCTGGTTGCAAAGAAAACTCTTAGTTATTTTCAAGGATGAGATAAAAGTCTGAACCCGCTCCTTTACCCTCTGTCCTTTTACCTCCATACCAGTGAGGTGTGGGGACGGTTGCTGCTTGACAATCATGCCCAAATCTGCTAAGACACGTGTCCTCAGTTTTCTAACATTATGTATAAATTCCATATAAATTCCCTCTGTCGGTACATGATAACACGTCACTCGTAATCAAAAACTAGGTGTAATGTATTACCTCTTCTGGAGGAATACAATGACACAAAAAATGACACAAAATAGGTATAATTTGTCAGACTGTTTATAGTTAATTCTCAGTAGGGATTTTAATTTTATTATGAAGAACTAATAAAAATAAGAAAACGTACTTTTTACACTTGACACTATTTTATTTGCAAAGCCTCTGAAATGTTGCTCTGGCCTACATTATTTCCAAGATGCAGGAATTATTTCTAGAAAGGTTAATTAACAAAATTGGAAAATAATTTGCCCATGACCTAGGAAGCAATGAGAATTCAGAGTCCTTGAACCGCAATTTAGTATCTTTCTAATGAAATACTGTGTATTTATATTGAAATTTATTCTTTGTCTATGAACAAATACACCAGAAATCAGAATACAAATAATTTCTAATCCATATTCATATAATATGGGTTTATTTGTTTTTGTTATTATTTTCACTTTTTTCCATACAGACTGGAGATATGACCCCAGAGCCTTCACTGATTCCCCAGCCCTTTTTATTTTTATTTTTTATTTTTGAGACAATGACTTGCTGTCACTAAGTTGCCCAGGCTGGGCTTAAACTTGTGATCCTCCTGCCTCAGCTTCCCAGACAGCTGAGATTACAGGTGTGTGCCACAAGACCTGGTTTATATGTCATGTTATATTGTCTTTAAAAACATAAATACATGTTAAGATCCCTCTGCACAGTTTTTTCAACACGCATGCTCCCTGCTCTTATCAGTAAATGTCTATAATAATTCATATTTTAATAGTTGTGAAAAATCAAAATGAAAAATTACAGAATTGTGTAGGGTAGAATGTCTCTGCTATCGGCGTGCTTACATGATACAGTACATACGCATTTGTATTTTTAAATCTTTTGTGAGACTGACAAACAAGCATTAACTCTCGTTCACAGACCAAGTCAAATTCGCGTTCTAGGCCCAGAGGTTACTCCACAACACACTTTGCACTCTCTAAGGGTATATCTGTTCTATGGCCACATAACTAAAATCTCCATTGAACTTGACCTTTCGGTGGGATGGTCATCCCGCGGTATGTATTTTTGTGTGAGTTCTCATTTGCTTCTGTTCTCAGGGGAATGAACTGTGTCAGATGAACACTTTGTACCATTTTGCGACAAGATAAATCTTTGGTCATCATGAGGGGGCTTTCTCTACCTAGCGATAGTGACAAATGTCCTGCACTCCAACACTTGTTATCTGAGTAAAAAGTAGCACTTCTGTGGGTGTTTCTCCTAGGGCAGCACAGTGGTTACAAAATGCACAGACCAACTCTCCTGGAGCCCTCTACCTTCTCCATTGGTTCTCTGTCTCCATTGGATATTACTAGAATGTTCCTTTGCTGAGGAAATAGTGGTTTGTACTTAAGCTCTCATAAGCTTACCAACTCCTGGGAGTTTGGCACTGCTGTCTGTCTCTCTCTCTCTCTCTGTGTGTGTGTGTGTTTGTGTGTGTGTGTGTGTGTGTGGTACTGGAGATTGCCTGCAAATTTCACATTGAGCTATAATACCCATCCCCTTGTTACTATTTATTTGAGATGGACTCTCACTTTGGCACTAACTTACCCAGGCTGGGCTCAAACTTGTTATCCTCCTGCCTCAGCCTCCTAGAATGCTGGGATTACAGGCCTGCACCACCACATGCATCTTGGTACGGCTTATTTCAAACTGACTGGCAAAATGCAATTCTGCAAATATTTACCGGAAAACTGTCGTGTTTGGGTCTCAAATGTCCTTCAGATAGGTATCTTTTTGAAGGTTTGACCCACAGCTGAGGATGCTATAGAAAGGTGCTGGAAATTAAGAGGGGTGAGACCTAGTCAGAAGCTGCAGGTTCCTGGGATGAGCAATGAGCCAGCCCATCATGCCCTGAAACCTCTGGACCCATGGGCCAGGAATACCATCCCCCTTTCAGTTGTGTGTGGCAGGTATGTTGTCCTAGCAAGGCTAACGCAGCTTTGCTAAGAGACTCCGCTTCAGGAGGGATGGAATACTAATTTTCACACTTGGTTACTTTGTCTGTTTTCAAGTCTCCCAGTATCCCAGGCACTTTACAAAATATACCACTACTGGGCATGTTTGCTCACCAAATAGTTTCTGGACCCACCTATCAGCCAGTTCGTGTGCCATCATTGGCATAATCTCAGAGGGAAAATGGTGACCCAGATGGTAGAAATATTTGAAATAGCTCCTTGGTTTATCTCTGTGAAGTGTTACAAGGCAATGAACTGTACTGTTTCTGAGAATGTGGATGTTGGATTCAGAGCAGTAGGTTCGTATCCCAGCCATGCTACATTCTTCATTCTGTCTGATCAGGCGTGTCCTCCCCATCTCACTTGCCCTCAGTCATGAAGATTAAAATGAGGTGATGAGCTGAGGGCACCTTCGCCAGTGCCTGACACGTGGGGAGTACACAGTGAAATTATCCTGCAGTGTCAGGTGGAAAAAATGCACACTGTACCACCGTCCTCTGCACACTCTGCAGATGCCTCCCATCAGTTTTGCTCTTCTGACTACTTTCATCATATTAATGACAAATATGATTTCACAGGGAT
This sequence comes from Ctenodactylus gundi, assembly GCA_004027205.1. Taxonomy (NCBI): domain Eukaryota; kingdom Metazoa; phylum Chordata; class Mammalia; order Rodentia; family Ctenodactylidae; genus Ctenodactylus; species Ctenodactylus gundi. Next base: position 450,808 of record PVKB01000593.1, on the reverse strand, counting down.
TTTTATCCTGGTCTCCAAATATATGTCGATAATCATCCCATACCAAGTGACTTAAGGTGAAATTATATGTGCAATTTTTCTACAGCACGTTCACAACTGGTCTAAATTAGTTCCTATCTGAGGGGTCACTTGACCTTATATGGTACACTCACTAAAGAATTGCTCCATGAGCTATAGTAGAAAAATAAGTGTAGGGCTGGGGCATAGCTCAACAGTTAAAGCACTCATTTCATTTATTACAAAGACATTTTCTAATCTAACCCTGGATTTTAAGGAATACACAACAGAGCTTGAATAGGTTTATTTTTATTTTCCTCACCAAAACAAGAGTTTTGCTTATTAAAAGGCATAGAGTAGACTATTGCCATGGCCCAAATGACCCAGTAGTCACTTTATTTTTAATAGAAGGTATGCACATTTTTAATGAAACTGTTCTAGTCATCCTCATAAATTTTGTTCAGCTATTTACACTGACATATTGAGTATGATTGAAGTATTTTTAAGTTTCCCCATGTTTATTAAATGTGTATACGTGATACACAATGGTTACATTGGACTTGAGAATTCTGTGCACTGCATATTTCATCAACTTCACAATCCCTCTCCCTCCCCCACCTATCCTTCCTCAGTGTGTCACTCGCTCAACTCTACTATTTATATACATTCTGAGTTTCTCATATTAGGGACACCAGGCAATATTTAACAGTCTAACTCACTTCACAAAGCATGATGGTCACAAGTAGTGTCCACTTCTGAACAAATGACTCAAATCTGTCTTTATATCAGGGTAGTACTCTATTGAGTACAAATACCACATTTTTTGTATCTATTGGTCTGTTGACAGGTATTTTGCCATTGTCCACAATTTAGCTCTTATTAGTTACGTTCCTGTAAACATGAGTATACATGGATCTTTGTTACATTTTAAAATGAAAACCTCCCTTAGGCACTGTATTTAAAACAATTCCATTTCTAGTTATAATATTTGTAGGTGCTTTGTTTAGATCTTTGAGTACTAGTAAGAGTTTCATTAACAAGCTTGCTATATTTACTAAATCAGACCGGAAAGAGATCACATTTTTAAAAAAAGAAGAAATTGCTATAATTTCATTTAGAACTTTGCCAATTCTGTTCACATCCCCAAGAAACACTTTGGGTGACAATCAGTACATTTGGTCGATGTTCAGGCTAAGCAGAATAGACCTTTATTTTTGAAAGAGAAAGAATTCATATTAAAAATTGCTCATTTTCACATATACAGAAACAAAACCAGATATGAAGTTGGCCTAGTTTTCAGATGCATTTTAAAAGAAATCACTTGGCAAAAAAAAAAAAAAAATGCTGATTTATTTAAATACCCGGTACTCTTTGATTTTGGAGTTTACATTGTGGATTTGTGTGATACTTTGAACTGCAGTTCTAACGCAAGTTAACACAAAGATTTCAGTAAAACTTTTGGTGATAAGTATATACCATCACAAACAAGATGAAGCCTTATCGCATGCCTTAAAGTATTTTGCAGTTCTTGGCATGGAAGAAAATTTTCTGCTTGAAAATTGCATTTTTGTTAGTAGCTTGGTAATTTGGTGAAAGTAGGAGAAAAAGGCTTAAAGTGAATACATGCATTTGTATGTGGGGTTTAAATATGATCTTACACTTAGGGATTTAACAAGAATGTACAAACAGCCATTTTAATGTCTTTTAAATTTCTTTATTTGAAAAAAAATTCATAGTTAGCATCTTTGTGTTCCTGATTATATTTCTTTAGACAAAATCCTTCTTCCCAACTTGCCTTCTACTTTAGAACAGGAAATTTAATTTTGCCAAGTAGAAACCTTAAAGTTGAAACTCAGTGCACAACTTAAACTCTTAGGAATTTAGGGAATTGCCAAATTCCTCCCAACTTCCTATGTTTTAGTACAGTGAACGGTCACTTGAGACCCTTAACTCATGGAGAACCCAAAGTACCTGGCTTGGTTTCAAGAGACAGAAGTCGCAGTGTAATAAAGCCAGTTGGGCAGACAAGACCTGAAGCTCTTGTTTCAGGAGTTGCTTGAGTGAAGCTCAAACTGAAGAAGAGAGCCACAGCCGCCACTGGGAAAGAGATTAGTGAATTTTCCAGCTTGGGAAAGGATGCTGCCCAAGATGAGTGTGAGGTGCTATTGTACAGCAATCGTGGGAAAAATATTTGTTAGAAACATTTGAACACAACAGCCTATTCTTTGGAGTTCAGTCTGTTTCAATTTAGGAGAGAATATCAAAGTGAAAGTGTGAAGAGATAAGAATTTGACGTACAAAACGCCAAACAAGCTGGGCTCCTTGTGTCACAGGCCTGTAATCTCGGCAGTTTGGGAGGTGGAGGCAGGAGAATCGCAAGTTTGACCCTCGGCAGTTTAGTAACTTAGTCTCTATTTCAAATCCACCATGAAAAGGGGCAGGTAATGTAGCTCAGAAAGAAGGCCTTCTGTACTATCTCCGGTACTGCAGGGCAGAGAGAGAGAGACAGACAGACACAAAGAAAAGAAGGAAGGAGGGAGGGAGGGAAGGAAGGAAAGAAGGAAGGAAAGGAAGGTAGGCAGTGCACTTTGGCAGGAGCTTCAGTTCCTTTACCTATAGCAAGAGGGAGATAAATTAGGTCAGAGATGTCACAAGATGTTGATGAAAGGGGGTGGCGAGCTTCTACTATTAATATTGGGAACTGATGCCTTGAGAAAAGCGAGCAGATTCTGTTTTGGTTTTTTAACTGTAGGACATGTGAGAAGCTTTATCATACTCTCACAGACTGTGGGTCTCCACGGGAGGAATACAGTATATGACTTCTCACCATTTGACCAGGAGTCCTCCCCTGGAGTCTGTGGTCTGGTGTACTCTCAGGAAAGTGCTGGACTAAAAGAGCTCTAAGAGCCTCCTTGCTTTATCATGAGTGTTTCTGTGATATGTCTATATGTGTACAAATCTCCCCAGCACAGTACAATTTCATTCATCCTGACCATACCAATTCAAAATCTTTGATAATTCACATGGCAGTTTTTATTCCTAGTGAATAAAATCTAGATTCAGGACTGTGTTTTCACATTGATGCCTAAACCTTCAGCACTGTGGGGCTTTGGTGGACTGCCATTTTCCCCAAATATGTTATGGGATTCGTGCCCCTAAACTTTTCCTTCTCTTTTAATATGACTAAGTGAGGAATAACTTTAAAAGATGGTAGTGCAAAAATGGCTATTCATCTCTGTTTTTTTGAATATGTGTTTGCATAGATTATTATTTGTATGTAGAGAAACAGGATGCTAAGCATTTTCCTGGGCTTTAATGGTTGACTTTTCTTTAAAAATAGTTTGTATATTCTACATACGGATCTGAAGAAAAAGTTAGAGAAGCCTCATCTCTATGTAACAGTCCATATTCTCAAAAAACTTGTATAATTTTTGAGACAAAGTCTTGCTCTATAGCCCAGGCTGGTCCTGAATTCACTAGGTAGCCCAGTAGAGCCTTGGACTCAAGGCAATCCTCCTGCTTCAGCCTCCTGAGTGCTGGAATTGCAGGTGGGCGTCACCACTCCCTGCTTTTGTAATGTGGTGCTGGGAAATTGAACTCTAGGCAAGCGTTTTAATTGCTGTGCCATTCCTCCAGCCTCATATCTTTGGAGTCAGGTTAGGAATGTAGCTCAGCGGTGGGACACTTGCCTAGCTTACACGTGGTCCTGGGTTCCAGTACCGGGGGAAAAATGGAGATCTGCTTCAGACACCGTGTCCACCTTCATCCTGACCTGAAGGGGGAGCTCCAGCAGTCACCAGCAAACTCCTAAAAGATCTCCTGGACATCTTTTAGTCCAGTTTTGCCACTGGCTGGGAAGGTGGAGCGTGGGATGAGGTAAGTGATTGGTGTGAAGCTTTTGGTGGGAGGAGCTGTGGCATGAAAAATAGCCTTCCCCAAGAGTCAACTTCCCTCAGTTCCTTGCAGCTCGTCAGGTAAGCTGGGTCTCAACTCTGGGCAACTGATGGGGTGAATACATGGAGGGAACTACTCAGGACCTTACAGTAAGGGAAGTAAAATGGGGTTTGGAAGATTTGCCTTTATTTAGCTCAACTCATGAGGGCAGGACTGATAAGGACAGGGTTGCCAGATAGAAGAGAGCGCGGGGCATACTTAAAAAATCATTGTTTATCTGAAATTCAAATTTAGTTGCGAGTCCCGTGTTCTTGTTTGACAAATTTGACATCCGTAGAGGAAATTCCAAGCAGAATCCCTTGCTACGCTGCTCGGGTCCTTTTTGTTCTAGCTTGTGACTTACTGTGGAAGATGCTGGAAGACGTGTCCTGGCAGAGGGACTGAGGGGAACTTAAGGGCAGGAAATCAGATTACGTGACTTTTATGTGTGTTTTATTTCTTGAAGTAACAAGTCGAATGCCATTGCTTTTCTTTTTTCTGTTTTTCATGGTGTTTTATGTGAGCTGCCCGTCAGCTGCTCTAGTTTGTGATACTATCGGGCAGTGTCTTTTGACTTTAGGCAACTTGGAAACAATGTGACTAATTGTCTTAGAGGTTTTAATTTGATGGTGGGGGGGCTGTTTTGTAAACAGAGACAAGCATTCTTGATAAACTGATTATTGACCAAGCATCCAGTTAATATGTTTCTAAAGGCACTTGATTAGAACAGAGGCAAAAAGTGTATGTGGGGTCGAGGGTGCTGGAAGTCCGTTTAGGCTGTTAGTGGAGCAGATTTACTAGCCCTGTGAATAGCCACTAGGATTTTTAATGTTATTTGCTATTCAGAATTTTTCAAAAGAAATTTTAAGCTCATGATTATTTGAAAATAAAATGTTCAATGTGGCTGATGCTGAGCGTGGGCTCGGCACGTTCTGCTTATAAGCCGACGTGTGCAGTGTGCAGTAGAGATTCACTAGAAGGCGTCACCTGCAGTGGTTTCCCTAAAGCCATGTGTTCCACCTTTGCCTAAGTAACCTCAGGGAATCTGACCTCCAGCCTGGCCTGAGAAATTCTGGGTGGAGGTGGGACAGCTTGTTGTAAACTGACCCTGGAAACACAGGCTCCCCTTGGGCAGGTCTAGGTGCTCTTTAGGTGTAGGCTTGGTGCTGGATTTTTAATTCAGGCAGTGGGACCCTGTGTCTTAGGAGCTTCTGTGGCCTGAGACCCCATGCCCCAGGGCCTGTGGCAGTGTAGCCCATGGATTTACGTCACTTCTGGTTCACTTAGAGTAAATCCCCTGGATTTTTCAGCCATGGTGGTTACATATTCCTCAGGAGTTGTAGTTACAGCAAAAAATAAAATCAACTAAGTTTCAAATTTGCTATTTACTAGACCTAGATAGAATAATAGTTCACTTGGAAGGAACTAGCAGGAATAGCCTCAGACATATGTTGACTGTCATTCTTTTTTTGGAAGGAGAAGAACAATTTCATGAAAGGAAATAGCAAAAGAAATTAGGCTTCCAAGCCTTAATGCCTTATAACGTGTTACTCTCACAAAGTGCAACAAACATGTGCCATGTGACTGCAGCGCACCGGACACAGACACATCTCCGGCAACTCAGCCTGCAGAAGGTGGAGTGCTACTTTTAAATGGTCTCAAAGTTTAGTAGAGGAGATAGGCATGCAAACAATTTATTGATGCGCTCATTGATAAGTGCTTGGTGATACTGCACAGTTGCAGTAGGAGGTGCAGAGGGGAGAGGGAGATAAGGGCTCTGGGAGTGGGAAGACGGCGGCAGGAAAATATTTACTGGGGAAGTCATTTGAACTGAGAGTCCATGTTGGATTGTGAGAGCCCGGAAGGAATCTTGGCTCTTGTGCTCACTGAGCTACGTGGGAATTGGGAGAAGTCAGTTACTTCTTGCTTTTGACTTTTCACTTTTCTTCCCCTGTCACATAGAGATATGCTAGATGTTGCTTGAAATCTAGTCCAGCCTTAAATTGTTTCCGTCCTGGGAGTCCATTGTCTCAATGGGCTATTGCAGTACAACCATGTGATTGTTGAGCCTAATTCCACCATCTTCTGGAAGTCACAAAAAGATCTTTGGAGGCAGATGGGCAAGGACATTCTATTTTGTCCTACTGTCTTTCCTATTCGAACATGATTTGCACCAAAGCCATTGGGCCTGGATATATATCTATATATATATACATACATACATACATACATATATATATATATATATATATATATATATATATATATATATATATGGGTTGTGTCAACAAAATGGAGGTCTAACAGCAGAAGGAGAGAGAATGTGGTGCTGACTACAGTAGCAGGAAACACGCTGCTGGCCCACTCTGTGTGGATCTGTGTTCAACCTCTTTAATTTTGTCTGTAATATATTCAGAAAATGGTTTCTTAAGACTCATTCCCTAGTTACATTGCCTGCTGCTCAAATTTAAACTCAAAGATATATGTAGAATTGTAGGGCTAGTCTGTACATGACATTCATCTTTATTGATGTTCCACTATTTGGAGGGAAAAAGTGATGGTGCTATCCATTTTTGTAAAGATAATTCTAATAAAGAAAGTGAGAATTTTCACAGTATACCGATATCTCGGTTAATATTCAATATATGGTGATGCTGTTGACTTTTGCCTCTTTGGTGGTTTTCCTGGATTTTATCTGTGAAGTCTGGGAGGTCTGTGAAGGCTGCAGGAACCAAAATGATGTCTGTGATGTGTAATTCTGAAATCACTGTTACTTCCATGAAACAGGAATAACAATAGTTTTCTTCATAGCACAGGCCATCCATGTAAGCATGTTAATTTAACATTTAACACCAGTAACCTGGAAGATCTGTGAGATTGCGTCTTTAAAAATGTAATCCAGTTATAAGTAAAACTGAGTGAAGATATTTTGGGGTTCCCCACCCATAACTCCAAATGTATTTGAAGAAGCAAATCATTCTGCACCAGCTGTTTTTGTTAAGATACTGTGATTGACAAAGAGTAGTGTTCGGCTTCTGAGAGTCCTTTTCTTATTTTGATGGATGGTAGAGCTTTGTCAGGAACATAAAAAAGTACTTTTCACGGGGTTTTTCTAACAGCAAGTGCATGGGAAGTCCTGTTATCTGACAGACTCTGACTCTCATAATTCTCAAGACATAGGTGGGATTTGAATTGCTACAATGCCACTTTTCTCTCTCAGTCAAAGGCTTTGTGTTCATTTGTGAAAAGCCTGAAGGTAGGAAAAAGGCAACAGATTGAATTTGGGAAGTTTTATAAATGCTCTGCAACTTTTTCTTTTGTCTGTTATCAACTTTCTGATGTAGATGTAGCTTGCAAATGTCACTGGCCATTTCCTCCTCCTGCTGCTTTTTGGCTGCATTTGCAAAAGACAGTAGATGAGAAAGGGAGGCTAAGGATTCATAGGTGTGAGGTCCCTTATTTCAGCTGAGAACTACTTTCCTACTGAAACACTTTGCTATTGTCCTTAACTTAGTAACAGGAAAAAAAAAAAACAGATGGGAATGACTCGTTTTTTAAGGCCAAAAAGAAACGGGCAAGGAGGGAAATTAAGCAAGCATAAATGAGCCTGCATTGTAATCTCAAAAATGTTTCTTTAGTTGTCTGTGTGTGTGTGTGTGTGTGTGTGTGTGTGTGTGTGTGTGTGTGTGGAAAAGAGGGGGAAGAGAGAGAGGGAAGGGGAGGGAGGAGGGACATGTCTTGACTAGTCACTGCAGTTTTGAGGATGTAGCCCGCTTGTCTAAGGATGACTGTCATAGGCATAGCATTTGTAGAGTCCTTTAGGACATAGTCTAAACCGTTGCACTGCTACCTGGAAAGTTTGATCCCGTGATTATATTGGAAGGAGGGCTTGGGACACCATTGTCTTGGCTAGGGAAATCTAAGGGGTGTTTTTTCTTTTTTAGTCCCAAGATAGTTTCTGGGTTGTTCTAGATCCAGTGTGATAGGGTATCTTGTATCTCCCATGTGCAGCTTAGCTTGGCCTAGAGAAATCATTGGAACCATTGTAGTTGACAGTTCTTGGTTTTCCAAAGTACAAGCCAGGCTCCGTAGATGATTACTTACTCCGTTGGGGCAATCCCTCCCCCACCTGCACTCCACCTCATTCACCCACACAGGGTTTACCCAAGTCTTTATCCTCTGCATGGATGAAAAAGCAAGTGCTACCAAGTCTGCAAAGCAAAGTTTCCCCTGAAATGCTAATTAGAGTATTTTAGCCTATTGGGCCTCTAGAGGCGATTTATTCGCATGTAAATACATTACTGAGTTCTAAAGATATTTTGAAAAATCAGGACGGGATTGGTTTTCCTTTGTAACATTGTATTCCACAGATAACATAGATATTGAATTATTTGGTCTCCTCATGCATTGTTTTGATAGGAAATGCAGATTTTTTGTTTATAACCTTTCTTTAACATAAGCAGCAGTTTCTGGTAAGTAGACTTGCTCTGCATTTGCATTGTTATAGAATTAAATTATGGATTCTGTCATTCAAAAAGGAAGGCTTTATAAATCAAGTAAAATCTCATAACTAAGATGAATAAGTTCCTTTAGCTCTCCTGCTGCCTCATATTCCATATAGTTTTATAGCCTGACTTGATGTAATTTTTAAAGTGTAATTTTCCTTTTTTCTTTCTCTGTGCACTGTTTTAGGTTTTGTAAAAGTGTCCTTAGTTTCTCAAGAAAAATCTTTTAAAAAGCTGCAGCATATAAGGGACAGTAGCCTAAAAGCATAAAGATGTGTTCGGTTGTTTTCCTCTTGATTGGTTTTTTAAAAAAGTGCCAAAACTAAGTTCCTCCTCTCCCTTTTTTCTTGACCTTCTCTCTGATTGCATTAATGTAAGTGACACTGACACTATATAAAAGGTGACAAATGGTGAAATCCCAATTACTGTTTTTATTTCCTTTTAAAAATTAATCTAAGCTGGACCTGGTGGTGCAAGCCTATAATCCCAGCACTCTGCAAGGCAGAGACAGGAGAACTGCAGAGTTCAAGCCTAGCCCAGGTGTCCTGTAGGTTCTGTGAGACCCTGTCTCAAAGTCAGGACAAAGAGCTGGGCTTGATTCTAAGTACCGCATATTAAACACAAATAAATAAATAAAAATAAACTGACCTGTTGTTTGGAATCTCTGACTATAAAAGACAGTCCCCTAAATCGGGGTTTGCTTGTTTGTTTCTGCAGAGGGTTACAGATTCTTTCTGTGATTGTGTGTGCTGATTGTTTTAAGCAGCTGTCGGGCGATTTGGCAATTCTGCCCTTAGCTGCCTGATTTCTTTTCTCCCTGCTGCTGTGTAACTGCCCCAAAGCATAGTTTGATGCAATGTCCTGAAATGGAGTGCACAGCAAGATTAAGGCTAGGAGAAGGGGAGGGAAGGTCACAGGAAAGGTGGTCAGACCTGGTCGGGGGCTCAAGCTGCAACTCCTGATCAACAGGACTGAAATTCAGAAGAGAGGTCAGAGGCGAGCTAGGGAAGAAAGATCTGGACAATTGTAGGGCTGGATGAAATTTGGAAGCCACTTCATTTCTCCATGGAAAAGAAAGGAGAGGGAGAAGATTTCAGGATTTCAATGTTAGGCTGTGGGAGGAGGAGGAAGCCCAGAGTAGAAGTCTAAACCCGCCTGACTATAGAAGTCACCACATGTCATTCATGCATCCACAGGGCTGATGAATTTGGCCACACAACCTCAGTTATGTGGGAGAGGGGGAAGGGTGTAAGCGCAGACATCTCTGTGACTTACCTTTGTGCATGATGCCGCAGATGTGAGACAAAGCTTTCGGTGTCTGTTAAGTGTCCATTCGGCCATTGTTAGGGGAAAGACTCCTATTATTGTTTTTTGCTTTATTTTGTTTGAGACAGTCTCACTCTGCAGTCCAGGCTGGTCTTGAGCTTACTATGTACCCCAGGCTGGCCTCAAACTGAGGGCAATCTTCCTGCCTCAGCCTTCCACGCTAATTTTTGCAGTGCTGGGGGATTGAACCCAAGGTCTTCTGCACTCTAACCACTAAGAAACGCTTCCCCCATTATTGTGAGTTTAACACATCTGAGAGTTTCCTCATTGTGCTTAAATATGTTGGAATTATTTAATTTTTTTCTTAGCTATGTATGAATTCAGGAGTTTTAGTCTAATGCCTTTCAATTCTTGCTACCTATAAATTCTTATTTTTCAGGAGTTACAAAGAAATATAAAAGTACATGGAAAGGAAGGTATTAGATTTTTTTCTGTGGTAGATACTGGAGATCAAGCCCAAAGCCTTCTTACTAAGCTACATATCCAGCCCATTTTTTTTTTTTAAGTTTGGATTTTCAGACAGGATCTTGCTAAATTGCCAAGACTGGGCGCAAACTTGCAGTTCTTCTGCCTCAGCCTCCCAGAGTTCTGGGATATTTCAAGACTGTGCCACTGAGCCTGGCTTAGAGTTTGTAAATCATTTAATTGGGTTTAAAATGCATTGAACTCAGATAAAAATGCAAAAAAAAACTTTTTAAAAATTAAAATGCATTGAAGCCAGACATGGTGGTGCATGCCCGTAATCCCAGGATTTGGGCAGGATAAGACAGGAGGATTATAAGTTTAAGTTTCACCTGGGCAACTTAATAAGAACTTGTTTCAAAAAAATAAGTAAATAAAAGAAGCTGGAATTGCAGCTCAGAGGTAGAGGACCCCTGGATTTGATCTCCAGTACCACAAAAACAAACAAAGACACAAATAAATATGAAGGTGAAAGAAACAAACAAAAAAAGACCTTTGAAATATAACAGTAGTATGTCTTTTAATTTCTCATGCCAAATTGTAAGTTATACTCAGCTTTATGCCAGGGGAGGTAAAACAACAGGACCACCTGGTGCCAGTGATGACATACGGCTATGAGGTACAAGGCTGCAGCTGGGAAGAGGCACAACTTCTAATGTATGGTGATACTATAGGTTGGCCATGATTGACAACAATTATTGTGTATTTTGATATAACTAAATGTAGAAGATTTTGAATGGTTCTAGCACAAAGAAAAGATAAATGTTTAAGGTAATAGAGCATTTGCCCTGATCTGATTATCATACATTTTTTCACTTAATTTTTATTTTATGTATCTACATGAATTCCAAATTCTGTAGCATATTAAACACATGGGGTTTGGTGAATCAATGCTCATGCATGCCCCCTGATTTTCCAGATATTCATCCTTTATATTAATTGAACTATCCCACTGTAGTTCATAAATACATGCAATTAAATAATATTAACAATTAGAATTTTTAAAAGTTTTAAAATGAGAGGACTTCCCTTCTAAAAAAAAAAACAGTCACAGCACATTTGGGTTTGTGTTAGATGTAGCTCTATGATGGTTTTGAAGTACACATCTTGCTGATCTGTGAAATCATAAGAAATATAGCCAAAGAACTGAATATGAGCGTGTGGCTGCATAAACCATTCAGGTATCATAACTGAGGCAAATGCTTAGCAGGTGTCGAATGAACACACTGGGTAAACTAACTCTCCAGAGACTTCAGGTGGCCTAGCAACTTGGACTCTTGAGTCCAAAAGCAAGTTTTCCTGTTTTTCTTCCTCCACCAACCCCCTTACCTCATTCACTGTAAAAAAAAAAAAAAAAAAAATCTTAGCATCTGTGGAAAAAAGAACTGCTTGCAGTTATCGTAAAAGAATAGCTAGTGGTGGATCTAGGAACCCAGATGAGGTCATCGTTAGCTGCTGTGTGTAGTGCTTATGGGCTGAACACAATAAGAGTTCACATTATGATAAAGTGATTAACTAGTCCAGTGACATTCTTCACTATCCTACAGTAAACACCATAATCAGCAACCTTGTCAGGACTTAGGCGACACCAAAGGTAAATTCCATGGAACTGACATCTTATCCTATCTTTTAAAAATAACTCTGAGTTTAAACCCATTCAGCTATATCCCCAGCCCATTTGTATTTTCTTTCCATTTGTAGATTTGATTTTTCAGACAGAGTCTTGCTAAATTGTGAAGTTGTGCAGACTGGGTGTGAAATTGCAATTCTCCTACCTCAGCTTCCCCAAGTGTTGGGAAGCCAGGCCTGGGTCCCTGGGTCCAGCTATATTATTCTATCTTTAAAGTGTTTAAACCATCAGTAATGCATTCAAATATTTGGAAATCCAAAATATACTTGATCTCAATTATCCAAAAAAAAAAAAAAAAAAACTGAAGGCCATTGTTTCTGCAACCTGACAAACACCTTGGTGTTCAGGTGTGGGGATTTATGGTTGGATTGGCAGAATGTTGGTGAATTTCACATTGGATGAGCTTGGGGGAGAAAGAACTTTGGAGCCTAGTCTGTCCCAAATAATGGAAACCAACACATATTTATGTATGTGTGATTAATCAGTATCTTCCCTGAATGTTCTTGATTGCCAGAACATTTTGGTCCAAATCCTGAGGCTTATTTAGTTTGAACATACACGAATCCACATCTCATGTCACATGGCTTTGATTTCATTTTGTAGTTTTTATTTAAATGGTATGACATACTACACCTAATACTTTATGTTCTAAATATAATTTTGTTGCATGTTAAAGCAGAGCAGAGCCACTAACAGAGAAAGAGGTTTGCGATCAGGCTAGCTGGACTTCGGTTCTAGTTTTGTCACTTTTTAGCTGTTCATCCACAGCCAAGTCACTTAGCTCTTTGTCTCAGTTCCCTCATGTGCGTGAGGATTATAAAAATATTAGTTATACAGGGTTGTTATGGAGATTGAATGAGTTATATAAAGGGCTTATGATACTTCTTGTTTCATGGTAAGTGTCTATTAAGTTAGCTGTTCCATTCTTAACCATATCGGGTCTTTAGAAATGCTAAATGTGGGGCTGGAGGAATGACATGGTAGTTAAAGCACTTGCCTAGCTCGAGTTCCATTTCCCAGCACTGCATAAAGTGCAGGCCTGTAATCCCAGCACCCAGGAGGCTGAGAAAGGTGGATTGTCCTGAGTTCAAGGCCAGCCTTGGCTATACCAGTGAGTTCAATACCAGCCTGGGCTACAGAGGGAGACCCCTTTCTCAAAAAAAGAAGAAAAAGAAAGAAAAAAAGAAAGAAAGAAAGAAAGAAAGAAAGAAAAGAAAGAAAGAAAAGAAAAGAAAAAAGAAAAAATGCTAAGGGAAGGCTGGAGGCTTAAGTAGCTCAGCTCATGGCCCTGGGTGTGGTCCCTGAGCACCATATAACTAACCGGATGCAGTGACTAATCCCAGCACTAAAGAGGCTGAGGCAGGAGGATTGCTGTGAGTTTGAGGCCAGCCTAGGTTCCATAATGAGTTTAGGACCAGCCTGGGCTACAGAGTGAGACCCTGTCTCAAAAAAAGGAAAGAAGTGCTAAATGAGTGTTTGTCTCCTTCTCTACCATAAGGGTCGGTGTACTCGAGAGAACTGCAAGTACCTTCACCCTCCTCCACACCTAAAAACCCAGCTGGAAATTAATGGACGTAACAATCTGATTCAACAGAAGACTGCAGCAGCCATGTTCGCCCAGCAGATGCAGCTTATGCTCCAGAATGCTCAAATGTCATCTGTTGTAAGTTACAGCCGTGTCTTTGAAACTTGCCAACGTGGGTTTTGGGTTTCGCTTGTTGTTATTTTGCTTTGTTTTTGTGGTACAGAGACCAAATCCACTCATGCTAGGCTGTGTGCCATAAGTGGGCTATATCCCTAGCCCCATTTCTTCTTTTTTCTTTCTTTTTTTTTTTGAGTATATTTATCTACACTGGAATAACCTTACTGGGCCATTGGAAAGTGAGTTATGATAGGATTTAGTATACAGCTCATAAGTTAATTGATGCTTCAGAGCTGTACATGGGAAGGGAGCAATCAGGTGTGTTGGGTTAAAAACCTGGTTGCATTTATGTAGGAATTCTATTTCTAGAAGAATATTAAGCAAGGAGCAGTAGCATTTTAAGATGAGGAGAAGATCTGGCTCTTACTACATGGAAGTGGTTAACTACTAGGACATTAATTCAAATGAACTTTCTCATTCTTGGGTAGTTTTGTGGTTGCTTTCTCATAAACTTTATTTCAAAGTAATATTAGGTTTATTAGAAAAATTTCAAAAGCTCTACAGAATTTTCATATTATACCTTTCACAGTTTCCCCCATTGGGGTGTGTGTGTGTGTGTGTGTGTGTGTGTGTGTGTGTGTTTGTGGTGCTGGGAATCAAACTCAGGGCCTCCCACATTCTAAGTAAACCCTCTACCATTGAGCTATACCCACAACCTTCCTTACTATCAGCATCTTTTATTACCATGACTTACCAGAACCAAAATGGACCCTCACATATTGCTGTTACCTTTAGTTAATTCAGATTTCACTAGATTTCCCATGAATGTGTCTTTCTTGTTCCGTGTTTCCTATCCAGACTACCCAGTGACTTCATTTGAAATCGGTCTCTCCTCTCTACTCTGGTCTGTGACCATGTCTCAATGGTTCTCTGTCTTGGAGAATACTGGCCAGTATTTGGTGGTGATTGTACCTTAACCTACCTACAGAGTTTTTGTAGAGCAATGACTTGAAATGGACGATTTGAAAAATACTTAAATTATATATGTTTATATTATCTTACTGGGAATTCATGTAGTCCTGATACTTTAAAATGTAAAGTTACATTTTGGTTTGGCACCTCTCAGAAAGAATTGAAAACTGTCCCCATTCTGTTCTTTACCTTTGTTTAGATCCCAAATTGAGCTGAGTGGTGTTTCTTTCTAATCCCAGGTAACCTACTTCCTATAAACCATTAACAAGATAAATTTGAGAGGGCTGTGTTAAGTCTGTTCCTCGTTTTGTCTCGGATTACATAATAAGCACACCAAATGCTAAAAGTTGTCTATGGTGTGTAGATGCAATGCACAGGGGAGTGGGACCACCTACTGCTGGCCAGCAAAGCCAGGCGTGGAACTGATTCTCAGAATTCCAGATCTTCATTGACATAGCAGCCCTTAACCAGCACATCTGTGTAACTAAATGCAACAGCAGCTACAGAGAAACAGTGATAAGTCACTAAAGTTTTGTACCATGAAACTCTTTTTTTTTCCCAGAATGTTTAGACAGACTTAGGTAAAATAAATAGATTTCATGCCTCATATTGTTGGTTTGCCAAAAATATTTGCCTTAGAACTCAGTGCTGACAAATTAGTTCCCAGATCACCAGTGGGCTCTTCAGAACTCCTCTTTGACCTTCAGTTTACATGAGCAAATTCCTTGTTGAAACTATTCCCTGAGTTTTCATATGCCTAACGACCACAGTTCCTCCCCAACTTCTGAGGGAACAGCCAGAGAGTCTTCTAGATGCTGTGAATGATATGAATAAAACCACAGAGAAGTGATCATGCTTGGTGAGTACAGAAAAGTGTAGGTGACTTGTGAGTACCTAGAGAATAAACCAGGTTAGCTTTTATTTTTCCCACTTTCTTAAGGTGTAATTGATAAATAAAGGTGCATATTGTGAAGGTGTACAATGGGACTCGGTGTATGCATACAGTGTAAAATGAAAGCATTGTGCTAAGTGAAATAAGCCAGCGAGGAAGGCAAATACTGCACGATCTCACATGTATGTGAAATCTTAAAAAGTTGAACTCAGAGGAACAGAGTAAAAGGGCAGTTGTTGGGGGCTGGAGTTGGGCTAGGAAGATGTAGGTCAAAGGTGACTGTAACAAGGGAGCACTTAACTCCAGCCTCTGTGAGATGTCAATGTCTGTCCCACCTTCAAACTGAGCAAGGCGTGGGAGCAAATTTTGTGGCCACACTCCTGAGAAAAACATATTCTACAGTACATATGTATTCTCAAAGGTCAAGAGACCACATCAGGGCCAGACAATCACCCTGTTTTAGGGAAGCCCAGGGCAAGCTTTCTGGCCCCACTGCATGAGGAGGAATTGTCTTGGGCTGCATACAATATTGTTGAGGTCTATAAGTGACAAAACTCCCTTTGCTTTAAAGATATTTTTATTATGAGACTAGAGTCAGGGTAAAGAAGGAAGCCAACTAAGCACACTCTAGTCAGCATCCGCCGGAGTCTCCCCGTTACAAGTCTTAATCCTTCACCCATTATTATCCATTATCATGTCAGAGCACACCGGGAATGGCCTTTGAAAAATTCCAATAAGAAATTCATTGAGTTTTCTAGCCTCTTGGCTTGCGCTTCCTGATGTGATTTCCTCATGCTTTCCATAATAAAATACATTTCCTTTTTTTTTTCTTCAGTGAGGGCAATTTCAGATTTCAGGCTGCAGGAGATTACTGATGTGATTCACAGGAGCACAATTTATTTTATGGCATGTCACAAGATACAAGGCATTGCTTAGAAGACCCCAGGGAACAATTAGAAGTTTTTTCTGGGCTTCGTAGATTATTTATCAATAGCCATCGTGGCGCGATAAACTGATAAAAGATTAATTTTGGCAGCTATATGGCCTTCAAAGCCACCTTGTTCACTGTGTTGGAACTGAGCTAGCATGTCAAATTTTAAGTGGCCTTTATCAGTCTGATCTATGAGAAACTTCTTTATTATGGATCCTGATCTTGATATTATTATGAGCATAATGTATAATTTTACTTAATTCTCCTGAAACATAATCACCCCATATAGCCATCTTATAATTACTCTGCTCACCAATAATCTGATACTATGTCTAGACTAGTCAAGCTTTTTGTTGAAAATATTTCCGGTCTTGTACTTAAAATCTTGCACATTAAGACCCATTCGTATCCTTGGCTTGAACTTCAGGCCTTTCCACAAAGCATACTTTGCTGTGTTTCTAGGATACCAGAAGAGCACATCTGCCTTCGAAAAACTGAATATGGCTTGCTTCTTATAAGCCCCTAGATAAAGGGAATGTCAACCTAAATGCTAGCCAGAGAACAGATTCTGTTCAGTGTGACTGCACAATGAGCAAAAGCCACACCTAGAGAATTTGGGCGGGACTCCT
This sequence comes from Ctenodactylus gundi, assembly GCA_004027205.1. Classification (NCBI taxonomy): domain Eukaryota; kingdom Metazoa; phylum Chordata; class Mammalia; order Rodentia; family Ctenodactylidae; genus Ctenodactylus; species Ctenodactylus gundi. The sequence goes on along the minus strand of PVKB01000593.1, from coordinate 433,889 downwards.
GCTGGAGCAAGTGGGTTTGCTCTTTGCAGATAGCAGGTCTGCGTTGACATTTGCTGGCATAAAATTCTACCTTGAAAGCTTTTTCTTGGCTTTATTGAGGAAGCTTAGCAAGTGAAACAAAGGGTGTAACTCTCCAATATTTCCAGAGAGATTATTTATGATGCTCACAACAATATATATGCATGTGTGTATGCATGTATGTATATATAATTTATATATGTGTCTGTATATAATTATGTGTGTATCTATAATATATATGATATATTATGTACATATACACACGTATGTATAATTTTATTTCATTTTATTTTTGAGATAGAGTTTTGCTCTGCAGTCCAGGCTGGTCGGAACTCACTGTGTAGCCCAGGCTGACCTCAGGCTCACAGCAACCCTCTTGCTTCAGCCTCCCATGTGCTGGGATTGCAGGCATGTGCCGTCACACCTGGATTATGAAATTATTTTTAAAAATTAAATATATAATGAGACCTTGGGGTTGGTTCTCATACTCTGGGGTCATACATATGTGTATGTGTGTTCAAGAACTCCCCTTTGCACAATCAGGAGACAAGAGCCCGGTGGAAGAGTGCTAGGGAAGGTGAACACTCATAATTACTCATGAACAAACCTAAACAAGTTTCAGTTTTATAAATTAATGATTTTAGTTATAGGAAGGAATAATTCTAGCTTGTAGATGTGATTGTATATGTATAAAATAGAACATTAAGGCTATTAATTTTTTTGTTTTAGACATTTTGCCTATGTAGACCTGCCCCATCTCTGGGAGATCCCTTTGGTACTCTTTGAATGGGTGATTCACACAAAAGCAGATCCTGACACAGAGGTGAACTTGACCCAGCAAAGTGGATTGACCTGATGATGAAGGGTATTGGGTTGGCACATTTAAGGTTACATTGGGTGTGCCAAGCCCTTTGGTTCTGCCATGTGCTTTTCGTGGCTTTCATTCTTGTGGTCAGGTTATGGAGTTCAAATCACAAAGTTTATAAATAAGGGCTTCATTCCATGTTTTTCTTTAAATCTCCAGTTGATTCCTTTGATGGCTATCTAGACCCCAGCCCATTACATCAGTTTAGTAATTCTACTTATCAAATATATTTCTCAGAAACAAAATTGTACCCTTTTCTGACATTAATATAGTAAGAAATGAAAGTAATATAATACTTTAGAACCAAAAGAAAAATATAGGAGATAGGAGGGGGATGTACTAATTATTTATGTACCAGTAAATATTTAGACTACAGTGTGTTAAAATGTTTTTCTGCTTAAATAAGAGCTGGAAGTGGTTATGTTACTCTGCGACGCTTTGGACTAGGACAGTTTTAAGTGTAATTAAATGAAAGATTTAGGATTTGAAACTAAGATTAGAATTTCCTTCCTTCACCAAAATATAGCCTACATTTTACATACTTGTATTAGAATTACAATTTTTTTTCTAGTTCACAGAAAATTATTTTACCAGCTGATATTTTTGTGTAATAAAACTATTTATTGTCATGGCTCTTTTACTAAAAATTATTGTGAAAAATGTGGGCCAGACATTTTGTGGATTTGATGTGTGTGGAAATTACATCCACAGTTCCGGAAAAACCTGATCCCAGTATTTGCCAACAGGCCCCAAGATGCCATAAGGCCTAAGAAGGAGGCAGACAGATCCAGGACTGCACAGGGTGTAATTTACTTGGGGCATGAATGACGGATGTGTGTCTCTGAGCAGCACCAAGACCAGCTGAATCCAGTAATTTGAATCAGGAGGATATATGTATTGGTTAGGACCAATATGTAGTCATCTGAGCCAGAATGTCCTTGATTTATGTTATGCTAGTATCAAAGAATCAGGCACATTTCTTAGTGCCAGGGTCCACTTGTAGAGCACCATATACCATTCTAATTATTCTGATGATTTATAGTGTTCTGGGAAACTATGCAAGAAAAACTGAGTAGGGACACCAGAGCTGTTATGGCACCTCATGATTCACCATGGGTTCTGTAATGCCAAACTGAGTCCATACATCTATATTCCAGATTACTAATCCCCTAGTTAATCATTTGACAATATTTTAATGAGAGTTTTCAGTCAGTTTTCTAGATTACCTGCTCATGGAATGATAAAAGATGGTTTTTAGTTTTTCATCTTACTGTGGTGACTTTAAATGTTCTGTAAAGTGACTTTTGCAAATCATTCAAATCAGTAGAATATGGGCATATAATTAATAAGGTTACTATGCTCTCAATATAATTATGACTGTCATTACCAGCTTAGAAATTACACCTTGACTGGAGTTGACCAAGTGACATTATAGGAGTGCCTGAAGTTCTACTATACTACGAGCCCCAAATTGCATGTGGATTTTACTAGTTTTCTAAAAGATTTTATTTTTACACGTAGTAACTAAAGCCTATATTATTTATTTGTTGAACAAACATTGCTCCAGCTGTGGACTTCCCTTGCGGATAATGGTGGTTCAAAGCCCTCATTTGCGTGGTCTTCTTCCAAGACCCTGAGAGGGACTATAACAACATAATTTAAAAGACGTTTGTAAAATTTACAAAAGGTATTTGTGGATTCTTTGTCCTAAGCTTCCCCCTCTCACCCAGGGAGTGTAAGCTGCAGGCTCCACAGATCCTAGATTCTCTCCTGATTGCAGTTGTTTGTCCAAAGAAGTTATCCAGGTCCTTTCATCTGACTGTGTATGTCGCACCACTTAAAGGTCTTTATGGAGCCAAATCTACTAGCAATAGGTTGGCTGCTTTTCTTCAGCTCTGTTAACAGGAAGTATGAAATCGGCTTCTTTCGGAAATGAAATGAAAATGCTGCACTTATGCAGCTGCGTGGAAGGTACTTGTACAAGGTATTGCTTATGGTGCCATTTCTTTGAGAGTAACAAATCTCAACATCTCTCCCTTTACCTTTCCCTATATATTCCCATGGATACATTAACTGTAATCTCCTCTTAGCCCAATTTTTGTCCTCCTCTTGGACTGCTTTGAACCTGGTACTAATGAGACCATGTGGGCCTGTTAGTGTCACTATTCATGGCCATAGTCTAAGCTACTGGCCAACTACCTTACAATTGCTTGCTCTTGATCACATGTGAGATGAAGGCTGGGAGCTTGAAGAGCTGTGTGAAAATATTTTCCCCAGTAGAGGATAAACAGAACAACACACAAAGCCAATGTTTGACAATCTCTTCAATAAAGACTGATTTTTTTTTTTTTTTGTCAAAACCATTCTCTCACTTAGGTAGATACAGTTCAGTAGTGTGTCACTGAGACTTGAGATCTCATGTAAAACTTCGAGGCTGCCACACCTCGTGAGAGTCTTAAAGTTGTACCCTAAACATTCCCATTTTGCCTTAGTAGCCTTTAAAGATGTGTTCAGTGGAGCCATGCAGGTTTTAATGAGGCGTTACCTCTTTTGCTACATGATCTCATCTGTGTATGGAATCTGAGAAAGCTGTTCTCATAGACGTAGGAATACAGCAGTGATTAGCAGAGACAGAGAAGGGGCTGGGGAAGAAGGGGATGAGGACAGAGACTAGACACAAGGTCTGAACTTAAACTGGAGAGGAGGAATAAGGTCTGATATTCCATTGCTTTTTAGGGTGAGTGTTTGTAAAGATAATGTAAAGTGTATTTCAAAATCGCTAGAGGAGGGGTTCTCAAATGGTCTCATTACAAAGAAATGACCACTAAGATGGCAGTTATGGCAGTTATCCCACAGTTAATCATTGTTTAATGTATATGCGTATTATATAATGTACAATATATATACATACCATTGTGTAATACATACAGGTAATGCAATGTATGTATGCACGTAGCGCGTTGTAACAAATACATACAGTTGTATGTCACTTTCTGGTACTAATTAATTATCCCAATTAAAATATGTGCACATGTATGATACATATGTGTGTATCATGCATGTAGAACATGCCTTATGTTCTTTGTTCTTTTTCATCTAGCATTCCACATCTTTATTAAAAGACCGTATGGGTGCAGCCACCTACCTATACTCTTCTTCAATGGAGGAGAAACTTTAGGCTGGAGATGTTTGTCCCAGTACCACACAACAAAAGAGAAACGAGAGAGAGGAGCTAGAAAGAGAAATGAATGGATTTATTTGATCTATCTGCCAGTAGTTTTGAAGCTTCTTTTGTTTCGTGTGTACCGTGATTTTTGCATGAGTTTTTTTTTTCCTTCGGTAAACCAAAACGCAGTAGGTTAAGAATATGTTTTCAATCAGTTTGGTGAATATGTATTGAGCCTATGCTCTGTCCTTTGCACTAAGTACATAGGGGTAGATAAAAAAAGATGAGCTTTCTAGGAATTTATTTTCTAACAATAGTGAGGTGTTGAATCTTTTCTGATCTGCTTAGTTGCTGGTTTGTATGCGCTCCCCCATATTTCTATAGCTTCGGGCTTTTTCTTGTTCCCATAATAGAATTGCCTCTCTAATAGCTGTGTAAGATTGCTGTAGTTTCTGTTCTTTCAGTAGTGGTGGCTCATCTAATCCCAGATCATTTTAACTCATGGCATCCATGTGTCCTAGGCTCACATTGAGATATTTATAGTGTCCCATTCTCAGATCTTCCCATTCTCCCCACCCAAAATTTGCATTTTGTCTCACGCTCTTTTGTTGTTGTTGTTGTTGTTGTTGTTGTTGTTGTTGTTGGCGAACTGGGTAACTACTTGATTTTTAAAAAAAGAACTACTTTATTAGGATTTGACTGGAACTATCTATATTCAATGTCTACGATGTATGAACTTGCAGACTAGCCTACCCACACCTGTGAAATCATCAACATAAACCGTGCCACAGACTTGATTTTTAAAAATACCTTTCCATTCCTGCTGGAACACGAAAGGTAACTGAATTGGCATTGTTGTTCTGTACATGGTGCTCACTGGCAAACGATTTGTAGACCAGTTCTGGTTCACGCCTCACGACAGTCCAAATTGCCTTGCTTGTAGTTTCAAACCACGTGCCTAAAGAAGGAGCCGTTCCTGTGCTGGTCTCGGTTTAGGTATATTTTAATTCCTAGCCTTCTCTTGCGGCTTCTCTTTCCATCAAACACATATAGACCCAGTGACCCTTGAATTTATTTTGTCTTTCTCAGTGCTCTTTATGATCACAATGACTTATTACTCATAAACAAGTGATTATTCATAAACAAGTGTGATCAGTATGCACCGTGGTTAGTTTACATCTGTTTCTGAAGTTAACTCTTAATTACCAAGGGAGTAGTTAACTAGACCAGAGGTTAGGTGGCTCTCACATAGTCCGCCTTTTGGCTGCTTCAGTTTCTGCAGAACATCACTCAAAAATGATGAAATGAAGACAATTTCATTGGCCTTTGAGATAACAATAAAGTCTGATAGAAACGGAAATTATGCATTTCGACATGCTGTGGATTAATCTAATGGTAGAAAAGGTTCTGCTGGTTGTAAGAAGGGCTTGCTCCCTTTTACACGTTATAAGTGCTTGCAAATGAGCTGCAAAAGAAAAGCATTATGAGTGCTAGTAAAATTCAAGAGTGCTATTTTCCTGGTATTAAAATTGAATTAACAAATTGTTACCAAATGTGTACCCTCGCATCAAAGCAAATGTTTAGTTGTTCACCTCTACACAGGAGTTTAGAAGGAAGACCTCAACTGTTCTTTGGACTTCAGGCTAGGAGGCTATCTAAGGGACTTACAGCATCTTGTATTCATCCATAAGTTATTGTACCTGGCCTTGGACAATACTGAGGGAACTACAGACAGATCTACTCTGTTGGGAAAGCTTAAAGAGTGATTTAGCATGACTCCTCATTTTCATTTCTTTATACTAGCTTGTCAAATAACCTGTTTTAAGTAATAAGGCAGCGTTCCCAAAATGCATCTAAACGACTAGACATATTTATTTGAGGCAGTTTTCTTTTGTCTTTTTAAATGTTCTAAGTTTGCACATAGCATTTGTACATGTTTATGAGGTACAGTACAATAATTTGATACATGTATAGAATGTAAAGACAAATCAAGGTAACGAGCATTGCTATCTTGAACACTTAACATTTTCATGTATTGGAAACATTCAAGCTCTTCTATTTATTTTGGTGTATGTCAGATATTGAAATCAACTATCACCACTCAAATCATTATATAAAGCATATATCTGCACTTTCACATTTACTGTGAAACTACTCACAATAGGCAAGATACTGAATCAATCAGTGTGTCCAGAAACAGATGAACACACAACGAGGCATTTTTTATTGGATTCCTTTCTTATTCACAGGTGCTGCAGAATCCTATAAGACCAATACCTGGTAGCTTCTAAAATTTTACCTTGGGCTCCAACTGCTCTCTCTCCTTTGTTAACCACTGCATAGTGATCTATAAGTAGTTAAGAACTCTAATTTTACTATTTAAAAGAACATGTTAGTGAACACTTTTGTGTTTGTTTATAAAGCCCAACTTCCTTACTGTATGGGATTTTTGACAGGAATATTAAAGTCACATCAATAGACTCATGTGTAACTAATGCTTTGCTCTGGAAATTGGACTGTTTTATTTTTTGAAATCCTCTGCTGCTAATCACCATGAACTTTTCTGTAAGTGACTAAATAGTAAGTATTTTCAGTTATGTGGGACAAGGGACAACACTGAGGATGTTGTATAGGTCCACTACCAAGAGAAAAAAGTCAAATGCCCACAATTTTTGGTAATAACAATCTACTAAAGAGCACAGTATGACCTGAGGACAGATAGTAAAATACGAATTTCATATAAATTTTATGTGTTCCTAAATATTATTTTCTGAAAATGTTTTAGCCATTTAGAAGTGTAAAACCAGGTTGCTGGCCATACAGAAAAACAGGGGCAGGAAGAGTTTCACCAAAAGGCTCGGATTTGTGGATCTTTACTCTGTTAGCTTTTTAACCAGTACATAGTCCATAACACTGATCCAGAGATGAGTGTCGTGGGGCCCTTGACCCAGAAGTCAACATAGAACATTTTGTACATCCACAAGTTTTTCTGGGGCCAGTGACTGCAGCTTTTATCTGACTCTCAAAGAAGTCCTAGACTCAAAACAAAAGTTAGGAGCTGCTGTCGAGCAACTATTTTGTTAACTTTTTGGGAACATTTCTTGAGTGCCTGGTAGTTCCCAGGCACCCAGCAAGTCCCTGGAAACACGCGGGAATTCCTGTCACGGGAATAATGCTACTGAAGGCACTGAGATTGAATAATTGCCATGTGATGATCCTATTCACAAAGAACTGTTCTTGTTTTACCTTTAGTTCCAGGAGGGAAAGTCTTCTTATATATTCAAGTAAGCAAATTATGCTCAGATTTAAACACCTGAAACATATTTAAATATCCAGACTGTTTTAGGCTACAGAGAGAAATCAGATCCTATATATTAAGAACCTTTTTTTCTTGGGCCTCAGGGTATGGCTTAGTGGGATGAGCCTTTTCATAGCACGCACCAGGCCTTAGGGTCAACCTCCAGCACCAAAAAAAAAAAAAAAAAAAAAAAAAAAAAATCTTTTTTCTTTAAAATAAGGATTAACCTACAGTTAGGTTCATGTTAGCTCAACTGACATCAAGGGCTGTGATACACAGATAGAAGCAGGATTAAGTTGCTTATTAAAGCTAAATGTGTGAGTTTGCAGGCTTCTTGACTTAACTCACGGCTGTTAGTCAAAGTTAAGCCCTTTGAATGTTCAAATCATGAAATGGAGTAGTTACCCTGGGGCAGAGGCGGCGGTGAGAAAACAGAAATGTTCTACCTCTGCCCAAAGACTGTGAATGGAAGGGTTTGCCCCTTCTCCATAAACAATGGTATAGAGTGAAATTTATACTCAAGGAGGAAATGGTCATAAAAGCTACAGCACTAATTTTAAAACCTAAAGATAGCACGGTGAAGTTTGTGGTGAAATCTTTAAAAAGATCTAAACCTTTTCAAGCAAGCTCCTTAATTTTATGTGTAGACTGATTATTCACAGCTTTTCTCCACATACACTTGGAGCTTTTGTAACGGATCTAAGTAGGTTAAAATATATTCCAAAGAAAACAGAATTTAGCCAGAAAAAAATTCCCTGGTGACTCACCCATAAAAAGGAGGGGGAAAGCTACAGAAGTTTAGAGCTACTGTAAGAAGACAGTGTTGTTTCTGTGTACATTGGGCTTAAGTATTAATTGATTATTAATTTGGTAATGACTCATGATTTTAAAGTCTGAAAAATCCACTCACCTCCTCGTCTTTGATTCAGTTTAATAGTTAGTAGGGGTGATAATGGTCCTTTCCTAGTTTTATAAAGGCAAGAGCAAAAAGTAGCCAGGAGAATGGCACGGTGGCTTAGTGAGAAGCTTCCCATGAAAGTTTCCAAGAGAAAACAAGCAATACTACAAAGATTATTGTGTGGCTCAAATAAGGAGTTTTTGCCTCTGGAGATTCTTGCTGATTTTGACATAATATGAATCATTGAATTAGTAAAGTCTGCCTTGTTGCTGAAGCATGCCTGTGTGGCGGTTTCTGACAGATTTCTTTCTCATTAAATGAAATAATGTCACATCAGCGAGTTCCTGGAGCTTGCCATCTCCTCTGATGAGAAGTTTGGCAGGTCTCTGTAGCTTTCTACATCATAAGATCTGGTTGGGCTGGGTCAGCACTCGATTTGTGTCCTGGGACTGGGGAACTCTTTTACCCCACTGCTCTGTTTTTCCAGACGCTGGTGTTGCCTCTTCCCTCCTAAGCTCTGGGTCACTTGTTCTTTAGAGCCAGGTTCTCTCGCTCACCCCTTTTTGATGTACCACTCAGCTAATGTGATATATTCACCTAAGATGAAATGCTAATATGGAGCTCTTGCAATAACGCCAAATGGAGTATGTAAGAGGGCTTCCTGAAGAAAGCCATGCTGGTGAAATTCGTAGTCAGTGGGCAGGGGCAGGGAGTGTCTATTGCCCCTTCTAGATTCCACAGCCTTCCAATTCTCCCTTTATTTGCAGCCATCCCTGGTAACATGACTTAGCAAGTGGGAGCACAGGTTGGCAATGCAGCAGATTCGTGATTACTTTTTAGTTAAAGAGATAGAAAGGGAGAAAGAACACATGCGATTGGTAACTCAGTGAGATGCCACCAGTTACACAACAGCCCCCTTACTGAGTCCCTCTTAGATATATATGCCATGTAATCAGATGTGCTCATTCATTAAACTGCTAAAACTAATTTTTAAAACGTATCACTTAGTGTATCTGTCAGTCAGTCATTCACTAAGTATTGACTCCTACAAGACAAACACGGGAACTATTGACGAAGTCATAACCACATTGAGAAAAAAGATTGAACAAACCAGAAGAGTACAGTAAGAGATCAGCTATGTGGTTACAGATAGTGAAGGCAGTGCGCATGCCAAATTCCTTGAATCCAAGTCTTTGAAAGATAGAAAAACCAGTAATCACCCTTTGCATTTCTAAGGCTTTTCCTTGCAAGTTCTGCTCTAGTTTATGTACCGTATAATCCTGTTATCTTATCTCGTCTTGCCCAGTGGAGATCTTTGGAGCACTTCTAAGGCCTCCTTTTGAACTGTGCATATCATCTGACCCCCTAGAGACAAGGCTAGGCACGTCTGATCTATTTGTGAGGCACAAGTTCTTGTTTAAAAAATGACAACGTGCGATGTCCACTCCAGTCTCGTTTTAATTAGATGGCAAGATGTTGTTAAAGCATTCACATTTTCGAATCTGTGCTTTTCTTCCTCAATTCCTTGCTGTGTTTCATAAATGTCAGCGGGCCAAGATGGGTATTACAAGTGAGACCCATGGTGGGACAGGCAGCGTTAATGGCAAGCAGTGCTGGTGGGAAAGAGGAAGGAAGGAGTACAGAAGCCCACCTGGAAGGGTCATGCCTGTGTGAGGAGACGAGGGAGATTGTCCATACATGTGCTATCGTGGGAGACGTTGCTTTGGATTAAAAAGAGGAAGTACACAAAAAATATATTTGGAGCAATAAAATTTAACTTGGCAAATTCATAACTGTTAAAATCATGCCACTTGTTTTATCAGCGTACCAGTAAGTGTTCCTTGAAGAGATTTGTTGGCTTACAAGCAACTCTTATATGGAAGTTAGCAGGAGATAAAAAAATAATTGAATTCAAAGAAATAAGCTTTAATATGGCTCAGAAAATTCTGATATTTCTGAAAGAATATTTGTCGTGCAATAATATGAAGAATCTGTGTACCTCTAACACCTTTTCTTTTTTCTTTTAAACCTACAGACTTCTTTTCCTGTGAACCCATCACTTGCAGGTAACCCTGCAGTGGCTTTCAATCCTTATGTACCTCATCCTGGAATGGGCCTGGTTCCGGCTGAACTTTTACCAAATGCACCTGTTCTGATTTCTGGGAATCCACCTCTCGCATTGCCAGGAGTTTCTGGTCCAAAAATGATGCGTTCTGACAAACTGGAGGTATTTGTCAAGAAATATATAAATACTCGTAGATACTAACCTTATGCATAATACATCCAAGTTATTTAGCTTAAGGGACATGACCTGAGAAAACTGTTAGCCGTTTTACTATTGCAGTTATGCCTTGCTATGAGGTGCTTCAACTCACTTGCACAGTAGTACAGACTATGTTCAAGTGTGCCAACCACAGACTGCGGTGGCAGAGGAAGTCTGGGCAGAGATGCCCCTTGTATCTACGCCCATGCTCTACAAAATGAGATCAGCTTTTTAATGAGTTTCTACTTGCTGGAGTAGTAAACTGAGAAAACATCCAATCTAAATCTGTATGTTATAGGGTATAAAGCTACGTGGATGCAGAATGTAAATGAGTCTCCTGTGTCAAAGAATTTTTTCTCTTTAAGAATGATGCACTACATAACAAATATTCTGTGATACCTAAAGAATCTGAAGGAAATTTCAGGCAGCCTTTTAAAAATTGCAATTCTATAGTTTTCCTTTAATTGTCATTTTCTGTACATTGAAATACATAACTAGCCACCTTGTCAGAAAGCTGGGTCTATTGACAGCTATGCCTGGTAATATGATGGAATCTGATTGTCCGTATAACTCGATCGTGGTTCACGAGTTGGCTGTGGGAAAACACCAGTGCACTTCTGTGTATGAAAGACTTATCTCAGACTTACAGAAAATGAATTATATGTGAGGCTGTATTTTAACTGGAGGATAAAATTTGGTTTTCAATAATACTAATAAATAATTTCATGTCAATGTAAAACTTCCCTTGTGGAGAATGGAGGTTTTTCAGGGGCTAGAAATCATCTGTTTCCATCTCATAATGACTATGGCTTTGCGTTATGCACCATCTTTTTAGTTTTCTTAAATGAGTGAATGACACTGTATCTAATTACTCGTACATCCGTCGGCTAAGTAGATTAAAAACCAGTCACCTTCTTGTGTGTGTGTATGTGTGTTTCCTCTTTAAGGTGTGCCGTGAATTTCAGCGTGGAAACTGTACCCGTGGGGAGAATGATTGCCGCTATGCTCACCCTACCGATGTTTCCATGATCGAAGTGACTGATAACACTGTGACAATCTGCATGGATTACATCAAGGGTCGCTGCTCCCGGGAGAAATGCAAGTACTTTCATCCTCCCGCTCACCTGCAAGCCAAACTCAAGGCTGCCCATCACCAGATGAACCACTCAGCTGCCACTGCCATGGTAAGACCCGGCCAGGAGGAAACGATTCGTGTGTCTCCCAATGTGTCTAATGTTCTGTAACCATAACGTTGGATAGTCACAAGTGAACCTAAATAATGAACAATCAAGGTTATAAACCAGAAAGAGAGTGCCTATTTATTCTACCTTGTTTACTAAGATTTTCTAAAGATAATTATTTAAAAGCTTTACTAATGATTTTAACCTACTGTGCTTTCTCCCATTTTCAGAGAGAGGGTAAATTGTGTGATTTAAGCAGCAAATTATTTTCGAGTGGTTGTTATAGTCTAACCACCCTTAATATCTGAGAAAAGCGGAAAGTTGCCTCTCTGCTCTGTGAGTCGCTTTCAGGGGTGCACTTTGCTGCTCACAGCCCTAATGCTTTTCAAAAACAGAATGCTTGAAAGATGGGCTATTAAGAGAGGTCTAATTTCCCAAAGGTTAATGTTACCTTTCCTTTCTGGGGGCCTGATGCCAGCCGAGGGGAGGACAAAAGGCCAAAGCCCGAGCCTGGGGCGTGGGGGAGAGGAGGCCTGGCTTTTGAGTTGCCCAGTTTGGGGGAAAGGTTAGTTTTTCTTAATAATGTTGAAAGGTAAAACATAAGAAAACTTTTGAGTTACCCTGCGCTGTGACAGGCTGTCGCACATGGCAATTATTTGGATGGGTATTTGCTGTGTATTTCTTTTGCTACATGGAAACTTCGTTGTGTAATAGGGTGTAACAACCCAATAAAGGATGAAACCCTAAGGAAATCTTATGTTTGTCAAATGTGGAAAGGGCCACCTACATGTCCTTGAAGCCCACAAAATGCAATCTGAGCCAGATCTCCTCCCTTACATGTGTTGTTCAGGCTCCATGTCAGAGAGAAAAGAAATAGCACTCCTTCAGAACTTCCCCATCGAGAAGCTTTTCCTCGTGCTGAGTTGAAATTCATCTTGCAACAACTGGAAGCTCACAAAACATGTCAGCCTCTATCCCATAGGTGGTATGATCAAAAATTACAGTGACTGTCTAAATAAAATATAAGTAAACTTATTATAGTAAGAGGGACATTTGCCCTACCCTCCCTTTAAATACTCCCTTGTTTCCAAAACACTTATCCTTTTGTTCTTGCCACTTCTGGAAGTCTTTCTTGACTGTCTTTCCCTGGCTGCCTTGATGTCCTAAACGGATTCAAAACATGTATGGCAATTTCTATCAAGTGAAAACATTATGGTGTGTCCTTGTCCACCTTATTTATTGGATCTGGCATCCTGCTACTTCTCATTATTCCCCAAAGCCAAAACGACCATGAAAGGTAAATATTTTGGATTGATTCAAGACATCAATGATAACATAACTAAAAACTCTCACGAAAGAGGACTTCCGTGATGGCTTCAGAAACTTACAAGAACATCAGGATAAGTGTGTTCAAAACAAGGGGGAAAGTATTAAAGGGGATTAGCAGCAACAATAATTTTTTTTTTTAATTTAAGCATTCACTATATTTTTGATCATTCCTTGTATAGGAACAACTTCTTGTGTCTCCGTCCCCAAACCAAATATATCAAGTGTCTCCGACTTCCTTACAAGTTCTGGTTTCAAGGTCCTCACGCCCTTTGTGGACCAGCCCCACTTTCTCGGTACCCCCATTTCAGAAGGAAGTGCAATGCTTCATGAAGGGTCTGAGCACCACAGTGGAATAAACTTGCTTCCTCACTTGATCTAGGCAACAAAATCCATTCATGAATGTTAAAAAAAGTCACCAAATATTTTTTTTTCTTGTATGTTCTTTGGAATGAGGGACTTCTAAGCTATGAAAATAGCAAGATAACGGGAATGTTCAATTCAGAATTTAAGTTTTCATATTCTGCTGAAGATACAGGGTCTCATTATTTTAACTCCTGAATTCCTCAGACACCCCACTCTGCCAAGTGACTGGAACTACTGCACATGCCACAGTGCCCAGTTAAAACTTCAACATTTTAGTTACTGATGTTGATTTTAGAAATAGCTTGGGCCTATTACAGGAACAGAATGCAGTTTTCCCCTCAACAAAGGAAGAGACATACACACAGAATGTATAAAGACTTGCTTGCACCGTTACATACCATGTACACACCTTCACATGTACTTGATTGCTTGGGTGTGTTTGGTAGAATACATAGTTACATATCAGCCTCAAATTTCCATTTAAAGAGTGCAACAGTGGATACCCTCATTTGGCAAGTGGGCATGTACATATAAAATTCCTTTCTTAGTAATTGACCACAGTGAGATGTTGGAGGTTAAGGTCAAATAGACTCATAGGAATTTCTTTGAGTAGATAAAATAAGGAAGGGAGGCCTTTATGAAAAAGTTTAATCTTTTTTATATTTTAAGGATTCCGAATAGAAATGCTTTGGAAAAGGGATCTTTTCAGCCTGTGCTTATGTATAGCTCAGATTAACTTTGCTAAGAGCAGTTTGTATGCATTTACTTTTTTAAAAAAGCTAGAAGCCTGATACCTATTTCATCCAGTCTCATAGATCTTCGGCAGGTTAGTGAGTTTGTGATGAGGCTCTCTAGGCCCTAGCCAGCGTTGGTGAGAGAAATATTTAATAACAGTACAAGGACCACCCAATCAGAACTGGACACTGACGAAGTGAGGTAGATTCTAGCAGTGGATAATCAGTACGATCATCACAGGAGCTACTAGGTGAAAGTCCATCTGAGCGTTGTAGGCAACACAGCATTTGTTTTGATTGATGGTCATAACATGCTCCTAGCTTTCTAGAGACAGGGGCAAACTTCACTTACATCTAAAGGATTTTTTTTTCCAGTATTGGGGATTGAACACAAACAGGATCTTCACCCTGAGCTACATCTCCAACTTTTCTAATTTTTTTGAGACAAGATCTCCCATATCCCTAAATTGCCCAGGCTGGGCTTGAACTTGAGATTCTCCTCCTTCAGCACCTCAGTGTGCTGGGTTTCCAGGCATGTGTGCCACCACAGCTGGCTCCAAAGAGAAATCTTTTAAGTAACTAGACAAATATTTTCTCATCCTCTTCTGTTAAAATCTTCAGCAACTCCATTTCCCCTCAATGGTGATAAAATGCATTGAAAATGATAAATTATACTTTATAGTTAATGGTTTTAGTTATGACCTAGTTGTCTGGTCTTCTCAGATAAATCAGAATTATGTATCTGCAAAGCTACTTGATTTATTTTTATCTCACACTGGGGAGATGGAAATAAACTTAACAATAAAAAACAGACCTGTCACACTGTGTGCACTGATAGCAGGGTTCCCAAAGACAATAGAGATAGCGTTTGGCCTTTGTTTTCCACAGGAATAAGGAAATCATGGCATGACCCATGGTGACTCACAGAAGGCTAGTTACCCCACACAAGGGTTCCTGTTCCCTTAAGAACTTGGAACACACCTACTTGTTGCTAAGACATGCTTTTAAAGTAATGTGCAATTTACTGAGGGAAAAAGAATATAATGTTAAAAATTCTCCAACGAATCTGATCTAGGGGCAGATTTGAGCATTTATAAGCACAGTGGGATTTTGAAAGAACTCTAGATATGAAAAAGGATGTATAAATGCTGATAGGTTTTGGAATAAAGCCTTACAAGAATTCAACAAAGCAAATGGCATGTAGCAAAATGCATCCGCTTTGCTTAGCTACATCTGGACCAGAGTGAGGGAAGCAGCAGAGGAAGAATGGCTCATTTGTTTTTTCTTTATGTGTGCGTTAGGAAATATAGAGTTGTGGGATTTCAACCTGAGGTCTTTGTATAAATTACATTTTTTCCATAGGACTACAGTGTCAAGCTCTAACTTAATCACCTTTGTATCATTATCTTCTAAATTCATATGAGGATTTTAAGTGGAAGAAATCTCTTCCTGCTCTACCTGTTGCTTCTGCTAATAACTTATTATTATGGATTAATGAATGGTCGCCTCCAAGATGTTAGTTATAAATGACTGTTAGTTTCCTGTCACATCCTGTCCAGTTGAGGCCAAAATTAGTGAAGTTGAAAACTTGTGTTTTCCCCCCTTTTCTCCATTGTATTTTTATTTTCTGTTTTAGACTGACTACTCGCCCTGTGAGTCTCCATCGCAGCAATTGACTGCTTCACTGTGTGGCCGTTGTTTACTGAACACCTTGCCTCATGGATTCTGAGGCCATACTTAAGGAACTGGAGCTTGCTTGATTTGAGTATATTTTTATTTTTTCTAGTACTAGTGATTAATACATCCCTTCCTTTCCCCACAGGCCCTCCAGCCTGGTGCACTTCAACTGATGCCAAAGAGATCGGCCATCGAAAAGACCAATGGTGCCACCCCGGTCTTTAATCCCAGTGTTTTCCACTGCCAACAGGGTCTGGCTAACATGCAGCTCCCACAGCCGGCCTTTATCCCTGCAGGTGAGGGCACAGCTCTGGGTACCCTGAGTTCAATGGGGTTGTGAATGCACATAGTGCAAAGACGTTCTAGTGGGCTTTTGGGGGTAACATCCACGTGTATTTTGGTTAGAATAAAATATGGTCATTATATTTGGTCTGCTAGTATCCAAACCAATCTATTGCTCCATGATCTGATCAGGTAAAGTAAGAGTTGGAAGTCGTGCTAGGAGAAAGAATTAACTGTTTTCCTTTTTAGCATTTCTTATTTTTTGCTTCCTATGATTGATTCACTTGGTTCAATCTCAGCTAGTTCCTTGACTCTTAGATGTCACTTTCACAGACAGTGTTCTGCTGTCAAAAAAAATAAATAAATAAAACAGTTTCAGCATCACAAAACTCAGTACTCCGTATAAACGTGATATTTCAAAGGTAGTTATTATAAAACCACCTTCCAATTTATTGCAAATATAGCATGATGCACTATAGTAGATAAAAAGAGACAATTTTAGCCTCTAACTTTAAAACTGTTGATTTTAAAAAATAGCCACTTATAATATTTTCTGGTTGTTCGGTCAACCTCCTACTCAGCTGTATTTAATAACACAAGATTGTTCCAGCAAACTGATTAGAAATTTTCACGCCAAAATTTTGTTCAAATAAATATTGCAAATGAAGAGAAATAATTTTTTCCAGTGGTTCAGCACTTTAAGAATGAGCACATAGGGCTGGAGAAATAGCACAGTGGCTAGAACGTTTGCTTAGCAAGCACAAGAGCCTGGGTTTGATTCTCCAACATGACATAAAGTGGGCATAATGGCACATGCCTGTAACTCAAGCATTCAGGAAGTCAAGGCAGAAAGATTGCTGTGAGTCTGAAGCCAGCCTGGGCTACATAATAAGTTTAGGATCAGCCTGGAGTACAGAGTGAGGCCCTGTCTCCAAAAAAATGAACACATGTCTTAGGAATAAATTAAAAATACTAACCACCTAGAATATAGATTTTTTTTCTTCCATAATCCTAAATGCCCCAGTTTGGAAACTATTATTAAATGAAAACATCTACATTAAAATTAATTTATGAAACCTTGTTAATTATATAAACATGCTAAGTATATAAAATTGTGTACTTATAAAAATGATAAATTAATCTGTAATTCTGAAGAACAGTTACTGACTACAATAGTTCATTATGACGACTTAAATCACAATTCTTATACATTTACATAATATAATAAATTTCTGAGGAAGAAAAATGAAATTCTTTAGAACATTTTTATACTGTCTGTAGAAAGTAAGCACTAATATCGAGTGATTTAGACTTTTCCCCAAAACCTAAGAAAAAATATGGAATATTCATAAAGTGAAAAAGACTTATTTCTAGTATTTTTCCCCTTCAAACTTTATGCTTCTCGACCTACACCTTAGCTACTTCCAGTTTTTCTTGTAGCTTCAGAATGAGCTCAGGAGCCCAGGAAGTCATCTAGCTGACGTGACTGACTATGAGAAGAAATTTACATTGTTCATTCAAGGTTTCCTCAATCAGTTACTTTATTTATAAATTAGATTTCTTTTGCAAGCTTTGGCCAATATGAAATCTAGACTTACATGCAAAAATATCAGAAAAAAATCACCATCCTTAAATTATAGCAAAACGAGAGACCTATCTGGCTGAGAGTTCCCTCTTAATGGAACTCTCACTGCTGAATATTCTCTGCCAAGTCCTTAATGTCAGTGAGGTGAAAGAGGAAGTGTTAATAGCTTAGTGCTCTAAATAGAAAAATGGGCGCGGGATACCAGCTCCCAGAGCCTATTTTGAAAAGAACTCGTGTGATAAATTAGCATTCGCTTCTTCGTGATGAGAAATTATTATGATGTGCTTGCTTAGAATAAGCATGTAATTTAAGCGAGGTAATTCCTCTAAAGAAAAATTAAAGTTCATTTTTAATATAAGAATCTAAGAATTACTTTGATTACCTGGGTTTGTGATCTTTAAGCTAATCTGTAATTATAAGCACGAGAGATTACTGGGTTTGCATGTGCTGATTAATTGGTATTGCAAAGAAAATATCTTTCTAGTTAAAATTCATTCCTATCTGTGAAGCCTTAATAATGAAATCTTTCTTTTCTTTACTTTCCACGCTTTTCTGCATGGTGTACAGGGCCAATACTGTGCATGGCACCCGCTTCAAGTTTTGGTAGGTTTTGTACAAAAATTCTCAACTTCTTCTAATCTGAAAAATGTATTTTTCTTCTGTGGCTGTGAAAGGGATGAATGATTGATGTGACTGGACATTTTCTTAGTATTGAGGGTTTAATACCGTACTTTGTGTCCCATGTCTTTGTGGCATCAAAATTGTCATACTTTTTCTGGTCCTAGTTGATTACCACTGTGGCCAAATCCTGGTTCTATGTCTGCCCTAAACTAGCAACTGAAGTATTTTTTAAATGCTTCTCTGCCTAGCCAGTTTTATTCTTAACTTACATCTGTTACTGTTTTCAGAAAATATAAAATATTTCAAGTGTATGATTTATAAAGTCAGTGAAACAATCCCCCTCCCAAGTTATTCCTGTGACCTAAACCCTTCAGCACTCAGATGCTGAAAAGAGTGACTTAAACAAAGCTAGCGCCTTCTGCCATGCTGTCATGACTTCTGTACTGTTGTAGATTGAAATTAAACTGAGTGGAACCGTTTCGGAAGCAACCGGGGGGGGGGGGGTGATTTTAAACAACCACTGACACACAGATTCTATAGTTAGCCACCGATACAATATGGTACCACATTTAAGCCATTTTGCACATCGCTCATATGGAAGAAGATGAGGAAGCACCTGAGGAATTCACAGTTCCTGTGGTCCTCATGGGTACCAGGAACACGTTTGTTCACTGGCGGGAGGAATAACTCCACCTTTTCCTTCCCTCCCTCCAGCATCTCCCACCAACCCAATTACTCCTACCCTTCTTGAGAATTTCAACAGCTTAACCCCCATCCTATGGGTGGGCTGGAGTAGTCACAGAGCCCAAAAGGCATTGCCAAGCTCACTGAGATAAAAGAAAAGGTCAAAGTGATGAGCACGTGGAAGCCACACACGCTAACATAGCAAAGTGGTTCTGAACTCTGGCACTGGAGGCGTGAGGCCTGAGTTACTGGGGGATTAGCTGTTCCCCAGACAAATCAGCAACATTTCCATTGATACTAACAGGAGCATTCTACATGTATCATTTGAAGGACAGACAGACTGCTGCAAGTTTCAGAAATGTGTCTCTGTATTCCTATTTTGTGACCTGTTTCCTGGGATGCTGCCCTGTCCTTTCACCCCCAGAGCTCGGCTTTAGGATTGCAAATGGCACATTTGCGTGATGCACGGTGCTGCTTGCTGTACAGGTGTTACAACCCCAAAGGGCAAGCAGGGATGCTTTCAGAATGGGCATGTGCCACAATAGGGACGGCTACATGTGAGTAGGGATGAGTGGAAGGAAGAATGCTGGAGTTCTGTTCATCACTGGTTTCTGTGACATTGCATGTGACAATTTTATCCTTGTGACCATTAACTTTCTCAGTAGACCTTCCAGTGGTTTGAATTTAATTGATATGGTCTGGAAAAATGAGTATACATGTATGCTTGCCATTCACACATGCCTACTCCACACCTTAATTCCCTGGTTAGCTTTCCAAAATGAGTTGAAAATTAGAAAAGTAGCTGAGAGCTTTCAAAATGAAACAGAAACTTTAAAAGGCAAAGGAAAAAAAATATCCCGAAAGAGATTTTACAGTTGCTAGCCATTGTGGCTCTAAAATTTGCTGTCGGGACAAGATTTACTAGGAAATACCCCATGTGGTTGAGATAGAACCAGCGTTTCAGAGGAACTTGCCGGGGTGTGTTTTGAAACGTGCACATTCACTTCACTGTGTACTTCATATCTGCCCCCCTACAACCAACTCACAAATCCAACTACCATTTTTTTTTTTTTGCACACAGATCAGGTAAGTATACATACAGGTGCCTTTTGCACCTACAAACCTAGTGAGTGCACTCCCATGCATAGGTCAGGGAAACCTAAACAGCAACTTATAATCCATAACCCCCGTTGAATGTGCAGCTCACTGACCAGTCTGCTTAACTAGCTTCAGACAGATAGCTTTGGTAACATTAGATTTTTTTTTTCTTACGTATTTATTGTAACTCCTGATAATTTGGCCTTTTGAGTCAACCATAATGTGATTCTGCTCAAAAAGTACGAAATGTTGAGAATGGTTCTGTTTTGCTAAATGGTAACTATAATTGGCTTTCCCCTTTTCTCTTTTTAATTTTTTCCCCTTCCATGCTGTGTTGCTTTGCACTGACTGTGATTGCATGTTGCACCCCGGTGCATCCATCATGATGATGTCACGTGGCTTGTTGATGTGATACCCACCACGCCCATTCCATCGTATGTGTCATGGTTGCCCAAATGCTCCATCTTCCTGTTGCTTCCATGGTATCCTACTGAAAGTGCCCATGATGCACGGTGCTGCACCTACCGCTGTGTCTGCGGCAACAACACCTGCCACCAGCGTTCCCTTCGCTGCAACAACTACAGGCAATCAGGTTTGACCATTTATTTCACCTGTTGAGCCCTAGATCCCTACAAAGAGTTGACAAGCCACAGTATATGCTTTTTGGGTTGGTGAGACAGTGGTCTGCGGACTTATGTGTTTCTTAAGGAGTTGTCACGTTTAGAAGTTTTAATTTTGTAAATGCTAGGCTACCGAATGCACTTTGCAATTTATCCCAAGGTTAATCAGCAGAATGTTACATTTAATTGATGATCAGATGTTGTTCTAGGACATTCTATATACAGTTAGTGCTACCACACCAATCCCCAAATGTATATACTGTACAAAATATTTCTTAAATTATTCCTCATTGGTCCAGAGAGAATTGTTTTACTTCGCAGCCATTTTTGGTTATTGTGCTTGAACTCTGAGTTACTATGATCATCACCTTTACTTTCAAATTCACTGGAAAGAAAAGCAAGATAGCATGTTTCTTTCCAAGGCCCAGTTCTTCTAGTCATTACCAACGATTACATCAGAACTCCCCTTTCATATGGACATCGGATGTGCTTGCGTTGTTTTGATTTTCATTTGCATTAGGTGTTTCAGGCAGAGTCACAGGCAAATTACAACTTTTGGGGGAGTCTTGAAATTGTAAGGCAACATGCAAGGTATTAATGAGTCATTATTAATAATAATTATTGTTATGGCCTTTCTGCTGCTGTTTCTGCAAGCATGATAACCATGAATTTGCCAGAGGCGCAAAACACATTCTAATCTGTGCTTTGCAGAGTTAACTCTGAGTGGAAATGGTTAGGATGTCTGAAATTTTCTGCAAAAGTTATTATGGCTTTTGATTATCATGTCCAAGCAGTGAACAACATAAACAATTCTCAAGAAACTATTTTAATCTAAAATCTTTTTACTACTATAGATACCCCAATTATCAGTAGATGAACTGAATAGCAGCATGTTTGTTTCACAGATATAGACATTACCAGTAGAACAGTAAGTTTCTTTAAGTATTAATATAAATAAAATATACAGGTTACAATTCTTATTTACACAATTGTTTGCTAAAGGCTTTGATAAATATTTAGAGCTTGAGTTACACATTCTAAGTTTTCCAAATTAAAGTGTGAGAGCAAATATGCATTTTGAAGTATGGAAATGGTAGGTAGCTGGTGAGTTTCCAAATTTTGAAATGTCTCCCTGTCGCTAAGGAGAGGAGGGTTTGTCAGCCAAAGGCGCAGAGCACTTTTAAATGTTAATGCTAACATTTCCCAGCTTCGTTTTTTTAATGAGGTTAAAAAAAAGTCATTTGATCGGGATTTGGCTGAGATGATTATGCTAGTAGCATTGTGCCTCTCCTATGACGTACAAAATGGTGCTTTAACACACAGTCTGTGGCATTGTGTTGCTTCCCATGTAAGTCAACTAGAATTGCTCCAGCTGTTTTGAACTTTGAGTGACATAATTTAGTAGTTTCATCATGATTTTTGTTGAAATTGTGTTTCTCTTTTTTTTTTTTATTTTTATTGTTCTTGGATTTTCCCCCCTTCCCCTTTGACTTCTTCCTCGATCCAGGGCACACCCTGTCACACACTTAATTTTGAGCAGTGATTCATTAGGAACATGTCTTCCAAAGCCACTTTTGATTCCTAGGTATCTTAATTCTAGGAATCCATTAAACCATCTATGGTTTGCACACGCTAGTCATAGAGAGTTGCAAGTCCTCACAAGCACAGTGTGTCACTAGGCTGAAGGAGGCAGCAGTTGTGTTTCTTGCTAGATTCGCTCCCCAGATCTCAGTAATCCTTGTGTGCTGCTGAGAACACCCAGGCCCTGAACTCTGCTTTGAACATAGTGGATAAGCTGACTGATAAACAGGTCCTCTCAGTAGTAAGGAATGTTTTTAAAAGATATCTGAGTACGTGAAATAGCTAAGGGAGCTCTACATTGTGGTAGCTTTCAGGAGTATCGTTTAGGACGGTGGCACCTTCGGAAAAGCACTAACTATGAGAATGAAGGTTTGCCAACATTTCCTAGACTGTCTCAGGCTGCGGCACATCAAGGTAAACAAAGTCAAATATAATTAACTTTCCAACAGAGAAGTCCCATTCTTTTTTGCTGATTCCGCTAGAATATTTGGCAGAACGTAGTTTCTTTTGACATGCAACAGAAGTTGAAAATTTTTTCCAGAGGTAAAGAATGTAATTTTTTACAATGCTATATCTATGTGTATACCTCACTTAGGCTATTTCTGCGTGATTTTAAAACATGTAGCTAAAAAGTATAAAGTTTATTTTAATATTGGCATAGGTCGGAGTGTTTGGTATCAAACATGTTTTCTCAATATAGGCTTGTTGAAAGAGGATCCACACAGAAAGCTTTGGCATTGCATAGAAAATGCCTTCAACAATGGGGTGCGTCCCTGTCAACTTAGAGCAGGCCTCCCTGTGAGCTTTCCTTAGGAGATTTTGTAGACTATCAGAGTTAAGTAGTTCTTAGCAACAACCTCATTCTCACAGATACGGAATCTGAAATTCAGAGTGGGGAATATTCACAGAACTGGAACAGGAACCAATCTCCAGACTCTTACTTGAGTAGAACCTTTCAAATTGCCTCACTTTCTCTCTCTCTCTTTTTCCATTTCAGTCGAAATTCTGAACAGCAGCATTACGGAGTATCGGAATCTGTCCATGAGAACATCCACACGGCCTTTCCATATATATTCCCACGTGTCCTCTTCTACCAATACAACAATAAGCATGGTGCAGTCAATATACTAAAAAAAGCAAACATACCAGCCAACAAATCCAAATAAAAAAATGATCAGTGGAGATGTTAAAACAAAATGCGAATAGATTATTTGAATTACCAGAATCAGAACATGGTCATAAAGATGTGTGAGTTTCCTGTAATCCTTTTGCTAAATGAATTTCCACAGTGTGCTCTTGGCTTACTGTACGTCCTTGGTGGAGAAATGTTCATCTGATTTGGAAGTGTTACCTTACTATTTTGTTTACAGGATAGTCTATAAAATTGATTTAGAATGTAACAATACATCGAGTACCATTTTCCCCATGATTGTGTTGTATTGGGTTGGACTGGGTTTAGTTTTTGCATAGTATAGTGTTTTGCTGTATATGTGTGGTGTTTGATATTAAAATGCTATTAGTGGGGAACAGAAGTATATGTGCTTAAAAAACATGGCAGGTTCATGTTACTGTACTTTCTTTAGAATATTCCTGTAGGTTTCTTGGGGCACACATTTACAACGCCTCACTTTTGAGTGTGTACAAAACCTGCTCATAGATATGTGTGTGTATAATCGTGCCTGCAGATCTAACCTTGCGTAATTCGGTAACATTACTAGATTTTGCAAGAAATAATTATCCACACAATGTAGGGAACTTCTTAAAACATTAACCCCTAATACACTCCTCCTAAATAGCTTGAAAAAGAACTTAACTTTTTAATGCGTTTCTCTGCATTTCTACTAAAAATTATGTAAAGTACCCATTACTTCCCCCCCCCCCCCAATAATCCTATCTCCTAGGTTGAGTGTCTTTAAAATTGAGCCATTTGTCATCTTCAGCTAAGAAACTGGTACTTGGGGGCTTAAAGGTATGCTAATTGCTGGCAATAAATCAAGTAGAGAGATGGGGGCACAGAGCTAGTTTTTACACACTGCAGAAAGTGTAAAACCATTGTAATGTGTAACCTGTTACACAAGTGTCATTTTCTAAATGCAAATGACTCGATCTCCTCAGACTATTCTTTGAATAATAAATAAGATGTAATCTAGCAAAAGTCAGGCGGGGTGAAAGAGAATTGGCTCCAAATGAGGCCATTCCTCCCCAAATGGATCCTCTTCTCTAATCATCTCAGAGGGAGCCTGAAGATAGTTTTGGAGAAATGGCAGAGACGGGAGGCAGGGAGGCATTTAGAATTACTCTTGGATTTATGTAGAACATCCAGGAAAGCTGTCCACAGAAGTCTTGAGCCTCGGTTTAGCTGAATCTCCAGTTTTGGCAAACACTTCAGCAAAGGAGCAAGTGCCTGTGATTTAGGCAAGCATTTCCCTGCCCCAACTTTAGTATCAGTCTTACAAATCAGAACTAAGCCTCTTTGGTTTGCTCGTGTATCTGTTTGATTTTCTGTGTTTTTATAGTAGACAAGTGTTAGCACCCTTTGGTTAGTATAGAGTTGAGTGTATTCCACACAGGTGGAAATCTCATTCTTAATACTTAGAAAATAACTTTACACAAGGAAAATAACAATTAATTCCTGTGCTGTATAGCTTATCTCCTCCACTCTGCTGAGTTACTATACAGTGGCAGGAACATGCAATAGTTCATGCTTAGATTTGATATTTACAACCAAATATATATTCTTCCACTGGAAAATATAAAAATATCAAATTTGTTAAACAGAAAAAGGTTGTTTCTCTCTTTCATGAAAATAACAAGCAAAGACAAAATCTGACTTAGGGTACCTTAAGCCAGCTGGTAGGTTTGAATTGCAAAACAGTGGCTTGGCAAAGATATTTCACAGTTAGTAAAACTGAACGCCAGGGCTATGTGACTTACCCAAAGCTACAGAGCCACTGTGAGACCAGAGCCATCTCCAGACCCCACTGGTCCCTCCTTTTCATGTTGCACTTCCGAGCATTTGAGATCAAGACCATCTCAAAGCATATCAGTCTGGCTCTGAATACAAAAGAGCAAAATTATCTCGGGTGGGCGGTATCCTACTGATCTTAATTATCAACCCAAATCCTGCTCAACAGTGATTCTAAACAGTCTTAACTTGTATTAAGCCACTGTCATCTGCTGCCTGGAGTTAGAGATCGAGATTTGTTGTGAACTTTCTTTGAACCACTTATTTTCTGTTTCCTAAAGTCTTAACATTGCTAAAGAAGAAAGTAGACTGCCTTTTAGAGATGCCTGTGTAGGGAGCTGAGTTCCGTGTAATCTGTGCCGCAGGAATCCAGGAAGGGTGCGCTTGAGCTAATCTGGGTGTATTCCTCAGTGGAGATGAGAATGCGTATTGTGCAAAATGAACTTTTGTGTAGTTGGACATTTTGATGCAACGTACTATCTCATTTAACTTTTTAAACTTTTGTCAAAGATGTACATAGACCTAAAGTGTATCTGTTTTCGTTTTGCTTTAAGCACTGGAAGACATTAATGAGGACTTATTTTTAGTGAAAGATTCAATGAGGGACATTCAGGGTGGTTGTATTTTTGGTGCCACGCTTTTCTATATTGTTGGCATTTTAAAGGTAGCTATATGAATAAATTTAAAGAAAGAAATCTCAAAGCCCTAAAGTTTTGATCAAATTCAACAGAGTTTTGAGAAAAATTCAGTTTTAAGATAGCACTCTTTAAACTAGTTGTGCAATGACTTATTCAAATTATCTTTATTAAAGAAAAGACAAGACCAATAAGTCATTAGACTATAAATTTCAAGTTGAAAAGACAAGTCACAAAACTAATCAGTGACTCTAAGCGAAAATTTACTGGATGAATTGTATATATAAAATTCTAATCACTTGTGATTCTTAGTAAACATTTTATAATCTTTGTATTTTAATAGGGCCTCTATTTTTATTTATCCAAAACTACTGCTTTTGTCCGTTTTTCTCAGCTTTTTGAACAAATAGACAAGAGCACTGAAACTTGGATAAAACGGGTCTTCTATACAGAAAGAATAATCTAAAAGTTATCTTTTAAGAGGGTCTTAGTAGTTTCAATTTTTTACAGAAAGTACTATGTGACCATAACGGAAGTATATTTTGAAGAGGGATTAAGATTAAATTAAGATAAATGGATTCATAAAATTGCTATTTAAATACAGTATTTACTTTTGCAATTTGGGGCTTGATTCCACAACCAGCGGTTGCATTCCAGTTCACCTTTCTAGATTAGTCAGTCCTTAATTTGTAGTTAATCATGAGATCCAGCCTCCCCTCATTCCGTCTTTTGTGTCTCCATCCCTTTCTGAACATGCTAAAATTCCACGATCTTCCGGTGTTGTCCAACCGTACTCGGCTGTGCTTGCTCATGGGAAACCTCAGCTCGCCTACTCTCCAGTTTAAGAAGATGCCAATACCCCCACTGCCATCAGCAGGTACCAAATGAAATGACACCTTGAAAGAGTTTTTAGTGGCCCGACCAGCAAGCATAGAGAGGTCTAAAAAGGAACAACATCTACACATATGTTTTTGAAATACGAGAGAAGGCGCATTTTATGTGGAACTGCTATTTGGTCCTTTTCTTCCCTCTTTGGAGTGTCAATGAGGATGATCTTAGTGCAGCCACAGTTTCCTGAGATGGTTTCATCTGTGAGGCAGGATGATTAGAGACCGGAATACTTGCCCTGCTTTTCTCTCACACATTTCATATACATTAAGATAGAAATAAACAATATTTATTCGGGAAACTGATTTCCCAAACTCTGGTTAAGAATAGTGAGATAGTGGCCTAATTTTACCAGTTCCTGCCAAAGCCAATAGATTAAGTAGCAGCATGTAAAAGAGTATACCATCTTTTTTTGCCGATTTAGTTGATAACCTAATCAGACTGTAAATATAAATGCAAATATAGATTTTGAGCATCAACTTGCTAATTGGTGCCATGCTTTCATTTTTCTTCTTGTTAGTTTTTAAGGTTTCTATTTTATTCCTTTTTTATACCTCTAAGTACCTAAGGAACTTAAATTTGAAGGAGAGTTAGAGAAAGTTTTTAAGTTTTTCTTTTTTCACTGCATCTATCCAGCCCAACTAGGTAAGTTGTAAATTAGTGCTGACATGGCAGATTTAGATGACAGGTCATAACTCCTCTACAGCTCACAGTTTAAGAACAAGCTTAACTTTATACGGAAACAATCATTGTTAACTAATTTTAATTAGTTGTTGCTTTGGCAACAAAACTACAACATGGCTACCTTTGGACATTTGTGTGTGTGCGTGTGTGTGGAGGTTTTACTTGTAAATGATACATGGTTTATGACAGAATGAGTATGTACAAGACACAGCTCAGAAACATACGATTGAATATTTTAATCCCTAAGGCCCATGTGAAAGCTGGATTTGTGTCCTTGTGTGACTTTTTGGTCAAAAAGTTTACAACTCATAGATTCTAGTGCCAGGCTTTATAGTTTGTAGAACTGGTTGTGTGGCTAGGGTTATCCCACAGTATTTTAACTTCAAAACACAACCATTATATGTGTAAAATATTACCTAACCTTTTCATACTTTATCAATTGAAAAATTACCCTCTTTGTGTGGCATATCTGTAGCTGCAAAAGTTCTGTTTTCTTGAATTGTGTACACAAATATATCTGAAGATTTAAGCACGACTAAAGATTTTGAAATTAGTTCACATTTGCAAAACCGTATGTGACCATACTGTGGAATGACCCCTGAATAGTGTTTAAGAGACATATGCTGCAGCTTACCTGATTGTCTCGGTTAGGGTGCGGATGTGTGAGATACACCTTTTTTGCACTTATGTACATAGTTCATGAAAGGAATCCTTGGAGCTTTTTTTGTTTAATAGGAAGTCTGTGATAATAGTGGAAAAGTCAGTAAGGGAGAATAATTCTAGGGCTTTGAAAAGGAGATTGGTCTTTTCCTTTTGCTATGAGACTTAAAGCCTAATGCTGCTTCGGCTGTTGTGGAGGCTTTCTAATTTGTTACAGCTCACCTTGACAGAAGGCTCGTGACAGGTGACAGATCAGCTTTAGTTAACAGCACTGGACAACAGTGGAAGTACTTCTTTTATAGC
Organism: Ctenodactylus gundi; assembly: GCA_004027205.1. Classification (NCBI taxonomy): domain Eukaryota; kingdom Metazoa; phylum Chordata; class Mammalia; order Rodentia; family Ctenodactylidae; genus Ctenodactylus; species Ctenodactylus gundi. Next base: position 405,491 of record PVKB01000593.1, on the reverse strand, counting down.
AAAATCACTAGCAAAGATTATTTGCTTTTTAAAATTAATCCCCACTATAGAGTCTCTCTCTCTCTCTCTCTCTCTCTCTCTCTCTCTCTCTCTTTCCTACACACACACACACACACACACACACACACACACACACCCTAGGTGGGTTTCTGGCAGAGGTTTTCTCTTCTTGATGATTGCCAGCAGTGAAACACCCTGTAAATTGCGAGATAGTTATTTTCATTATGATCAATTCAGATTTACTCTTTCACAGAAAACTACTGTTATCCACATCACTTGACAAGTATATCAATTGATATGGATTTAAGTGACATGCAAATTATTACCATTGGCTTCTCTTCCTCCTTTAAGATACAGAACCCAAAACAAATTAGCAACCATTGAAAGATTTCATTTACCAGTTACATGTGGCTTGTGTGAGCAGTTCATTCCCTCCCACGAGGGAAATGTGTTCCTGCCACAACTTAGCAACGACCTCATCGACATTATACCTGTACAGTGGCAGGTGTTCTCTGACCTCCCTTGACCAGATTAAGAGGTGCTTCACTGTGCCCCTTCAGCCTCCTACTGTTCTGTTCGAGTGAAATAGAAGAGAGCCAGCTGAAATCTGACAGGACTAAGGAGCTGGAAGAGAATGCTTCCAATCTGATGGGCTCTGCCAGTTTTCACTCCACACCACTTCTTTCTTATTGTTTCCAAGCAATGAGGCCTAGGAAGATTGCAGTTAGAAAGATAAAGGGAGCGATCACCACCTGCCCTTTTGGTCTTCACATCTAGTAGCATGTAGCTCGTGCCCCGGAACAGGAGCGCATCTTGGCATTAGGGCATTGCTATCTATTTTACTAGCTCTCTCAGAGACAGGAAAAAATGGGCTGGGGGCCTAATTCTGTGGCCTAGCACTTGCCTAATATATGTAAGGCCTTGCGTTCCACCCCCAGCGCTAGACAGAAAAAAAGCCAAAGCCAAAAATCAATCCAAGCCTTATAGTTGTCCAATAGCTCAGGGCCAATTGGCTAGAAACTTCCCCTTCCCCTGAACTCATGATCACTTAGAGTTAGCCATACAACAAACAGCCTGACAATCTGACCAGCAGGTCCAATGATAGCAAATGTAAGCCTTCTTTCACTCTGTAGTTGGGCACTTCCAACTTCATCCTTACCCCCAGCATCATTTCCTTGTGAACCTATAAGCCACAAGAAGATATTTTTATAATGTCAATAGAAGTATGAGAGTTGGTATGTGGTGCTGGAACTGAGCTTAGGGCCTCAGGCTAGCTAAGTAAGTTCTTGTCCGCTGAGTTCCATCCCCAGCCCTAGATATGAGATTTGAAGTCAAGAAGAATCATCTATAAATCAGTAGAAGTGGCCCTAGAAGCATCCTAAAAGTCACCTAATGCATTTTTGGCATGTTACACACACTGACGGCCCCTAGGTCACACTCTCTGGATCTTAAACATAGTGGTTATGTTTAAAGAAGTAAAAACAAGTTAGGGAAGAAAGTATAACAAACGCATGTAATTTAAGCCACAAATAACCTCTATTAAAGATTTAGCTTGACTGATTCATATATTTCCAGCTGCTCTACTTGCAAAACTCCACACTAGTTAACCACATTATGTTCCTTTTTGAAAATACCTCTGTAACCCAGACACACAACCGAAAGACTTACCTGTCATAGAACTGCGTGGTTCTGAAGCTTTATTTCTGTATACAGTTGCCATTTGTTAGTGATGAAAAGCAAATTATTTTGTTGCTTTGTCTTTTGTGTCTAGCAATTGAAGGAATGATGTGACTATCACATTAAATTCTGGGGATGCTCTTTTTAAAATATTGCCTTCTATGTTTATCATTACTGCTTTCATTGATATAAAATGAGCTATTTGTTTCCAAACTACAGTAATTCAAATAATGATTTTTTGTTTTTGACGCAGTGTCTCTCCATGTCCTCTAGACTGGGCGGGAACACTCGGATCAAACAGTCCTCCCTCCTTAGCCTCCTGAGTAGTTAGGACTCCAGTTGTGTGCTACCTTTCCTGGCTATAAATTTCTTTAAATTTTTTAGAAGATTTCTCCTAAACGTACTCTTTTTTTAAGGGTCTCGCTCTGTAGTCTAGGCTGGTCCTGAACTCATTGTGTAGCCAAAGCTGGCCTTGAACTCATGGCAATTCTTCTGTCTCATCCTCTTGAGTGCTGAGGTTACAGGTGTGCACTACCACACCCAGCTAATATTTTTATGTGGTGCTGGGGGATCGAATCTAGGGCCTTGCACATGCTAGGTAAGTGCTCTTACCGCTTAACTGTGCCCCCAGCACCCTTAAATGTATTCTGGAAAGGATAGCTTTATGCGCTCATATAATAGCAATCTGGAATATAGAAAATGAAAGCACCATTTTGACCAGGAAGAACAAGAGGCAATTTTAAAATGCCTATGATAAATTAATAACCCTATGCAAGAATTATAAATTGAAATAACAACCCTAATATTTGACAAATAATGTTCCCATCATATTTTGCCTCCCAAATGCAACAGTTCATTCCTTCAACTGTGGATGTGTTGACTTTTGATTTTTTTCAAATTCTAGTGCTGTACTGCCTGCGTATGTTTAGAATTGTACATTTTGCAACTCGTTTAGTATGCTTCTTTTATGTTTATTTTTTGTTCCTTTTAATAAAGTGTGTAATTTCCTTGGTTATGTCCTTTTTATGAATCCATATTCACACATTAAGATCCACTTACAAACTCCTCCTGTTCTAGCATGCCGATCCTAATGTTTAGCAGCTCTAATACAAATTTAAATTAGTGATTTGGCCCAAGGTTACATTTCATATACAGAATGGATTCATTTCCAAATACCTTCAGTATTTTGAATTATGTAGATGACACATCCATTGTGCTAGATGTTGTGTTCCTCTGAGATTGAAGATACTGGCACAAATACATTTTTATTTTAGTAAAAGAAAACAATCTTGAAGTAACTCTTGCTGGTTTCTCTTGCGCCTCAGAAATTCTAAGGCTACTCCTAAGGTGTCGTACAAGGAGTGTGGATGTACCAGGTTTCCACCCTGCATCTTCAGTGTACTGTATGAAACCAGAGTTACTCATTTCATCCCTTTCCGAGGGCTGGGGATATAGCTCAAGGGTAACGTTCTTGTGTCAAATGCACAAGGCCCAGAATTCTGTCCCCAGCACCACAAAAACAAAAAACAGCAAACATATACATCCTTTTCCAGGTGGCCATCAATGATCTAATGACAATAATAGGCATGAATTTTTCCATTAAAATTTTTCTATGCTAAAAATTGGTTATCTCCAATAAGTGGCACAGAGATGAGAGGATTATCATTCTTTAAGAAAACAATTGTAGAGGCTGGAGGAATAGCTTGGGGGTTAAAGCACTTGTCTAGCAAGTTCAAGGCCCTGGGTTTGATTGCCCAGCCCCACATAAGCTGGGCGTGGTGGCACACGCCTGTAATCCTAGCACTCTGGAGGCTGAGGTAGGAGGACTGTCATGTGTTTGAGGCCAGCCTGGGTTACATAATGAGTTCAGGATAACCCTGGACTAAAGAGTGAGACTTGCCTCAAAAAGAAAAGAAAAAAAAGTAACTTGGTATTACTGTATTCTGTCAGATTTCCAAATGCTTCAGGAACACCGATCCTGAATTTTGAGACACTGGTCACCCTTCTGTAGTTGGCTGACAGAAAGCCCAAGTGCAGAGTGTTAGGTCAGAGACTGTGGCAGAGGAAAGTATTATTCACCTCTCTATAACAATGACAAGGGCCAGGGAGGGGGCTATGTAGAGATGGCCCTTGCCCCTTGTGCCCTGCTTTTTGATTCTTAACACAGTCCCACTTTGGCATTTCCTGATAAGCCAACTTTAAGCCCTTTGACATGTTACATGTGTTTCTGGGAGTCTGATAATCCCAGCACTAAAACCAGTTCAGTATATAGACATTTACAAGAGGTATTTGGCCTCTTCAGAATTCAACAGTTCTTTCCCTCCGAAGCTGTCAGGAGAGGCAAGAATTCAGGGCAGGCATTGCTCTCTCTTCTAAAAGGAGGTTTGGACTTTCTACTCCTCAGAAGAAAGTTGACCCACAGGCAAAAAATAGATGTAAACCATGTTTGTATCTGGTTCTGCGGAACAACTTCTTAGGGGATCTTTCTAAGGCTCCTTAAATCACCCCTCACAGGGTCTCTTGCCCTCAAAAAAATCTGAGGGTGGCAACTTACAGGCCTGCATCACAGGGTGGATGTGAACTTTTCCACTTCAGAACTTTCCTGTTGGGCATCACAGCTTAAAGGAGAGCATGTCACAATTGAGATCTAAGAGAAAAGTCACGCAGTGTTTGTATTAAAAAAGGCATGACTCTCCAACGGTACCGTGTCAGCCAGCCACACGCTGACACTCCAGGAGGGGCAGCACATGAAACAGCCATTCTTCCACACTAGAGTGTTGGAAGATAGGTTTTACTGAAGCAGAATTTTAGGCATGAAATCTCTGCATTTAGGAGCAGCAATCAGATTTTTACAGATGAGCCGTGCGGTCCTTTACCCCTTGAGAAGGCCAGCAATCTTGTAATTTTACAATTGTCGGGAATGTTCTCCTATATTAATGAACCTGTAATTTTGAGTAGATAGTGAACATCTCTGAATTTCGCAAATCAGAATCCACTACATGATCAGCATCTGTAAAGAGAGTGACATGGCGACAGGCTTGACACTGTATTATATTTCTGGAGTAATCTACTGCATAGACTTGCTAATTTTCAGCAAAGGAATACACACACCCTGATTGGTTTTGCTTGGCTCCTGTACTAGAAATCTCCTGTTAAATGAGCCCTTTTCCTTTTGGTACCTAACTTAACCATTCTTTCCGAGGCAGGAGGACAGCGGGAAGCTGAGAATAAACGTCAAGTGCGTCTAGCACAGTACTTTAGACAGAAGGAGTCTCCACTAGGACTTAGAGTAAGGTTTATGAGCCATTCTGCAGGTCTGATTCTCCCCCTCCTAAACACACTCAAAAGCAAGAGGATAAGGTTTTGAAGTAAATGCAGAAATCAGTATGAGAAGGAAGGCCTGGTTGGAATAGGCCAGCAGCTTTGTCTTGTGCATGGAAACTGCACAGTAAAGAGGCAGGCAGGGCACCCAGTGACAAGTACACCCCAAAGGACAATTTCCCCTCACAAGGGAAAGCGTGGTATCCCCTTGTAAGGGACGCAGCGTTCTGCTTATATATATATATATATAAAACTGCAAGGAGGAAAATTGGCGTGAATCCAGAGATGGCAAAAACAACACGTGCTAAAGCAGACAGCCTGGGCGTGACGGAGGGAGAGGGATCTGAGGGGTAGCTACAGTCGCCACGTTTCCAGAGACCATGTGGTCACTCGGAACAATGATCAGCCCATCACAAAGGGGAAGAGGAAGACTGGGATTGAGACTTTGCCTTTAGCAGTCGTGGCCTGAGGAGCTGATCAGTTATTTTTGGGAAACAATTGGAAGTTAAAAGAGAACTGTATCTGCGTTGATTATATATCAATATATTGTAAGTGGTTATTGATGTGCCTTTGTTAAATATTTAATAAATATGTGTGTGTGGTTCATTCAAATTGTTTTGTTTCTTGTTTTGTGTGTGTGTGTGTGTGTGTGTGTGTGTGTGTGTGTGTGTTTGAGACAGGCTCTTGCTGTGTAGCCCAGGCTGACCTTGAACTCTTGGCAGTCCTTCTGCCTCAGCCTCCTGAGTGCTGGGATTACAGGCTTGATACTTCCTAATCTCTACTAACAAAGCCCCAATTCAAATTCAATTATTGGAGATTACACTAGGAAGACCTGTGCACAAATAAATGTAAGTAATCAGTTTGGGATTCTCAGGAGAGGCTACCAATAAACAAGGTACTTGTGCTAACAGCCACACCCCAGTTTTGTAGCCGGTGCACAGAATCACACTAATAATCTCCATCTACTGTTTACCTTAAACTGAGCCACTAGCCAATGGTAGAGACTGCTATAAACAGCAACTTCTTTCTCCTGATGGACACCATCAGGAATATCCCAAAACTTAAAATGCTTGGGATCTTTAGCATCATTAGGATTAGGCCAGAGGAAGCTGAAAACTATTTGGATTCAGCCTGGTAATATAGGCCAGCATTCTAGGGGGCTGAGGCAGGAGAATTGCCAGTTCGAACACAGCCTGGACAACGAAGTGACTTAGTGTGACCCTGCTTCAAAATCAATACCAAAGAAAAGGAACTGGCTGGGGATGTAGCTCAGTGTGAAGGCCCTGGGCTTGACTCCTAATATCAAAAAAGAGAAAGAGAAAGAAAGAAAGGAAAGAAGAAAGAAAGAAAACCATTAAGAAATATTTCCAGAGAGTATAGCCAACACGCAACCACACACCATGGTTGCTTGCTCACTACTTTGCCTATTCCAGAGAAGTGTCCTAGTGAGGAAAAAAAAAATCTCACAGCTCTAGAGATTGTGAGAGTAGCTTAGAAAACCAGTCGATCCATGAATAAATTTTGAGTAACAACACTAAAAAACCCTTAAATAGTATTTTTAAGTTACCATCATGTACACATCCCCCTTCTCCCTTCCAACCCATCCTCCACGTTCATGACAAAATCAATTCTTAAAAGTCAAATCTGTCTCTTTTCCTTGTCTGACTGCACGTCTTCCGCACTCTCATGCCTGTGCAGCGAACACAGAACTCTGAGGCTCTAGCCTTAGGGTTGACCTTTAGCTGCATCTGTCTGTGAGTTCTTGTCGAAGAAAACCAGAGCCCCTCAGTAGTTGAAGTGGTAAAACCAGATTGTTTTCCAGATGACTGCAATAAGGGAAAGAGATCTCAGTGGCAACGGGCTAAATTCTAAACATAGGGAGGAAAACTGGGGATTCCTATCCCAGGAGGGAGTGGGGGTTCAGCGGATGAGAACTTACTAGCAGGGACCAACTGGCCTAGCAGGTTTCTTGAGGTAGATAGGCCTGGGTGATGGGACCTCAACTGAGGAGAGGTACAAGATGAGGAACCCAATCAAATACGGAGAGCTATCAGATAGATACTGAGAAGGGGCGTGGTTTCCAGCTAAACCAGCCAGCAGGATTCTTGCTGAAGGTGGGCTGTGCAAAGAGGTGAACTCCAAAAGCTGAGGCATGGTTGCCAATAGGAATCACAAGAGCCTGACTAAAGTTTGGTCAAGGAGTGATTCTGTCAGAGTATACTCTAAACCAACAAAATCACTTTGGCGGAATACAATTTAAAAAGAGATCTCCCACTCAGAAATCTATCCATAAAGGCAGTAAAGGCATAGAAGCACGGGGGGCCCTGTGGTGCAGGCCTGTACTCCAGCAGCTTGGGAGAGAGAGGCAGGAGAATCCCAGCCTGGGCAACCTAGTGTCATAGCGTCATCAAGTCTCAAAATAAAAAAAAATATGAATGGGCAGGGGACGTAGATCAGTGTGAAGGCCCTGGGTTCCATGTTTAGTATCAGAGAGAGAGAGAGAGAGAGAGAGAGAGAGAGAGAGAGAGAGAGAGAGAGAGAGAGAAAGAAGCACTGAATAAGCATTAAGCTATCATGTGAGGTATATGGACAGCTAGCTGTGAAGATAACACACACATGAAAAGGGTTTTATCCCCCTTAATAGGCAAGCAGATATGACCCGTTACATGCATGGCTGTAAGATAAACAAGAGAAACATCTCTGTAGCATAAAATTTTGTCTTAACTTTATCATGATGATGAGGGCAGACTTGCGGAGTTGACTTTATTGGAGGAGAAATAAATTTCTGCTATCTTTATGACAGGAAGCAGTGTCGCAGATTACTGCGTGTTCCTCTTCCTCCCACGGGGAAGTTAGGCTCCTACTCTCCTATGGGAACTGGGAGATAGGCGCACTAACTCCTTTGATGTTTGCATATCAAAAAGATGCCTCTCCAGAGTCTAAAGACTAGGAGAAAGCCTTATTTATTTAGCCATTGTAAAGATCTACTTACATTTGAAAATGACAGAGGAGGAAACTTTGAAAGAAAAGAGGTAGAGAGAAGTCTCTTATATTCAAGAAAGAGAATTACACTTTTTATTTTTCAGTAGTGGGACTAGGACTATCTATCCCAGGGCCTTTACACTGAGCTACATCCCAAGTCCGTTTTTAAAGTTTGATATGGAGACAGGGTCTCACTGAGTCACTTAATTGCCCAGATTGGGTTCAAACTTGCGATTCTTTTGCCTCAGTCTCCCTGAGTGCTAGGTTAAGACAATGGCATTTTGTATATGTGCGGTACTGGGGCTAGAGGCCAGGGCCTTTCTCTTGAGCTACATCCCCAGCCTATTGTTTAAGTTTTGATTTTGAGATGGGATCTCACTAAGTCACTAAATTGCCCAGGCTCCTCCTGCTCCAGCTCCCAGAGTGCTTGAATTACAGGCCTGTGAGATCAGGTCCAGCACACTTCTTAAGGCCCTTGCCCCGTTTCCCAAGCACACACCAGAGTTCCCTTTATCCTTGCGCTGTTTTTCTCTCCAGCTGGAGCACCTTCCCTCCTCCTCCTCTTCCTTTTCATTCGAAAATGTTTCCACCAGGACATATCTCAGCCTCAAACTCACCCCTGAAAGCCCAATCTGGACTTGCTGGGTACCACTGAGATGCAGTTACTATTTCTTTAGTGCTTACCATGTGATCTCAAAGCCCAGTATCCATCTTTCTTATAATGACTCTATCCTTGTCTATATGCATCCACCTTTAAATCCAGTTTCTCAAGAGCAAGAACTGGGTCTAAGTGACCTTGGTGTTCTCTTTGATGCCAGGAAATACATAACAGAAATTTTCAGAGAAATAACTAAGAAGTCACGGTCCTTTGTTGTTTGTTTGATTGGTTGGTTGGTTGATGCAGTGGTACTAGGGATTGAACTCCAGACCTTTGTACTGACCTAAATTCTTAGCCCATTTTTTTAAGACAGTATCTCTCTAAGTCATTAAGTTGCCCAGGTTAGATTCAAATTTGTGATCGTCCTGCTTCAGCCTTCCAGAGTGCTAGAATTATAGTCCTGCAAACACCAGGCCTGCATTAGACTACTTTATTGTAAAGAGGAAAACATGATCAAATAAAAGACATTTGTGTATCGATAAAGGAAACTTTCACAAAGTCCAGTTGTAGAAAGAAGCCCTAGGCCTCATGGAAACAGAAGGTTGCTAGACAGCTGGTTTCTCCTCACTCTGTCTCTCTGCTTCAGTCTCTCTGTCAGTCTGTCTTCTCCAGTCTTTTGTTTCCTCTCCGCATGGCCGCTTTGTCTGCTTACTTACCAATTGATCAAGGATATTGTCAGAACGGTAGCCACATTGTAAAAGCCTATGTCGATGACAGCCTACACGAGAAGCACCCGGAAGACTTCTAAAAACACATTTCCGAACCTACCCAAGGGACTCTGGCTCAGTAACTGTGAGAAGAGTTATGAGGATTTGAGTTTACACTAAGTTCGCAGATAACTGATTCTGCGCACCTGGAAATCACACCTTGAGACCCATGGGTATGTATGACCTTCATGTGGGATGTCCTGCAAGGAATGAGCAGTCACTGAGCCCCAATGCCTGGTTCTCATGAGAGAAGATCTAAGTAGCCCCACTTGAGTCAGATTGTTTATCTGTGTTACACTCAATGTGCCCAAGAGTCTGGAGTTGGATGGTAAACGTAATATACTGCCTCTGTGGGGCTCTGGACTAAGAACCATTTTAAAGAAAGCAAATCTCTACTACAGTCATTGCTAGGCTGCTTTTAAAAATGTAACAGTCCCCACACTGAATTAGATTCTTGGTTCATGGGGCACAACACTCTGTACCTGACATGGCCTACAGGAACCTGATAGTCATCTGAAAGTGAATCAAAACTTTGTGTCCAGGTCTAAGTGGACAATTTTCCCTCTCAATTATGCTACTCCTCCACCCACTTGTCCAACTCAGGAGTTCCTTCGAGTCTATCTCCCTCACTTCTACATCTATTCTCTCTGGCTTTCATCTGTTTTTCAGCGCTCTGCCTAAACCACCTTCTCAGTCTGTGCTTCTGCTGTGTTGGGGTGGGACAGCTGAAGCCTGGGTCATTGTTTTCAGCACCACACAACCACAGTCCACCTCGCTGCGAGTTCCATGCAAAGATCACTGTGTAGACCGTAATGTGATATAGAAAAGGACTGGGAAGCTACAATCAGAAAGACGAATTTCATTATTAACTCCTGTGTTTGAAGCCTCTCAATGATACGCCAGGGCTCCCAGGAGAAAGCCTAGATAAATCCTCCTTCAAATGGCCTCTAACATGTGGAGGGGCCCCGGGCCCTGCTGCCCTCTTCAGTCTCAGCTCTAGCCGTTGCCTGCCTTCAACTTGCTGCAGCAGCAGGTAACTGCTTGCAGCTTTCAGCGTCCACCTTGCTACTTCATGCGTACAAGCCTGTGCTCGTGGTCTTCATTCTGCATGGAATGCCCCCTTGCTGTTTGCTTGGCAAGCATCCTCTCAGATGTCTGCGCGGGCTCCTAACTCCTGCTAGAGTAGTCTCTGAAATTCTCATACTACCTTGAGCGTAGAGCTGCCACCGGATCTACCGCACTGTACTAATACTTCTCCTTGCTTTTCCCACTTACCTTTGAGCTTTTCGAGGACAGGGTCTGTATTTAATTTTTGTTGTATTTCTAGCACCCAGCACAGTGATTAAAAATTAGTACAATATAACTCAACATTAGAAAAATCCAACTGGAAAGTGAGTAAAAGAGTTGACAAGATATTTCTCCAAAACAGACGTGGTAGCACATGTGTATAACCCCAGCACTCTGGGAGGCTGAGGCAGGATGATCGCAAACGTGAGACCAGCCTGGACAATTTAGTCACTCAGCAAGACACTGTCTCCAAAAAAGAGGGGAGCAGGGATATAGCTCACGTGAAGGTCCTGGGATCAGTCTCCAATACCACAAGAAAAAGGAGTAGGTGGTGGCGAAAGAGGTGGAGAACAAGCTGAATGGAAAGGATTGTGAGGAAAGGGGAGAGGAAGACGAAGGAGGAGAAAATGGAGGAGAATTTTCCCCCATTTTCATTAGGACATGTATGTGACATCCAATGGTTAACAATGAGCTCAAGAATTCTGCGCACACATATATTGTGTCAATTTCACAGCTTCCCCTCCCCCGTTTTGGCCTCCCACCCTCTCCCTCATCCCTCATCCCCCCAACTCTCAGTATCTCACTTATTTGATTCTATTAATTACCTACATTCTGGGGAGAACTGTCTCCCCTATGACTTCCTTCTGTTTGGTCTTCCGGGTCTCTTAGGTGGCTTTCCAAATCCCCTTCCATTCTACTTTTTATGTCTTGTCCATATCCCAAGTCCTCATTTGTTCTCCTTCTCCCTCTGGGACCATGCAGAAATATTTCTCTAAGTAAAGCAATGCTTGAAACCAACGGAGCAAACAGCAAATTGCAGCAATGAAACAATGGTGGTAAGCTTTCATGACTGGCACAGGAGGAGCTCTAACAGGGAGAATAAAATCCCTGCTGTCATCATGAAATGGAAGGCAAAAATACCCACCACAGGGAGAAAAACACTGGAAACTACTGTCACTAAATGATTCTTAATGTAAGCAAATCTCAAGGGGGTGGAACATTACAAGAATATGGGGTCTATGTATAGGGTTCTTCTGGTTGTAGATGGGAGAATTCAAAGCAAAGCTGGCTTAAAGACATGGACATAGGAAGGGAGAGGAGATGGTGGGGAAGGGAGAAGAAAAGTGATTAAGATGTGATATGTATATATGCCAATCCCTCAAGTTGATGTAATTATTATGTATCACAAGCACATACTAACATAAAGAATAAGTTCGAGTAAAAAATAAAAATACTTATATCGAAAAGAAAGAAAGAGAAGACATATGGCAAAGAGTTGAAAGACGCATTAGTGGCAGTTTGGCTTCGGGCATAGCTCAAATTGAGGTTAAGAGTCTGTCCCTCTCCGCGTCTCAGCTACAACTCCTGTTCCACTGGAAGGCCTCTTCTTGAGTCTAAGTGGATAAACAATACAGAAAATGCATGTTCATTTCTCCTAATCATTTCAGTTTAATTTCTGTGGCTCATTCCTTGGCCTATCTTGGGATGCGTGCTTAACTTGGCTCGGATCAGTTGTCCACCTGAACAGATGGGTTCCAGTTTATGCGCCTGCACTTGGAATCATAGAGTGTGACATCAGTGGCGAGGAGTCATGAGTGTGACATCACCAGGCAAATCTTGTGAATGAGAAGGGAGAAGGAGAGTGAGGAAAAAAAGAGGGAGATGAAAAGGGAGGGGAGGGAGAAAACACATCAGAGCTCATTCTTTAAGGGTAAACCACAGTGCCATTCCCGGAACAATTAGGATTGTATGTTGGGCAGACAAGAGCACTCAATGAACATTAATTCCCATTACCGGATAGCCTACCCAATGTGTAAAAGGTTTTCAACTAATATAGCACAACTGTATCAGACACAAACAAGAATATTCTGTGTCCTCTATATAGAGAAACAAATCAAATCCATGTGGCCAAAATGTATCAAACTTTAAATGCAAAATCTTTCAGTGATTTACAGTCATCTAAGTCAGATGTAGTCCCCCATCATCTCACAGCTATAGGTAAATGATACAGATGACTCCATCCAGAATATCCACCACCCACCATGAGATGGAAAGCAGGAAGAATTCAATAAACCTCTCATGTCTAAGTGGAAGAAATGGAAAAAATATACAAAGGTTAACAATAGCCATCATATCAATTTATGCATCAATATCATGTACGTGGATAACAAACTCTCTCTGACCTAGGAATGGAGTGAGTCCTCAGTCAGCCTCTTCTGTTCTCTAAGAACATCTCCCCTGACTACTTTCCTACTTGGCTATTCCCAAAATAGGAATTACAAACCTTTACCCCTGGGGACACCAATACTTCAGCAACCATTTCCTGTAGGTGTGAGTTCAGAGGCTTGGAGCCTGCCCTAGGGCTAAGTAAGCACTTTTTGTGACCGTGATGGGGTTATTCTGATGGTGCACTGCTCCACCTTCTATTTAGTTCTTTATATGACAAAACCTTAACACAATAGTGACTCACTCAACATTGAAGCCTCTCTCTCTCTCTCTCTCTCTCTCTCTCTCTCTCTCTCTCTCTTTCTCTCTTTCTCTCTCTCTTGCTCTTTCATAAAGGAAGCCTGTGAGTCCATCATCTAGATCTTGTGTGGTGTGCACAACTTCCTTCTGGTTCTTTCTCCCAACATCCCCAGGACATGGCTGTCATTCTCAAGGCCCACAGGGCTGATGAAACTCCAGCGATCACATCCCCATTCCAAGCAATCGAATGGGGAAAGGTGAACAAGGGCACGATTCCTTCTTTCTGAGGAGACTTTCCAGAAGGTCCACAAAGCATCATTGCCTGTGCCTCTGGGAACGTAACTTAAAGGCACAGCCATACCCAGCAACAGTAAAGGAGTCGTGGAATGCAGTATATAGCCTTTGATTCCAAATGGAAATACACCCAGATACAAATTGGATATCTGTTGCTAAGGGACAAAAAGTACTAGGGCAAGCAACTAGCATTTTGCCACAGTTAATTTGATTTTTATTTTATTTCACAGAGTAGTAAAGGAAAAGATGTTTTTACCACATAGCCTCGGGTCCCCTAGCCTAACAAGGAATGGCCTTAGAAATCTTTCCAGTCATCTAGTCCCTCACCTAATCGACTTGGCTTTTGCATTGAGATCATTAGAAGGTGATTCAGGGTGGGGAGACCCAGAGGATCTGAGGTGTCGGCCCTCCTTTGGTAGAAGTAGGGATTTGGGGGTGCCTGGGAGATGGGGTTTCCTCAAGCTCTATTCTTATGTTTGACTGTGTTTCCTTCCTAAACTTTAAAAAACCTATCTTTATATTTGAACAAATAATTTAGTCTTTCTGTTCTCCCCAGCTTCACAGTATGAGTCACGTTGGTTTTGAACCGTTGATAGCAGACCTGAGGGGTCACTTACCAACACTGTACTTCCTTTGCCATAACTTTTGAATGAGCCAATTTCAGCCACCAATATTTCCCTTTTTTGGGACAAGCTATTAATGAAGGTTGTAAGAAGTTCCCATAAGCTCCAATAGGCTAACATCTTTCAACCATGCCTAAAATTCTTTCTTTTTTTTCTCATGTTTTTCAATGTGAATTTGCGATTTGCAGCAGTTACATTAAACTTGAGAATTTTGTGCATGCATGGATCCCATCCACCTACATTCCAATCCCCCCTTCTAACCCACCCCCAACGCCCTCTGACTCCCACCATCTTGCCCATCTGACTATTTATATTCTGGATTTCTCATATTAGAAAAACCATGCAACATTTAATCTTCTGAGCCTGATTCACTTCACTGAGCATAATGGTCTCAAGTTGTATGTATTTTCCTACAAATGACTCAAATTTATCTATTTTTATGGCAAAGTAGTACTCCATTGTGTATATATACTGCATTTTCATTGATCTATTTCAACATATTCCCTGATTTAGCTATTATTAGTTTAGCTGGTATAAACATGGGTGTACATGTATATATCTCTATTATATGGTACATTTAACTCTTTTGGAGAAAAAAAACCTAGAAGAGATGCCTCTGGACCAAATAAAATATGCATTTTTAATTTTTTGAGGAATATCTGTAATGCTTCCTTAACATGTAGACCATTTGCCCTGCACCTAATTGCCTACAAGATACTCTGAATTTTTTCCAGCTATTTTGAGCCTATTCTAAGCAGAAAGAAGAGAGAAGCAACAAAGAAATTCAAGAATATCACATGAGTACGTCCAGTTAAATACTTTCCGGAAATTACAACCAGGGAGAGTTCATAGAATTAAACATGGCCACAGGGAAGCCAATCCACAGTGTCAGTTGTATTTCACCACTTCGGGTAGTCACAGTTAAGACACATTTGCTTGCCCTTAAATGGAAAAAGTGAGAATGGCCAAACCCTCCTCTGTTCCAGCCTTCACCTTAATCTTAGAATCTCTGGATATGCACAGTCTTCTCCAAAAAGTCTGGTCTTGAGACTTACAAATTAAAACACAACTGGTCTCCTCATATAACTAGTACAAAATGTAGTTGGAACAAGATATATGCACCGAAAACTCATCCAGAACACTCCTGCACAGCAGTCTGATTGAATCCTGCTTGTCTCAAATCCTGCTTGTCTCAAATCCTGCTGGACAGGAATGGCAAGGATTCACTGCCCTGCCGGTGCAGTAAGTTCTTTCATGAGCCAACTTCATGGTTTCTGCTTCCGCTCTTCTCCATTTTTTTTCATTAAAAAGTCTGTGCTCTGAATGGATTCTCCTTAATTACTCACAGCCAAATTTGCGGCAACCATTGGGACGAATATTCTGGAGACTGTACAGTTTTGTAGCATTTCCTCTTAGACACCTGGGTTTACCTGGAGGTTGAACAGCCCCAGTACACTGGCTTTGGCACTGAATTTTCTCACAAACTTAAGTATGTTTCAAATCAATTCCATATGCAAGCACCTATTTCAAATATCTTGACACGGAAAGTGTCGGAGTCTGAAATGTCCCCCCTTTTAGTCTACTTGTCCTTGACCTTCCCATCCTCCTAGCCCTAAAATAGCCTTGGTCAATTTGACCACTCATAGTTAAATCCTTGCTAGTGGGCTCACTTTGGCCTTGCTAATAGAATTTACATTACTTGAGAAAGGCTGAGACCACTAGTTTTATCTCCTGCAATGGTTTTCCATTCTTGCCACTGATTGTGCCACCTTCAGTTTGAAGAAGTAGCTGATCTTTTAGGTCCCAAAAATCTCCAATTAAGGGACAACGTTCAATTTAGATGATGTGGCATAAACAGAAAGAATTTCTCTACTTTCAGTCTTTCTTAGTCATAGTTTGAGTTCTTTCCTGTCTTGCAGAACTTTCATGAAGGCAACAGAAAGTAGCAATATTAATACCCAGATTTCCCCCTGTGACTTTCTTAACTCTTCAGTCACTTCTGTTTGCATATCAGTTTCATTGTCTTTTGTTTGGAACAGATTTTTGGCCAGAGATATCTGCTGGCCCCAGCCATGCATGGATAGCAAATCATCAGGGCTGGGCTTGTGACAGTGGTAGACCACTTACCTTGCGTGTGTTCAATCCTAGCACTGGTCTATACGTATGAGTTTTAATGGGGACAAACCATTTTTAAACCGCACATCACTGAAATCTCAGCAGTATGGTTGGTACGGCTTAAATATGGTTTGTCCCCATTAAAACTCATTTGGAGGAGCCTTTAAGAGGTGATGAAGTGCTTGAAAGGGATTAATACCTTTTGTCTGAGAGTCAGTGGGGTGAATGCCTTCTCAGTGTCATGGAAAAGTGTTGGTTCTCACAAAAGCAGGTTGTTATGAAGCAAGGCCCCACCGCGTGCTTGGTCTCTTGCATGCTCACACTTCCACTTCTGCCACGCTGTACTGCTGTGCTACAGCAGGACGCCCTCTCCAAAAGCCACAATACCAGTGCTATGCTTTTGGACCTTCAGAACAGTGACTAAGCCTCATTTCTTCATGAATGTTCCAGTCTTAAGCATTTTATTATAGTAACAACAACACAAAACAGATTAATATACTGGGTTTCATTAAAAGCACCAAGACTTATCGGAATCACTGGGTCCCAGATGCAGATTTCCTAGGGAGAGAATCTCCCTCAGTTTGTTCAGTGTTCACCCATCTTCAGATCAGCTCTGGCCAAAAGGGAAAGGTCATGTCCTATAAATATGACAGAATGGTCTCTTGCAGTTTTGTAGTGTATTTCCTCGAGGTACAGATTTGTTTGGAGTGTGTCTCCTATATGGGTGACCATGAGTAACAAGTTAAGTACACAAGGTAAGTACCATGAGAAGACAAGAATTAGTACGAAAGAAGAATGAATTTCCTGCAGGGAAGAAGGTTCAAAGAAACAACAGTTGCTTAAAAGTTTGAGATAGGGTTGCAGGGTTGTGTTCTTTCAACTCAAGGGACTCAAGCTCTTACCAAAGGCCCAACATGAAGCCCCTTGGAGCAGAATCAGCTTGTCTAATTTCTAAAAAAAAATTGTTTCTTAAGAGAGACACCCATCCATACATAGACAGGGTAAGAAGAGGGATGTATGGCTGCTAGAAAAGGGTGGAATCTCTGAGAGTGGGATGGGGAAAGGCATAGGGTAAGGGGAAGAGGGAGGCAAAACAGGGCCAAAAGTGATGTAGATGGTCATTGGCTCCCCAGTGTGTCACTGAATCTATAGTTTATATATTAAAAAAGCCTAATAAAATTACTTGCCAATATTTTGAATTTGTGCCCTTTTTGTTTTGTTTTGATTTGCTCTTTTTGCTTTTTAAAATTATTTGCTAACATTAAAAAATCAAGGAATTTCATATGATGATATAGATTTAAGAATTCTTTGATCAAAATCAAACTCTGCTAGCTGGGCATAATCTTAGCACTTGGGAGGCTGAGGCAGAAGGATTGCTATCAGTTGAAGGCCTGCCTGGGCTATATAATGAGTTCAGGACCAGTCTGAACTATAGAGTGACACTCTGACTCAAAAAAAAAAAATAGAAAGAAAAGAAAAAGAAAACTTTGCCATGCTGGGTTAGCGTGTTGTTGCTAAGACACAGTAACCTTCTTCGGATGAGTCTGCCACTTGAGTCTTCTTTATTATTCATTAGTGGCATTGGCTGCCCACCCATAGCATCCCTACAACACTAGAGTTTTTTTTTTTTTTCCAAAAAGAGCAACAGAAGGCTTCATTCTCACAATGGCCATAGGACTGGCAGATCTTAACACATCTACATATTCATCTGAATTCCATTCTCTACTCACCATGTGCAAATTATTTTTCCTTTGCATGTATTCTCCCTAGAGTGCTCCAGCTATGGTGCTGCCCAAAGGGGTTACCGCTACCCTCTCCTGCCCTCAAGTCATTCTGTACTGGTACTTGCTGTGTCATGCCGGCGGGCACTTGGAGACATAGCCGAAGATTTTAGCCATCACATTATATACCCTGAGCCATAACCAACTCGCATTCACCACTCACACCTCAGTGAAGCCGGTGAGAGAAAAGAAAAAGCTGCTTGTCGTATTGCTTGGTGTTTTTCATGAATGGCCCCAGATGAGGGCTGGAGACATGCTCAGTGGTTAGAGCCTTTGCCCAATATGAGCAAGGCCCTGGGTTTGATCCCCCAGCACCAACATAAAACTAACCATTTGTGGTGGCACTTGCCTTAGATAATGGTTGGACCTGATTATGTGCAGCTCTCTGGTTCAACCTATCATGGCCAGGGTTAGTTCCATTCTAAGTTAGCTGCTTCCAGTGCTATTGGATAGGCTCAGGTAACTTTGTACAGAAAGATCCTGGGGGCTGATTTCTTCAGAAAGAGACTGTGGGAGTGGTGGTCCTTAAAAATGTCAAAGACTACTGCCCAGGTACATGCACAGGAACAGAACATTCATAGTCTTGGCTAGAGCTAAACAAAGGTGCTAGTGTCACAGAAAGAGCTACACAGGAGGAGGTCTGGCTCTCCTTTCCAGGTTCAGTAAGGAGTCAGCCAAAGTCAGGCACCAAGTTCATCCAAGGATGGGCACATGGTCCAGATTAGAGCCATCCCCACCTTTTGACATCAGGAACTGGTTTCATTGAAGTCCATTGTCCCAAGGATGGGGGAGTGTGTGTGTACTTGCTTTGCAGTAGGTTGTTAGAGGACAGCTTTGAAACGTCAAGCAGGTGTAAGAGGGAAGTGGGGAACACAGTTCTGCCTCCTGTCAGATAGGTACAGGCCTTAGAACCTGACAGGAGGCGGAGCTTGACAGGAGGCGGAGCTTCACTCACCCTTCAACTCCTGCTGGCCCAGTCCTTCCGAGGCCATGGGCTGGTATTGGTCCACAGCCTAGAGGTTGGGGCAACCTGATCTAGAATGTAGGAACCGAATTTAAAATCAACGCCACAAAGGATGAAACTTACCATGCCCCCAAGCTTCCTAGCCAATCTCAAGTCTCCTATCTTACAAAAGTTCTCTTAAGCCCCTCACAACCTAATGCATCCAATCTTATGCATAACAAAATGCCTGGAGAAGCTGACCATACTTGGGGCCTTGGTTGAACACCCTGCACTAATTCTCAACCCATTTAACTTCTGTTGTTGTGTTTCTGTAAAACTTTCCTTACCAAGAAATCAGTAGTTCTGATGACCTTTTTTTTTACATAAACATCTTAGCTTGGTTTAAACAGAAATTTCTTAAATATCAAATTAAAAGCCCAATCCACGTGAGGAAAAATTTTAAAGGTGGACTTCATTAAAATGAAAAAACTTTCACTCTGTCAAAGACTTTGTTAAGGCAATAAAAAGAAGCCAAAAAACTGGGAGAAAGCATTTGCAAGTGACATACCCGTTGAAGGACTTGGCTCTAAAATGTGCAAACATGCTTAAAACCTGACAATGAGGTTACAACCAGCCAGAGTCTTAAATGGGTAAAATGATAAAAACACCTCGCTGAGGAAGATACATGGGTGGCAAATAAACATAAGAAGATAAGATCAAACTCATTACTCATCAGGTCCAATCGCACAGGCCTGTAATACCAGCACCAGGGAGGCCGAGACAGGAGGATCAAAAGTTCGATCCCAGCCTGGGCAACTTAGCAACTTAATTAGACCCTATCTCAAAATCAAAAATGAAAAATGGGCTGGGATGTGGCTCAGTGTGAAGGCCCTGGACTCAATCTTCAGTATCACAAAGAAAAATAAACAGTCATTATGGAAATGGAAGTCAAAACAGCAAGTAGTACTTCCATATTCCAGTTAGAATGGCTGAAAAAAAAGACCCCAACAATACCAGCTGCTGGTGAGAACAGGAGGCAAGTGGAAATTTCATACATTGCCGATGTGAGTGTGAACAAGTATAGCCACTTTGAAAAACCGTGTGTCAGCTTCTTAGGAAGTTGAGCATACATTTATCATACCACATGACCATCTCACTTGTGTGTATTTATCCCAGAGAAAAGAGAACCTTAATTCACACACCAATCTGGACACGAATGCTTGTGGCGGTTTGCTTGATAGTCTCCACAAACTGCAAACAACCCAGACGTCCTTCCCCCGTGGATGGACAGACTGTGGTACAGTCATACAATGGAATGCTTCTCACCAATAAAGACAAATAACTTATTGGTACACTTAATGTGGATGAATCCCAAATGCATGATGCTACATGAAGAAATTAGGCTCAAAAAGCTACATATTGGTAGGATTCTATTTACATAGCATCATGGAAAAGAAGAAAGCTATGGCAACGGAACAATCATTACCAGATCGGAGTGGCTGAGGGGTTATTGAAAAGGAGGATCTGGGGAGGTAATGAAACTATTCAATTTCTTAATTGCTGTGTTGCTGTTTATATGACTTTATATTTTCCAAAACACACAGAGCACATACCGTGGAGAATGGAATCGGTTACATGTAAATTAGAATAAGGAAGTAAGGATGGCCTTTGGCTTTTGTGACAGCCCTTGTCATTTTCCTATTTTGTGATTCACCTCCTCTAGTCAGAGAGTGAGCAAGGACCCTCGAGGCTTGGCCCGAAGCTCTCCCCCTTGTATTATCCTTGCCCCACTTAGAGGTGATCTCATGCGTGCCCGAGACGTACAGCTCTAGCTGGGACGCTCCTGGGTTTCAGACCTTCCGATGTTCTTGGACATCGCACAAGCACCTCAAACTGCACGTCTAAACCAGAATTCAGCATCTTCCCCTTTAACCAGATTCTACTCTAACCTATGTCAGTTTCCTACCTTATTGTACTGATTTGCTCAGGACAGAAAAATAAGAGTCATCCTTGGTGTCCCCTCTTTCCTCATATCCAATCTTACCTCTTAAATTTCATTTCAATCCTTCCTGGATTTTCTTCAGTTCCTGGAAAGCAATATACTTTTGAGTATCCTCACATGGTACTCCTTTTTTAAAAATCCCCTTTTCCCATCTCATCTCCCTCAGGCTTTGCTGAGTCCTACTCTGTCCCCAGGTATTTACTGTCTTGGATCACAGTTATTTCTTTTGTATTTGTGTCCTCTGCTAAGATCCGAGTTTCACTGGGAACAGGACCATATTCTCAGTGACCAGTGCTTGATAACCAGCTCGTGCTGATGGAGTGGTGAAGCAGGACGCCTATGCTGCAGGCTCAGATGGGTGTGTGGGTACCTGTTGCTGTACTTGAACCTCTTTTGAAAGCATGTGATTGTGCCCTTCTGGGCTTTCCTGAGCTTAGTTGAAAGCCACCTCCCTTAAGAGGCTCATCTAACACTGACACTCAGGGAAAGAGAAGCCATCAAAAGCGATGGAAGTCTGCCTTAGGTTGAAGGGACACGCGTCGGGGGTGGCAGGTTCTCATAGCTTCTCGTTAGGCTTGTGCACACTCTAACCACCTGGCTGGTTAACTAATATTGATGCCTGGGAGAGAACAGAATGATTCAAAACTTTCCCAAATTACACAGAGAAAAGACAAAGCGTGACACAAGGATTTGGGGGTAGATGTGTAGCCCTGCCCTCAATGTCCTCTTCTCCTCCTGTACCGGATTCTATCAATCGTTAGGAAGTTAGAGTGGCCTGAAGACAGGAAGGAGCATAAAGAGCATGCTCACCATCCTCCCTGTGGTCTCTCACAGCTGTTAGGAGCAGGACCAAAGTAATTAGACAAGAAATGTAAATTGAGAAAAACACAAACCCTTTGATTCTGTTTTCCTATCATTGCCCAAGGCTAATCATGACATGTTAGAATCAGAGTCAAAGAGAAGCCAGTTGTGGCAATAATGGTGTTATTAACGGACTACAGGGAAAGGGCCTCCATGGCCACTAGATATGGGATTGAGGCCAAAAAAACTAGAAGTGGTCATAAGTGGCTAATTCCTGATCTCATTGCTTGACTGCTCTTAAAGAGAGGAATTACGGAGTTTGTTCTTCTGTGATATTTTTCAACTTCCTGTTTGTGATCTTTTAAAATCATTTCGTGAATGGCAGAGGGTTTTATACGACATGCGTCAATGACACTGCTTCTACTCTTGATTGTGTCCGAATCCTCTCTATTCCTTTATGTACACAAACTTACAGGATTGTCAAGGTGAGTCAGTCTGCAGGTGCCTGCCTAGACACCTAGCCCCACCTTGGCCTGTTCTTCACATTCTCCGCACCCCTCCTCTTTCCATGCCCTCGGTCCTGCCAGCCTCGTTCCAGCCCCTCTCTCCTTTATTCAGCATTGAAATCCTATATTCCTTTCAGAATCCTGTCCATTGCCGTCACAGATTAGGGAGCATCCTTAAGACTTATTTTATGGATGAGAAGTGAGTCCTAAGGAAAGGACGTGCTCTACGTGCTGGTCCTGAAGCATAGGCTCCTGGTTTCCCAGCTTCCTGCACCTTTAGCCCGTGATGCCAGCAAAAGAGGAACCAATCACAGCTGTCCTCCCACCCACCATCAGAAATATTTGTAAAACAGACACTGAGATCAAAATAAGCAGGTTTCTTGCTCATAAGCTGTTGGCTAATGTGACCTGGATCTGTGACTGCACATGGGCTTATAAACCCTGCAACTTCTCACCCCCACACACCAAGGTGACTTGTCACTGAGACACAGCAAAAAAGCCTGAAACCAATACAACTACCCCATGGTCCATCACAGAGAGGGACAGTGGATCTGAGCTGCCGTCACTGAATCTTTTATCCCAAGTTGACCAAACATACATCACTCCTCCTCTTGGCCAGAAACAGTGAGGTGCAGAAAGAAGTGCAGAGGCTCTGGTCAATACACATGGAAGAGCAAAAGCCCAAGGATGGGAGACAGCAGGAGAATAATGGCTCCCTTGAACAACCTGGTCTTTCCTAGTAGTTTACAAGCAGCTCACACCTGCTGTTTTCCCACGAGGTACCTATATATAAACGCCCAAAAGCTTCTTCCGTTTCTGTGAATATTAGGCTAGACTGTCAACTCCATTGACTTGGGAACAGCGCAGGAGATTAGCACGCACACTTCTGCGTGTGTCTAGGTGACACATGCAGGTGTGACCTTGAGGTCTGTATCCGGTGCCGGGTCCCATTGTCTCTCATGCTGCTCCCATCCCGGCTACCATGAGCTGGGCAGCTTTGCTCCCCACTGCTCTTCCACCACCATCATGTTTCTGCCTCGGAGCTAGCAAACCATGGACTAAATCCCCTGCAGGCAGGAGCCAAATTGAACCTCTCCTCCTTTAAGCTGTGGGTGTCAGGTGTTATGCCCGGCAGCGGGAAAGATCACCAACACACCTTCTTTAGGTAGTTACTTTCTTACCACTGCGGCACAAACGTTCACAACTTAAGGGAAGAAAGATTCATTGTAGTTCGTAGTTTCAGAAGGTGTCAGTGCATTCATGGGGAGCCACTGTTCATGGGATCCCAACAAGCAGCAGAGTGCAAGGGCAAGGGTGGGGCTAGCATATATCTTCCTAGATCACGCCCCAGCAATCTGTCACTTCCAGGTCATGCCCCAGCGATCTGCCTCTTCTGAGCAGCACAGGAAAACAATGGATTAACCCCGTGACTGAACCACCTTCCAAACACAAGGCTTTGGGGAACATTCCATAACCAAACCACAATGAATAGCAAACTCTAATTTCTTTTGGGAAACTGTGACCCCTCTAAATTTAACCAATAGAGTTGTAATGCAGCTCATAGCTCATATTCTCCATCCCTCACCCAGTCCCAGGATGGGTATGTGACTAGGCCAGCACAAATGGGCACACAGTAGATTCAGAGATGGGCAGATGACACACAAACTAGACCACTAGCAGTCAAACTTCTGCTGGAATCATTACGAAAAAATTGCGCTTGCTTCTTGCCGGGACTACGAAACCAGGAGATGTGAGCCATCGGGTGGAAATGACCTGCCTGATATTCAAACAAGTGCAAGAAACGAACAGGGATGAGATGAGGTCAGCAGAGATGGAGAAACACAAGGGAAATTCTTATTTTATCTTTAAGTCCTGCTAGCCAGTAGATGTCTCAATGGGAGAACATCGTTTGGGGAACTTAATACAAATTGAATTTTGCCTTGGTAATTGTTGATGGCAGAGACTACAAATAAGATTTAGCAAAATCTATTTTTAAATTGCTGTTTGTGTTTCACACAAAATGCCTCTTTTTGTCTTTCTGCCTTGCTGTTCTCCACTTTTTCCCACTGGAATTTTTGTTTTTCTTCTGAAGCATAGAAATACATATCATATTTAAGACACTAAATTTTTGCCTATTATATATGTTGCAAATATCCCTTATTCATAGTGGATCTTTTCCACTTTCTTTGCAGTACTTTAAACAAAAATTCTTAGTTTCATTAAATTCATCAAAATGCATTTTCTAAGACTTGTGGTTTTCTTTTGCTTTAAGTCTAAACTAGCCTGAGGTCCTACAGAAATTCTTCTCTAGTTTTATTTCTACATGTTACAAGATAAACACGAACTCACAGAGATATAATTTCTCTACTTATTTACATCTTTGTTCCTAAGTTCCCTAATAGTTTCCCAGCTACCATAATTTTTTTAAAAATATGATTTCTGTTGCTAGAATAATAAAGGCAAGTACAATTTCTTGTTGATATATTGTGAGCCATGTTAATAAACCCCAGTATTCTTTGCAATGATTTTACAAAGATTTTTTCTTTATGGAAAAAAATCATACGAATTGCAAAAAAAAAAAAAAAGACAGTTTGATTGCATCATTTTCAAGTTGAGTTGTTCCATATTTCAGTCCTTAATCCATATGGTTGTATTTAGCTGGGGGGTGTGAAGCAATGGTTCCATTTCACGTTCCATGTGGATAACCAATCACCCTACTTCTATTTATTGAAAAATTAAATCTTCCTTGCTTCTACCGTGCACTAAGTTCATCCACACACATGTTCTATTTCTGAGCTGTCTTTTATTTCCCATTCATTATTTTATTTATCCCTTCATGAAGAAATCTACCTTGTCCTAATGAGTTCAAATCTATGAAGTCTGGAGCCAGAGGAAAGGTCTCCTTGACTTTTGCCTTTCCAAGGATCTCGTCTGTTCTTGGCCCTTCATTCTTACATATACATTTTAGAATCATCTTATTACATTCCATTCCATGACAAATGCCTCTGGGAATTTTCATAAGAATTCCATTGAACTGATAATATATTTGGAGGTGATTGAGATATGCAAAATGTTCAGCCTTCAGATCCATGAATAAAACATACTTCTTCATTAACTTAATTTCTTTTCTTCTTCTTTTTCTTTCTTTTTTTTTTTTTTTTTGACATACTGAGAATTGAACTTAGGGCTTTATCCTGAGCTACATCCTCAGGCTTTTATTTTTTATTTAAAACAGTGTCTCCCTAAATCACTACATTGCCCAGGCTAGGTTTGAACTCGTGACCCTCCTGCCTCAACTTCCCAGAGTGCTGGGATTACAGATCTGTGCCACCTGGCTTACCTTGTGTATTCTTTAGTGTCTTCAGAGACGGTCTGTAGCTTTCTCCAGACGTGGCTTCTAAGTATTTTGTTAAGTTTATTCTCAACTACTTGATACTATGATTGATATAATAAACAGCAACTTTTGCTCAAATTGTAACTTCAGAATGCATATGGCTGGTTATACATAAGTGAAATCACATTGTGTACCTTGTTCATACAGTTAATTGCATTGCTAAATGTTGTTCATATTGATAAATTTTATAAATAATTTAAGTCTTTCTATTTAGAAACTCCCATCAATTGTTAACTATAACACTTTTGTTTCCTTTTTTGTGCATCTATATTTTCAATTTCTGGTCTTATCACCTGGCCTAGAAACTCAAATATGAACTTGAATAGAAGTCAACCATACCTCGTTTCACTTTTTAATCTGAATTTTCCTTCCTTTCTCTTATGAAAAAGAGCTTTATTGCTGTCAATTTTTTACGATACTGAGAATGAAACCGGGGCCTTTGCACTGGGTTGCATCCCTAGCCCTTTTTCTTTTCATTTTGAAGCAGATTTTATTAATTTGCTCAGCTTGGGCTCGAACCTGTGATTCTCTTGTCTCAGCCTCCCAGCGTGCTATGATTACAATCATATTCCTGGCTTACTGTAGATTTTTAAGAGACTTGTATGAGATTACAGAGTTCCCTCGTATTCATGATTGCTGGATTTTGTGATATAAAAGAAAGCTTTAATAAAACATTATGAATATTTTTTTCCAAGCCTTTTTAAAATAACACTTCTTCTGAGATACAAACCACATAACATCAAATTTCCTTTATTAAAATGTAAAATCCAGAAGCTTGTAGTATATTTACAGAGTCGGATGACTATCATTACACTTTAATTCTAGAATATTTTCATTATCCCAAAAAGAAACTCTGTCACCATTAGTGGCCATTATCTGTTGGACCCACGTCCCAGCTCCAGCAACCCAAAGCCACTTCCTGTCCTTATGGACTTTTCTATTGTTGACATTTCATATAAATTGCATCACATGGTGGGTGGCATTTCCTCAATGACCTCTCCCATTTGCCATATTGTTTGCAAGTTTGTTTAACTCTTTCAGAGAGGTACCAGAAGTGCTACAACTGGGTCAAATGGATTATCTATTCTCAGAAGTTTGAGGAATCTCCATCCTGATTTCCATACTGGTTGTACTAGATTACAGTGCCCCAAAGCCCTCCATTTCTTTTCATGGCCATATAATAACCCATGATGTGATAAGCCACATTATGTTTCTTCATCAGGTGATGGGCATTTAGATTGCCTCCTACACACATTGTGATAAAGCTGTTATAAACATTTGCACACAAACTTTTGTGTGGGTATATGTTTTCATTTTTACGGGTATGTAACTGGGAGTGAGATTGTTTAATCACATGGTATAACCACATTCAGCCATTTGAGTTTCCAGACTGGTTTCCAAAGCAACTACATCATGTTACATTCTCACCAGAAATGAAGCCAGTTAGCGACTTCTCCTCATCCTTGCTAACACCCACTACTGTCTTTTTAAAAAGTACTGTAGCCATTCTAGTGTGTGTGAGTTTGCATCTCACTGGAATTTTGATTTGCATTTCTCCATGACTAATGATAAGAATCTCCCACATGCCTTTTGGCTATGTGATTATTTTCTTTGAAAGAATATCTGCTCGATCCTTTGTCCAGTTTTTAATTGATTCATCTACTTCAGATCTTGTGTAGTAACAGTTGTTTATACATTATGGACATAAAATTTTCAGATATATGAGCTGCAATAATGTTCTCTCATCCTACGAGTCTTTTACTTCGCTTTTAACTTTGATGAGTTCAGTTTAACTATTTTTATTCTTTTGCCATCACATTTTGCATATCATATCTGAGAAACTATTGCCTAACCCGGGCACAATGATTTGCTTTTGTGTTTGAATGGAAGAGTTGTAGAATTTTAGCTCTTCCACAGAGGTCATCAATCTACTCACTAGCTTTTCATCTTTGTGTTGTATCTTTGAACGGCAAGCGTGTTTCCTATGGACAGCACAAAGTGAGATCGTGTTTTATATACCATTTGGCCAATTTCTTTTTTTTTAAGCACTTTTTTTTTTTTGAGACAGGCTCTTGCTATGTAACCCACGCTGGTCCTGAATGCACTGGTGTAGCCCAGGCTGGACTTGGACTCAGGACAATCTCCTTGCCTCAGCCTCCCAAATGTTGAGATTACAGGCGTGTGCCACCATACCCAGGTTTATGCCGTGCTGGGGAATTTAACTCAGGGCCTCTCACCTGTAAGGCAAGCGCTTTAACCGCTGTGCCTTTCCTCTACTTCCATTTGGCCAATTTCCAAGTTGTGTTGGGTTATCTACCCATAAATAATATATCTAATTACCTGATATGATTACTGTAACTAAGATAATTACTCGTCCTAGAGGGTTTGTATCTGCTGTTTCCTGTTTGTTTTCTGTTTGTCTTCAGACAGTTTTGTTTCTCTGTTCTTCTATTACTGCTTTTGAGGCTATGTACATATGTAAATAGGTTTAGGATTGCTACATAGCTCTAACGGGTTTGTTTTATTTATTCTGTGGTGACTTAGTCTCTAATAATGCTTTAAAAAAAACAAACAGCACTGGGGATTGAACCCATGCCCTTCTTCCTTGGCTATATCCTCAGCCTTTTTGTTTTGCTTCTGTTGTTTTGTTTGATTTTGAGACAGGGTTCCACTAAATTACTACGTAGCCTGTGCTGAGCTTGAACCTGCAGCCCTCCTGCCTCAGAATGCCCTGAGTGCTGGAATTATAGTTGTGACCACCAAATCCAGCTTTTTCCTAGTCTTAAATTTTCTAGAAGTGTTAGTATTTTAGCTTTCTTTTCTTTTGCTGTTTCTCCTGGTATCAAAGTAGGACACATGGAGGTATTGATCCTGAATAAACTAATTGTGCCCCAAATCCAGCACCTTTTTCTGCTGAACTCCACATGTAACCCCTGTGTAATCACCACCATATCCAACAAAGAGAGCACTTGGATCACAACACAAACTTCTTTCCTTCACCTTCCCACTGTACCCATCCCTCCAGGTCAGCTCAAGATTGTGATTTCCTAGAGTTGTGTCGAAATAGATTCACAGGGCTGGAGGAATGGTGCAGTGGTTAAAGTATTTGCTTGGTGAGTGCAAGGCCCTCAGTTCAATTCCCCAGGACCACATAAAGATGTAATCCCAGCACTCGAGATGCTGAGGCAGGAGGGTTGCCATGAGCCCAAGGCCAGAGTGCGCTCCATAGTGAGTGAGAAAAACAATATAGATTCACAAGCTGCACCTGTCATCTCGCGTTTGGCAATTTTGATAATCACATCTTTTAACGATTCATTCGTGTCATTACGTGGGCCACAGATTTTGATTTTTAGTGCTGAGCACTACCCCACTGTACAGATGTATGCTACAATGTGTCATAGCTGGTCACCCTGTCATGGACACCTGCACTGCTTATATACTTCAATAAAACTGTTATGAATACTGACATTCAAATCACTGTGCCTTTTCCCTTGGATGATCCTTACAAATGGGATGGCGAGTTAAATGGTGGCTGTGTGTTCATTTTTCAAAATTGCACATTTTTTAGAGAAATTGCTATGTATTTTTATTGTGCACAGACCTTGATAGAGATCAATGTTAGCCAAGAATCTCTAGATGTTTTGAAAAAAACACCCACCCACTCACTGCTCTGGGAGGAAATTTGCAAGCCAATATAAAATAACAAAAAGATGATTACACACAGATACTTCCACATTTTCCTGGAAAATACCTTGTAAATTTTACATTGAATGATTTATGATTTTATGCACAATTATTTCCTTAGTCTCTTATTCATCTGAAAGGCACACGTGGCCATTTAATGAAGAGACGAAGAGTGTGAGTTATTAACCTCGAGTAGCAGCAGACTTCTCCACTAGAACGTGGGAGGGGGAGATTCAGGATTGAATTTCTCTCCCCCTCCTCTCCTGCTCATTACCTTTGTCTGGAATCTTATTGCGAAACGCACTGGCTGGCAGTGTTACCAACGAGCCATAACCTCGCTCCACTCACTTCCATGTGCTTACTGGGAATCGCAACACTCTTGCAAAGAAATGTGCTGTGGAGGCATCTTCTCAAAGTGTCACAAAATTGCGGATCGCTCTGTTCATGAAGGGCTTTGCCTGTGAGAAGCCCCCATGCAGCTGCAGCAGGAAAGGATGGCAGATTTTATGTGTTAATCTGGTCACAGAACCAAAGTGAACAGAGGAAAAGCAGATATGGAACTACCTGAAGTGGAGAGGTACTGGTCCTCTTTTCACTTGGACTATGACTTTCTTTCTTTCTTTCTGAGACACGGTCTTATATCCTTATACCCCAGAATTCTCTATCAACATGTTATTTTTAAATTTTATTTTATTTTATTTTTTGAGACAGAGTCTTGATCTAGAGTCCAGGCTGGTCTTAAACCCAATATGTAGCTCAGTCTGGCCTCAAATTCATGGTAATCCTCCTGCCTCAGCCTCTGGAGTGCTGGGACTCCAGACAAGGACCATTATGTCTATCTTGGATTATGGCTTTCAATTGATCGTTATGACAGAATGTCCAGTTACTCAGCTTGTGTTTCTCTTCCTCCTCCTCCTGTTGCCCAGGCTTTAGTGTCCTTGAAGTGCCAGTGTGCATGGGGAAGTAATTCATGAAGCGAAAAAGTGACTTCAGTTCTACGAGTGGGCAGCGAGGATCTTCTTCCAAGTCTGGAAAACTGAAAGATGACCTTTGGGTCATTAAAAAAGAGCTGACTGAGACAAAACAGACAGTGGATTCTTTACAGGAGTACCTGCAGAAAATCGAAAGGAACAGAGCAAACAAAAAACTGAGATGAAGAACAGTAAGTCAGACGAGGAGCAGGCCAGCTCCCCCAGAAGAAAGATGGAGTCAGCAAGGGGACAGATGGCTCTGCTGCAGAGGGGTACCTCCTGGATGACCATGATAATGAAGATGGTGGATTGAGGGTGATGAAAAAGAGGCTGAAGAAGGAATGGAGGGCGGACACACTGCCAATGAACTCTGAGAGGAGTCTTAAACACACAACGGGGTGAGAAGGCTTGTCCTACTAGTTCCTTACCCAGGGGTTAGCCTAACATCAAAATGTCACCAGCTCGTCTCCCTAGTGCCTTGGCATGTACTCATTGTTCTCCCTGTCCTTGCCCATTCATGCACATGAATTCATAAGGGCCCTGTGCCTAGTCCCATTTTTGCTTCCTTTGCTGCTGCTCCCAGTAATTTTGGGAAGTCTTACACTGTAATTCTTGCTTTTAATTTTGATGACTCTTTATTACTTGACAGTAGAAAAGTTATAAGGGTTTCAAGAAAAGCCACACTTGTTCCTGGTTTACCTTGCTTTGTCATTATGTCTGCCTTTGAGGACAAGCAATATTTAGAAACAGTGTAGTCTCTACACATGGGAGGTAGGAATGCTAATCATCTATCAATATCTACTATAATATTCATGGTTCTCACAGGTGACGTTGCCACTGGGTGCTTCTTCACACAAAAGTATGGGCAACGTGAAATTATTCTACATCATCACCAGAACTTAACATGTTCAGCTTTTTAAATTTTATCCAGTCAAATGTGTATGTAGGGCCTTGGCAGTTTTTATTTGCGTTTCTCTAATAATCAGAACATCTTTCATGTGCTGTATATAATCTTTACATTTTTGTAAAGTATTTAAATATTTTGGTCCATTTTGAGTAGGTTGTTTATTGTCTTATAATTGAATAGTAGGACTACATGTTCAGGACACTCTGGATATAAGTCTTTGTCAAATACATGAACTGTAAGTATTTTTTTTATCTCTGTTCTTGCTTGACATTTTAAAAACAGTATCTCTTTTAAAGAGCAAAAGGTTTAGATTTGATGTAATCCACTTTATCATTTTTATACAGTTGATATTTTCTATGCCCTAAGAAAATTTGTCTACTCCAAGGTCACAAAAATTGGTTAATTATTTTTAGTTTTTATATTTTTTATGATGCATTTCAAGTAAGCATTCATGGATATTAAGAAGTAAAGACTGGGTTTCTGTTTTCCCTCAATTGTTGGAAAGATCATTCTTTCTTCCACTACTTTCATGAGCCCAGAAATTCAACAAAAAAACCTCTGAATTAATAGGATCTCTTAGATCTTCTGGACACAAAGTTGTTGCATTATTATCATTTAATGACTTCTCTTTCAATGAACTCTTTCTGCAGTTCTAGGGATCAAGCCAGGGCCTTCACAGAGCTCCAAAACCCACTGGGGAATGTATTAGAGCTCTATCCCCAGACCATTTTTTAATGTTTGATTTTGAGACAGGACCTCTAAGCCACTAAGTTGCCCAGACTGGGCTTAAATTTATAATTCTCCTACCTCAGCTTCCTAGAGTGCTGGGATTACAGGCCTGCATCATTGGTCCTGTCTCAGTGAAAATTCTTCATTGTTTTCAACATATGACTAAAAACTGTCTCATGTTTGTGTATATTTATGAAAATATTCCTTTAAGAAAGTTTCTCAGATGAGGCAATGCTGGCCTTTATGAAAAGAGGATCGTCACAGAATGATTTGAATTGTGCCACTATTTTCTTTTGCCATATTCTTCATCTAGGATATGGGTTCCTTGGGCTTAGTAGTAGAGCAGGGAACCACAGTCTGGCTATCTGAATCTCATGAATGCTTGCAAGTCCAAATTTAAGATGCAGGTAACGTGAATGATCTGGACCAGGAAAAAAATTAATTTATTAAAACACTGTCAATTTTGATCTGACTACCACCACATGGGTAGGGCAGAACGTACTTCTGAATGAAGAGTCCTGTCAGAGTGACCTCTATCATTGTTTAAAACAAATAAGCAACAATAAAAATTTAAAAAAAAACAGAAAGATAAGGAAAGATGGGCCCCTAAGTGAGCCTTAGTCTGAGTTTACTTCCATTATCTGTTCCAATACAATCATTTCCTCTACTATTTCGTCATTTGCTGATTCATTCAGCAAACGTCTAGGTAACTGATCTATACCTGGGAGCTGATTAAGGACACCGAGGTCAGAGGAATACTTCAAAAGAGAGGTCTTTTGTGAAGGTGGAAGATTTATGGAGCCAGTAAATAATGTATGGAGAAAGACTACAGTAGCAAGGGCCTTAATTTGAAAGCCCATTTTCGAAACTTAAGGATGGCAGAGGCAGCCAGCGGGACTGATGTTTGGTTAGGAGCCATCTATCAGAAATGAGGAAGGAGATTTAGCAAGCAAAATGCAGTTTACAAAAGGATTTGTCAATAAGACCTCTGGAAGGAGGAAAGAGTGAGGACTATGGAGTCAGAAAACAAACACATCCTGATTCTGATTGCAAAGCAGACAATTTAGAAGAAATACTCCTGAAATAGCAAACATAGCACTAAGGTATCCCCTCAAGTAGTTCATGGTGAAATTGTCCTACATTCTTCAAAACAACAACAACAACAACAACAACAACAACAACAACATAATTTTGATGGTTCTCTTAGGGGTAAAAAGCAGGAGCTTAAAAATTGTGGTTCCTTAAATTGTACACAAACCATATTTGGCCAAGAAATCTAAAATTGATGAAATCTAATGATTGTCCTCCAACTTGGGGAGTAACGACGTAGAACCTTGGAAATCAAACCAAGGTAGTAGAGCAAGAAAAAAAAAAAAAACCTACAGAGAACAACAACTCACAACAAGAAAGATCCCCGTGGGATACAATAGGGGAAAAAAGCCAAAGATGAGAAAACTTGTAGCTTTCGCAACCAAAATCTGATAGCAACAGAGCCATATGTGACTGAGCTTGTTGTCTAGCCCTTGGCTGCTTTGAATCCAAAATCGGCATGGACAAGCGCATCTTCCTTCTGTGCACTAATTAAATTATCAGGAATTCATATTTGTAGGTCTCATGTTTGTCTTGATATACAAAGTCAAATCACCCAAATGAAAAAGTCTTTTTTTTTTTTCGGTCCCACAGTGCTTGAAGGTTGTTTATCACTCTAATACATTCCCCAGTGGGTTTTGGCATTTGTGAGCCAGTTCAATTAAAAGGTTTTTTCTAGAGTGAGCTTTATGGAAGCCTTGTGGAAGCTTTCAAGAATCCATCGTCCAAGAGTCTCCATGACAGGACGTGATAGAAGGGACTCAGGGCCCCGTTGTCCCTTGCTTTATGATTGCTTAGTTCTTTTTGATATACCTTGGCTCAGAGTAGAATATTCAATAGAAATATTTTAAGACTTTAAGAGTTTAAGTGTAATACAGTCTTCCAAATTAAAACGCTATTCCACGAACAGCTATCGTTTTAGTATTTTGGAGTTGAGACAAGTTTGAAGTGGATTCAAGGAATGCAGAGTTTCAAAATCATTGTATAGTTTTGTGGGGTTTACCCTGGGAAGAAAACAATAAAAGGGGATTAAGTGGCAATGGTCCTCTTTTCTTTCTTCTAGATAAAAGCTTAAAAGGTTGGTATCTGGACATTTCCTATGCCAGAAATAGACAAAATGGAAGCGACAGGCACTTAGCTGATCATGGCCCAGAGGCAAGCCACATATCATGTACCCATCTACTGCAAGGCCATGACCAAAGAGTTAACTGGACCCGCTGACTTGTTTTCTACTTGATGGGTGTCACTTTGATTGTGTTTTCTTCCCCCAGGTGGTCGGGTAGAACTCAAGGCTTTGTTCATGGTAGGCAAGCTAAGTCCCCATCCCCCATGTCATCCTGATGATATCTCACACTAATACAAGTCACATTCTTCATGTTGCCGCTAACTAGCCTTCTAGATTTTTCCATTGATATTGACCTGATCCTCTTGTCTGGTGCTACCTTTATCACTTCAAGTAGAATACCCCAATTCTAGCTTGGGTCTCCAGAGACCAACTCCCCAAACTATTCACCTTCGTGCCGCTAACCCTGCTCTCCGTAGATGTACAGGGAGGAGAACAGGGTAGGGCTCAGAAGTCCAGTTGCCCAGGAGCCACAGAAACTGAGGCTAGCACATAAATGTCTCAGGCATAAAAGTTCTGGGTCTTTCTACTGTCCATCCCATTAAACTTTCAACCCAAAGGATCACTTTTTAAATAGGAAGTGAATTAAAAGTGAGAAAGATTTCATCACCCACTTGTTCCATCCATCGGTGTAAATTATTGTCTGGTCACTTGATGTTGGGAAGCTAACAGACTCAGGCCAGGGTTCATCCTAACGTGTCCACAGGGTGCTGGCGTAGAGTGCAGAGTGGCAGGCCTTCTAGTCCTTTCCTATCATCTCTGCCATCAGTCACCCTGTCAAAGCACCTGAATTTCAGCAGGATAAAACAAAAAGCCCACTTTTTCCGAGAAGAGCTTTTATGTGTTTACAGGCAATCTGTTGTTGTGTGTGCCGCCGGTGGTGAATATTAAGGGTAGAACAAATTGCGGGAGTGTTGATGGCAGTAATTTTATTTACTTTTTTCCTTCCTTGGCTTTAGAACATGAATCAAATATATTCTCTAAGTAGGGAAAAATTGTAATAATGTTGTTGAGTGCAAATTTGACTGCTATGGTAACTGTAGAAACCCACTGGTAATAGATTTTAAAAACAATTTCGGAGGTATACTGGGATTGTGCTTTAGTACTATGACTAAAATCCAGAAAAACAAATTTAATAAAAATGTAGTTGTCAAAAGTTTTATATGTTAAGATAGAGAGCTTAGTGAACAAAGGTTTCTGACTTAAACTGATGGTAGGAAATGAAGACTAAAGCAATGACATTGTTTGATAGCTGGCATTTGGGGACGAGCAAAGGCACAAAGGATAATCTACAGATATGGCCAACAGGAAGAGACACAGCAAAGGAGAGCTGTGGGAGGCAAAAGGAACAGTATGGAAGAGAACCTTTGACCTCCCAAGGTTACTGCACTGGTGCTTGATACGATTAAGTCTAAAATGCCTCCTCAAAGTCTCGCAGGTTTGGAAGCTGACGTGACCATTGGGGTGCTCTGCTCATGGGAGGATTCATCCATTGAGGTTTCCTGTGCTGTCAAGAGGTGGCAACTGGCTGGCAAGATGGCTTACTGGGCACGGGGTTAGCTTCTCCTTCCCCTCTGCTACTTCCATGATGCATGGGATGACCAGTTTCCCCTGTCATTACCTTTTCTGCCTTCAGATGACCAACCATGCAGGGTTGAAATTTCTGAAACTGTGAGCTAAATAAAACTCTCTTCCTAAGTTGTGAGTGTCAGGTATCATGTCCCAGGGACAGGAAAGTGACTAAGGGTGTGAAAAGGTAACAGACTGATAACCTTCTATAGACATGATTGACAGGTGGAGGTGGGGATTAAATGAAGGGAGAATCCCTAATGTTAAATGCAAGGTCAAGTAGCAGTACCAGAAGGAAAGAGTAAGTAAACAGTATGCCTAGGTAAGCCTCTACCCCTTGCATTTCGGAAACATTGATTTAACAAAGGTCAGCATTTACAAAATTCAGCCAAGTGGCAATGCCACATTCAGGTGCCATATTTTCTTGCATTATTTCTTATTCTTACACAAACTTAAGAAGTATTTTCATCCCTCTTACAACATGTGTTCTAAATGTCCCTTGGGGCCCCCATGTTCTTGACTCCAGGTAAAACTGACCCCTAACCTCAAAACCTATATGTATAAGGAAGGAAGTTGAGTGCTCGACTAGCACCTTCTATGACTTTAAAGGCTTTCCTCTATCTTCTGGGTCCCTGCACCATCCCATGTGGACTCTGTCCCCACAGCCACAACCATAATGTGGAATCCAGATCCTTATTCAGTTTTTACACACACACACACACGTGCGCGCGCGCACGTCTCTCACACAGAACGTCTGTGATTATGTGACTCTAACCCATCTCTAGGAATCAGGAGACTGGAGGGACATTCCACGCCACACCCTGCTATCTCCCCACTCCCTCCTCCTTCCCATACTCCTGTTCCCTCTTTTCCTCTTTCCCAGAGAGCCCCTGAGAACTCCACCTCTTCTTCTACATTTTATTCCAGCATTTTCTGGCTCTTATCTCCACTTTCCCTTGGTCAACTCCATCAGATTAGTTGCTCAGGCAATGAAAGACTATTCCACCTAAAAATACATACCTTCCTTAGAAAGAAGTGCTAACTGTAAATATCAGAATAGAAATCAAATTTAGATAGATAGAGTGAAAGAAACCATGATTTCAAGAGGTAATGCCACTTGGCCAGGACCATTTAATTAGAACGTGACAGTATTGGTCAGAAATAGATCTGTCAGAATCTAAGGCAGGTACTGTTTCTACCTGACAATACAAATGTCCCTGGCGTAAGGGAGGCGTGGAAGACCAGACTGCCTCACGACTACTTTTTCTCCATTTTGCTCCTGGATATTGGCTTTCACGTTGATCAGTTGTCTGTTCAGTTGCTGCTAACACATCTGTGTGAAGAGCTCAAAAATAGATGCCCCAAGGAACCCAGAGGCCTTTCTGGGAGTCAGTCTGCCTTCGCTGTTCTGTCATTCTCTAGAGCACTGTTTCTCAAACACAGAGTTTGTCTCCCAGCAGATACATGGCCATGTCTAGATACAGTTTCGGTTGTTACAACTAGGGAAGTGTGACTGGCATTGAATAAATAGAATCTTGATACACATTCAGAATCTTGTAATGCACAAGACAGATCCCCACAACAAGGAGTAATCCCACCCAAAACACTGACAGAGTCAAGGGTGAGAAGCATTGCTCTAAGAAGCCTGCTCGAAGCTGTGCAATGCTTCTCCACCTCCTATTCCATCTGGACTGCTTTATTTTTCATGGCTGTCATGGATGGCCAACTTCCACTTTCCTTCCCATAGTCTGCTGCCATATCCGAGTTCCAAAAAGACATCTGCTCAGAGAAGTGTCATTTGCAGGACTGCTATCCAAAGACTGACTCAAAGTGGCCCTCCTATTACTCCTCAAAATACTATCATTAAATTACTCAAGTCTGTGGCCAAACGCAAATACTATCCTTCTGTGGGACCATGGTGGACACAAATCTCCTGTTCTCCACCAGGACATTGTGCCCTACTTTCCCAGAGAAAGGAAAGCCAGCTTCCAAACCCAGCCCTAAGAATCACACTCCTTTCTTCTCCTCAGGCATTCCGGTCTTCACATTGTCAGTTGAACTTGAGGTTCCTGATCAACAGAACTTGTCTCTGTGCATGATGACCCACATGTCTCTTTCTTTTAAGAGTGCTTGTCCCATCTAAGCTGCAAAAATGTTGATGTCAACATATAAATGTTGGACCTGAACATCTAAAAACACTGAGTTTCCAGATATGCCCACCAACAGACGAATGAGTAAAGAAGATGTGGCACATACACAAAATGGAGTACTACTCTGCCATAAAGAAATATAAATTTGAATAATTTGTAGAAAAATGGATGTACCTTGAGACTGTCATGCTTAGTGAAATGAATCAGACCAGAGGTTAAATATCACATGGTTTTTCTAATATGAGAAAAATAAACTACGAAAATGTAAAAATGAAAAACAAAAGAGTAAAGGAAGAAAATACAAGGAATAATTTTGTGGAGAGGGAAAGCAGATATGTGGGATGAGGGTATAAGAAGGAGAAAGGGAAGCAAAAATGACTAAGATGTGATATGTCTATATGCCAATGCCTCAAGTTGAATAGGATTATTACAGATTGCAAATACATATTAATTAAAAAGAATAATTTGGGGACAAATATTGGGCTTCAACTAGGAAAATGCAGCCATAAGTTTATGTTCTCCAAAATTCGTGTTGCCAATGCAGCCATATCACAAGGTGGGGCCTTTAAGAGGTAGTAGGGCCAGCAGAGCTCTACTTTCATGAACGAGATTAGAGTTTTTGGAAAAGAGCTCAAGGGAGCCTGTTCGTTTCTTTTAATTTTCTGCCCTTTCCATCATTTGAAGACACAGCATTTATCCATTCCTCTTTCAGCCAAATGGGGGTGCAGGGAAAAGGTGCCACCTTGAAAGCAGAGAGCAAGTGCTTACCAGACACAGCCAGCACTTTGACCTTGGAATGCCAGGCTTCAGAACCATAAGAAACTACTTAAGCCAATATTCTAACAGCAGTATGGATGCCATATGGTGAGAAGCTTTTCAGTTACAATATCCACAAATGGCCAAGTAGAGATGAAACAACCTAAAGGTCCAAGGAGAAAAATGATTTTGCTCAAGAACACAAGGCTGACTTTCACAGAGCTCTAACCAGAGGCGATTAATTTTTCTACCATATTGCAGAGCCTCTACCAATGCCAATATGAGCATATACATAGAATCATTCTCCAAATACCTTGAAATATTTTATCTGACTTAAAAGTAGTTTTCCATCCACTATGAAGTATGATCGTACTAATGATATTTCAAGTGTTAGCTTCTGCCTATAGCTTTTAGAGCTTAAAACAGAACCCAGGTATACAAATCCCTTTTTAACACCCCATACCAATCACAGTGATAGCTGTCCTTAGAAGTTCACAGGCATGAATGTTAATCAGGCCAGTAAGTTAGGTCAGAAGCCAGTCAAAGGATTCACGCAATCACCTAAGGAAAGAGGACAGAATCCTTGGACTTGCAGTGAATTATCCAGCCTATTCAACCAATTCGTGTTGACCTGCGACAACAGGCCCGGTGGAGGACTTCCCTGAAGACACAGGCTGCAGATGACGGCAGGAAAGCCCTGAGAGCATTGCGAGAGCCTGCCTTAGCCAAAGGTGGACACCATTTCCTACCAGTCTGCTTTCAAGAAGACACAGAAAGGAAAATTGTCTATGTATTATAGACCACCAGGGCTCAGGAGAGTGCTTCTCACTCTGAGCCTTACCTATGCACCCCGTGTGAGAGGAAGGGGCAGTTCCAAATCATTTACTATTTCTCCAACATGGAAAATTTCATACCTGCAGGAGGACAGACAGAATAAACAAGATCTAAGCCCTGTATTCCAGGTGTTTACTAGGCAATGGGGGCTAAGTGTTACGGTGTAACTTGGACTTCTGCAGGCACTAAGAAGTCAAGGCATGTTACGCTGGGTATGAAAATGCCACAATGAAACCCATGACTCTGTGTATTGAAGTACACCGATTAAACAAAAGAATTCAAAGCAGGAAGCGCAAAGAGCACACGCTACTCATTCTCTACTGCACATCCTTCTCTTCCATTTCTCCTACCTATTGTCATTTCTACTGGACAGTCTAATCTTGGTTCCTTCTGTGGACTTTGCAACCCGCCATTACGCTCACCTGGTACACTGGCACCCTTCTGCCACAATACTATCAGAATATATGGTCTTCATTCTCTATAAAAATATTAGTTTTTAAATAGGAGGAACTTTTTTCTGTATCCTCAAAGCCTATCACAGAGCCCAAGACACAAAAAGTGCTCACTGTAGAGTTTTTTAAGTTTTAAATGAGTGAATAAAGGGATACATAAATGTGACCTGGAGAATAATCAGAAAACAGATTTCTTTGACCTGAGGAGTATATAAAATGTTGCATATAAGAAACACTAAACATTGGGTCATAAAGAATGGATAGGATTTGGATTTGTCCAAAAGCATAGAAACCAGAAAGAACTGGGTTAGAAATGTGCTTTAACATAAAATCTTGTGGTCTGGGGATGTAACTCTGTGGCAGAGTTCTTGCCTGCATGCACAAGGCTCTGTGTTCAAGTTTCAGCATTGAAAAAAAAAAAACTTTGAAAAACAATAAAAATTTGAGACAGCTTCTGTTTCTATCATGATGAAATAATTGATACCAAACTCAGTAATCCAACACATTGAAAACATTACATAAAATATGTGAAATGTATTTTCAGGTACAGGACTGTGACCCATAAGAAAATAGAACAGAGCTCTACTTTCATGAACGAGATTAGAGTTTTTACCCAAGGTAAAAAATCCATGTGATTGTGCAAAAGAAAGAACCAGGATCTCTAAGTAGAAATTTTTACAGAGCTCACACAGAGATAGAAAAAAAGTTGAATTCCAGCCAAGTAAAGGAGAGAAAATTTGTTGAACATCCAGGGAATTCAATGGAGACCAGTCCTCAGTAAAACCTGCAATAGATCTGGTATAACAAACCTAACAACGAGGCTCAAAAGAGTAATCGTGATCTGCCAGCAACCGCTTACCGTTTAAAACCCAAGATCTTTTGAAGGAAGACAACTAAGTCCAGACATGCAACAAGACACTATTGTCAATTCAAAAATTATTAAGTATGCAATAAAACAGGAATATGTTTCCCACACCTAGAAAGACAGTCTGGGCCTATTTTTTAAAAAGTGACAGAACTGATGGAATTAATAGGCAAATATACTTAAAACAACTATTTTAAATATGCTCAAGAAAATAAAAATACATGAACCTAATGAGGGGAGAAATAAAAACTCTAATGGAGAAAGAAACAAATGGAATTTCAAAATCTGAAATACATAACATCTCATATGGAAAGGAAGGTGAAATTGAAATGTATTGTTGAGAATCCATACTTTATAAGTAAATTAGACATTTTAGCAGAAAAGATTAGTGACTTTGATGATGTGGCAAGAGAATGTGACTACAATGAGACCCAAAGAAAAAACAGAGACTAGAGGTGTAGAACAATCTCAAACAGTGTAGTATACGTGTAATTCAAGTCCCGAAAAGAACTAACAGGTGAAGTTGGAAAATGTATTTGAAGAAATAACGATACAACGTTTTACAAATAGGATGAAAATTATAAACCCCCAGATCTAAGAATCCCAATGAACCCACCTAGGGTAAACACCCAACAAAAATAAAAAAGACATGCCATAAAATTGTTGACAGGGTGTAATTGAGGAGAAAATCTCAAGAGCCGGAGAAAAATGGCATATGGCACATGGGCAACGAAAGGTAAGAATGACTGCAGATTTCTCAGCAGAAGCACTGCAACACACAGGGAAACCTATCGTTAGCATTCCAAGCATGCTTCAAGAATGTATTCTTTGACAATGAAGGCAAAACAAAGACACACAGAGGATGAAAGATGGAATGCCAAATGACCTGTAATTCAAGAAATGCAAAAGGATATCTATCAACCCAAGAGAAGTTAAGCCAGGTAAGAACCGGGAGCTAAGCAAAGGAATAAAGTGCTTTGCAGTGGTAAATATGTGAGCAGATATTTTGAATTTTTTCTCACTTTTAATTTTTTAGAAAAGAGAATGACCTTTGAACCTTTGAAGACAATGTATGATGTGGTTTAACGATATGTAGACACGAAGCCAAGGTCAACGCTGATGCGAAGGACAAGAGAGGAGAAAGGAAGTATAACCCTGGAAGGTTCTATACTGCGCATGACTCGAGCAGCGTTTGGAAGGAAACATGTTAAGTTACAGACAGATATGGTAAACTGCAGAACAATCCAAAGATGAAGACTAAAAGCCAGGAGGAACTTGTGAATAAACTCCTAGGAAACAGTTAATACTGGTCAGGTCTAAGGAGTCGTTTGTCTTGTAAAGCTGTGGTAGCTCCTTCCATTAGAAAGTTCTTTAGAGTCCTCCAGAGTTTTCATCATGAATGCCATGTAATTTTTGCATTTTTTTAAAAGACAGTGTCTCACTATGTAATCCAGGCTGGCCTGGAATTTATGTTCTTCCTGCCTCAGCCTTCTAACTGCTGAGATTACAGACTATATCACCATGCCAGGCTCATAAATGATTAAGATTTTCCCTATTGTCAATATCAAATCCTCAGTAGTAAGTCCTCATGACGTATTTTTGATGCATCATTACACGAAAATCTCCACTTTCACTAGAAATGAAAAGTAAAGAAACAAAACATTCCTTCAAATTTCCTAGATTTCCCGAGCCTGACGCTCCCCTCTGAATTTTCAAACTCATATATTTAAATACCTACCCAATATTTCTAGTTGACCTTCAAGTTTAAAATACCTCAAGCCCAAAGCTTTATTTTAACGACTTTGTTGTTAAATGAATATGCCACACACAATTTCTTGTTGAGATGATAAAAATATTTTAACCTGATTATGATAGTAATTATAAAACTAAAAATACACTAAAACCATTTAATTGTACATTTTTAAAAGGTGAATTATGGGGTGGTGTCTGTCTTTCACATAGTATAATGTTTTCACAAGGTTTAATCACATCGTCATAACATCTGTGAGCCCTTTGTTCTTTGTCATAGCTGTATAATATTATCGTGTGTGGGTAGTGCATATTTTATTTATCCATTTTTGGTTGTTTTTACCCTTGAGCTGTGTGAGTAATGCTGAAAAAAAACTGCAAATGTTCTGCCTACAAGGCTTCATCCTGGTTACTGCTCAATTCTCCTGCCTCTTCTCTTCCCTCACTGCCCTATAGTCACGTTGACTTCCTTTTGTTCCTCAGACATGGCAAGGCACCTTCCACCTCAGGACCTTTGTATCTGTCATTGTAGTTCCCACAGCCTGGAATGTGCTTCCTCAAATCTCCCTAAAGCCGGCTCTTTTTATGATTCAGATCGGTGCTCAAATCAAAAAGATGTTCAGTGAGCACCCCAGTTACAACATGGGGGGACACGGTTTTTACAATTCCAGGGTTTTCTACATTTCAGCTTCTGAATAGTACTGCTCTCTCCATCCTTCTCAAAAAAAAAGATGGGAAAATGCTAATGAAAAGGGGTGGGCAGAGCTCATGCAAATATTCCTGAAGACCAATGTTCTGAGGCTATGAGGATTTCATTCTGTCACTGCCATTTTTCCTACAACTAAACCTAGCTCTGAATTTCTGTCTCAGTTTCCTTTGGAACCCTGTCCCTGGAGCAACAGGTAAGCCACAAGTTTACTTAGGAAGCAGGACAAGCTTGAGTGACACACTCTTATCTCCTGTTAAGTCCCTTCAGGCTGACTTGGAGGGAACCTTTGGGCAGAGAGCTGGTAAAACAAGTTCAGTAGCGACATGCCCGATACAAGGAAAGGAAACCTTCGGCACATGACCCAAAAGAGTTTTCTTCATTCCAAGGAAAACTACCTTTGTGTACAAAAGGCATTTTCAGAAACTTCGTTCTAAACTTTCATCTAAGCTACATATTGGAATAACATAGAACATTCGTCATGATCTTCTCGTCTCCCTGGGCCAAGTTCAGTTGTGGGACGTGTCTACAGCTGGCTGTTATCTCCCAGTCAAGACTGGGTGTGGAACATAGTTCTAGAGCCTGTATGACAGAGACACAAACACACCGGGGAAGTTCACAT
This sequence comes from Ctenodactylus gundi, assembly GCA_004027205.1. Lineage (NCBI taxonomy): Eukaryota > Metazoa > Chordata > Mammalia > Rodentia > Ctenodactylidae > Ctenodactylus > Ctenodactylus gundi. The sequence continues at coordinate 361,728 of PVKB01000593.1, read as the reverse complement.
TTAGACCCCAGATAATACAGATTGGAAACTTCGCACACACACCTTTTCTCTGTCTTTTGTACCTGATCTTGGACAAATCACCAGCCCCTTTTGGCACCTCTGTTTCTCCACCTGCAACATGGGAAGCTGGTCAGCCCCACCAATCCCAACACTCGACACATTTCCTGAGGCCCGAGTAGATGTTGATGATCTATGATCCTCAGCACATTGAGAGGCTGAGGTAGGTAGACTGTATGTTCAAGCCTAGTCTGGGCAACTTTGTAATGTGCGGAGATCCTGCCTCAAAACCAAAACTAACAATGGGTTGGGATATAGCTCAACGTGAAGGTCCCGTGTTCCATTCCCAGCAGTACCACATAAATAGGTAAATAAATAAATAAATAAATAAATAAAATGTAGCTCAGCCTGAAGATGCTGGGTTCAGTCCTTAGCACCACAAGAAGGGTCCTCTTTAGACATTCTGAGAGAAGAAAGTCATTTCTTGACTCTCTCAGCGCGAGTGCTCACGTGCCTGTCATCACTCACAGGTAGATGTCATTTTCTAAGTTGCCTTTATATTTGTTTGATTTCTTGTCAGGACACGTGTGCTCGTCATTCTGGGAATCTAATTAGGCATGCAGCAGAGAACACCCTTCCATTCTCAAGAGCTAAGGAGGCGAGTTCTCCCCAGAGGAGGAAATGCATGCGTGCTGGGAGCTGGGTACCCAGGGTTGCCTCCCTGGATCCGGTGACTGTTGATGTGAGGGTCAGCCCCGGGACGCTGTGTGCTCTGAGGAGCCGTGGGGAACTGCCACTGGAAAACACCGTATCCTCTGGGGCTTGTCGCCATGTCTTTCATGCTCTCATCTCAAGTGCATTCATGTCATTATTGGCAGATTGTGACCTGTTGTTGCAAACCCAGAAGCTGCCGCCATCTGCCAACAGAGCTTGCTGGAGCAGCACCCTCTTTAAAGAGGTTGAATTCTCTCCTCCTCTTTGTCTATGTCTCTCTCTCTCTTCTTTTTGAATATCAGAAATTACATTGAGGCTTGGTGGCAAAGACCTGTAATCTCTGCCTTTGGGAGGCTGCGGCAGAAGGATCACAAGTTTGAGCCCAGCCTGGGCAAATTAGCAACTTTGTGAGACCTGGAAGGCCCAGGGTTAAATCCTCAGTATTGGGGGGAAACATTTTCTTAATGATGCAATTGTTTTTATAGAATGAGAAACTAAAGATCAAGAATTGGAAGAGATCTGGCCAAGGTCACACAGCTAAATAATGGCAATTAATGAGAGTGACATTTAAGATAAATGTGTCAGGCATCAGTGTAGAATTTCAGATTGTGAGCTCTTGTGGAGAGCGATGTGGGAGATACAGATCACGTTTCATCTTTGCCTGATCACACAGATTTGGAACTCCTGAGTCATTTTGTTTGCCAGGCTTTCGTACTTGGCACATTTTACATTATGGAACACCACATTGTTTTTGTAAACTATCTTGGAATTATTTGCAAGAATACCCTATTTCTAACCAGTCACCTATTATAAACGCATTGAAGTTCCACAGGACAGCACAGAGAAGTTACTCACTTTGCCCATTTTTTTTTCCTTTCAGCCCAATCAAAGCCTATTTCTAAACTGGGCATGGCAGTGCCTGCCTGTAATCCCAGAGCTTGGGGAGCTGAGGTAGGAGGAGGGCGAGTGTGGCCAGGTACACCGTACAGTGAATTCACTGTGTACAACATAGAGAGACGCTGCCTCAAAAAGAAAAGAAAAGGAAGGGGGGAAAAAAGCCCATTTGTGATGACAGCCCCAATCTCCCTCCTCTCACCCTCTCACCCCACTCTGCCCCAATTCCATCCTGCAGGCTTTCCAAAAGGTTAAGAACTTAGAGCATTTCCAAGGCTGGGGATTCTTTATGGGAGGCGAGTGGGAGCATAGGGTTTCCATTTGAAAAGCTCCTCACTGTTTCTTTTGGGAACAAGTTTGGTCTTTCAAAGCCTTTTGCACAGAGACCCACAAGATCTTTCTTCTTACTAATATTCAGTGTGCTTGATGACAGTGAGTGTAATTATTATATATCACTAATACATACTAATAAAAAGAAAAATTGAGGAGAAAAAAGAAAATAGGCTCAAAAACATACTAAAAGACTAAGTGAATTTAAGGATTTATTACAGCTCTCTAGGAAATTTCTGGATGTGGAAATGGTAATGTTTTGGTTTGCACTTTAATTTGCCTAAGCCAACATGCAACTTCTGCATGACTTTTGAGGAACGGTCCTATTTAGTTCCAGTTGCCCAGAAATATTTCACTGCAGTTGCCAACCAATAGAGGAACATACCATTTGAGTCTGATAATCAGCCCAGGGAAATCCACGTCAGTCCTCGATGTCCAACTGTATTAGTTTCTTATTGCTGCTGTAACGAATTACAGCAAACCTGGTGAATTAAAACTGCACAGATAATTATCTTACATTTCTAGTAGTCATTCCAAAATGATCCTCAACAGACTAAGAGAAAGCTGTTGGAAGTGCTATGTACCTCATAGGCTGTATTAGAGAATATTTTCTTATTTTTTTTTCAGCCTTTAGAGGCTGCTTAAATTCCCCAGCTAATAGCTCCACTCCTCCATGTTCAAAGCAAGCAATGGCTGACCAAAACTTTGCCATATTGCATCATCCTGGATTTTTTTTTTTTTTTTACTTTTGTCCTAATACCTCCTTCCATGATTCTTTAAGGATCTCCTAGGACTGATTACATTGGACCCCCCCTCCCCCCACTAATACAAGATTTCCTTTGAATTCTAAAGTCCTTAACTTATTCACCTCTGGAAAGTCCCTTTTGCTATGTAAGGAAACATATTTACAGATTCTAAGAATTAGCACATATACTCAGGACAGGCACTATTCTACCTATCATATTAACTTAAGATCACTTCATTTCTAAAGAACTTCCAAATTTTCCCAAGACTCTATGATTTTTAAAAAATTGTCTTGTTTTGGTTTTGGAAATTGAATAGTTTTGAGCTCTTGATCCTCCTGCCTCAGCATCTTGAGTAGTGGGGATTACAGGTAAATGCCATCATTCCCAGATCTTGTTAAAAATATTTACTGCGTAATAGAGAGTGCCACCCAGTTCATTACTTGCTATACTTCAGGTAGCTCATATTTTTCTATTTACTCATTCATTCCTTTCTTCACATAATATTTCTCTCTACTCTGTGCTAGTCACTATACTAGTTGTTGAAAAAAATCATGCCCCTTACAGTGGAGAATCTCATTTTTTTAAGACTTAAGTTCATTTATTGTAGCAATTCATTTATTTGGTCTTTGGTGTAAGTTTATCCTAAGAAAACTGATGTAATGATAATCTTTTGAATACACAAACATTGACCTTTCATCACTCAGCTAAGGCATTTGAAACTGGTCAAGAAGATAAATAAACAATGAAGCACAGGAAGAAAGGGAACAAATTAAAATCTACGCATGACCTAGTTGAGTTCAAAGGAGAGCATAGTTCTATCCAGGGAATGGCCTCATGCACGTAGCCTGTGAGCTACAGCAAGGGTCCCCAACGCTCCAGGCCACACACCGGTATCAGTCTGTGGCCTTGGAAGGACCAGGCCACCAGGACAAAAAGATGGAGAGGAGGAGGTGAGCAGTGAGGGAAGCCCCGCCTCCCGTCAGCACGCTCCTTTCAGGTTCTAACGCTGCTGCTGATCTGATGAGAGGAGGAGCTTCACTCCCTGCTTTCCCCCTGATGCTGCTCGCCATTTCAAACCTGTCCTCCAACAACCCACTGTATAGCAGGTGCATCATCCTCAACCTTGGGAGAATGGTTTTCAACCAAACTGGTCCCTGGTGTCAAAAAGTTGGGAACCACTGAACTACAGGAACAGACACTGGCTAAACAAGAGCAGAGGTGACAGACATTCCAAGTAAAGGAAAGAGTGAATTCAGATCGATTGATTTTTTTTCTTTAGCTCATTTGTATGTTCCTTGAGTTCTCAGATTCTGTCTCATTTCTCTTGTCTGTCTCATTGGGGATTCAGCAGGGGATGGGAATAATAGAAGACATTGAAGCATAGAGAGACAATGAATTTGGAAGGTAGCAGCAGGTTGGCTGACCAGGCCAGGGTAAACGGTAACAGAGTTGACCTTGACACAAGACAACTGTACAACTAGAAAAGCATTTATGAAATAACGCTTGTCAAACACCAGGCAACAAAAAGTGGAGGATTGTGATCCCTTAGAGATAGAAAATAAACAAAGTAGGTCTCATGATTTCCTCAGCCCTCTGGCCAGATGTACTTATCAGACCGTTGGCACAGAGACGGGAAACTCATGCAGAGCATGACAAACTTGTAGAGCTCAGAAGACAAAGATTTGAGCTCAATGAGGCTAAGACACCTGGAAGTTGGGGTGCACTGTACCAGAGAAGAGAGAGCTCTGCAGAGAAAAAGCCCCAGAAAACTGCATGTAGTCCCCTTGCATCTTGTTGTGAATACCAAGCCGCACATGCTTTGGGTGACACTCAACAACCAGCAAAAGGCAACTACTAGATTACAGCTACTGTAATCTGAATAATGTCCAGAACTGACACTGACTGAGAGACATTTGAACTCTGGTCCCTCAAAGGAGCAAATAATCGAATAATTGCAACATTCAGTAAGGAATGAAGAACTCCTGTATTTCAACTAAACTGGTCCCTGGTGTCAAAATGTTGGGACCCAACTCTAGCTCTAGTCTAAGGGTTACACTAGGTGCACTTGAACGAAACATAAAAAATAGATTCAAAAGCATCAAGATGATCCACAAGTATCTTCTCTTTGTGTCACAACAATCTGCAACACTCTGCTCTGGGCTTAACAAAAACTAGGCTCTAAACAATATTCGGATCTCTGTAGTATTCAGTACAAAACTATTAATATGATCAAGGCAGGGATATGTAATCCAGAGCCAGAAAAACTCCAGTGCATACCCACAGACTCAGAAATGACTGGAATGGTAGAATTAGACAAAACTTTTTTTTTTTTATTATTTTGGTAGAACTGTGAATTTCACCCAGGATTCCTGGGTTGAACTACATTTCCAGGTCTTTCTTATCTTTTCATTCAGAGACAGTCTCACTAAGTCACTAAGTTGGCCAGGCTGGTTTTGAACTTGCACTTCTCCTGCCTCGGCCTCCCAGAGTCCTGGATTTACAGGAGTATACCACCGTGTCTGGTGACAAGGATTTTTAGAAGGTTACTATATACTTAAATACTGAAGGGAAAAAGGAGAGAAATGGGAGACGATATGAAAAACATGCAGCAAAGAGCTATTGTCTACAAAATGACAGAATAGGAATCCCCAGAACCTGTCTCCCCTTGCAAACACACTAATATGGCAAGTAATCCCATACAAATGCCCTTTATGAGAAATCTGAAATTAAATGACAGATTCCTACACTCTAGGCAAGTATAAAACCAGACTTATGGAAACCGGTGGGAAATTTGGCCACCTTGTTGCTGGAATCCCTGCCCTTCGCACAGAACCATAGGATCAAGAAGACACTTTCACAATCCCAATTTTCTCTGGGGGTGGGAAGGAGTTAGTTTAGGTGTTCAGGTCCCCAACTTTTCTTAGGGGGCTTACTGTAGGATTGTCTTCCTACTTGCCGTTTACGAAGCTTTGACAGACCCAGCACAATCTAGCCACTGTGAGATACCAGGGGAGATGGCTTGGGCTGGTATATGTCATAGCTGCTTGCCACAGCTCAACACAGACTGATTAGATGAAAAAGTCTCAGAGTTCTACCTCCTACTGAGAAGGAAAAGAATTTTCTGTGTGCACTCAATGCCCCAGTCTCCAGGCCTGCCCAAACAATTGATATCTATCTTGCTGATCTTGAAGTTCTAAAGGGTCTGTGCCCAGTCTGGCCACCCAGGGGAAATACAGTCAGCAGTGTAGGCTGGCAGATATCAAAGTTTCCTACATGAACATGGTGAACCAGGGACACCCTGCCAAAATTCAAAGGCAATCTTGGCCAAGAAAGCTGAAAGCTTCACATTTCCAGATTTCATCATAAAGTATCATATGGGTTATATATTATGTGTATATGCATAGGAAGGGCTCTGTGATCAAATAGTGTGGCACTGGCATAAAGACAGACAGACAGATTAATGGAGCAGAATGGAGTCCTCTGTTCTTTAACAAGGTGCCACAAATGTTCAATGAGAAAACCAAATATCCTCATGTAAACTGGAATCTCAGCACTCTGCGAGGCTGAGGCAGGAGGACAATGACTTTGAGCTCAGCCTGGACAACTTATCAAGACCCAGACTCAAAATAAAAAATTAAAAAAGCAAGCCCAGGGAAAGCTCAATATGACGGCCCTGGGTTCAATTCCCACTACTGTAAAAAAAAAAAATGGAATTTGACCCCTATATTAAGGCATAAACAAAACCAACTGAAAATGGTTTAAGATTTAAATGTAGGGCCCCAAATTGTAATTAATATCTCCTAGAAGAAAACATAGGAGAAACTCATCATGATATTTTTCCTTGCAATGATTTCATGGATACAACACCAAAAGCAGAAGAAACCTCCTACATTGCTGATGGGACTGCCAAGTGTACAACCACTACGGAAAGCAGTAGGGAGATTCATCAGAAAAGCAAAAATAGACACCCCACTTGACCCAGCTATACCCCCTCCAGGTATCTTCCCCAAAGTGTTAAAAGCCATCATACAAGAACGATACAAGCACACCCATGTTTATAGCAGCACAATTTACCATAGCCAAATATTGGAAGAAGCCAATAATCTCAATCACAGATAAATAGATAAAGAAGATGTGGTGTATATATACACACAATGGAGTACAACTCTGCCATAAAGAAGGGCAAATTTAATACATCTACAAGAAAATGGATGCACCTTGAGACCATTATACTTAGCCAAAAGAATCAGACCCAGAAAGTTAAATATCATGTGGTTTCTCCAATATGAGGAAACCTAACATTAAAAAATGTAAGAGACATGGAAGAAAGTAAGAAGATGGTCTTTGTGGAAGGGGAAAGAGAAAGTGAAGTGGGTGAGAAGGTAGGAAGGGGAAAGGGATGCTATATGTAAATAAAAATGAAGTCAAAAAGAGTATTTTACAGCACACATGGTGGTGCTGCACTGTAATTCCATCCTGCCATTAAGCTTGAGGACATCCTGGTCTACATATTGAGTTCAGGACAAGCCTGGAGTACAGAGCAAGAACCTGTCTCAAAAAGAAAGAAAGCAAAAGAAAGGAAGAAAGAAAGAAAGAAAGAAAGAAAGAAAGAAAGAGGAAAAGAGAGAAAGAAAGGATTCCGTCCTTTTCAAGAAGTATAAGAAACCTGTTTGGATTCCTGGAGGAGTGTTAAACACCGCTCAAGTGTCCCCTTGGTGCGATTCCCAATGTGCTGGGAACTCACTTTCCATTCATCCAGAAACCACTATGCAAGAGAGCACAAAGTTGTATGCATAATGCTAGACACTGCGGGTCAGAGAAGAAACAGCAGTCCCTTTCTCATGGGACACAAGGATACGGGTAAAAATAAGCTGGGCACGGTGGTACATGCTTATAGCCTTTTGGGATGCTGAGTGAGGAAAATCACAAGTTGGACTCCCACCTGAGAAACTTATCAAGACTGTATTAAAATTAAAAGCTAAAGAAGGTGGGAAATATAGCTCAGTGGGAAGGTCCCAAGTTCAGTTTCTAGCACCATGTGTGCACTGGACTTTTTCTCTGTGGCAGTTATCATTAGCTGGTGATGAAACAACAGTCCCCATCTTCAATCTGCTCCCAGCTCAAGCTCCTTATAAGTGTGGTTAAAAGCTAGAGACAGAGGATAATATGCTTCCCTCTCACAAAAAGGAGGCACTTGAGATATGTGCAAGTCTGTAGGGGACATTTTTATAGATATCTATCATTGTCTGTTAGGAATTTATGCAGGTCATCTCACATTTGTACATGGCTTTTATTTTTTCCTCAAAATGACCTTTTCTTTCTCCTTCCTGGTAAACTTGACACTTCTCACTATGATTTATAGCACTTGACTCTGTTGCTTGCCCTATGGCTTCTCCAGGTATGTTTGAAGAATTGATTGACCTGATGGATGCGCAAAGGTTGAGCAAGAACTGGCACTGTTATTTACAGCAGCACCAGGTGAAGTCTGAGGCAGGTAGGACAACGAGAACGCAAGGTAGTTGGAAAAGCAAGTAGTTAAGTGGCTAGAACTAACCACTAAGATAAAGTTCAAAAGTAGAGATTGGTTATTTGGTAGCGAGTCATTGAAAAGACACAGAGAGACTGAAAAGAAGATTCATCTATAAGAACTAAGGCAGAACACTGAGATGGTATGTGCAGAGATAGATTCACCAAGGTGCCAAGGAACCTTAAGGTTCGCTGCCCTTCATTTGCATGCACCCTCTCTAAGGCTCTAGGAATGACCCTAGCACAGGTCACATATCTTCGTAAAATCTGCAAAAATAAAATAGTTTTGCCTGAATCAGATAAGACTGCAGTTTTTCTTTTCAATATTCTTTTCTTTTAGATTTCCCTTAGTGTTAAGTGGAGTTGGAGTTGTCAAGGGAAATTTTAGGATTCTTACGACATGCTTGGACCAAGTGGAATCCCCTGACAATTTTATAGTCTGTCCATTGTTAAAAGGAAGGAAGTTAGGAAAATTAGGGCAGACCTATCAAACTCTAGACTGCTATAATTCAGAGGGGGGGGGGAGTGGGAGGAGATCCCAAGCTTCACTCTCAGGAAGTCATCAGGGTCTACAGCTAAATAACATTATAAGAGTTTGCCAATCTGAAAAGACAAAAATGGTGGCTACTAGGGAGAAGACTAAGGCAGTGTCAGAATCCCTGTTCTGTGTTCTGTGTGTGTCCACATGTCAGCTGTGGAATTGCACACAGCACTTGCAACTCAATGAACTGCCCGGATGGACCAAGGCATTATTAAAAGAAAGAACTTTCTGGAACATAAACTTCTGCTTCTGATTAAGATGAGTGTTAGGGATCAGATATATTTTCCCACCTGAAATAACAAAAATAAATTAGGGGGAAAACTGCATAAAACAATAATTTTTATCATTGGGTATCAGGCAGTGAAGAGCAACAATCCATGGGAGATGGGAAATGAGGTGAGTCCCATGATTGCCACAGTCTATTGTCACGAGAGACCTTCCTGAGGTCCCCAGCCCCCAGGTCACAGATGGATACCCACTTGCCAGGACAGATGAGCGAAGCTTCACTTCCTGTCTGCAAGCTCCTGTTAGGTTCTAATCCCCCTGCTGATCTGACAGAGATGGAGCTTTGCTCTCCTGATTCTCGGGAGAATGGTCTTCAACCAAACCAGTCCCTGGAGTCAAAAAGGTTGGGGACTAAGATTCTCGGCCACCGTGCAGGTAAGAGGGTCCCAGGTAGCAGGATCCCTGAGGTGAAGAGGCAGAGCTAATGATCTCAGATACAAAGGGACTGGAATTCTCCAAAAAGTGCTGGAGAGGAGAGGGCTGTGTGCACATGACTCAGGAGGTCCACACAGGGTTCCTCCCAAGTATTATGCTCACTAGTAAGCTGGACAAGGGAGGAAATCACCCAACATTGGCCAAAGGACCACCTACAAGGATCAAAGTAACTTCACATCTGCATTGGACTAAGAGGAGTTCCTGTTCCCAAGTAGCCAGTTTGGAAAACCTCACTATCCTGGGGATTTGAGTGGAGCATTCAGGAAAGTCTTGACTTAGTTGTGGAGAATAATTTGTCCTAGACCGAACACTTGTTCAGACCTGCCTAGTAAATTACCAAAGCTAGACCTTGAAAGGATACAACTGTTTCCAAGTCCATTTCACTCCAGGAATAGGAAGTTATCTAGCACCCACTGAGGTAAAAGGCACAGCGTCTGTGACCCATTGCCAGACACAGGAAAACATGACCTATAATGAGAATATTTGTATCAGAATTAGAAGAAAAGGGGGGTATAAAAGAGTCATAAGAGAGTTATGTTGTAACTGCACTCCACACATTCAAGAAGTTGAATGGGAACATGAAAGATTTTTTTTTAAAAAGTCCTCATCTTGAACTTCTTGTGATGAAGACTATAGCGTGTATCAGTGGTCCCCAACCTTTTTAGCATGAGGGACTGGTTTAGTTGAAGATCATTCTCTCAAGGACAAGGTGTGGGGTGTGCTTGATATACAGTAGATGGATGGAAGACAGCTTTCCAATGGCCAGCCCCAGCAGTGGGAGGAGAGTGAAGCTCTGCCTCCAGTCAGATCAGCAGCGGCATTAGAACCTGACAGGAGCCTGCTGACAGAAGGTGGGGCTTCACTCCCTGCTCCCTGTTCATCCGTCCTGCAGCCAGGTCCTGCCAAGGCTGCAGACAGTACTGGCTCACACCCCTTGACTAAGTTGAAAAACATGCTGGGTGGGCTTCATAGCAAAGTACACATTACAGAAGGGGTTAGTAAATGTGGAGACATATCAACAGAAAATCAGACACAGAAGGAGAAAAGAATGAGATGAGTAGAGGTTTAGTGAGCTTGTAAATGTCATGAGATCCTCCAAAGTAGCGGGGAGGAGGGAAGGGATAAAATATTTGAAGAAATTATGGCTAAATTTTTTTCCAGACTTGATAAGAATTATAAACCTGTGTGTCATGAAGTTCAATTAACCCTGTGGGGCTCCTGTGCCATGATTCCTGTGTTGAATTTCCCAGCCATTCCCACACACAGAGCTTGGCTCTCTGAGTATGACCTTGGCTTAGAGATAGCTATTCTCTAGTTTCTTCCCAGCCATAGTAGCCTTATGTCTCCAGCCCCCGCATAATAAGTTTGCTGGCCCCGACAGCTGACCAACTGATGACACCCACCCTGACCCCCAGTGTCACATATCCTTTACACATTGCCCACCTACCTACTCTCTCAACCTATGAGGAAACTCTGCTTTGTCCTCTTCTATCCAATCCCTGAGCCAAACGCCAGCTAAATAACCCAACCCCAGACCCTCAATCCACTCACACAAAAGCTCTCCTAATCCCATAATCAGCTATTTTGTCCCTTTTTCTTCTCCCTCATGCCCCCTTTCTTGTTCCTTTCATCTCTTACCCCTTTCTCCCGTATGCCTTACACCTGCCCCTGTGCCAGACACAGAGTCATGGAGCGGGGCTTACACCTGGACCTGCTCTCCAGGCTTAAGGTCATGGAGACAATAAGCTTCTACTCCAAATCAATTGCTGCTGGTCATGTTTTTTGTTTTGCTGGGCTCCTTCTTTGATCTAACACCTTGAACATAAAAAATATAAAGAAAATTTGAGGCAGGCACATCATAATCAAATTGCTCCAAACTGGTGATAAAGAGAAACACATAAACATAGCCAGAGAAAAGAGATATGTTCAGAGAAACAAATACATAAGTGACAGCATATTTGAATGTATGTAGAAGAAAAGACAGTGAAACAACAGGTAGAAAATAAATCCAACAGCAGCAACAACAACAACAAAAACGGGGGAGGAAGGTCTACTTGAGTGAAATTTCTAGGGAGCCCAGTTTTTGAGGCACCTTGAGAAATCTCTGCCACGGTGAAAGATTATTGACACCACCTCCCCTATCTCAGCACCAAATGGGGTCCCCAAATCCTAAGTCAAGGACCAGTACTCATCTGTGGCCTTGGAAGGACCAGACCACCAGGACAGATGAGCAGCCCAGGGAGCAGGTCAGTAGCCAGCCGATGCTCTGCCTACTGTCAGCGCACTCCTATTATTCTTATTAGGTTCTGTGATCCTTGCTGATCTGACAGGAAGTGGAAGTTTGCTTCCTCTGTCCTGCAAAGAATGGTCTTCAACTAAACTGGTCCCTATTGTCAAAAATATTGAGGACCACTAGGTAGAATTTGGTACTAGCAAACCCTGAGGACACAAGTAAGTTACATGAGGAAAGGGCCCAAATGCCATAGTCCCTATTGGTGCTATACTGCAGTCTGTACCTAGAGCCTCATGGGTGTTTCCCTACAATCAGCTGACAGAAGAACAAGAGGCCAAGGCCGGGTATACAGGTGGACGTGCGCCATGCACAGGCACCTGCACGCGGACAGCTGCAGCACTATAGCGCCTCTCTGGGTTGTCCTTGAAGGACAGCAATGAAGGAAAATTCTCCCCGTGGTCAGAACACTGAGCAGCACACCTGTTTGTTCACTTTGCCTGAAAAAAAAAGTGACAACCAGATATGTGAATACATTCTGATTCATGGGCTGTGAGCAATGGTTTAGGTGCATGAATCACAACTTGGGAAGATCTTGGTTGGAATATGGTAAGAAAAAAGAAATCTGCAGAACGTATACATCTAGATTTCTCTGAATGGGCAAAAGAGGCGAAAATATTAGTATTTTATTAGAATACTCACCAAAAGGTGGCTTCAGCAACAGAGGCTTTTAATAATCAAATGGATAAGATGTCCTGTTTTGTGGATATCAGTCAACATCTCTCTCCAGCCACTCTTGTCATCTCTCAATGAACTTGAACAAAGTGGCCAAAGAGGCAGAGACGGAGGTTATGCATGGACTTCTACTTACGGAGGCTAACCTACTACTGAGCACCCAATCTGCCAGCAGAAGAAATCAACGCTGCATCTTTGATATGACATCATTCCCTGGAGTGATTAACCTGTTTCCTAAAAGGCTGACTACGGTATATGCTTCTATCATGGAAGGTTCAGTGTTTTTTTTCCTTCAAAAATAATTACTCTGGATAATGTTTGCTTCTGCCAAAGCTACCATCCATGGGCTTAGTGGATAATTTTTTCACCGTGGTAGTATTGCACACAGCACTGACTATGACCAACCTAGAAACTCATTTCACAGCAAAATAAGTGTATTCCATATCCATTTGCACAGAATTCACTGGTCTTACCATATTCTGCTCTATCTCGGAGTGGTTGGATTAGTAAAATAGTGGAATGCTCTTTTTAAGAGACAACGATAGACCTATCTAGGTGGCAATGGCTTGGAGGACAGGGCAAGATATCTCCAGAAGGTTGTGCATGCTCTGAGTTAACATCCAACATAAGATACTCTTTCTCTCCCACACAGGGAGAGAAGGAAGGAATGGGGGTGCTGCATATTCTTGGTAACACGTTAGCAATATTTTTGCTTCCTCTTCCCATGACCTAATATTTTTGCAAGTTAGAAATCTTAGTTCCAAAAGGAGCAACGCTTTCACCAGGAGATACAATGATTTCATTGAATCTGAAGTTATGTGCCTGACTACTTTGAGCTCCTCAGACATCTGAATCAATGAGGAAAGAAAGAAGTTGCTGTGCAGGCTGGGGTGACAGATCCTGGACCTCTAATTCACATGGAGGTAAGGACAAGTATGTCTAAAATATAGACGAGCTCTTACACTGCCTCTTGGTATTCCAAACTCCTATAATTAATGTTAATGAAAAATAATAACCTAATCAGGGCAGGAATACTAATAGCTCAGAACCTCCAGGAATGAAGGTTTGGGTCACCCCACCAGGCAAAGAGCCAAGACTGACTGAGGGGCTTCCCAAATTTAAGGGAACTGCAGCAAAAGGTAGTTGTAGATACCATCTAGGACCATGTGACCAAGTATGAAAATAAGAACTGTGGTTGTTGACTCTTTTCTGATTTCTGAATGCTCCTTGCTCCCAGTGGTCCAATAAGCAGCTCCATTATGTCCAAAGTTTTGATGTCTTTAAGGCTCTTGCAAAGGAAAGTAACATCATTCATGAAGTACCTGGGATGTCCCAGTTTCTGAACTAAGCAATGACCACGAGGGGTGGCATGCATCCTAGCAGGAGGAGAAGGCAGCCTGTAGGAGAAGTGAAGTCACATGGGGGGTGCTTAGCAGGGGTGTTCCAGTAGAGTCCCAGTGGAAAGATGGGCCTCAAGCCATTTGGGAACACAAAGGCAGAGTGGAGAAGGGGCGGGGAAATATGCCTGACCAAACTGTTTGGGCACTGATATTCTTTTGACAATCTAAAATGGTTCTTGGTTGTTCCATGTTCAGGCTGCTGTTAAAAGTCCTTTTGTTTGGAGGCCTCTTTCAATTATGTGAAGTCATGCTCTTCTCTTATGGACGTTTCTTGCCTGCCAAGGGCTCTTCAAACCTTCTAGAAGGCCCGTGGGACAAAGGGAGCAATGGGATGCAGAGCCCAGCTACGTGAGATGGAGAATAGAAAAAGAGTGAATGGGTGAGGTTTAAAGTTGGAGAATAGCCAGGACACCCTTTGTTGAGTCACTAGGAACAAGCCTTAGCCCAGCTCTTCAGTTCAATTTTGTCTCCCTTTCACAGGTGCAGAGGAAATTGGCAAAAGTGGGGCAAAATGAAGAGGCTACTTCTCGGGGAATCAAATGCAGTGGAAATATACCATTGAAAATTGAAAATGTGAAGATTGAAAGCTTTTGAGAGTTTCTGTTGAGCCCTAGTAGAAAATTATCTTGACATTTAAGAGCCTGGACAGCCCATTCCTAGCCTGTCGTTGAGTCTTATCTAATACTTCTTTTTGACTCTCATACTTTACTTAAGCCAGTGCAAGCTTTGACCCTTGCACAATGATAATCCTTGAATTCCCATATCCCAGCCTCCCCTCTGTCTCTTAGGGCCATCTCTGTTCCACGTCCCTGTGCACTCACCCACATTAAAGTGTTTCTTACATTGCCTTATCACACAAGTGGCTTTTAAAAAAATGTGTGCGCGTCTCTTTTCCCACTTAGATCCTCACTGTCTGAAGAACACGTGTCCTGTGTTATGCCTTCTGTTTCCCCAATCCTTTCTCTGCTATGCTGTGTCTACAAGTAACAGATCAAGAATAATCTCCAGGTGTTTTGCTGGTCATTGTATGTCATGAGACTAACCCTTAGGAATCTGCCTTGAATTTTTTCGATGGCCTTGAACAATGTTCTGCGCTCTTCTTTGCCTCATTTTCCCCACGTGTAAATTACAAGACTGGGCTCAACGAAGTCTAAGACCCCAGTAGACTTCACCAGCAAATGATTCCACAAGTCCATGATGATTATGAAGAAAAGAAATTAATGAGCCACTTAGCCAAGCTGCAGAAAGAGAAGCAGACCAAACTGCATTAAAGAGAAAAATCAAACAACGGTTGGAGAGGAAATAATTGGGAGAAGGCAGAAGGCTCGGAATTAGTGTGAGAATTGAGGTGTGTGTGTGTGTGTGTTGGGGGGCGGGGGTGGAATACAAACTTGAAAAACAGGCTTTTCCAGCTCTGAGCCTTTAGAAAACAAGAATTTTCTTTTGTAATAGATAAAGGGATCCAGTTAGGTTCAGTGGTTTCTGTTAGCGACTGGTCACAACAGCCTAAAAGCGGAACAATCAACTCCCCACCACTCAGCTTTGAAATGCACATAAACAACTCGGTGAAATTAGCAAAGTTCCCAGACACTGCCATCTAGTGGTCAATCGGAGATCTGCGTGGGGCAACTCTGGCATTCTCAGAAGCGGTTGCCTGTGTTTTG
This sequence comes from Ctenodactylus gundi, assembly GCA_004027205.1. Taxonomy (NCBI): domain Eukaryota; kingdom Metazoa; phylum Chordata; class Mammalia; order Rodentia; family Ctenodactylidae; genus Ctenodactylus; species Ctenodactylus gundi. Next base: position 346,231 of record PVKB01000593.1, on the reverse strand, counting down.
GAGAACCATGGGCCAACTCGTGGGACAACTGTTACACTTGTGAATAATGAAAAAGTTCCCTAAGGGGAAATTTGGTAAGGAAACAGAGAAAAAGACAAGAGCAAAGCAAGTGACACCAAGATCCACACAGAGATATTCACGGAGCTGGGCAAAACTTTTGGTGAAAATGAAGAGAAGGGTGGAGGGGAGAATTCTGTCAAAGAGTGATAGTATTTGGACAGTGGTTATTAGGACAGCAGTATGAGGACAATGGCTACTGACTGCACTCCTGGTGTGCTTTATGAGTTTTTTGCTTTAGCTTCCAATTCTTCCCTGTCCCACACTCTTTACCTAGTCTGCACGTTCCTTTCTGCATGACGTCGCTGTACCCAAAGCCCATGAAACAAAAGCAAAAATGAAAACAAGCAAAGGACAACAAAAAAACTTCCTTGGGGTTGTAGATAATCCTGAATCGTGCAGGAGCAATTGTTGTTTTTGAAAAGAGTGCTGGCAATGTTGTCTCCAGGTTTCTGCACATACCTCCATCCCATCCGCCCCCCAAATCATTTGTAGTACTGGGGATTGAATCCAAGGTCTTTGTACTGAGCTACTCCCTAGTCATTTTTATTTTTTGAGACAGGTTCTCAGTCAGTAGCAAAATCACCCAGGCCAGGCCCATATTTCCGCCTTACCCTCCTTGGGTGGCTGAGATTCCAGGCATGTGCCAGCAGGCTTGGTTGCCTTTTGACTGTTTTGAAGAATCTCCGTACAGTGTTCCATCATGGCTGCACTTACCTTCCCCTCTAACAGTGTACCAAGGAGGCTCTGTACGTCCTCCCGACACTTGTTATCTTTTGGTTTTGGGGGTGGTTTTCTTTGTTTTCTGATTTTGTTTATTTTTTGATTGTTTGGTTTGCTTTTTGGTACAACAAATCGAGCCCAGGACCTTCACCCTAAGCTGCATCCTCAGCCTTTTTTTTTCCTTTTGAGTTTGAGAGAGGGTCTCACTGCTCCTAAGTTGCCCAGGCTGGACTGGAACTTGTCATCCTCCTGTCTCAACCTCTCAGAGTTCTGGGATTACAGGTCTGAGCTACCTAGCCAGCCTGACTTGTCTGACTTCTTAAATTCTGTAAAAGACATAAGATTTTATAAAGCAGCTATTTAAGCATATGGGATTGTTGGATTTACTTGAATAATATATAGAGAAATGCAATACATACAATAATAAGATTCTCAATACAAAAAGACAGTTGGGATGAGAAAGTGGAGCTCTGCTGGAGAAAAGTTTCTGTATTTTACTGGAATTAAATTAGTCTTAATTTGAAATGATTGATAAATTAAAATATAATTTTTGGACAGACTATTAAAAATTAACTAAAAACATTGTTTAAAATAGCAAGAAAATTAAAGTAGTGTGGTCAAAATCACATATTTGGATACGAAGGAAGAACAGAGAAGTATGAAAAAGACACACGATATACAAAGCAAATAGCAAAATGGCAAATGTAAATCTAACCACATCAATAATGATATTAAATGTAAATTATCTAAGAAAGAGGCAGATGTTGTCAGACTGGATGCAAAAGCAAGAATCACCAATGTGTTGCCTAGGGGAAAGACACCTTAGGTTCAAAGATACAGATGCTTTCCATGAAAAATGATGTGAAAAGCCTAAAGCAAGCACAGGAGAGTCTGGAATGTCCCCCAGGAGTCTCATGCATTTGGATGTTGTAGATTAGCTATGGATTTTGAGTGCCACTGGGAGGTGGGGCCCAGTAGGGAGTGTCAGATTGCTGAGGGCATCAGGAATCACTGAGGGCCTGGGGAATCACTGAGCATGTAGGGAATCAGTGGGTGTGTGGCCCAGGTTCTCCCTGCCCTGATTCCTTCCTCTTGCAATGTTATGAGCAGCTGTTCTCTGCCAAACTCTTCTCGCCACTGCAGGCCACCCATGAATGGACTGAGACCTAATTATCAGAACTGACCAAAGAAGAAATTAAAAATTCTGACCAACCATATATCAAATCATGAAATTTATACAGTAATTAAATATCTTCCCACAAAGAAACACCAGAAGAAGTAATATCAAATCTTCATAATCTCCTCCAAGAAATAGTAGAGAAAACACTTCTCAAATATATGTATGGGGTTACTATTACTCAGATTCCGAACTCAGAGACAATTATCATAAAATTCAGACTGACATTACCCATGGTCATTAACATAGATAAAATCCTAAACAGGGGAGCTGGAGGAACAACTGAGCAGTTAAAGCTTAGGCACGCACTAAGTACCTGAGTTCCATTCCCCAGCACCCCATAAGCCAGGCGTGGTGGCACACACCTGTAAACCCAGCACTTGGGAGGCTGCGACAGGATTGCTGTGAATCTAAGGCCAGCCGGGGCTGCCTAGTGAGTTCAAGACCAGCCTGGGCTACAGAGCAAGACCCTGTCTCAAAAAAAAAAAAAAAAAAAAAAAAAAAAAAAAAAAAAAAAAAAAAAAAAAAAAAAAAAAAAAAAAAAAAAAAAAAAAAAAAAAAAAAAAAAAAAAAAAAAAAAAAAAAAAAAAAAAAAAAAATCCTGAACAAAATACTAGCAAGAACTCGACAATATATAAAATGGGTTACAGCTCATGACCAAGTGAAATTTATTTTATAAAGGTTGATTTAACATTTAAAAGTCAATTAATATAATGCATCAAATTGATGGAATAAAGAAGATAAACACATGATCATCTCAATAAGAATTTTAAAATAAGAAATTTCTAAAATCTAAAGTCATTTATGACAAAAGTTCTCAACAAAAACCAAGACAGGAAGGAGACTTCCTCAAATTGATAAGGCATCTACAATAAATAGATGAATAAAGCACAGTAGCATAGTTAACGGTAAAGGACAAATGTCATTTTAGATGAGGAACAAAGCAAGAATGTCTTCTTCCGGCACTTCTATTTAACATGGCATTGGAAGTTCTAACCAGAGAAAGACAAAGAAAGAAAGAGAAAGGAAGGTAGGCAACCAGACGAAAGAACGAAATACAAATGTATTCCCTCATACATGCCATGATCCTGTATGTAACATATTTCAAGGAATCCATTAAAATGGTCGAATTAAAGTTACAGATTTAGAAAAGCCACCAGGTGCAAGACCAGTATACAAAATTCAATCGTATTTCTAGGTACTAGCAAGAATCTAAAATGAAATGTGTTTAAATGTCGTAAGGCGCTGGCCCAGTATGCATGAGGCCCTGTGCTCAGGAGCATTAAGAATATGTGACATTCTTAGGATAAAGTCCAACAGAAGACATGAAAAAGCCTCTTGCATTGAAAATGATAAATCATTACTGAGAAAGAAATAAAGACCTGCACACAGGAGATGGAATCCACATTCCTGGATTGGAAGTTTAGTATTGTCAGGGTAGCAATTATCTAAAACGCATGCATCATGTCAACGAAAGCACTATTAAGATCACAGTGGGCTTTCTAAAAAAGAAATTGATAATGGGATACCAATATTTACAAAGAAATACGAAGGCTACGGAATAGCCAAAACAATTCGGGAAAACTACCTGGTTTTAAAACAGGGAAACAAGACAGTTTAATAATGGCCCAAAGACAGGCCAAGACACCAGTGGAATAGAACAGAAAGTCTATTAATGGGCCATTGATTTTTGACAAACATAGCAACACAAGTTAATGGAGAAGGTTCCGTGTTTTCAGAAAGCGGTGTTGGTTAATTGGATGTCTAGTAAAAAGAGGCGTTTACATTCTTAATGCACATCATATACAAAAGAATTAATTCTAAATGGATTTCAGACCCAAGTGTGAAACTTCCAGATGGACACGTCAGAGAATACCTTGTGACATTGGGTTCGGTAGAGTTCTTAGAGTACTGCCTAATTTCCTCTACTGGGAGAGCTCAGCCTTGACCACTGTGTCTAGACATTGACTCCCAGTGCAGACTCTCTCCTGTTCTCACATGGCTGATCTCCAGCCCCAGTCTTCAGGTCTTCACCATCACTTGTGGTCAACGATCCATGGCACACACTACACCAGCTATCCTGCAGTGAATGACCAGACTTACTATCTTGGAGTGGTGTTCTTCTCCCCACACCCCCCATTTTTTTTGAAACAGAGTCATGCTCTGTAGTCCAAGCTGGTCCCAAACTCACTATGTAGCCCAGGCTAGCCTCAGACTCACAGCAATCCTTCTGCTTCAGTCTCCCAAGTGACAGGATTACAGGTATGTGCCACCATGCCCAGCTTATGTGGAGAATCAACCTCAGGTACTTAGTGCTTGCTAGGCAAGTGCTTTAACTGCTTAGTTATTTCTCCAGCCTTGGACTGGTGTTCTTCTATTTTCATGTCTGAGCAGCTATTGGACCCTCTAGGTCTCTCAAAATGGCCAGTCAGCCGCCATTTTGGAGCCTGTAACGAGACTATATATATATATATATATATATATATATATATATATATATCCCCTTGTTTCTGAACCTCTATATCCTGTTTCTCTGCTCTTTGTCTACTGCATAAAAAGTGGTGAGAAACCAAACCCTAAGTAAATAAAGTCATGACCGACTTTTAGGAATGGGGGAGAGGATCAGGGGAGAGAGAAGTTTAAGAAGGAGGGAAAGAAGATAGAAAATTATTGTTATGTTTTATATATATGTATGTATGTGCATATATCCATCCTCAAAATAATAAATCTTACACCACGGAGACTCAGAATTGATTTCATTAATGATGGGGCAACAAATCAACACATCTCTTGCTAATAATTACATATATGTATGTGTGTATGTATGTGTGCTATATTTATTCTGTTTTTCAAAAGAAACCTTACTGATACACCCAGGAAATGGAGAGCTAACTGAAAAGAAAATAAGAAATGCAACTATTTTCTGTTTCACAACTTTTTCTAGGAGCAGCTTTCCCAAGGAAAGTCTTGATTCCACCATCGGGCTACTCATCTTTCCGTTTCTGGTTTCAAACAGGTGTTACTGGGGCTAGAGGAATAGCTCAGTGGCTAAAGCACTTGCCTAGCAAGAGTTAAGTACCCAAGTTCACCTCCCCAGCACTACATAAGCTGGGTGTGGCGCAAGCCTGTAATCCCAGCACTTGAGAAACTGAGGCAGGAAGATAGTCCTGAGTCTAAGGTCAGCCTGGGCTATATAGAGAGTTCAGAACTAGCCTGGACTACAGAGTGAGACCCTGTCTCAAAAACAAAATAAAAAACCAGGTGTTACTTTCACTGGCAAATCCTACTTTGACAATAGTCTCCTCTGACTCAGTGCCCACTCACGGGTCTGTGACAGAAAAGTTGCTAGCAGCCCTGATTTCTCTGTCACTTTGGTGGCAGGACAATTTTGTTTCATCCTCCCACTGTTAGACTGAAGGTAGCTGGAAATCACCCGCTCCTCAGTCTTGGTGTGGTTCTTTTTCTTTTTTTCTTGATTGTGGCACTGGGATTGGACTCAGCGACTTTGTTCTGCGCTCCAACCCAGCTCCTTTTTATTCTTTATTTGAGACAAGGTCTTGCTAAGTCATTTAGTTGCCCTGGCTGGACTTGAACTTGTGATCCTCCTGCCTCAGCCTCACAGAGTGCTGGGATTATAGGTGTGCACCACCATGCCCAGGCTGGATGTGGTTTTGAATAGAAGGCAAGCAGCTAAAATGGGAGCTGAAGTGTTTTGAGGAGCAAATGTCCTGGGCAAACATGGCAGGATTTGCCATTTCCCAGTTGGAGCTGCTTTGCCTGGACTTGAGGGCCTTTGCCAGTCATCAGGTTTCCCTCCAACGTGGTGTGAAGATGTGGCACAACGCGCTCTACCAGCACCTGCAGACAAGCTGGACACTGCACACTGTGCTGGAGCTCTGTGGTTGTTAGGGATGACCTAGAAAAGAAGGGACGGCCCTTCTCGCTGGAATGATCTGGGGGAAGAGCGTCCTTCCAATGGCGTCTCTACCTTTCTTCTCTGTCGAGGAAGCCCTGCCTGCTTGTTTGTCTCTTCAGATCAAAACAGAAACACAGTTCATAGGAGACACTTAGAACCGTGGTTACGTCAAAGTGCTCAGGTCTTCCCTTTGTCGCCATCGTCATGAGCTGCTGCTGGCCCCAGATGTTTTTAGGAGTGGTTAGCTCCAAAGGCCATATCACATCATTCTGTGCCATTGCTGTCACCAGTGTTGACTGGAGGACAGAAGACCTGACTCACCGCACTGATGTGGGCAAGCTGGAAGGAGTCACACGCTCACTAGTAACTGGCGCCAGCTTTGTGCAGCCCCAGCACTCCAACAGGAGGGGGATCCTTGGGTCTAGGCTAGGGCTTCTTCCATGCTTTTGGAGACCAGAAAGAGCTCAAAGTAAAAGCAAGAAGGAAATTTGGGCTGGTAATTCAGAAGCAGAAACACACACTGTACAGCTGATCTGAAAGTTGGTGCCACGTGTGAGAGTATCATATTATAAGGGTCCTCCTGGTCTCTTCGTGAGGTGGAGGTGGGGTCATACTGGGCTTTCCCATAGGGCGACATCCGCAGCCATTTTCTACTTCTATTTTAAGACAGGGTCTTGCTAAGTTGCTAAGTCCCCAGGCTGTGCTCAAACTTGTGATCCTCCTGCCTCAGCCTCCCAGAGGACTGGGATCACAGCCTGTGCCAGCTCTCTTTGCCTCCTTTTGAGGATGCACAAAATGTACTATGCTGCTTCTTAAATGTTAATATATGTGGGGACCACTTGGGGATCTTGCTCAAATGCACATTCTGATTTGGGAAGTCTAGTGAGGTCGTAAATTTGTAACTGTCTGATTTCGAGTTCCAAGCATAATGATTCATGAAGACCATCTCTATCTAAGCGAGTTTATTAACTGATAGCATAAAATGCCAGACTGTGCTTAGACATTCACAACCAAGGCCTCTGGGACAAGGGAGTCCTTCTACTCTCTAAGGGAAGTGGCCTTGAAAAGTTGCAGTGTGAACGTGACCTTGAAGAGTTTCTGCATTGTGAGAAGAGGGAGTATCTTGGCAGCTACAGGTGTTGTATGGGCCTGAGTCACGAAGGAAAACGGGGAAAACAGCTATTTTGGCAGACCTGAATGTCATGCGGGGTGGGGGGGTGCAGCTACTGCTAGTCATGTCGGTAATTTTCCTTCTTTGTCTAGTCCCTGATGGCAGACTCAGCTGGTAAGTACTCAGCTGGTAACCAAGGCATCTGCTCCCTGGACCACACTTGGTATTCAAGGTCATAAGTATACAATAGACCTGCAAATAGGCCCCCAACCTCTTGTCATCTGAGTCCAATCAACAGGGATGACTTGATCCTTGTCTTCTGTAGGTTGAAATCTAGGAGATAATGATTCTGTGTACACAGAGTGAGATCAGAGCCACAAGCCAGCAAGAAAGGGCTGGAGATGGGCAGAGGAAGGAGTGGTCATTTCAAGTGCAAATGGGAATTGGAACTCTGAGAACACAAGATTTTAAGCTGGTTTATGGAAGAGAGGTGAGACTCAGCAGGAAGAAATGTGACCTAACCTTACCAGGAAGCTGAGCCACCAGAAGCAAGGTGTAAAAACTAAAAAAGTGAGAAATGGTCAGGGAATTGTGGGCAATTCCCTTTGAAGACACTTTTGTGTCTTTGATGTGTGGAGAATGGATGGGGGCAGGAAGCAAGATTCAATGCACGGGGACTGAAGGAATGGCACAGCCTTAGAGAGCTTATCTAGCAAGCACAATTCCCCAGCACCACATAAACTGGACATGGTGGTGCAGGCCTATAATCCCAGCACTTGGGAAGCTGAAGCAGGAAGATTACTGTGAATCCAAGGCCAGCCTAGGGAGGTCAGGATCAGCCCAGACTGCAGAGCAAGACCCTGTCTTAAAAAAAAAAAAAAAAAAAAAAAGTTTTAATGAAGCACAAAGCCAGTGAGGAGAATATTAGAGTTCAACAGATAAGTCTTGATAGAGGCTTGGCTTGTGGAGAATAGGGCGGGCCTGGCATCACAGGCCTAAGAGGATAAAAAATTCCAGCGCAGCCTGGGTGACTTTTTCAGACTCTGTCTCAAAATAAAAAATAATAATAATAACTAAGAAAATGGGCTGGGGATGTAGCTCAGGTGAAGGCGCTGGGTCCAATCCTCAGCACACACATGTACCAAAAAAAAAAAAAAAAAAATCAAAACACTCAAGGATTGTGGACTTAGCACAGTGGTTAGAGCACCTTCCCTGTGGTTAGTGCACCTGCCTGTCATGCATAAAGGCGTGGGTTCTATTCCCCAGCATCACACAAAGATTAGCTGGGTGTGATGGTGCACGGCTGTAATCCTAGCACAGAGAGGCTGAGGCAGGAGAATTGCCAGGAGTCCGAGGCCAGCCAGGGCTCCATAGTGAGCTCAGAACCAGTCTGGACTACAGAGAGAGACTGCATCAATACAAAACAAAACACAACACTGGAGAATGTGGAAAACAACACAGAAGGAGAAGGCAGGAAGGATTTCTAAACTCACAGTTTGGGGCTCGGGGTACCACAGCCACTGATGTGAAGGACAGAGAAGAGAAGGAGATGTGATGTGTAGGAGCAGCTCACCTGGAGGTGCCATGGAGCACCCAGGCACAGAAGCAGATCTCTTCGTACAGACTCTGGGAAAGAGGTTGGGGCCGGGGCAGGAATTTGTGAGTCAACAAGATTGATGCTGGCTGAAGCCTTGCAGTCTCATGCAGACACGACTGCAGGGTGCCCTCCCTGCCCACCGCACATCCCAACTGTGCCTGGGCCCCGAAGTTCCTGTGGGACAGAAGCTGCAACGGACATGCAGAGACAGCACCTAGATTCCCCATGAATGAAGGTGAGGATGGCGGATTTTGGAGGTGAATCACTCAGAGGGATTGTGACAACTTGCAGGCAATTGTAGCATCCTTGGAGTCAGCGTGCAGCCTGTCAGTGTGAGGGACAGCTCTCGTTCAATGTGTGAGGTCTGAAAGGTCAGGTACAAAAAGAAGATTCAAGACTTTGTGGGCAAATTATACATCCACAGCTGAAGAGCTTCGGGGCAGCTCTCCTTGTTCAGTTATCCACTACATTGTTCAGAGAGATGTAGGTCTTAGTTATGGTTTTGTTGCTAAGACACAATACCTGATACCCGTAATTTAAAGAAGAGGTTTATTTTGATTCGTAGTTTCAGAAGGTCTCAGTCCATTCGTGGGCAGCTGGCAGCGGTGAAAGGTCTGGTTTAGGCTTAGCTAGAGAGAAGCTACTCACAGCATGGCAAGACAGGAAGCAGAGATGGTGAGGGGCAAAGCTAGTGATGGAAAATGCGAGAACTATTCCTTCTGGGTCATGCCCCAGTGATCTACCCCGTCTGTCCAATCCTCATTTCTTAACAACACATGAAACTGATGGGTGAAAGAAACCCCATGATTAAACCACCTTTCAAACACAAGGTTTTTGGGGACATTCCAGATCTGAACTACAATGTGTGTGAGTGAGTGTGTGTGTGTGTGTGTGTGTGTGTGTGTGTGTGTGTGTCTGTGTGTATGATCATACATTCCCAAAACAAATACAAATGAACTTTCCCCTAAAGTTTTCCATTATGTACACCCCTTTGCCCTTTCAGTAATCTAAATAGGTGTTCGTTGGTTGTATTTATAAAATAAAGACATGCACTCTAAATGACACCCTGCAACATAGATGATCTGCCTATCTGCTCCCTCCTCCTTGGAAGTTATTATATCCGCAAATTATTTTCCCAGGGCATGGGAAAGAAGCAGAAATAAGTAACCAAATAATAACAATGAAAGCCAGCCCCATTGTCTTCTCAATTTGCAGCAGAATGATGGTTGTGAAAATATGCAACCTGAATCTGATGCAGACCTCAGGATGATGTCATGTATGCAGCTGTGAGAATTTCTCAGTGAAAGCAGGGCTTCTCAGGGTGTGAGGGGGAGGGGGACCTAGCTCGCTGGAGAGTTAATGGCACTGAGTAATTGGGCTCAGGACAGGCACGCTTGTAGAAGGAGGCCACCTATCTGGGCGATTGATTAGAAATCATCCAAAGCATTCCACCCCAGCTTATTGATGCCAGAAATGCCACCATAACATACAGGCGTGAAGCCTTTCTTGAACAACCCAAGAAAGATTTGGAATGTAGTTTTCCCCTGGTATACATGAGGGATTTGTTTGGGGACCCCAGCAAAATCCACAGAAGCTCAATGCCCTTATATAAAGTGCTGTCACATAACTTGTGCGCACTCTTCTGTCACTTAACATCATCCCTAGATGACTGCAGATACCAGATACCTAATACTACGTAAATTTCATCGTAATAGTTGTTCCACGGTATTACTTACAGAGTAATGACAAGAGAAACATCTATGCATGTTCGATACAGACATAATTTTTTCAAATACTTTTGAGCTGTGATTGGCTGAATACATGGATGCAGAGCCCACAGATACAGAGGGGTACTGTATGGGCTTCTGGGAAGATGTTATTATCCTGAAGCTTAAATTGTACACCACTGATGAGCTACAGATGCGTGCTTACCTGTCCTGACCTCCTATGTCATGTTCTTTCTCTATGGCTTTGTGTCTCTGAAACACTCCGGACCTGTAGAAGCTGAGCCCAGCCGACTGTTGAAGTTTAATGCTCACAAAACTTGGCCTTTTCCCTCCTGTACATACAAGTGGAAGAGACAGCATTGCATCTGCACAGTACGGGGCACTGAATGATCATTCTATCCAAGGTCTTGGTGATTTGGGGTTAAATGTTTAACATGTCAATGTCAATGTCCTGTGCATGATCTACAACAGGACCAGAAGGGGAGCTTATTCAATTTAACCACCTGGAGAAAGTAGGAAACACTCATTGGAGGTTTGTGGCACAAGAAAAAAGTAATGTCCCCTGAAATCAGCATTATGCCAGATGTTTCCTGTCTTGTTCCAAATATCCTCTCAACTATAAATTCCTCCTTATTCCAATTATCACACAAACATGGTCCAACCTTCAGTGCTCACCTCTGCTGCCACCCTGAAGTGCCACGTGTGTAAGTGGGAAAGAGAAAGTCAAGTTATCCCTGTTTGCAGGTTATATGATGCTTTGTGTAAAAAATCGAAGGACTCCATTGAAAGACTCTTAGAACTGATGAATGAATTCAGGAAAGGACAAGGATATAATATCAGTGGCTTTCCTCAGTGAATTTTCTGAGGAAGAACCATGAAAGCAGCCCCACTCACAACGCACACACACACACACACACACACACACACACACACACACACACTCACCCCTTAGAAATTACCTTAGGTAAAGAAGTAAAAGTAGCCACAATAAAAATTACAAAACATTGAAGAAGTATCAAAGAAGAGTCTAAAAGGTGGAAAAAATCTCTCAATGTCCACAGAGTGGCAGAATTAATATTATTAAAGTGGCCAGATTATAATCCATAGATTCAATGCCATTCCCATCAAACACCAATGACATTATTCACACTATGAAGTATTTGAAAATTCATTTTGAGGCACAAAAGACTTCAAATAGCCAAAACAAAACTTGAGGGAAAAAAGAATAAAGCTGGACACAACACAATATCTGATTTCAATATACGTGACAGAGGGGCTCAGCTTAGCTCTTGCGGTTAGAGCTCATGCATAGCATGTGCAAGGTCCTGGGTTTGATCCCCCTGCACCACAGAAAATTTAACCAGGCATGGAAGTGCATGCCTGTAATTCCAGCACTACATAGGCTGAGGCAGGAGGATTGCCTTGAGTTCAAGGCCAGCCTAGGTTGCATAGTGAATTCAGCACCACCCTGGACTACAGAGTGAGACCTTGTCTCAGAAAGAAAGGAGAAAGAAGGAAAGAAAGAAAGAAAGAAAGAAAGAAAGAAAGAAAGAAAGAAAGAAAAAAGGAAGGAAGGAAGGAAGGGAGACAACATAGGCATCGTAACAACAGCAGCATGGTTTAGCATGAAGACACACAGAATGGACTAGAGAACCCACTGGAACACAATAGAAGACTCAGAAAAAAGTTCATGCATCTACAGTCAAATGACTCCTAACAAAAGTGCCCAGAAGATGCCTCAGAAAAAGGACAACCTCCTTAATAAATGGTGCTGGGAACCTGAATATTCATGTGATGAGATTGAAACTGGACCCCATATCTCACCCTGACCAGAACTCAACTCAAAATGGATCAAAGACCTTAATTTGAGACCTGCAACTGAAAATCTAGTAGAAAACATAAGAAAACCACTTTGAGATATTACATACATTTACCGACTCCCCAAAACAAATGGCACTATCCTGTTTTACAAATACACACATTTTAAATAAGCTCATAGCTCTGTAAGAAAAAAATAGAGAAATTTAAAAAGTGGAAGAGACAGGTAGGACATAGCAGAAGAGCTCAACATAGTAATTATTTTTAACATATTTCGATTGTAAGTACCAATGCTATTCATGAGGTATTTCCAGGGATGTGCACGCACTGATCTCTTCTTAAGCTGAGGAACTGGTGCACCTACCTGTGGCATCAACTTCACATTCACCCGCCTCCCCCTTGGGTGCATGTCAGCAGATGAACGGATAAAGAAAATATGGCATACATATACACATGGGAGTATGCTTCAGCCATTAAGAAGACTGAAATCCTGTCGATTGTGGTAACATGATTACTAGGGACTGAAAGGGTGCAGGGGTGAGGGCACAGGTGGCCAATGGCAAAGAAGGGCAGGTGGATGTTATCAGTGTGTCCATGTACAGAAATATCACAATGAATCCCGTCAGGCTTTAAAATTTGTATGTGTGTAAAATGATCATAACCATGCTAAACCTTCAACAATGTCCCACCTATCTCTTACACATTGTGAATCTCCCTATTTTTTATAGTCCTGTGAGTTTATTTAAATTTGTGCGTATTTGCAGTACATAATAGTGGTGTCATTTTGGAGAGTTGGGGAGCAAATGACATCTTGATCATTTTCAATTCTTTTCCTCCCCTCGTCCTCCATCAACCCGTATCCCCTCCCCCTTCTCTGAGACTGTGCCTTCCAGTTTTCTGTCATCTTCCCTTTATTTCATTCACTAATTTAATTCTGTTTTAGGTTTTTCATATAAGAGAAAATATGCGGCATACAACACTTTTCAGTTTGAACACTTTGATGTTTCTTCTCATCGACTAATCCTCTCATCTAGTAGGTATAATCTTTTATCAAATACAATGATTAAGTTCTTAAATTGTACCAGTTCTAGATTTTTCTACTTAATTAATACAGATTCTAGTTGTTGGATTATGTTTTCCTTACTTTCATATAGTTTATCCATCTTTCCCACAACTCACAATAGCTAAATCCTGTCCATCAGCAATATGTCCATCAACAAACAAATGGATAAAGAAAAATGGAATACTACTCTGCCATCAACACAGATAAATTTGAGTCCTTTGCAGGAAAATGGATGCATCTTGAGACCATAATGCTTAGCAAAATTAGTCAGACACAGAAGGTTAAATATCTCTAACACACAGCAATCCTCCTGTATCAGCCTCCTGAGTGATTACAGACATGTACCACTGCACCTGGCTAATTTTTCTCTGGTACTGGGAAATCGAATCCAGGGCCTTGCACATGCTAGACAAGTGCTCTAATCACTGAGCTACGTCCCCGGCCCCTGTAGATTCTCTAATGTGAAAAGTCCAAAGTATAAATAATAAAAGGGCAAAACAAAAGAATGGTAAGTAGGAAACAGGAGATGAACCGCGGAGAGCAGACGGGGATGTAAGGAAAGGGGGAAAAAGAAGGCGGGAAAGGGAAAGAGGATGAAAATGATGCACAGGTGATGTATACGTGCACCAGTGCCCCAAAGTGAATGCAATTATTATGTACTGCAAATACATACTCGTAAAGCGAAGAAATCCCCGATCTGCCAACTTACGTACATCTCTCCGGTGTATGCCTGTTGTTCTTTTCTTTCCCTGGGTTTCTAGTCATGAGGCCTCTCTTCATTCCTGAAAGTTTTCTATAAATGCCATCTAATTGTATCTAAATAATTAAAAAGGTCCAGGTGACGTTACCTTCCCTCGCAGGGAAGTGACAAGGTTTCCGTCTTTTTTCAAGGTAGAAAGTGGTCCCTGTATACACATACACAACAAAGTTTCTCTGTCCATTCATCTATCAACAGACACTTACATTGATTCCCTGTCAGCTACTGGGAGTAACTGGCAGTGCACAGGAAAGCACAGTGATCCTGTTATCTGTGTCATTTCATTTCCTTGGGTTATGTGCCCAGAAGTGGGTCTACAGGGCCACAGGGGAGTTCTGTCGCTAAGCGGTTAAGGAACTTCTGTACCGTTTTCAATAACGGCTGTGCGATTTTGCCTATGTCTGTTTCCTCCTCTTCTCTTCCCTTTCCTTTCTTCCTTCTTTCGTTCTTCCCTTCCTTCCTTCCCTCCTTCCTTCCTTCCTTCTTCCTTCCTCCTTTCTTTCTTTCTTTCTTTCTTTCTTTCTTTCTTTCTTTCTTTCTTCTCTGGGTGCTGAGTGCTTTCATTTCTGGGTGTTGGGATCTTTCATTTCTGGGGGTGGAGCCTCAGGCCTCATGTAGGTTAAACATGAGCTTTACCACTGACCCAAACCCCGTACCCTTTTTGCCCATTTTAAATTGAGTTATTTGTTTTTCTTGCTTTCGAAATGCTTGAGTTCCTTATATTTAACTGTCCCTTCATATCTGCAAGGGATGGTTTCCAAGACCCCTCACAGACATCAAAATCTGCAGATGCTCAGGTTTCTTATATGAACTGGCACAGGGCTGGAGGAATAGCAGCAAAGCGGTTAGAGCATTTGCCTAGCAAGCTCAAGGCGCTGAGACCAGTTCTCCAGCACCACATAATCCAGGTGTGGTGGCGCATACCTGTAATCCCAGATCTCAGGAGGCTGAAACAGGGAGGACTGTTGTGAGTTTGAGGCCAGTCTGGGAGAATTTAGGACAAGCCTGGACTGCAAAGTGAGACCCTGTCTCAAAAAAAAAAAAAAAATACTGGCATAAAATTTACATATATCCCACACAATCTCCCCATAGCATTTAAATCATCTCTACACTATTTGTAATGTCTAATCCAATGTAAATGGTATGTAAATAGTTATTAGATTATATTGCTTAAGGGCTAATGATTAGAAACACTTACATAAATATTTAGTACAGGTACCATTTAAAAATATATTTTCAATCCATAATTGATTGTGATCCTCCCGTGTGAGCCTGTCAGTGTGCTGGGGTTACAGGCCTGCACCACCAGCACAGCCAGGACTGTATTTTGGAAGGAGAATGGAAACACCAGATAGAAGGAAACCAGATCTTCTGAAGCTCTTACAAAGCATAATAGTCTACCAGCTCTTCCTTTGGCTAGTTCCATGTCAGGATGGGAACCTTTTGCCTGGTTAGGCCATTATGGAAAGTTAGCCTATATGCTGGCATACCATGTGTTGTCTGTCAAGTATCACCAGAGGAAAAACTTCGGTAGATTTGGGCCCATGATTCGACTTCAGCCTTCTGATAGACCACCTAGACCAGGGCCCGTGAAGCCCAAAGTGAGGGACAGTCGTAACTGTAAAGATGTCCTGTCCACCCACCCTACTCCTATTAGGAATCCTAGGGTTGCCTTTCTCCCAGCACTTAGTGCAGGGCTCTCTGCCATCTGGGAGTCCCTAGTTTCTTCATTCAGCTCCTCCCCATACTTTGCCTGGATTGTTCACTGGTGTCACACTTCTTTCAGGACTCAATTTGGACACCATTTAGTCAGAAAGCCTTTCCTGATCTCATCTCCTCCAGATAGAATGAGGTGCCCCTCCTCCATGCACCTACAGAGTTTCAACAGATCCAAATTCTCACCAAGCCAATGACAATCACACTAGGTTTTAATTGTCCCTACTACCTTTCTGTGAACTCCTCCTGTTCCCAAGATCTCTGAATGCCCACCAGGCAATCCTTCACTCACACTTACTTCATGAATGAGCTTCCTGACTGCGCACCCCGCAGTGATCCTCAAGCTTTTTGACACCAGGGACCAATACAGTTGAAGACAGTTCTGCCAAGGGTTGAGGAGTGGGGTTCTTATTATGCAGTAGGTCGTAGGAAAACAGCTTTGAAATAGTGAGCAACAGATGGAGGGGAGCAAAGCTCCACCCTTCCCAGGAGCCTGGTCTTTTCAAGGCCAAGGGAAGGTTCTGGTCCACAGCCCAGGGCTTGAGGACCCCTGATTTAAAAGATAAGGAAGCTTTCAGTCTTATGAATGGGCTAGCCTCCAACACTATCTTTCTAAGACATTTGTTTAGAACATGAGTTCAGATGGCTCAGTTAATTTTGACCTGCAGGTAGAACTTGGGTTCTCTGTCACAAAATCCTTAAAGACTCGGAGGAAGTTCCCTCTGCTACACAGGGTTCAGTTTCCGCTTCCGTAAAGTGAGGGTGTGGACAGATTTTCAGCAGTTCTGCTAGCTTTATATTCTACATTTTTCAAAAGTAGCCACAAGGTATTTTTCAGGGCTTAAAGTATAGAGTAAGGATTTGTTCTCTCATATCTCTATTTAAATGCAAAGCATTTGAAGAATGCTTCATTACATCTCAGAGATCTCAGTGTATTTGCTTCTATTGATTCCATTGTCTCCTCCAGATACAGCAAAGGAGTAATCCGAACCTGAACCTCCCAGGCTGGTCACACAGTGGGACCCAGGAAAGAAGCAAGCTACCAGGGGAAGGAGGAAAAGCAGAAGAGGCATATCCGTCTCCACCCTAGCCTACCAGCATAATCTGCTTGAGAAAATGCTATCTCTAATGAGGACAACGGGAACTCATTCAGATTCCCAAGACTGGCCCAGACAATGGAAGCTGGGCCTTCCCAAGACCTACTCTTTGAGGAGCCTGGGAGCAAAGTCCACTCATCTCTTTCAGCTGTCAAGCTCAGCCCCTCTCAATATTCCCACAGTGGGGACACCTCCTGCGTGCGCAGGTTTGCTTGGGGTACTGATTGGGACATTGCTTCTAATGGCATTTGACTTGCCCAGGGTCTGGTTGGAGGCAATCGGGAAGTTCTGATGAGGCAGGCCCTGGCTGGGGTTTCGGGTTCCTCACTGGGAAGGTGCATAAACCCTATGAGAAGATGCGATTTTTGCACTTTGGATGGTTACCGATTACAGGGCAATGATGGTAGCTTTCCTCCTGTGTTGTGTTGTGGCCAGGATCCTAAATGTGTGCCTTCCGCCTTGACTGTTAGCTGCAGAAAGGGCTAAGTTCTTTGATTCTGGTGAACTGAGCACTGAACGCACACAGTTCTTGTGTTTGGAATTCTGGTCGCAGAATGAAAAGGAAATGGGAATCTATTTTTGTCTCTATTGCTTCTCCCAACACCTTGCCTGCTTGCCCTCCCTCGGGGAAGCCCCCTTCTTTCCTTTACTCGCCTTTGTTTAGTGCTTAGAACAAAAAGAGGAATAGGGCCTTGTGGGGCAGGCCAGTAATCCCAG
The DNA here is from genome assembly GCA_004027205.1 of Ctenodactylus gundi. Taxonomy (NCBI): domain Eukaryota; kingdom Metazoa; phylum Chordata; class Mammalia; order Rodentia; family Ctenodactylidae; genus Ctenodactylus; species Ctenodactylus gundi. Next base: position 328,755 of record PVKB01000593.1, on the reverse strand, counting down.
CACTCTAGGAGGCCGAGACAGGAGGATGACAAGTTCAAGCCCAGCCTGAGCAAATTAGAAAGATCCTGTGTCAAAATCAAAACCCAAAAATGGTTTGGGGGTATAGCTCAGTGTGAATGCCTTGGGCTGCTCAGTCTCCAGGAATATAAAGAAAAAGAGATGGGAGACAGAGAGAGAGAGAGAGAGAGAGAGAGGAAAAAGAAGAAAATGAAGACGAACAAAAAGAAGAGAGGAAAGAAGGAAGGAAGGAAGGAAGGAAGGAAGGAAGGAAGGAAGGAAGCAGGCAGAGGGCAGGACAAGCTGTCAAAGAGTTCCTGTAAGAGTGGAGATGTGCACAGCGCCACTTCACTGGCTAGGTGAGTTTTTAAGTTCAGTATGGAAAGGGCCACAAAAAAGCTGTGGCAGAAGTACCTTAGTAGAGTAAGTAGTGCAGAGTACTAAGTCTCCTTCTCTTTGTATCTCCAGTACCTATCGCCACCACATTGTTCTAAGCCCTAACACCCTGTAGCTACGGGCGACCGTACTTGGAAAGGCTTCCCAGTAGCATGTTGGAGCTGGGTGTTAAAGAATGCTCGGAAAGGATTTCTCTGGCAGCCATAACAACTTACTGTACCACAAAATTCCAAATTCTGTAGATGAGAAATCTGGGCACAGTATGGCTTGGATGGGTCCTATGCTTTGTGTCCTGAAAGGTTACAACCAAGATTTCAACAGCTGTATTTCTTCCTCAGGCTCTTGGAAGAACCTACTTCCATGCCTGAATATTCTGGTTGTTTCCCAAATCTAGTTCCTGATATCTGTAGGACTGAGGCCCCCACTTCCTTGCTGTCTGCTGGAAGTGAGTCATTGCTACTGGGGGCTACCCTCATGCCTTCTCATGATTTCCATGACCCCCTCCCTCCAGCACAAGTGTCCATGACAACTGGTGAGTTCCTGTCACATTTCTCCTTCTGCTGTATCCTTCTGGTTGCAGCCAGGGAAAGCTCTCTGAAGTAGATTGGTCCTGCTCAGCTGAGTCAGAATTCATCCCTGTGTTGAGGTCTGTAGCACTGGTTACATTTGCAAGTCTCGTTCAGTAGCTAATGTAGCAGATTTATATTTCCCAGGAACTGTGCCTACAAGAAGTCCATTGGAAAAGAATGGGCAAAGGCCAGGAAAAATGAAATGTGGAGTTCGGTGAGCTATATACAAGCAGTTCTAAATGATTGGCTCATGCATGAAAATTAGGTTGGAGTGGGAGGTGGTGACCCTCCCTAATCTAGTTCTCCTGTTCTCCTTAGTTTCTTTTTTCCCCTAGGAGTTTCCCTTGGGTGTCCATATCAGAATGTCCTTGTGTCAACACCCCTACAAGCAGTTGAAATGGTCTGGCCATCTATCCTCCCCACCTGAATTCACTCAGGCCAATCCTAGCCTCCATCGCGGCATGATTGGATGCCAGCCTCCAGGTTCTTCCCCTTCGTAGTCATCTCTTGCTCACTGTACTGGCAACTATGAGCCTTTGAAAATGGTGGGTCCGCCATGTAGGTATCAATCCTAGTCTGATTTCCCCCACGACGCTGTTTTCGTCATGTCAGGACGCTGCTCTGTGGATTTTGATGGCTCTTCCTTGTCTCTGCAGTTGAAACCAAATTCTTGAGCCTGTATTTGTCAAGCCTGAATCTCTGCAGTCACACAACCTTTTCTCATACTGTACCCTAAGCATCCCAGCTTCTTAGTCTTTCAACATACTGTATCGATTCCATCTCGCATGTCCTGGCTTGTTTCTTCTTCTTTCATTCAGCCAAATACCACATTTCTTGTCCCTTCTATGCATACAGACTGGGTATAATGTTTAAGTCAGAAAAAAATCATGGAGGCTGGGGCATAGCTCAGTAGTTAAAGCATTTGCCTAACATGAGAAGGTCCTGGGTTCAATTCCCCAGCAAAAATTATCCAGGTATGATGGCACATGCCTGTAATCTCAGCACTCAGGAGGCTGAGGCAGGAGGATTGACATGAGTTCCAGACCAGTCTGGGGTATCAAGTTCAGGACCAGCCTGGACTACAGAATGAGACTCTTGTCTCAAAGAAAGAAAGGAAGGAAGGAACCAAAGAAAAAGAAGAATATAAATCTGCTCCTCTTGAAGCTTTCTCCCAAGAATCACGCTTCCTGTTATTATTTTGTTCCTTGTCCTGAATTTCTATATTTTGAGATGTATGTCTGTACCACACAGCTTTACATTATTTTATATGCAGTTTCCTTCTCAATACAAACTTTCTTTGACTTCCTTGATAGCATGTGTGGCAGTCCCATCTTGCCAACTGTGCTATAAGCTACTTGAGGACAGGCCTCCTGTTCCATTAGATGTTAGATAAATTCTTCAATATTTATCCAGAGGTCAAATGCTTATATGCAAATTGGAAAATGCCTTACATATGTCTTCCATCTGGAAGTTAAAAAGTCATTGACACTGAGCCCCCTAGGAAGATTTTCCCATGATATCATAGCTGAAGAGTCTTATGAAATCTATCTATCCGCCAACAGAAATTTTCACCAGGTTTCATTTCATATTTGTTTCCATGCCTGCAAATGTGTACAGTTATCACTAGCATTCCCCACAGGCCAAAGTTTTGTCACTTGGCCAAACATGCAGATAACATATTGGCAGTGGTGGCGTTTAATCTAGTTCTTGGATAGTCTTCACCGAGTAATGATAAGGAAGAAAGAACTCCCCTTTGAAGAAGGTGCCAAGCTTTGCCCTGAGACATTTCGTAAATAAGATATTAGATTTATTGCAAAACTCATTCTGATCAACAAAAATGTATAGTCAATTCAGTTCCAAATCATGAAGTTCATAAGGTTCTAACTAGAGGGCTTCAGGGACTCAAAAATCTAAATCTTTCTTTGATTCTAAGCAAAAAACTATTACTGGAAGTGCTGACAGTTGATAAGTTTGAGACATATGGTCCTATTCTCTTCCTCCAAAATGAGAACAGTGGTTTTTGCAGTGAATTGATAGGCTAAGTAAATCTAGCACTTGAAAGAATTTAATTAAATTCCCCCCATCTTCAACGTAAATACAAGACAGAATCTATCCTTCTGGTAAGGAGAGGTAATGGAATTCCCCTGTGGCTAATGGCTGTAGCACTTGACTAGCTCATGCTGAAAAGCAGGAGTGATTCTCTGGCAAGATAGCCTGTAGCCAACAGCAGATGAAGACTCTCCAATTTTGAGAAGGACCTATATCACAAACAGCAGTAACATGTCAGCCTTGTAGGAGTGCGGAGTTCGCTCCTGCAAACTCCCACACACTGGCCCATACAGGTTCTACAGCAAGAGGGAAGGGCCTCTTCTCACCAGACCATGCACAGCATGGCAAGGGAAGCCATATACCAGGAGGGGGACACAGAGACAAGAAAAACTGTTCTGGAACAGCACTAACATTTAGCGAGCTAACAACTACTTCACAGCTATAGAAACCAAAATGGTTCACTGAAGAAAAGAAATTCAAGAAATTCAGAGAAAGCCTTTGAGCAACATGCAGTCGGTAGCAACCCACCACCCCAAATGCACTTGTGCCATTCGGCACCATGGTTGGTTTCTTTTAACCTGAAACATATTTGTGGGCCAATATGCCCATGTGATATGTATGCACACTGGCAGACTGCTCTCACATAAAGATACACTTGAGACATCTGTAGGAAAATTGGTGCATCTTGAGATCATTACTTTTAGCAAAATGAATCAGACAGAGAAGGTTAAATACCACATGGTTTCTCTAATACGATAAAACCAAACTATAAAAAAGTAAAAGAGCAAAATAAAAGAGTGATGAAAGAAAAAAAGAAAAATATTTGTAAAAAATTTTTGGAATCCAGGGGTGGAGAAATAGAGCAGCAGTTTAGAGTGCTTCCTTAGTAAGCTCAAGGCCCTGAGTTCAATTTACCAGCCAGGTGTGGTGGCACACGCTTATAATCCCAGCACTCCAAAGGCTGACACAGGAGAAGTGCTGAGTTGAGGGCCAGCATAGTCTACATAGTGAGTTTAGAGCCAGCCTGCACTACAGAAGGAGATCCTGACTCAAAAAAAAAAAAAAATTGTTTTGGAATCCAAAGTTTCTTGTAGTGGTAGGTGCTTCCAACCTTGTGTGGGTCATACCTGAAGGCACTTCTGAAAACAAAGGGAGTACACGTGGAAGGGTGGTCACAGGCCTGAATTTAGGCAAAGCTGGCAGAAGCTATGCCATTGCTCCTTGTGTACTGTCTGCGGGAGAGAACCCACCCTCTGCTGCAAGACCCAGCTAATACTGAGTACTGCTCCCTTTGCACTGCATCCCACCGGAACCTACATGTCCGCCATTACGTTGGAACTGTCTATCATGCTTGTGCATGTTTATTTCTTCTCCCTAAGCTCCAAGTTCATTGAAAGAAGAAACATGTACTGGTAGTTCCCTGGTTTCCTGTGTATCTCCAGCTCCTAGCACAGGCACCAACACATAGTAGCTGCTCAATACAGGTTTGCCAAAAGAAAGCTAGCTGAATGAATTAAGCACAAGGAATAAAGCACATAGGGCTAGAGGAGTAGCTCAGCAGTTAAAGTGCTTGCCTAGCAAGCTCAAGTCCCTGAGTTGAATTCCCCAGCACCACATAAGCCAAGCATGGTGGCGCATGCCTGTAATCCCAGTACTTGGGAGGCTAAAGCAGAAGGATTGCCCTGAGTCCGAGGCCAGTCTGTACTACATAGTGAGTTCAGGACCAGCCTGAACTCAGGACCAAACTCTGCCTCAAAAAAGGGGTGGAGGATAAAGCACGTGTGGCGATGCTAAAGCTGTGTGCCTAAAAGGGATCATTTCATCATGTTAATCGTTTCATTGATCAATTCCAGACATAACATACTTATTTTTTGAAATATAACTAATGTTTACCTCTATTTTAGCACTCATGTTTTTCTACCTGTCACTCATTATTTTCCACACCTTTGTTCTTTCTCTAAGGACTACCAGTTTCCGTAGCGCAAAGGAACGTTTCACTTTTGTGCATTGTACGCAGTGGGCACTCAACAAACATTTCTGGAGCTAATTTCTCTACTGTGCATAGCCCTTTATGGTGGTTGACACATCTCCTCCCAGTATCACAGTGGGATAAGCAAAGCAAGTATTCTTCTTTCAGCTCTTCCTCTTGTTTTAGTTAAATAAACTAAAAGATCAGAGTGCCAGAGTTTAGCCTAACTTGGAACAATGGGCAAGATCCCTGCTGAATCCCCTGGGAGGCCCCCTGCTTCTTGCACTGGGAGTGTCTACTCCTTCCCTTTGTTGTCCTTCTATAAAACAGTCGGATTCTCCCTGCAGGGGATGCCTGTTTGGAGAAAAGTCCCCACTGGGTTTATTGAAAGAAACTAGCTCCTCCTTGGATAGTCAATAGTAACAGTTGCTATGCACCAAGGTCAAAAGGAGAACTTTCTGAGCCCGGATTTCAAGGATGGATGGCTTCTTTTGTTTTTGTTTTTGTTTTTTGGATTTTTTTTTTTTTTAGAGCTAGTACAAGAATGTAATCTTTCCCTGGAGCCAACTCAGAACCCAGATCCAATTGCCCAGGATCCATGTTGACTACTGTAGTAGTCAGTCAATTGCATAATCAATGTTTAAAATGTGTGTGTGTGTGTGTGTGTGTGTGTGTGTGTGTGTGTGTGTGTGATATATAGTCTACTGTGCATTTTGCACCATACATCATACTTTTTCATTGTTCATTCAAGCACATTATTACATGTAGCTCTACTGGGTGTTGCAGTCTCCGGGAGACTGAGGTAGGAGGACTGCAAATGTAAACTTAGCCAGAACAACTTCTTTACTTTAGCAAAACTCTGTCTCAAAATTAAAAATTAAAAGAAAAAAAAAAGGATAGGGCTAGAGCTCAGTGTGAGGCATTCGGTTCAATCCCCAGTATCACACACAAATCACTACGTTCAGAGCATTCATGAATCCTGGGAGGGGCAGTGTGGCAGACATTTCCCTCCCAGGTGAATTATGAAAGAACAGGCTTAGAGGGATTAAATAAATTGCCTGTGGTGAGAGAGTTATTATTTTCTTGGCTATGAAGCCCATTTTGGAAGTCTGGAGGCTTTTTAAAAGAATTTTTATCAAAAGTTGAGATGCGTATGCACCATGGATCAGGAAGTCTTGAAACTCAATAAAATAACCACACAACCAAAGAGGGAAAACTGCCACAGACAGCTGACACACCAGGGTCTGGCAGGAAAACAGGAAGGCAGTGAGCTCCAGTCAGTTTGAATGGTACTAAACACAGGACCTGGTGGGGCAGGCCTGTAATTTCAGCACTCTGGGAGGCTGAGGCAATCACACGTTCAAACCCAGCCTGTGCGACTTGGGCAACTTAGTGAGACCTTGTTTCAAAATAAAAATAAATAAAGGCCTGGGGATGTAACTCCGGCTGGGCACATACCCAGTATCACAAAAGAAAAAAAAAAAAAAAACAGAGTGGGGTGGGGGAAGGAGTCAAGTGTACTACAATCAAATAGCCCGCTGCTGAGCAAAAACTTTCAAATACACCACAGAAGAGACTTCTTTTAGGATTCTTGGCAAACCTGAAGGAAGGTTTGGATTTCTATTGATATGCCATTTAATTGGAGGAGACTTCAGTTTTACCATCTCAATGGTAGAAACAATGCTCCTTCAGGGATTTGCTAAGGGTTAAGCTGTTTAGCAAATATCATGTGTCCAATGGCACAGGGGAGAGACTTCAGTATCACTTCAAATTTTCCTTCAAAAGGGAACATGTCAGGTATAATATGACCACCAAAAGCATAGCTAGTATTTTGCAGTCACCAAACTGAAATCTTGAGGACACTTCACGTCTACATGAAAGAACAATTTTTATTAAAAAGTTTATAGAGAGGATATTCTTTAAAAAGCACATCTTTTTGTATATTTACTTGAAAAATTGCAATATAAAACTCAAAACACACGATTAAAAAAAAGACTACACACTTGGCAAAGTTCTGAAATGCTAGTTTGGTTTGCTTACTTTGTAGCTGTGGAGGTTGAACCTAGGGCCTTCACACTGAGCTACATCCCCAGCCCCCTTTCAGTTTCATTGTGAGACAGGGCCTTGTTTAGTCACTAAATTACCCAAGATGGACTTGAACTTGCAATCCTCCAACCTTGGCTTCCCAGGGTAATGGGATTACAGGATTGTGCCTCCAAGCCCAGGTGGAATGTTAGTTTTAAAATCAACATGGTACAGTTTGAAGCTTTGAGTCCCTCCAAAACTCATGTGGACTGTACAGTGTAACAGTGTCGGGAGGTAAAGTCCAAAGGGAGCCACCAAATCCCTGAGGGCTCCACCCTCACAAATGGATGAATAATTCTATAAAAGCTTGTATGGGGAAAGCTCCCTTTGTTTTCACTTTTCCTTTGTGAAGTCACACATTTGTATCCACTCTCCCTTCTGCTGAATGAGGACACAGTAAGAAGGCCTTCATCAGAAAAGAGAGCTGGTCTCTAGAGCTTGGACTTCCTGCATTCCAGAATTATAATAAATAAATTTATTTTCTATCTAAATTACCCCATCTGTAGCATTTGCATATAGCCACCCAAAGTAGATGAAAACATTATGCTTCGTACTTGCGGTATATGGAAGGTGATTGGGGTGGAATAAACAGAACTGAAGTGAACACAACACCGTAGTGTTGCTTTATTGTTGAAATTGTAGAGCTGTTTACCTATGTGTGATTTCTGTTTGTGTGTGTGCTTGGGGTCTTCTTCAGTCCTAGGAGGAAATTTGCTAAATGTTTATGAGTCTGTTCAACCCCTTCCTTTGATATTCAATTATTTGAATAGTGTCTTGTACAATTTTGTTCCCACAAAGCACCTAGGAAAGTATTTTCTACTGAGCAGAGTCATAGAATTCATAGGCTACTCGAGCCAGAAACACACAGAGAGAAAGAAAGTCATGAATCTACGGGCTGAGGATGTAGCTCAGTGGTTAGAGCCTGGGTTCAATTCCCCAGCGCCACATTAAAAAATTAGCCAGGAGTGGTGGTACATGCCTGTAATCCCAGCACTTGGGAGGCTGAGGTGGGAGGATTGCTGTGAGTGCTAGGCCAATCTGAGCTATATAATGAGTTCAGGTGTGGAGTGATATCTATGATGGCACCCTCAGGAAATCCCAGGGGTGGCCACCTCAGGTGTTTGCCAAGGAAGATGATTGGGCCAAGCTGTTTCCACCCTGGTGGACTGCACATGATCCCAATACTACTGCTACAAGTGCCCGGTGCCTACCTGCATGGTCATCTGCTGATTGGCTTGACGCCAGCTTACATAGACACCATGTCCAATCTCCTGCTCTCCCCTCCTTGCCACGTTCTCCCTCTACCCTATATAAGCTTCTGTACTTGCTGAATAAAGTGAGTTCCTGCTTCGACAGACTCCCGGCTGGGTCTGGTACTCTTGGGACGAGGGGGCCCAGCCGTGTGCTCACCTTTCCTCTCCCCCGGCCCTTGTGTGGTGGTAAGACCCCCACATTCAGGAATAGCCAGAACTACACAATGAGACCTTGTCTCAAAGAAAGGAAGGAAGGAAGGAAGGAAGGAAGGAAGGAAGGAAGGAAGGAAATAAGGAAGGTAGATTTCACAGAAGCCATATAACTTCAGCAGCAGGCCTCCAAGGTCAGACCTTCCCATGTCTAGGTATACATCTCTACCACATTTGAATGAATAAATTCAGATATCTTGACTGCAGACTGTGCTTTCAAGGACCTCCCGTCTTACTTGGCAGTCTTGTTTCTGAAACTCCTGCCTCTGTTTTGTTGCTGCAAATATGTTCCACCTTGGTACAATGGTTCCAGTCCATCCCCACCCACTCCCTCCCACTCACTTCCTGGCATGATACTACAGCTGCACTTCCCTGGTGCACAGGCAAACTCAGCAGAATCTCCTACTATAACTCCCAATAGTCAGTCTCAAATACTTAACCAAAAAGACACTTTTTAATAATAAGCACACCTAATTTAATTTCAAATCATTCTCCAAGCAGAAATTGATAACATTTGTTTAGATTAATATAAACAAAGTTAAAAACAAGCAATGCAGTTTGTTTACCTCCAATCCATAAGGAGTAGTAAGTAAATATTGTCCAACTAGCAGTAACCACCAAAATATGATGTTGTGGGCAACCACAATGTTGGCTTAAGTCCTGATTTTGTTATGATTATACTAGGCAAAAGACCAAACAGAAGGATCAAAGCTGAGTATTTATAAAATGCTACCCCCAAAGTACAAATTAGCTACTTATTTGGGGATCACTTTCTAATGAATAAATAGGTCGGAGGTTATGGCTGATATTTCTTAACGACGCAATGTATATTCCAGATTCTTTGTGTCTCAGCTCTCGGGGATCCACTGTGATGTAAGAAAAGTCAAGCTTTTAGAGCCTGTGGGTTCTTATGCTATCCCAGCTAGTGACTCTGAATTGGATTCTCCTCCAGTAGGCAAAACTCCAAACATCTGTTTTGCAGAATTCTTGACCCAGTGTAACCTCAATATTTATCTCTTACCTGCTCACATATCACAGACCCTCAGGAGAGTTCGTAATGCATGAACAGCACGCAGATTGCAGCCCATCAAGGGCGCTCAGTCACAGAACCAGGGCGCTGGTCACAAATTCTCCAACCAGAATCCCTGTTCTAATGTTGACAAACCGCAGTCTCCTATGTCATCACAGCTGCACCCAGGGAATTCATCATTTGAGGAAAGATCGGACACATAAATTTCCTCTGAAGTCATTAACATTTAAAAATGAACTTGCAAATATTCAAATACCATAATTAATATTAATGACATGGGCTTCCAGAGAAGCATTTCACACCTGTTGGGATTCCTGTTTCCATTCTCTGCTACCTTTTCCTAAATTACAAGCCCTCCAAATTGGCATCAGTAATTAATTAGGAGAAGGAAGAGAATAGAATAAGAGTTAGGGAAAAAGATTAAGAATCCAGCTGTACGTTATCAATAGTGGAATCTGCTTTCCTAACCTTAATATAAAACACTCATCTTTTCTGACATGCAAATACATGTCAAACAACTTGCTTTTCTAAGCTAAGTTCTCTTATTTGCTCATATTCAATTTTAACATACAAATCCACATAAAAATATAGTGTGATCATAAACAGCATTATTTCCATTAAGGTGCAGTTTGATGAGCACACTTTTTCCCTTCCTTCCTCCCTCCCTTCCTTCCTTCCTTCCTTCCTTCCTTCCTTCCTTCCTTCCTTTCTTCCTCTTTGCAGTTAGCTCCATACTTCTTGTATTTTACACCACTTTTTTTCCTTGGATACGACCTTAACTGTCTAAAAATTCATCCCTCTAAGTTGAAGTTATGTCACAGCGATGTGACTAAAAGTTTAGTGTAAAAGGAGATAAACCTTTGTTTGATCCATTAAAAATTGTTATTGTATAGACACCGGCTAGGTGATGGGGATCCAGAATTTGGAACTTAGTAAGTTTGCAAAATACCTGTGGAGTATTTCTGGCCAACTTGGAACCTAAATGCCCCGTGGAGGAGACAATTAAAACATTGTAGGAAGTTCAGGGTGCGATGAGGACAGAAAAGAGGCACCTGCCAGGTGTGGTGGCAAGCACCTGGGAGGGTGTCCCGAAAGAGAAGAAAGTGTGGAAGCTGCTGGGAAAGGTGGTGGGACAGAGTGGGAGAAGTTGTACCAGGGTGGACTTGGAACGTGTGAGCAGCAATGTGGCCGCAAGATGGGTTCCCCGGATCATTGCAAAAGGAAAAGTTTAAAGTTATTCCAGAGATCACTGAACACCCACGTGAAGAATGTGTGCTTCCTTTTGAAGGTGGACGAAGCCTTTGAGTGGGGCATTGACTGACGTGTACAAAGTGGGTTTCGGAGAAGTATTTAGGAACCTTGGGTTGAACTTGAAAGGACAAAGACAGAGGGAGAGAGCAGAGCTAGGAGGCTCTTCTTGTGTGAGATGAGGAGGACCTAACTGACATGGTGAGGATGGCCATGGGAAGAGGCCAATGACAAATGGGCTCAGGGGTCCCAGAGGAGGAGCCCACAGTGTCAGGGGCCTGAGGAAGGGTGAGAGGGAGAGGGGCCATCTGCACAATGGGAGCTCATGCAGTGCATCACCAGGGGATCTGCCTTGTGGTGATTCTCAGACGTGAGAACCCCCTGAACAGCAGTCCCCAGTCTTTTTGACACCAGGGACGAGTTCAGTTGATGACCGTTCTGCCATGGATGCAGGGGTAGGGGGAGTACTTGCTATGTAGTAGGTTGCTGGAAGATAGCTTTGAGTGGCAGGTGGCAACCTGAGGGGAGCGTAGAGTTCCCCCTGTCAGATCAGCAGGGCATTAGGACCTGATAGGAGTAGCTGGCAGGAGGTAGAGGTTTGTTCTCTGCACACAGCTGCTCTGTCCTGGTGGCCTCATACTTCCAAGGCCACAGACCAGTGCCAGTTAGCAGTGGTGGTGGTGGTGGGAGGCTCTAACTGGATCACTGGCTATTTCACCAAATGGGATAGGGGAGAGGAGGGTAAGTTCGCAAGCAGCCAGAACACTTAGAAGAATGAAATCAACTAGGAAAGGGAAACTGGGGGTTTAGACCAGATTCATGGTATTGGAAGGGGTACAGAGGCCCACTTCAGTGGCAGACATTGATCTTATGAAGATAATACCTTCAGTGTGTCTAGATGGATGGAATCAGATGACATAGAGAAACTGAAGACTCAAGGACATCTGCAAGGGTTTGGCCTGAGTGGCTAGACACTGGAGTGGCCATTGGTTGAGACTTTTAGAAGCCAGGGAGGGTCATGGGTTTATTTGAAGACAGGTAATTATCCAGGCTCAGCATTAGACATGTTGAATCTAAGATGTCTAAATATATACAAGTGGATCTAGAGAGTAAGTATAAATCTACAATCTGGGAACCAGTCTAGACTGGAGTTAGGAAGATGCGAATTTAGGCTGTTACCTAACCCCTTGACACTGAGTGCCAATCTACTGAAATCATTATAAATTTTTAAGATAATTATATCCAGGCTGGGGGAATAGCTCAGTAGTTAGAACACTTGCCTAGCATGTTCAAGGTCTTAAGTTTGATCCCCCACCACCACATAAAAGTTATCCAGGTTCTGGCGTATGCCTGTAATCCCAGCACATGAGAGGCTGAGACAGGAGGACTACTGTGAGTTTGAGGCCAGCCTGGGTTATGTAAGTGAGTTCAGGACCAGCCTGGACTACAGAGTGAGACCCTGCCTCAAAATAAAATAAAAACATTTACATTCATCTTGGGGAATTGGTACACATACATATCACATCTTAATCATTTTTATTTCTCCTTTCCTTTCCTCTCCTCCCATTTCCCTTCATCCCCAACTCCCTTTCCTGTCTTCACGTGTATGTCTCTCTGCTTTTCATCATACACTTGTTATTTTGCTCTTTATTTGTATTTTGAGTTTCTCATATAAGAGACATCATGCAATGATTAACCTTTTGTATTTGATTTGTTTAGCTCAGCTAAAATACATAAAGAATTCAAAACCTTTCAGATCCCTGAAAATAAAAGACCCAATCAAAAAATGGACTGTTGAAATGAACAGATACTTGTCAAAAGAAGATGTACAAATGGCCAGTAAGTACATTAAAAAAAAAAAGGTTTAGCCTCTTTGGCTAGTACAGAAATACAGATAAGCCCAACAGGGACATTCTGTCTCACTCCGTAAGAGCTGCTGTTTCATGATGAGTTTACTGGTCCTAGATCATAACGGTTGTGAAGGTGGATGTGCTTAGAAGGTAAGCAGGGACAAAATGAGAACTCCCTATATTGCATGCATATGGTCTTGGACTTATCCTTGAGAGAATTGTTGAAATCAATGAGAGATGTAGAGTGGCATAAGTTGACTTTTGTCATGCCACTGGTGGAAGTGTGAAGGACTAGTGACACAGAAACCACTCAGGAGGCTATCACAAAGTTTAGGGAAGAGATGCCACGCTGGTATCTCTCTAGTCGGTCTACATGCTGGAGTAGGCATAGAATGGGATGGATGTGGGAAAGAGTAAGGAGGCAGAATCGGAGGAGTGGAGTAGATTCCTGGGGGAAAATAAACAATAGCAAGAGAGCCAGGAAGTGAGGTTGGGGGTCTGGGGCATAGTTCAGTGGTTAGAGGGTTGTCTAGCATACCCAAGGCACTGTGTTCACTCCTTCAGCAGTATACAATAATTAGCTGTGTGTAGTGGTTCATACTTGCAATCTCAGTACTCCAGAAGCTGAGGCACAAGGATTGCCATGAGTCTGAGGCTAGCCTGAGCTCCGTAATGAGGACCAGCTTAGACTACAGAATGAGCTGATGTTCAGGAGTTTATTCACTGTTAAACATTTCATCATCTGTTTTGGTTTAGATCTGGAGTGTCCCCCAAAAGTCTCATATATTTGGATGTTATGGAATATCTATGGATTCCATGTGTTTTTAAGAGGTGGGGCCAGCTGGAAAGGGTGGATACTTGGGGCTTGACCCAGAGAGGTTTATGCTAGCTCTGCCCTTCTTTGCTCACTTGGCTTTCATGCGAACTGCTCCCCTCCTGTGAGGCCTCTATCACGTGCTTCCACCATTGCCGGCTACCAGTGGAAGGACTGAGACCTCCTGAAACTGTGAGCTAAAATAAACCGTTCCTCCCTTAAGTTGTGGATGTCAGGTATTATGCCCCAGCAATGAAAAAACAACTAAGATACCAGCCCACCTTCATCTTCAAACATCTGAATCTCCAGATTTCCAGATGACAGTAAACTGAGTTCCAACTATCCCTAATTAAAGGTTAAACTTAGATCTGTTTATGTCCCTGAGGTGCCAACTTTCAGAAGCAGTGGCCCAACATCCTCTTGCACTGATACTGTCACAGCAGCAAAGAAGTATGCTGTGTCTTCTTCCAGGACACATATTTCATTTTTATTGTTCTCCTTTTTTCATTCATTTATTTACTTATGTATTTATTTTGCAGTAGTGGGGATTGAACACAAGATTTTCACTCTGAGCTACATCCCCAGCCCCTTTTTGTTTTTGAGACAGGATCTTACTAAGTTTGTTTTTATTTGAGACAAGGTTTTGCTAAGTTGCTAAGTTGCCTGGGCTGGGCTTGAACTTGCTATTCTCCTGCCTCAGCCTTCCAAAGTGTTGGGATTCCAGGCCTGTGCCACTTAGCCCAGCTCTCTAAAAAAATTTGAAAAATAGAAAAGTAGCAGAAAAAGAAAATTTACCTTGGGTGTTTCGAATTCAATCTTCTGCTGACACCTAGTGCCAGAATTCTGTATATCCTGCTGACTGACCCAAATAAGGGGAAACACTAACAGAGTTTTTAAGTTGCCATGAATCTGAAACAGAAATAACGAGGAGCTATTTTTAGCAACGGGAATGTCTCTCTCAACTTTACATTCATTTTTCACATCATTTCTCACATTTAAGTATCAGCCTTTTCAAGCATTCACACACAAGTCTTTTAAGCGCTCAAGAATTCAACCTTAAGACAATTTCTCTTCTTATTTTTGGCGACCTGCTGGAGGAATTCCTAAGAGTGCTAGAGGCCCAAGTAAGTGCAATTTCACTCTGAAAGTGTTGAAACACTTGCGATAAATAAATTCTCCTTGGAAGCAGCATCGGTGGGAACTTGAGTCCACGGTGTGTTTATAACCATTCTTGTTTCTTTTGTGGTGGAGTGTAAACAATAAAAATCTGGCCTTGCACATGTGCATGCATCGCTACAAATGACTACAGATGGCCATGTGTATGAAGAATGAATTTGTAAATAAGGCGAAGAAAAATGATTTTTAAATGGAAAAACAAGCGTGCTTCGTATAAACAGCATTAAAAACTATTTGTGATGGGCTAAGGGCATACATAGCTCAGTGGTTAGAGCCCTTGCCTAGCATATGCAAGGACCTGGGTTCACTGTCCCAGCATGTCATAACAATTACTGGGGTGTGGTGGCATATGCCTGAAATCCCAGCACCAAGGAGGCTGTGGCAGGAGGATTGCTGAGGCCAGCCTGGACTACATAGTGAGTTTAGGACCAGCTGGGACTACAGAAAAATATTTTTAAGTTATAAAAAAATTTAAAGTTATATTAAAAAAGAAAATCTTCTGTGGTGATTAAATCATGTGGATGGTAGAAATGTTCAAGAAGATTGCATTGTGTTTGGTGGTATTAGAGTTATGGAGGCAAAGGAAGAACTTAGAAATATGAGGTTTATGAAAGCGAATGTGTGCCTTTTCCCCTGACCCTACATCTACAGGCTGGGTGAGCGTAGCCATGTGCCTCAGTTTCTACATCTCTGGCCTAGAGATGGTGATGACAGTACTAGCCTTATTGGGTGCTGTGCAAATGAAAGTGCTCCGCAGGCCTGCCATCCTAGCATTTTGGGAAGCTGAGGCAGGAAGATCAACAGCAAGTTCAAGCCTGGCCTCGGCAACTTACCAACTTAGCATGCCTCTGTCCCAAGCAATTAAAAATGAAGGGCTGGGAATGTAGCTCAGAGTGAAAACCCTGAGTGAGTTAAATTCCCAGTACCATAAAAAAAAAAAAGTTCCACAAAATTCTTCATGCATGGCCTGGGCCCAATAAACAAAAACTGCTATTAATATTTGAAATAGCAGCATTAAAGCAATTAAGCTTCCCCCTGTAACTTTGAATGTGGTCCCCGCGGTGAGAGCAAAGCTCCACAGCAGTTTGGAAGGTAATTATGACCACCTCAGCATCACCACCAGGTGCCAAAGACCCAAGGTAAGGTCAAGTGGCCAGTGGCAGATCACGCGGGTATGCTCCCAGAGGGGATATGAAATCAGGAGGAACAACCAGCCTTGTTCAAGGTCAAAGGAAAACCAGAGAATAAACTCCAAATTCTTTGACATTAAGTCACTACCCATTCAGTGCTCCAAAGAAAAGCCAAGCCACTTGCTGTGGAGCAAGGTGATGAATATGGTGCAGCCTCTGTGGGTAGACTAAGCCCAGAGAGAATTCAAGCTCCATCAGAGACAAGCTGCTTGACTTTGTACCAGTTACTTGATTTCTCTGAGCCCCAATCCCTTTGTAAAACTGGGAACAATAGCAACAGCACATAACTCAAGGTTATTGCAAGGAATAAATGAAATCATGTGTGGAGATCACTTTCCACAATGCCTGGAAATCAATAAATCATCATCACTGTATCCTCAAACCATTCGACTTGCCTCCACATCAAACGTGGCCTTGATATTTGGACCTGAGTAGCAGTGCCAAATGATTTATAATAATCTGAGGAGCATCTCCTCCATGTCTTCAGCTTTCTGAGCTTCAAACCGGATCACCATCATGCTTTGCTGAACACCTGTCACACACCAAACACGCGGGTACTGCTTCTTGCCTCACAGCATTTAAGTCAGTATCAAGAACAGATGTGTGATATTGACTTTGCACCCCTGATTTTGTCCTTTCTTTTCTTCTTAGTTTTTCAGCGCTACTTTGGGACTCCGTGGGGAGTCAAAGCTTCAGTTACCCAGGTTTGCTGATTGAGCTGGGGAGGATTAGGTGGTATTTTATTGAAAGGTGAGAAGAACAGTGAGGAAGAAAGGGAATCACAGAGAAGGGAAGTAACTTCCTGACAAGCAGCACAGCTGGCAGTGGGATGCGAGCCTGGATATTGTCGATCAGACTTTGGCTCAATAAAAACATCATTCATGGCTTCCTACAGCCTTGAATGGGTGTCCAGCCTGTCAGGTACCCAGGCTGCACTCAGTGAAGAGGAATTGTCTTGGGCCACATGTAAAATACCTAATGTAGTTAACACAATTGAGTTCCTAAATAAATGCAAAAACCCCTCATAATGTTTTAGGAAAGTTCGCAGATTAGTGTTGGGTTGCCATCTCGGGCCATACACGGTTAACAACAGACTAGACAAGATTGCTTAGGGAAAAGGCCAAACCCCTTAGCTTATGACACAGCTTTTTTTTTTTAATCCCTCTCTCTAGCCTCTACCACCCTACCAATTGTGGTCCCTGGCCATATCCTTGTCATAGCACGTGTACAATATGTTGATTTCATTGTCTATGTTCCTCAGATGTGGTAATGACATGATGGGCATAGAACAGGAAGTTATTACATGTGTGAGGAGTGAATACGTCGGTGATTAATGAGCAGGGAAGGCCCAGGTAGTGTTTGAGGGGACCAGGACTCTGAGCCACACCCCAGCCGTAGAAAAGCAGTATCTAGAGCACATCCCTGTGCAGGAGCAACAGTGTCATCTGGGAACTTAGAAATCCAAGTTCCCAGCCCCACCCCAGACCTAGCAGTAAGAAACTGGGGTCAGGGCCTACACCCAGGTTTTACCATCACCCCCAAGCCGTCCCGCTGCATGCAGATTAGGGGTGTGGTTGGTACTATTACTGATTCCTTGCATTTCTATGGCACTTAATAGATTAAAAATGCACTACTAATTGCTATCTTTGGAGTTGAAGGAAGAAGGATAAGGAGTATAGACCTTTATCAATACATCCTTGGTGTTGAGGATCTAACTTTCTCAGTTCTCACGCCTGGATAACTAGGAGCACTTGCCAGGCCAGGCTTCTGTGGTAAGCAGTATCTCTCCGGAAATTCCCGTGCTTGCTTGGTTCATGCAAGGTTCTAGGAGGAAATGGTTGAATGTGATTTTTTTTTTTTTTTTTTTAAGTTTTGAGGCAGTGTCTTGCTAAATCACTAAGTTACCAAGCTGGGCTTGAGCTTTCAATCCTCCTGCCTTGGCTTCCGAGTGTTAAGATCACAGGCCTGTGCCACCGGCCCAACTTCAAGTACCAACCTAGACAGGCAGGAAAGCTAAACTATGGGACGGCTCACTTAGGCAGACAAGGAAGGTTACGTGAATATTTAAAAGATTTTGAACATTGGGGTATGATGGTATATGTCAGTTATTCCAGCACCCTGGAAGGCTGATGCAGGAGAATTGCAAATTGAGCCCATCCCGGGCAAATTAGCAATTTAAGGAGACCCCATGTAAAAACAAAAAAAAAATATATGTACACAAAAGGTCTGGGCATGTAGCTCAGTGCAAAGGCCTTGGGTTCAATCCTCAGTAACATAAAAAAGTGTAACAGATGTGTTTCCGTAAGTGAAAGAAAAAAACTGCTTATAAAAAATATAGCCCCATTTTTAGTTTTGAAAATTCTTTATCTCTTACAGAAAAAATGCTAAAATGTTAATGTTGACTTTTTGTTAGCAATGGTACTACTATTATATTTTTGCAAATGATGTTAATTTTGTAATTTAAAAAGACAATAAATATATAGCCTTGCTTCTGGGTACCCAGGGAGCCCGGCAACAGGACCGACGGCCAGCGTAGCTGGAGGCAGGATTTCCATGGCGAGATTGGAATCATACAGGCTACTGTCAGATCTCGAGTTTGGAACATAATGATTCATGGGAGACTAAGCTCAGCGCAAGCGAGTTTATTGACGGACAGCATAAGCTGCTGGGCTGTGCTACAGAGCACCATGCAGGGTCTGGAGCAAGGGCGTCTTTTCTACTCTAAGGGCAATGGCCTTGAAGAGCTGCAGAGTGAGGGTGGCCTTGAGGAGTCTCTGCGCTGCGGGGGAGGGGTGGTTATCTCAGGGGCTGCGTGGGACTGAATCATGTAGCTCTGCTGCATGGGCCTGAGTCACATAGCAAAAGGGGAAAACAGTTATTTTGGCGGACCTGGGTGTTATTGGGGCGGGGGGGGGGGGGCGGTCTACTGCTAGGCCTGTTAGTTTTTCTTCCCTTGTCAGGTCCTAAGCAGCTGGGGACAGCTCAGTACAATCTACTAATGTCAAAGAGGGCTCGAGTTTCAAATCATTGAAATTAGAAAAGACACTGAAGGCTAGAGCCTATAATACCAGCACTCTTGTGGGGGCTGAGACAGAAAGATTGCAAGTTCAAGCCTAGCCTGGGTAAGTTAGTAACTTCGTTAAGATTCTGTCTCTAAATAAATAAATACATACATATGTAAAATGGACTGGGGACATAGCTCAGTGGGAAAGCCCAGGACTTGATTCCTAGTACCACACACACACACACACACACACACACACACACACACACACACAAACAAAGAAAGAACAAGACAGGACACTGCGACACCCTTGAGGGGATTTCTGTGGGCAAACACAGGACACTTCGGACTTTTTTCATGAGCCAAGGGCAACTTGGGGCCACAAAAGAAGGAAGGGCCACTTCATGAGCCAAGGGCAACTTGGGGCCACAAAAGAAGGAAGGGCCAGTGGCGTGGACAGATAAAAGACTTGGCCTCTTCTCAAGACCTGGAAGGCAAGAAGACTCACTGGGTAGGTGGAGGTGAGGTTAAAGGAGCCAGAACAGCTAATGGCTCCAAGGATTGCAAGGGGAGAGACAAGGAATGAAAGGAGGGAGGGAGGCCTAAGGGAGCAAGTGGTGCCTGAAGCGCTTTGATCTTGTGTCAGGCTAACTGTACAAACTGAGATTATGTACCTACAATTTACATATTCTGCATATAGTTAATATTTTAGGACTTCATCCTGCTATGGTGAGAATTCGTGTTCTTGAAAATGATGCCTAATGTTTATTTTCTTTCTCTCTCTCTCTTTTCTTCTCTTTCTTTCTTTCTTTCTTTCTTTCTTTCTTTCTTTCTTTCTTTCTTTCCTTTCCAGGCTGGTCTTACACTCATTATGGAGGCCAGATTGGCCTTGAAGTCTAGTGCTCCACTATGCTTAACATGACAGTTTACTTGGAGCCACTGATACAGCATTATAGCAAAATTCTCAATCTTAAGGCCACAGTTCTTGGAGAAATCCCCCCCGCCCCCTTTAGCTTTGAACCTGGGGGCTGGAAAAATATTGTATCTTGAGTAGTTTATATTCATCAAATGTCTGGAAAGATAAATAAATGCTTTCAGTAGACTGTCTCACTCTTTTGGCCTATGAGTTAGATACTGCTAGTCTGCCGCACATTACAAGTGAGGGAGCCGGCCTCGGAGGTCGAGGCAAGAATATCAAAATTTCAAGCCCAATCTAGGTAATGTGATGACTTAGTAAGACCCTGTGTGAAAATAAAAATAAAAACGTGGCTAAAGATACAGCCCCTGGTTCAATCCCCAGCACCACACACACACACACACACACACACACACACACACACACACACACACAAAAAGAGGGAATGGAGGTGTCCCTGTCCCTGGAAAAGGGCAATGTAAGGACCAGCTGACTGAAGCATGAATTCCTTCTAAACCATTACCCTGCATTTCCAGTACTGCAAATACCCTAAAGCAAGTAACAATAGTCATAAAATTCTAAAATTAGTAATACCTAAAGTAAGGCTCTAAAGAAAACGGTATGGTCATACTGCACTGGTGGGAATGTGAACTGGCATGACCTTCCTGAAGGACAATTTGGCAGTACTTTCCAGGAGAATTTTAAGGGCAAAGGCCTCTTGTTTCAATTATTGAATAACTAGAAATTTGCCCCAAAGATTAACCAGCAGTCATATATGCACAAGACATTCAATGCAAAAAACCTAGAAGCAGCTGTTGTCCTTCAATGGGGAACTGGCTCACTAAATGAAGGCACAGCCGTGAAGAACATGATGAAAGTCTGTGCGCTCCAAAATGGAAAATCTTTAAGAGATAGTAAGTGGGAAAAAACAAGGTACAGAACAGGGGATACAGCATGATTAGTTTATTTTTTATTTTATTTTTTATTTTTTGGTATCAAGGATCGAATCCAGGGCCTTGGCACCCCCAGGCCTTTTATTACTTTTATTTTGAGATAGGATCTTGCTAAGTTGCCCAGGCTGAGCTGGAACTTGGGAATCTCCTGTCTTAGCCTCCCAGAGCACTAAGATTACAGCCCTACACCACCAGGCCCAGCAGTAATTTAGCAAAAAAAATATAGGAGGTGGGTTGATATGCAGGCATATAAATAATGTTCTTCCCCTTACAGGAAGTACAAGACGTTCTGAACAATAGATACCTTTGGAATGAGTAATTGAATTATTATTTTGTGCCATTTGGATATATTTGGGCTTTTAAAATTGTTTTCCTCCCTGTGTTCTCTATTTTTAAAAAATCCTAATGCTTCATAAAGTCTTTTCAATAAAAATCAAATAGGTAGCATTTACCGAGGTCTCCTAATATGCAGAGGAGGACAATGTTAAGCACTTTCTTTGTGACACCTCACGGTATTCTCCTGTTTGAACTCAGACCAAGGAATTCACTTAGTTGGGGTCACACCCTTACAAATGGGATGTGGGGGGGCTCTACAATTTTAATGCCCTCCTCTGTACATCTCAGAACCCTAACTCCCATCAGGCCACAAGCCTCTAAATTGGTCTTTCTACCCTGGCTGCTTAATGAGTGCAACAGGGAAAACTTGGGGCTTAATAAGATTGTGTAGAAGTACTTTTCTAAGCATAGAGATGTTGAGGGAGAGTGGGCAGGAGTATGAAGTTTTAATTTTATTTTATTTTAAAAATTAGGCAGATCTGTCTATGGGCTCCTAGCCAGGGGATTATTATTTTGATGAAAAAGTGATCAACAATATTTTTTTGTTCCTCTAAAATATTATAAAGCCTTACTCACTTCCCTTTTCCCCCTCTAACACCTGATTGCTGTTTGGAAATGAAAAGGGTTTGGAGAAATGAAAGTGATACTCTCAACAATAATTAATAACTTCGTTTCAGATTTGAAAAGCTAGCTACACTGCACTCACATTTTACATACATAATTAAAGCATTCCTGTTGAGTTTCATTTTTTTTCAGCCTTATCTTGGCCATTTTTTTCACAGAAGATCTACAAATCTAGTTTTCTCTTTTTCATAGCTGCATAATATCCCATTTTCTGACTCATGTGCACATAGTTTTGAAAAATCATTGAAAAATATCATTGAGAAACCATTGATGTTACATTCAGTTGCTGGCTTTCCTCGTCAATGTGACAATGAATCCCTTTCCTAAGAGAATTTAGAAAACTCTTCAGACTGAGTGTGGCATATGTCTACCCTGTAGTTGATGAGAATGACTCGTTAGGACTCTCTGGTGAGGGGAGAATGTTTCACTATGTAGGAAAAGAAGTCTCTCTAAAACATGGAGATATCTGAGTTGCCAGCTGGCGGGAGACCTCAAAAGGAACTCCCTGTTTTGGTGGTTTGCTTAGCCAAAGAGAAGAGACTCGGCTATGATTGCTGATTGCTCAATGTTGGTTAGATCAAAAGAGGGATTTCCAGATTCAGTTACAGACCTGGCTGGGGGAAGGCTAGGCATTCCACCAGACTGTGGAGACGCAGCCAAACAGGGCAGCCAAGGTCCAAATCTGGCAACAGCACGTGAGGAAGGTGACCTTTGGGGACACCCAGAATTCCTAGACCAAAGCTCTTCCAGCAGAGGGCAGTGCCTCAGATATCAGGCGGTCCCCAGATCAGCAGGAGCCAGAGCTGGGGACTTCGCTGGAGAGGCTAAACCAGTTTGAGACCACGGAGAAATTGACCCAAACTTTTCTTTGAATACTGTAAGTGACACTGGGGATACTGGAAAGGGACAGCGGGCCTTCACACTACTGCGATTTGCCTGTTTTCTACTGTCTACCAATTTAGATTGGGTAATACACTTCTGTTCCTACGCTTTGGCCATTCGGGCTTTCACATAAAGAAACATGGAGTCAATTTAAGGGATGTGCCTAAAATATACCCTAGCCTTCTGGCCATGGGGTCCCTGTGGGTCTGACACGAAGTTTACAAATAGAAAGTTAGCAGAGGGAAAGCTATGTAAGAGGTAATAATTTTATCTAGACTTAGAAACTTAAGCCTTTAATAAAGTTATTATTTGCTCCTGAATTTCGGTGGCTAGCTAAGTTGTCTTTACAACAAAACTTTAAGGTGGAGGAGCCATCCATGAAAATTGTTCTGCATGCAGATAATCAAAAATTAAATGAAATCAATCCCCAGGCCTGAAACACCAGCTCTTCCTTGGATATTGGTCACCTTTTCTGCTGTGCAGTTGTTGGAATCACATAGGGACAAAACTGAGTAGAGTACTATAAAGTATTTTTAATGCTGTTGTTTTCAAGCCTTGTGATTTTCTTTCTTTTCTTTTTTCTTTTAAAGAGGAGTGACTCTGGGGTTTGCTGGTGGAGTCAAGGCAGATTTGCCAGATAATAAAAGTACAGTGTGTGTGTGTGTGTGTGTGTGTGTGTGAGAGAGAGAGAGAGAGAGAGGCAAGGCTAAGTAAAACACACTACATGAGATCAGAGTCAACGACAAATCTAAGGGTAGTCTGCTCGCATTTTTTAAGAAAAAAAAAATTAAGTGGAAAAAATACTAGCCAAGAGTCAAGTTCCCGAGCTGTCGTATTTTCTCTAACTTCTAGTCCAGAGATGCAGCGGTTGACTTCGCCCCCGTGGTGGCTCGATTATTATTAGGTGGTGATCCTGCACCGATCGAGGGGGGGGATCAAGTCCGCAGATTCATCTGCATGCTGAGAAGCGGAGGGGCTTCCGTGGGCTTAGCGGTGCGCCAGTCAGCAGCAGCAGCATGGCCGGAACGGCCGGACGCTGGCCCGAGGTTCTGTGAGCGGCCCTTTCGCAAGGCCGTAGCACCGAGCCGAAACCGTCCGGGCCGCCGCCGCGCTTGCTCAGCAGGGCGCGGCCCTAGCCGGCTCGCCCCGGAGAGGTGGGACTTTCCCCACCGGAAGTGATCCCGTCCAGTCTCGGGGAACTGGGGCACCTCAGCCAGTGTGTCAGGGAAACCCTTCCGGGTGTCTGCTGGGGGGGTGGGGGGGGGGGTGGGTGAGAAAAAAAAAGAGGTGGGTTCCGCTGGAGTCCCTGCGGCCGTCGCCGCCGCCGCCGGACGGCCCCCGCCCCTTCCCCTGGGCGAGCGGCAGCGCCGGGGAGGCCTGCACACTGCGGAGCCGCGGGCGGCCATGGCCGTGGCGTGAGCGAGCGTCCCGGGCGGCGGGGCGGGTGCGGACCGCGGGGTAAGCGGCGGCGGGGCCGCCGGGCGGGTAACGCGCGCCTCTCTGCTCCTCGCAGGCCGGACGACGCCCGAGGGAGCCAGCCGGGCGGCGGAGCGGAGCGGAGCCCGCAGGCCGGGGCCAGCTCGGCGGCGGCAGCAGCCCCCGTAGGAAGCGGGGTTCCCGCGCCCCTTTGTGTGGCCGGCAGCCCCGGGCCCCCGCCGCCGGCCCCTCCGCGGCCCCGGGGCGCGCCCTCCTCCCCACGCCCCCTGCCTGGCGCCGGCTCCTATAGGAAGGGCATCGCCACCCCTTCCCCACCCACCGGCTCGCCGCCCTCCCCTCCCCCTCCGCAACTTCCTCTTCTCCCCGGCCGGGCCGCGGCTTCTCCGCACTCGCTGCCGGCTCGCACATTTCCGCCCACCTTCCGCCTCGCCTAGCCGGCGCGGTAGCGGGGCGCGCTTTCCCCTGGTAGGAGCTGCTCCAGGCGAGCCTCATGAGGGAGTACAAGGTAGTGGTGTTAGGGAGCGGAGGGGTTGGCAAATCTGCCCTCACTGTGCAGTTTGTCACTGGGACTTTCATTGAGAAATATGACCCCACCATTGAAGATTTCTACCGCAAAGAGATCGAAGTGGACTCTTCCCCGTCCGTGCTGGAAATTCTGGACACCGCAGGAACTGAGCAGTTTGCTTCCATGAGAGACCTCTACATCAAAAACGGCCAAGGTTTCATCCTGGTGTACAGCCTCGTGAACCAGCAGTCTTTCCAGGTAACCAAACCAAGTCAAATAATTGTTAGCGGGGGGGTGGTGTGTGGTAATCCCGCATCTACGAATTTGCTTGAACCTTGCGTTAATGACTGTGCTTCGCTTTGCAAAGTTCACCATGGCACATTTTTTGAGGTTTTTCTTACATGGGAAAGTATCGGGTTGCTTCGCTGGGGACAACTAAAGAAACAAGCGTCCACACAGATTTTCAAGTTAGTTTTAAAGAAAAGTGAAAACGAAATAGGGCGGTCTGGATATATTTAGCCTGAAATACAACCGGCTGAAGTTACTTATTCAGTTCAACAAGTATTGATTAACTGACTCAACAAAACAACGTTCAGCAGATAATCTCGGGTAAATAGAGCACTTTGAAAGGAAAATTATTCGGGTCCATTATCTCTTGTGTAGATAAGACCTGTGTCTGCGCTGCGTTCCTTCCCCCTCTGTTCCCTCCCAAGTTTCTCAACCACAATTTTAAGTCTTAGTGCTGCAAGGTGAAGAACTCAAGAGCTGCCTTCTAGGCACTGTACTGTTTGGGTCGCGGAGGAGAAAGGGAAGTTACTCATTGAAAAGGCAGTACCTAGGATTCGAACCTACAAAACTCCAAAATGATTCTCCTTTTCTGCACTTGATCCAGATTGTCTCTGGTGCCACAGCCCATGTTTATAGAAAATAGGTGGTCCTGGAAACACTGAACGGGCGCAGTTTTCTGTGGATTGGCCCATCCAGTTCCTTAGGAAAATCTGTCCTGTCCTTCACAGGGAGACAGACTGAAGGTTTAATGTTATTTTAAGAGACACAATAAATGTTGCTATTTATTCCTTGCAAATAAATAACCTCATATTGACCCATTATATTGACCTCCATTGATTTAGGAAATGGATATTTTTTCTGCATTTAAAGGTATGCACTTAATGTTGCTTACTTACAAGACCTTAAGTGCTTTAGCCAATGTGATGTGCTACTTTCACGTTCTCTAGTATTTTAAGTTAACAGTATTATGGGGAGTTTTTCCAGTAACCTTAGGTAACAACTTCAAGGGTTTTTTTTCCCCCCAAAGATATGTTCTGGGTAACGGAGTCAAAGCTGTTAAGAACAAACTACAATTTATTTTTTGTAGGCTTATATTCCAAATAAAAGTAGCATAAAAGTGTTTTCTCCAGAAAGTGCTAAAGTACTAAAGGTGCTGTTTGACAGGCATTTTCTTTCGAAAGGATCCTCAGGGATTTGTTACTCTGTCACCTGACTCTCTTGAGGCTGGGAGTCTGAAAGAATATTTCTTAAGATTTCCATTATATATACTTCTGCTGTAGACATAAATAGGGAGAATAAAACTGTGGCATTATTTCAGCAGAGGTTTAGACTCTTGAGTCCAAATGTTGTAAGTTTGGATTCTTAGCTGAATTTGAGTTTTCCCAAGGACAATCACAAAAGCTGAACATAGAAGTCTGAACTCATATATGATCAAACCAGATTGTCACAAATATCAGATTACAATGCGTTTTCCTAAGTTTCCAGATTTCTTTGTTTTTGTATATGTGAATGTTCTGTGTTCACTGTAACTATTCAGGTTAAACACACATTTGACATTCAAGGAAAATCTTAAGTTATTAAAAAACACACAAAAATTGTAATGTTAGGATTAAACCAGTAATGATCTTAAGTTGATCCCTTTTTCCTCCCAAAACTGATGCTTCTGGAGATTTGCTAAGGCTCTTGTCTTTTGTAATTAATTGCAATTACTTAGGCAAAGTAATACACAAGGGGGAAAATCAAGTAGTAAAAACAAACACAGGCAAACGAAAGTATGACTTCTTCCCATCCCAACTCCCCCTGCATTATGCTTCCTGGGAGGTGATTGCTGGCAGACTAAAACCTTTTAGTCTGTTTTAAGGTGTTTTAATTTTACTGGAATAAAAATACAGTATTCAAACTTAAATGAGAACTGTTTATGTTTATCTCTTTTTAAAGCTGGTATTCTACTTGTTGCACAGTGGGTTTTTTTGTTGTTGTTCCCACCTGAAACACTTTCTCTCCAGCCTTCTTGCTAGATGGCCGGGAGTGCATAAGTGCTGTACTCCTGTGCTCTGAAAACAGGTGTTACAGGAGCAAGCACGCAGGTTTAGGGTGGTGGCCAACCGTCCTTATGTATGAATGTATTAATCATGTTTGGGAAGTGGATTTTTTAATCAGTATAGACTAAGGGCGAGGGAAAGTGATTACATGAGTTTTAATGTTAGTGTGCAGCCCGTGTTTTATATTTCTAACAAAATCAGCAGGTAGGACTGCTGGAAATTGTCTGGTTTCTATTGCATTGGAAAAAATAATGATGTTTTCTTTATGTGGGTGTGTGATTTTGGATTCAGCTGTGTATACTCATGGAAGGATGACTTTGTAATATTGTTATAGATCTGTGGTTATGCAAACACATAATTTTTTGTTTCTCTTTCTGATTGTTTGAATAGGATATCAAGCCAATGAGAGATCAGATTGTCAGAGTGAAGAGATATGAAAAAGTCCCACTAATCCTAGTAGGAAACAAAGTGGATCTGGAACCAGAAAGAGAGGTTATGTCTTCAGAAGGCAGAGCTCTGGCTCAAGAATGGGGCTGTCCTTTCATGGAGACATCGGCAAAAAGTAAATCAATGGTGGATGAACTTTTTGCTGAGATCGTCAGGCAAATGAACTATTCATCCCTGCCCGAGAAGCAAGATCAGTGTTGTACAACTTGTGTTGTCCAGTAAAAAAAAGATAACCTCAGTCATGGCCATACCGAGCAGGTTAGTCGGTGATGGGAACTGTGTGAGCCAGTGTTTTGTTTTGATCAGTTATAACAAAAAGCTTATTAGTGTTAATAATATGTTCCTCAGCATAAAATAGTTAACATTCAATGCAGAAACCCTGAAAAATGTAGATAAGCAAAACAAAGGTTAAAATAATATCTGTATTACCATCATCAAGGTCTTTTTTTATAAATGAGTTACTGTGCTTCCCTCTCTTGCTTTAGTGATAACATTTTTCAGGGTGAGGTGCTTAAAACACAGTACACCTTTCCTCTGTTTTGCTAACGTTGCCTCCAAAATGAGCAGGAGAACATTCAAAAATAATTTCCGAAGAGGATTCATTTTGTGATTTCTTTTTTCTCCTAGGCTTTTATGCTTTTGGATATCCTAGTCAAGAGAGTTGCTATCATTTGAAATGATCAGTTTACTAATTACCCAAGTGCTTGATTTAACACAATGATTATTTAATCAAGTTCATCTGTACTTTGTACTTGAGGGACTTAAGTGACCTCTGATAATGTCAAATTATAATGCTGTAACGTGCCTTGACTTCATTATGAATATATGATTCATATGAGAACCTAGTTAAGTCATTTGTGATATTAAATAAATAATGGAATTAATATTAATAGTAACTTTTTGTTGAGTTGGTAGGCTAGATTTTTTTTTAAATGAAAGAGCTTTGGAAAAGTAAGGTTACATAAAACTTACTGAACATGTAAATTGAGATCTAGTCTAGATTGTAATTGAGCAAATTGTCTGAGTAACACTTAGATAATATAATAAAACAACCAATATTGTGGGTGACTGGGAAACCACAGCAAATGTCAGACTAGCCGGACAATATCACGAGTGAAATTGATCTTTCTGAGCCTAGGCTGACCTCCAGTCTGGGAGGCAGTGTTGCAAATAGCAACAGGCATTTCAGATCTCCGAGATGATTCCTAATCAAAGGTCTGGCTTTATATGTGCTCCCTGGAGAAAAGACTAACGGTCCTTAATTTATCTTTCCAGGCAAGGTCTCCTGTCAGATAGTGTCATCTTTGAAAATGAAGAACGACAACAGTGCCTTGTTCAGAATGCTTTCTTTCACTCATCAGCCTTTAGCATACTAGCCTCTGATGAGAACTCGTTTATTTTCTTAACGTGTAGCCACACCTGTTATTTTAGAAAGTCGGTGTTCATACCGTAGTTCAGCTTGTTCTGTTGGTAGTGTTGCTCTTGCCGTGTAGTTGTTTGCGGAGGGAACAAGCTGTGTAGGTGACTGAGGCCCATGTTCTTGTTTCCGTAATCTTTCTGTAAATTGTAAACCAGCTTCAAGTTTGAACAAGCTCTGTGTGGTGATTGCATCTGTGTACCAGTGTGCCCTATTGCTCTCACACTTAATTGGGCAAGTGACAGAAGTATATGCATTTTGTTTTAGTTTTATCATCTTTATAAAAATTAGCCAAGTCCCATAAAATGTTCTCAGCTTTATTTCTTCATTAATGTAGGCAGTTATAGGAAGTAAATGAAATAGAATTGCCCTCATACAGAGATCACCTGTCCCCTTAGTTGGCCAATGGATAATTTCCAAAGCTATTTTGAAGCCCTTTTTGTTTTGACTTATTTTTGAGTTTACTTCATTTTGCACCTTTTTGTGATCTGAATTATTTTGACACGTATGGTTATGTGTAGGTATATACACTTAGATTCTTTTGTATTTCAACCCAACTGTATTTACAATTTTTTTTTGGGGGGGGGGCAACTTATGAAAAAAGCCAGGCAAGGTGGTATGTGCCTGTAATGCCAAGTACTCAGGAGGCTGAGAAAAAGAATTACAAATTTGAGGCCAGCTGAGCAACAGCGTTGAGACTCTTATCTCAAAAACTCAGAAATTAATACCATTATTTTTATAGCAGTGGGTAAAATTCCTCATATGTTTTTTTGTTTATTTGTTTGGTCTCTGTTTTTATAAGCAGAATATACAAATGAAGATGTGGACCTTGAAATAAAATATCTAATCAGCTGAATTTTCTGAAAATACTAAAGGGAACTCTTTCATCAAGATCTTTTAGAACAAAACACTATTGCAGGTTTTTTTTTTTACATCAAATAAGATTGAACTCATGTGTATAACTGTCTCTAATCTGAAGCTAGTAAAGTTTTTGGCTGATCTTGCTCACTATTTACCTACAAAAAAATAGGTGATGAGCCAGGCTTGGTGGTACATGCCTGTAATACCAGCATTTCTTGGAGGCTGAGGCAGGAGGATTCCCAGTTAAAGCCCAGGCTGGGCAATTTAGCAATATCTTGTCTCAAGGACTGGAGATGTAGCTGGATGTGAATGCCCTAGGTTTAATCTTCAGTACCACAAAAAGTGATTTTAAATTTTGTAGTTTGTGAATCATAAAGCTCTGAGCTCTTATCAGTTCCAGATGTAGATTGAAGATCAAACTTTGACAGGTAGAGGTACTTTGAGAAATGTTTGTCGTTTATATTTAGAGAAGTACCTTGTCTAAGTTAGAAATACTAGAACTTAATTCAGAAAGTCTGTGATTGTTAATTGGTTGTGTTTAACTGAGATCGAAAATGTATTAATACTCTAAACATTGTTCTTGATGTCTTACATTTCTTTCTTAACATCCTTTAATTCAGGTCACTGGTCTTTTGCCCAACACCTTTTCATCTGCATGGCTCCCGGGATTGTTTCCTCACTTTTCCCCTCCCACTGGCAGTCATTTAGTGTAAATTTGGAAGCAAGGCCAGTATATTTGTACACAGCCATCAAGGTGATTTCTTCACCGACCTGTGGGGGTGCCGTCCGGTGCCTAGCAGGACTTCACTGTGCAGCGTAACTGACATCCAGGTCACTGTGGGTAGCTGCCTTATTTTATTCACTACCCTAGCTCTTTCATAGTCATGCAAAGAACTGGCAGTTTGCTGCTTGGTTTATTATTGAGGAGGGATGGCTGTTTTGTTAATAACGTCACCCTATGAAAGAAGTAAATCACAATTCTGTGGGGATTCAGAGAAAGAGAAGAGTTTCTCAGCGTTGTGGGATTTGTTGCTGGGGTCTGCCCTAGGTATTGAGAGATGTGTAGTGGCATCTTGACATCTACCCATTAGATACTAATAGTATCCCCCTGCCTCTGAGTTGTGACAAACAAAAATATCTCCAGAAGTTGCCATATGTCCCCTGGGATGGGAGAAGAATCATCTCTGGTTAAGAACCACTGAGTTAGAGGAGCTGGGGTGCTCTAGCAGTTGAATCAGACCTTGAAGAATAGGTAGAATTTGAGAGGCTGTGAGGGGTGGTGTTTTTTTCTAAGCAGAAAGAATGTGAAGGAGTGTATCAAAATTTATTCTACCAGTTTTTTAAAGTAGGGGAGGAAGTGATTAAAATTATCCCTTAAATGACAGTTTGGCATACCCTTTGTCAAAAAGGAGTTCTTAAAGATTATTTTTGAAGGACTTCTATGTGTCAGTATTTCTAGTATTGATGAAAATTAAAAAGAAATAAGACTGGGGTGGGGCAGGAGGTGTTCTTCACTCGCATTTGAGGGTCTCCTGAGAGGTTTTATGCCATTTTCCTCACTTGCTGTGGAATAGGTTCTCCCAAGTAGAGTAAATGGCACATAAGAGTACCAAACACCAGGAAGCAAACTGAAAGAACAAAGATCATTATTTATGTCAGCCCAGTTCATTATATGTGTCAGCCTGAAGAAAAAGGGAGATTCTTGATTCAGGACCAGTACATCATTTCACGTGGCAGCGAGTGCCTGGGATGTTAACAAAGGTTCCTGAAAGGCTGGACCATCTGTGTATGTCATTTTGGGGTAGCTGGACTTATTCTTTCTAAACGCAGTGGAATTTATTAGCATTTTCAGGGCTTTTTAATAAATAAAAATGTAGAATCAGAATGCTTTAGTCTTTTTTCCAGCTTTTCATTAGCTATTCTGTGCTGGGAGTTTAGCAAATGTGAAAGGAAAATCCTCAAGATTGAATCATACTGTGTATTGGCATTTTTCTATGCAAGTTAAATATTAATCATGTCAGTGAAACACTGGAGTAGAATTGTGTGGCCGAAGTTGCAGTTTTCTTGGATGCTTGCTTTCCTCTCCCACCCTGTTTTGCATATCACTTTCAGCGGGGAGGTGGCTCGGGTTAAAGTGCTCATCTATCATCCAGTTCAGGTGGTGCGCCAGAGTGCAGCCAGAGGACTTGGAGGGAGAAGGCCTGTGGGCCCTGGAGTAGAAGGGAGGAGCTGAGCTGCTGTGCCCTCTCCACCTGGGCCGGCTCTCCCAGACTTGAACTGTTCTGGGCTGATAGGTGCCTGGTTAGATCTGCTCTGGGTGTGGAGGTGTCTGGCTGATTAGAATGACCCTTTGTGTATCTGCCTCCTCTTTAATTGCTTCCTTTTAACCCCAAGATTAGGCTTTTATTGCTGAATGAAATGCATATGAGCCATTCAGGTTTTTTTTGTTTTGTTTTGTTTTTTTTTTTTTTTGAGAGGAGGTCATGTCATGCTGTGTAGCCCTGAGCCATTCGGGTTTAGTCCTTTACCTCTCTGGCTTAGAATGAACCGTCAGTAGAATTAAAAATTGTATGGTGGAGTTGGAGAATTGCCACTGAGGAAGTGTGCTAGCCATCCTGCAGGGAGGATTCTCCTTGCGGGATTACCTCTCAGTGGAATTCTCCAATTCAGAAGATAATGTTAAAGAAAAATTGAAGTCCTGTCAGCTGTTGGAAAAAACTTATCTAACCAAAAGCATACTCCCACATTCCTTTGAGGAGCCCGAACCCTGGGACTGTCTGGGTGAGGGTGAGAAGGAGCAATGTGGAGCTGAAGGGAGCAGTACGCTGCCACTGGTCGGACTTCGTTTCCAACTGATTCCCAATCCCCTCTGGGGCTCAGGCTGCTGTTAACATCACTGGGCCTGGTCACACTCTTGAGGTCTCGAAATTGATTCATTATTAGTTTAATAAACTTTTGGAGATTTAAGGTTTGAAGCATAAGAAAAATAGCAAACCCCTTCCCTTCTACCTTAGGGTCGCCATAAATATTCAAGTGTATGTGCTTCCCCTCAAGAGTGGCTCCACCGCTGTTCCTAGAAATCTACCACACAGGTTCAGCTTTTGTTCTGTATTTTTAACCGGTGACAATGAACCTTTTTTAATGACTCATTCTTTTTTCCCGGGCCCCAATAGCTTCATAAGTATCGTACAAATTAGAGTAGAGAAAAAAAATATAACTAGGTAACAGATTTCTGACCTGTTATTATTTTGGCCATATAACTTGACTTGGAGATGAAAATACCAATTTAAAAAGGTTAAGGGAGTTTCACTTTCAAAAAAAAAAAATCCTTTGGTAAAATTCCCAGAATATCATGTGTCTAAAACAACAACAACAACAAAATAATAACTCTGCTTTCACATTTACGTGTGTGTGTCTGTGTGTGTGTGAGAGAGAGACAGACAGACAGACAGACAAACAGACAGACATAATATACCCGTAAATACCATTGTATTTAGAAATGGTAAAATCAGTTAAGCTAGAAAGACGTTCACAAACTGCTAAGCTTATCAGGAGCCTTTGTTAACATCCCAGGCATTCTGCTGCCCTGTGAAATGATGTGTTTTTCTTGAATCAAGAAAATCTCCCTTTTCCTTGGGCTGACATAAATAATGATCTTTGTTCTTTCAGTTCTGTGTTTGGTACTCTTGTGTACCAATTTATCCCACTTGGGAGACTGTATTTTATAATTTACTGAGCAAACAGTTTACACTATTGTTTATTTTGTGCTCGACCATAATTTTTTTATTAGAAAAAATGAAAAAGTAAAGAAATCACATAGGCAAGAGTTTGAGGAGGAGATTCCAGAATTGAGATTTTTGGGTATCTTTTTGGAAACTTGAGAATGAGAGCAAGGTTAATTTGTGTTCTGTCTCAGAATCAGCAAGTCATACCTTTGCAACATGTCTGGCTGTGATATCCTACCAGTTAAAAAACACTACTTTTGCCTGCTTCTTTTAAAACTTATGAGATATTTTCTTCTCTAAATGAAGGAAAATGTTAACAAGCTGACAACCTTGCCACCACTGGGGAGCACTTCATTTTGTGAAATTCTAATCTGAGAATTTATCCTTTTTGCTTATTGCAAACTTTTGCTTCTGAATTTATTACCATAGAGAATTAGAATTCATCATTCTTCTGAAAAGTAGCCAGCATTAATACTTTGTTTGTTTAAAGGTATGCTTCTTGCAGATACTGTTGAGCCTGACTAGGATTTATCTGTCTCTTGATTTCACTAGAGCGTTGTCATCTTGTGGAATGTGGATGGACCAAATGTAAACCAGATCTTTGTGGGGTGGGAAGTGCTGAATGTTTAATCTTTTCTTTAATATAGATTTTGGTTAGTAAACTGGCTTATATTACTATCTTGTTAAGATATGAATCATAACTGCATTCTCATTTGATTTCAGAGAATGCCTAAACCATGAAATCATCACATTTTACGAGTCTTCACTATTTAAGAGACATAAACATATTTGAATATGTCAGACTATGTTTATTTTGAAAAAATAGGTTAAAATTTACAGGATATTTACTATTACTAATTCAAATCAGTTGAGGGACTTGGATGTACTGAAAAATCCTCATAATGAATTGCATATATAATGAAATACTATTGTATTTAAATAGATACAGAAATTTAGGCAAGGCAGAAAATACAAAAGTCCTTAGCCTGAATAGATCTTCAGTATCTAAAAATGTATAAAGTAATTAGGAAATGAAAATATCTAACATTGTATAGTCATTTTATAAGATGTCTTCACATACTACCTTATAATTAGAACACTTCCTGAGAGGAAAATATATCTATATTTTCGAAAGTGTCTCTCTATGTAATATTCAGTCTGTCCTCAAATTTGGCATCCTCTTGCCTTAGCCTCAAGAGTACTGAATTCCAGGGGTATGCCACTGCACCTGGCTTATCACTATTTTAATAATGAGGAAGCAGGAAGCAGGGCCCAGTGGTGCAGGCTTGTATTCCCTGCACTCTGGGAGGCTGAGGCAAGAGAATTGTAGGTTCAAGCCCAGCCTGGGCATCTTAGTGACTTAGCAAGACCTTGTTTCAAAATAAAAAGTGGGCTGGAGATAGAGTTCTGTGTGAAGGCCCCAGGTGGGGTTCCCCAGTACAAAAAAAAAAAAAAAAAAAAAAAGGAAACTGAACTTGCTGAAACTTGGATAAACCGTGTTTTAATAAACAATTATCTTTAATGCAGAAATCTTCGTTAGAAAAAAATGTTTCTATCATAGTTTCTAAAGTGGAAGACTGTTGCCGAATATGATTGAGTGGTACAATTTCAGTAAGAATGAGTGGAGCTATGTTTCTTAAAAGTTATTTAGGACATAGCTACTAACTAAAGCTTTCTGTTAATATCTTTGACTAGTAATACAAGGGTAACTGTCAAATGAAATTTAAAATTTGCGTATATAAACATTCATACAGCCTTAGACATCTTCCACTGATTTCACTTAACATTCTTTCATAGTTGCTATTTTTTTGTTTCTGGTTTTATGATAACATTTTTTATCTCTCACATTAAAAAACAAATGTAATTCCATTCCCCTAGAAGCTATTTGGTGATTCAGCACAGCCGAAGGACATTGTGTCTGTCGGGATGATAGATTTTTTTCCCCCCTCAGTATTAAATGGAAGGGCAGAAATCTGTCAGCTGCAAGATCAGAGCCAGAAGAATCCCAATCACAGGAGATGTTCAATCCTTGGGATGGTATCCAAAGAGGCCAGAGTGGGGCATGTGAGTTACTGCTGGTAACTACCAGCTAGCCCGTACCAGGGCAGCTAGTATGTACCCAGTACCTAAGCTCTGATTGAATCACTTTTAAAATTTTAAATCCCTGAAAAACTAAGATTTTGTAAAAGGCAGCATACCATCAAGTTAACTGTATGTGTTTAACTCTTAACACAGCTAAAATATGAAGAGGTCATGTTCACATTAGAGGCACTGTTGGTCACAACTTTTATATTGTAAAATCATTTAAACCATAGCATCTTTAGATTCAGTATGAGTATAAAATGTAATAATACTAAAATAAACTGGAGTAGTTTCATAGGCACAGTATATTATATGCAGTGCATAGTTATTGTGCTTCTACTTTTTAACGCCTTTTCAGTATCGCAGAAAATTACTTTTTCCCCTAAACTGATAGAGAAAACATAGTGAAATCCCACCTGAGGATTCTTGTTACCACTTCTGTGTTGATAGGTCTGCTGTCAGTGTTCTTTTTAAAACTATAGTCTGTATTTTTACATCTTTGTGACATTTGGTGTCTTCCTTGCAGATGAAACTCAGAGGAAATTTGCACAGATGCTGCTTTGGAGAACTTTACAACCTGGGTTGCAGAACTGAGCCTTGGTAAACCTGTCTCTATTACAGCATGTTGCCATACATCTAATTAAGTGCATAAGGTCTTGACCTTCAAGATCCAAGGACCTTGAACAAGAATGCTTAGCACGTTTACCATACGTTTAAAATCTCTTCTTTATCAATCAGTCCTTTTATAGCTTTCTAAGTTCTTATCGATGGCTAATATGCAAGGGTTAATTTTTAATATTTTAATTGATTTCTTTAATCAGTTTCTTGACTTGTATTTATTAAACACTCAAACTCAGTATTACCTACTCAATGCCTTTTAAGAGAAAGTTATAATGGAGAAAAAAAATTGAGCCTTAAACAAATGGTTACTTCTGTATATTACCTCGTACCAGTGCTTCATTCTATTTGTAAAATCTTTCTCCTTTAAATGGTTGGTTAATACTTTGAGGCTTTGTTTACGTTTGGCAGTGTTGTAAAAAGAAGCTAAAGATCCCACTTTACCTGTGTGGATGGAATATCCCTTTCCTCAAGTGCAGTTGGTGATGTGTCGTTGTAATTAACATGTTCTGAAAATTACAATTGATATTGAAAATTGACTGAAGAGCATTTACTTGAAGAGTCAAGCATTCGATTCCATTAGCTTTTCACATGTGTTAATCTCATTTACAGCATCAAATTGCGGCGGTAACATTTTCCTTTCTGTGAAGTTCTAAATTTAGTTATGACCTACTTAGCAATGCTTTTGAAAAGGGATATTGTATCCATGGTAAATTAATTGTATACCTAAACAGAGATAGCTCAGCTTTGCCTGTCAGGCTTGCAATTGACATCTAGTAGACTTCTGCACATGTAAAATTGAATTCAAATAAAATCACGTACACTTTCTGGTTCTTAATATTTTTGTCTTTCTGAATAATAGTTTAAAGCAATATTTGTTGAAGTTTTCTTGCACTATCACAGTTGCTTTTTAGTTACTTCTCAAGAAGCATGTTCGTAGTAGAGACAAAATCTGTGTAACAGGAGGGAGAATAGCACCACATCTCTGGGCTATTTTTTTTTTTATTTTGCAAATGTGCTTTCTGATAGCCATTGCCTTCCATGTTGTTTACCTAATCAGCACATTTTGTCTGAATACTTGAACATTTTAACAGTAACACAGGTATAGAAACAGAAAGGACACTTACAGAGTGTAATCTTTTGGTTCAGCTTTGACATCAGGACAATGAGCGCTTTTTCTAGCAACCGTTTTTCAGTGGTGTAAGTTTGACAGTATTTTGTTGTTGGGTTTTTATTTGGTTTTTTTTGTGTGTGTGCTTTTAATTTGCAGAAGTTAGTAACTGCAGCTCACCTACTGCACCAAAGTTCTTGATTTTAGGAGCCCAGCTTTAGTCATTTGAACATGCTTCTAAATAAAATAAAACAAAACACCAAAACTATACTTTTGATCTATAATAATAGCTCAATAACTTTGTCAAGGAAAGCTCTAATATATGCAGTGATGGTTTATGGAAGGGTGTGGCAATTTTTGAATTGATATTGTGTGTGATGTTCAAATAAAGTGATATCTACGTTCATGTGATTTATTGGTCAGAATGACCATTATTGAATAGAAAGGATTCAACTTTGATTTCCTTTTTTAAAATCGTGTTGCATTTGATTCCTGATCAGATTTCCTCCAAACAAACTCTTGTTCTTAAATTTTGAGGTTTTTGGTAAGATTGTAAGGATAGAGGCAATTGAAACATTTTTCCTTATTTATAAACTGCTTAAAATGAATAATTAAGTTTGCACTTGAATACCAAACTTAAACCAAGCACTCATTTCGGCGTAGGTTAAGTGATTGTGATTCATCATTTTAGCTCTGTGAAATTCTAAAGGAATCAAATAATTCGTGATGATTTAAATTTTCTGAAGATTATTGATTTTCCTAAAATGTTCTTTCCTATGGATATTGTCATTCCCCCACTCCCACCCCGACTGCACAACCATGTTTCTGTATCACAGTGTTCATTGTCATTGACCTCAGCAGCAAATTGAACTTGAATTCACTTAGGATCGCAGGAATCAGGGGAAAGTGATTTTTAAAGGTGGTTTCTCCAGCACATTTTAAGAAAAGGGACCAAAAGTTATTCTAGCTTCCTCAATAGATTGCATGTTGCCTATTAGGATAATAAATTAATATTAAATGCAATATATGTCTTGTCTTTACTATGGCATCTGTTTAGGAGTTGTTCAAATCACTACAGTAGGGCTCTGCAAATAAAATCATGTAACCTATTATCATGGATCTAATGTACTGTAACTTTATCAGTGAAAAGTAAAATCTCAACAAGTACAAACATTGAACAATTACCTATAAAGATTTGTAAAAGTAAATTTTTTCCAATAGATTTCATTCTTGTCATTTTGTAAGACGACCCTGCAGTCCACCTGTTTGTAACTTTTTTAATAAAATAGACATCTGTATTACTGAGGCTGGTTTCTTCAGTCATTTCGTGTATTGCTTCTTGCTGTAGACTTGCAAGCTGGTAAGTCTTCCCGACTGACATTTGTTACCCACTATCAAAATGATGGTGCACGTTATAGTACATGTTTAAACAGAGCTTAACTGTTTGTTCACTGATTTTACTAGTCACTATTTTGGCATATATGGTGGAAAACCCAAGATATGTCCTAGAATGTAATATTTATTAAACTGGAATAACTCAAGTCAGAAATTATAAATAATAGGTGGAAAAGAATAAAGTATATAACTTGGATCCATATGCAGAAAGTGCCCCAAGTACAAATTTGTTGGCTGGAAATTGTCCTTGCACAGATGATTTCGGAAAACATTAGCAATATAATTAAATTTTGAAATACCAAGTTACAAAAATTCAATACAAGTTATTACTTTATTTTCTCCATTGAAAGGCTCTGCCAGTCACTTAATTCTTGGCCTAATTCAATATTTTTAAAGCTGTCGAGCTGAGTACATTTTTTTAATCTCTGTATTTTATGCATGTGTCTGGTGAGTGAGTGTGTGTGTGTGTGTGTGTGTGTGTGTGTGTGTGTGCGCTGAGGAGTGAATCCCAGGTCTTGCATATACGTGTTAGGCAAGCAGTGTAGCACACAACTACCTCTAAGATCTGTTTTGTTTTGTGTTTTTTGAGACAGTCTCACTAAATTGCCCAGGCTAATCTCAAACTTGCAATCTTCCTGCCTCAGCCTCTTTAATAGCTTGGATTATAGCACCACCACATTAGACTAATCTCAGTCCTTTTAAAACTCATCATTCTGGGGCCAGGGGTGTAGCCCAGCAGTTAAAGCACTTGTCTAGTAAGCATGTGGCCCTGGGTTTGATTCCCCAGCACCACATAAGCAGGTGTGGTACATGCTTGTAATCCCAGCACTTGGGATGTTGAGGCAGAAGGATTGCCAAGAGTTCAAGGCCAGCCTGGCTCCATAATGAATTCAGGACCAGCCTGGACTATATAGTGAAACCGTGTCTCATAAAAAATTGAAAAACTCATTAGTTTTTGCATAGTTCTGTCCAAATGTCCATGGACTATGGTTTATTTGTATACCTTTGCAATACATATAAATGGGCAGGTTTGTATCAGTGTGTCATAAACTATAGAAAAGATCACTGTTGATAAGTGGTCTCCAGTTGAGCTCCAGCCATTCCATGGCACACTGTAACAGGTGCCGCTGTCTTTGCAGCCCAGCACCCCTGTCTAACAGTGACGTCACTCATAATTTCAGGCTCTCCCTCTGTCCCACTAAAGGAGGAGGAGTATCTTCATCTTCCAAGGTCATCATTTCTAACCAACCGAAAGAGAAAATAGATCAAAAGATGTAAGAGCTAAGGAAAATTATGTGATGAACCTGATCAGAAGACATCCACCTCCCTCTGATCTCTTCGTGTGTGTGTGTGTGTGTGTGTGTGTGTGTGTGTCTTGCTAAATCACTAAGTTGTCTAGGCTGGGCTCGAACTTGTAATCACCTCCGCCTCCCCAAGTACTGGGATGACAGGTCCTCATCCCAGGCCAACCTCCATGTCACTCTAATCCTGGGAGAAGATTCATCCAGTGTTCATTCACACATGTCCAGGATGCGGCTTTTTGGGGCCCAGATCCCAGGCTGTAGGACTTCCGGTTCAGATGTGCAGCAGGGACAACTTTTTAGCAAGGCCTCTGCTTTTCCCTGTTTCTTTCCTTTGAAGTTTGCTACTAGCTGATGTTTTAGACTTTATTATTCCCATTTTATAGTCAGTGAAACCAAGACTCAGAAGTGTTGAGACTTAAGTTCATGAAGGCAAGATCAAACATTTGAAGTGTTCAGGAAGATCTTTTTTGGAGGTGATTTCATATCATTGGAGAGCATCAAGTTGGGGCTATTAAAATTATCAAAGTCATGGAAAGAAGCACATGAGGAGAAATAGCCATGTGTAACAAAATGATGGAGGTCCTATGTGTGTTACATTGCTAAGAGTTCATGTAAGACATAAGCTATTTGCATTATAGCTATTTTTCATTGGAAAGGCAATATCTTAAATCAGGGATTTGGCAGCCTTTGGCTGCCAGGCACAATCCAGCCCAGTTAGTGCCAAGAGAACTATAGTTCGATTTAGCAGCTGTGTCCTAAGCCACTGTGGAGCTCGGCTGCACACTTTTTCTGCCTAAACTTGCGGTTTGCATGGGGATCCAGAAGTGCAGCTCACCCCGGTGGCATTGGTTGGTGAAGAGACAGACGCTTGCGCTGCAGGCACTGCTCCTTGGCCCAGCTTACCCTACTCCCAAACGCGGGGCTCCTACCGCCGCATTATAATTTAATGCATTTTCTCCCAGACTCTGAGTTCCAGGGACTTTGCCCAAGTCGCCTCCTCATCCTTAGCCTATCTGTAGTGCATTATCAGTACCCAATAAATATTTTACGAAATTATAGTCACAGAATCAGTATGGCAGCTTGCCTTTAGCGCATCCTAACCCAGCTGATTCCTGCTTGTCGTTCATACTTGGCAGGATTTTATGAAGTGTGAGAATTGCATTTTCTCCCTCATCTTCCTCCACCATTCTGTAGCAGTGGTCGAAAACCTTTTTGACACCAGGGACTAGTTTAGTCGATGACCACTCTTCCAAAGATGGGAGGAGGGGTGGGATGCAGTAGGTTTTTGGAGAGTAATTTTGAAATGGCGAGCAGCAGCAGGAAGGGAGTGGCACTAGAACCTAATGACAGGAGGCTGTGCTTCACTTAGTGCTCAGTGCCCACCTCTGTCCAGGTGGTCTGGTCCTTCCAAGGCCATGAACCTGCTGGTCCACAGCCTGGGGCTTGGGGGCTCCTGCTCTATAGAACTTAATTGTTTCTATTTTCCTGTTCATTTTTTCTTTATAACAGATATATATCTATATCTATCTATCTATCTATCTATCTATCTATCTATCTATCTATCTATATATTTCAGACAAGGTCTTGCTCTGTAGCCCAGGCTGTCCTTGGACTCGGGACAATCCACCTGCCTCAGTCTCCCAGGGGCTGGGATTACAGGCATGTGCCACCTCACCCAGCTTTATGTGGTGCTGGGGAATCAAACTCGGGGCCTTGTGCTTACAAGGCAATCACTATAACTGCTCTGCCATTCCTCCATCCCCCAATAGTTGTTTCTAAATTCACTCCTAAAGCTTCTATATCCCTGTTTTCCTACCATCTTTCCTTGATTATGGTTTTTAAATTCTTTGTATCTTGGGTTTCTCATATAAGACAAACCTTTATTAACCTGTGTCTGATTTATTTCAACATATGATCTAAAGATCCAGCCATTTTCCTACAAGTGACTCACTTTTATCCTTATTTTTGGCTGAGTAGTATTCCATTGCACTTATGTGCCACATTTTATTCATTCCCAAAGAAGTGTATCCCAAAATATATCATCTTTACAGAACACTGTTGCAGGACTGAAGGGCCTTGAGTCTCAGACTAAATCTTCTAAGATTCTGAGGCAAAAATACAGTCAAGAAAGTAAGGTACAGTAAGTAGTGCACACCTCTGATTGTAGCTATGCAGAAGGCTGAGACAAGAAGTTTGTAAGTTTGAGCCTAGCCCAATTTACTGAGTCCTTGTCTCAAAAAGTTACGAGGATGTATCTCAGTGTCAGAGGACTCTTGGATTCAAGTTTCATTGCAAAACAAGAAAGAAAAGTAAAAATATTTACTGCCTCTCTGAGTTTTCTTTCCAGCAAATTCCAACACTTTTCTAGACCTGCTTTATTCGTAGATGACTCAGAAGTGCTTACACCAAGACCCCAAAACATTTGAAATACTTTCTCTGTGAGGAGGCAACAATCTCCACTGCACCTGCGGATCCCCCAGACCCCTGCAGCCACCTGGTGGTCCTACTTATCCTTTGTCCCTACCCCATCCTTGCACTTTACCTGCCAAGTACTTGTACCTGTTTAACTGAACTCTGACCCTGCCCCTCCCTTTCCTCTGTATGAATCAGTTTTATGAACAATGAAGTTATTGGGAGATGTTTGCATAACACTTTCTTGAACTCCCAAGACTTAGTCTCCAGCTCCTACCCTGTTGGGCTGCTCCTAACCAAGCCAAGGTTGTCTGTTCCATGTACGTGTCTGAATATCGTTGACCAGAGCTGTCCACTGTGAGGCCAGAGACTCGGATGCCTCAGGAGGCCCTCCAGGAGCTGGCTCCTAAGGCTCTGCTTTACTTACTGGCACTGTTGGCCCCAGGGAGAGCTCCTGGCTCCAGACGGTTGTTGCTGTTTGTACTGAGGATGGAGCCCAGGGCTTTCACACTGAGCCATATCTTCAGCCCCTTTTTAAATTTTTGGTTAGAGACTGTCGCTAAACTGCCAGGTTGTCTAGGCTGGGATGGAGAAGTTGTGATCCTCATGCCTCAGCCTCCCAGGATGCTGCGGTTACAAGTCTGCACCACGGGGCCTGGCTAGCTGGAAGCTCCTACCAGCTGTTACAAATGTAAGTGGGAGAAAGTGGTGTAAGCCTGTGCTGAACTTTTCTTGGGACTTTAAAGCTCAAATCTACAGTTGAGAAACATCAATATCCCAGAGGTCTCTGGCCGTTTGCAAAGCAGAGGTGGGGGAAGCCATTGTTTGCTTTGGTTTTTGTACGTGTTACTGAGGAGTGAACCCGAGGCCTTTACATTGAGCTGTATGTACCCTTGCCCATTTTTATTTCTGATTTTGAGACAGGGTTCCACTGAGTCACTAAATTGCCCCAGCTGGGTTGAAACTTGAGATCCTCCTGCCTCGGTCTCCCAGAGTGCTGTGATCAGAGGCCTGTGCCACTGGGCCTGTCTTGTTTATTTAACAGGGAGTCCCAGGGTGCCCTGGTACCAATGAACTATTTATTCTGGTTTCTCTTTTCCTTCTTTTGGACATAAATGGAGCTCTCCTTAGCAAAATCCCAACGGAAGTGTAGCCATTGTGCCATTCTCCCAAGAGATTGCCGAGAATCTTTTTGGTCTTTGCTCAGGACCCAGAATACATTGAGATGATGCAGGGGGTGGATACTGAAAAGACACACCCAGGCTCCACTGTGCTGCCTGTTTGTAATCTGAGTCTGTGGTGGAGACTCGGGTCCCTCCAGCAGCAGTGGTCTGGGGAGTGAAGCCCTTGTCCCCAGCCCAAGAAAGGCCTGACTTAGAAGGCCTCAGCACTCCAGCTGGCTAAAGAAAGTAACTACAAGGTATGGGACACAGCTCAGTGCCTGGCATGTG
This sequence comes from Ctenodactylus gundi, assembly GCA_004027205.1. Lineage (NCBI taxonomy): Eukaryota > Metazoa > Chordata > Mammalia > Rodentia > Ctenodactylidae > Ctenodactylus > Ctenodactylus gundi. The sequence continues at coordinate 285,109 of PVKB01000593.1, read as the reverse complement.
CACAACCCTGGGCTCCATTCCCCAACACCACATTAAAAATTAGTTGGGCATGGTGGTGTGTGCCTATAATTTCAGCACTCAAGAGACTGGGCAGGAGGATTGCTATGAGTTCAAGGCCAATAAAAAAAAAAAAGGAATGAAGGAATGTGACCTGCCGTAGTCTCAAATTCTTTCCTGGGTGACAGACACACAATGATTCTGAAGTGCTGCAGTGTTCACCCTGGAGGTGTGAGCTTGAGACCAGAGCCCAGGCAGGTTGAGGAGGGTCACGGGAACTCGCCTTGCCAGTGAATTCTCGAAGGTGAAGGAGAAATTGACCACAAGGGTATTCACCTAGACACGGAAGGAAAGTGAGAGAAGACACGGTGCCCCGGGAGTGGGTTAGTGCCGATAGCAGAAGGGTAGAAAGGAAGCCAGGCTGAGCGGTACAGTCCTCTTAGGATTCTAGGAAGCTGAGGCAGGAGGATCATAGTTTTCTAGTCCAACCTGGGCAACTTAGTGAGATCCTGTCTCAAAATCAAACATACAACTGGGCTGAGGATGTAGCTTGGTGTGAAGGTCTTGGGCTTGATGCCCAGTACCACACACACGCATGAGCACGTGTGTGCATGTGCACACACACGAGTGGGAAGGAAAGACGAGAGAACAGATGAGAAAGCAACACCGACCAGAAGCCAGTGATATTGCATGCCACACGGAGCAGCTGCGGATTTCTCCTGGCAGCCATGGGGGTCACTGGCAGGTGGCAGCAAGAGACCAGCAGGAGCTGAGTGGGGCCTGGGAGGTGGCCTTGGGCACAGGGACTGAGATCTGGGCGGGGCAGGAAGGGAAAGCGGAAGTCAAAATTATTAATTAATATAATACATAAATATATAACAAATAAAATAATAATTAAGATGAGATATGCATCTCTAATATGAGAAAAACCATAAATAAGAGAAAGAGGAATGAGAAATTAGGAAGGTAGAATGTGGAGAGGGAAAGGGGACGTGGGGGGAACAAGGAGCAGAAGTAGACTGAAAAAGATGCAATATGTAAATGCACCAGTTTCTCACGATGATTGTTATTGTGTATTGCAAATGCATGCTAATAAAAGAACTTAAGAAACGAAGCTCTGCTTTTCTATCCCATTCCTCCAGATGTTAGCATGTAGCTTCTTTTTTCTGTACTTACAAAATATATATGTAATAAGTATATTTAAAAGTAAGATGCAATATGTATGTGCACCAGTTTCCCAAGTTGAATATAACTACTATGTATCATAAACATATACTAATAAAAAATTAGAGGGAGAAATGTTACCAGAGAAAAAGAAAAAGGCCAGGCCTGGTGGCATAGGCTTGTGATCCCAGCACTCTGGGGGCTGAGATAGGAGGATCACGAGTTCTAGCCCTGTCTGGGCAACTCAGCAACTTAGTGAGGCCCTATCTCCAAATCAAAACTAAAAAATGGGCTGGGGATGTGGCTCAGTGTGAAGGCTGTGGGTTGGATCCCTACTACAAAAATAAAGTAAAATAAAAAATAAAATTGTTAGAGCCGAGATTAGAATTCATGTCTCTCCAACTCTCAAAGATTTCTTTCTATAATCTCATCCAATAACTCCAAAGCCAAACTGATCATTGCCTCCCCCACCCAAACAGAAAGGAAGGAAGGAAGGAAAGAAGGAAGGAAGGAAGGAAGGAAGGAAGGAAGGAAGGAAGGAAGAAGGAAGGAAGGAAGGAAGGAAGGAAGGAAGGAAGGAAGGAAGGAAGGAAGACACCACAGTGGAGGACAGCTTACAAGGTCTTGGCCTGAGGCAGGAGGTCAGCAAGGAGCCCATAGCAATTATGCCAAGGACACAGGGCAGGGGCCTTACCAGGGCATGGACAGACGGAATGAAGATAAGGCAGTTTCCTCTCCAGGCCACCAGCCACCACCTCCCTCCTCCAAGGGCTCCCACACTCACCTGTGCTCTCTCTCTCTCTCTCTCTCTCTCTCTCTCTCTCTCTCCTTCCTTGCTGAAAAAGAAGCATCCCACGCCCCACCCTGCAGGACACTTTGAGATAGTAACCAGTGAATACTTGCCACTTTATTTCTGAATTACCTATCTAAAGCCCAGCCTGGTGGTACAGGCCTGGCCGAGGCAGAAGGATCACAAGTTCAATCCCAGCATGGGCAACTTAGTGAATTGGTGGATCTTGTCTCAACATCAAGGATGAGCTACAAGCCTGGGATCGAGCTTAGTGTGAGTGCCCCGAGGTGGAAATTCCCTATACCCCACCCCCACCACACACACACACACACACACACACACACACACACACACACCAGGCAGTCAGCTTCTCCCGGGAGAGAGGGCGAGCGGCGGGTTCTCCTCCGTCTAGCACAGCACTGGTACCTAGAAGGGTTCAATGGAAAGAGCGATTGGATGATCTTTGGGTGCAGAACTAAGGACTTGGTGTGGTTATCGGTTACAGTGGAGATGGGGAGGAGAAAGTAAGACGTGTTTAGGCTGGGTAACTGGTAGCCCGAAATGTTTGAGGGGAGGGATTCTGGGGATCAAGCTATATCCCTGGAACTCTCAAATTTGGAGACAGGGTCACCCTAAGTCGCCAAGTTGCCCTGAAAGTGCTCAAACTGAAGATACTCCTGCCTCCGCCTACTAGATTGGATGGATTACAGGTATGTACCACCACTACCTGTTATAATTTGATTTCTCGGTAGATTCCCCTGCTTCCGCTCTTGGCCTGTTCTTTCATGCCTTTGCTCATGCTCTTTCTTTTCTCTTTGTTTCTTTCATTTTCTCTCTTTTTCTGTGATACTGAGGATTGAACCCAGGCCCTTCACACTGAGCTTACCTACCCAACCCTATTTTATTATTATTATTATTTTTGAGACAGAGTCTTACTAAGTCAATAAATTACCCAGGCTGGACTTGAAATTGTGATCCTCCTGCCTCAGCCTCCTAGAGTCTTGGGATTATAGAAATGCACCACCATATTTGGCTAATTTCGAGCTTTCTTATCCCAGCAACACTTGCAAACAATGTGGGTCAATTTCAGTTGCCATTGTCCCCCCGCCCCGAGCAAATCAAGAGGTGTCTTTGTCAGCTACTAAGGGAGAGAGTATTTTCCCCATGGTTTTGTTCAGACGTGTACATCACTGCCCAAGTTTCTTTCCTTGATTGAAGTAGACTTAGAGCTTCCGTTTCCTCTTAGGGTTCCCATGGAAGCATTAGAAACAAATAATCCTTGGCAAATAATTCAGGGTCTGATGTGTTTGTTTATCTGCCATCAGAAAATAATACATGGCAGTGTTAGAACATCTAATTAGCCCTGGCCTGTGGAGGACGGTCACCCCATGCGTGGTACACTCCTCTGTGCTATCGGGGTGAGAGTTGCTCCATTGGGAACTGTGGCTTACACTACGAAAATGCATCGTAAACAAGGCAATGCAGCTATTCTAGATTTTTTTTCTCTCTCTCTATCAATATTAGAGATTGAACAAAGGGCTTTCACTAGGAGCTACATTCCCCAGCCCCTTTTTGTTTTTTGAGATAAAGTTGCTAAACTGCCCAGGCTGGGCTCAAACTTGTGATCCTCCTGTCTCAGCCTGTCAGAGTGCTGGGATTACAGGTCTTTGCCACAGGGCCAAGCTAGGAAAGGCCACTTCTTTCCACCTGAATTCCCATGTTCTTTTGGCCATCCTAAATCCAGAAATTGCACACTTTAAAAATTTTTCCTTTTCTTGTGCTGTATGAAGGTATGTTATGCTCTGTCCTATCCCCTTGATAATCTACTGAAATTGGGCCAGTGTGTCAAGGTCAAGTCAATCAATGTGCTTGTAGAGATCAATACACTCTTCTCTACTCACACATTATTTGTTTAAAAAAGAGTGCTGTGAATACATGAAATGAATGAGACATACAAGGTTAAATATCGTATGGCTTCTCTTATGTCAGGAACACAAAATACAAATAATTTTAAAGAGCAAAAATACAGATGTAATCTCAGTACTCTGGGAAGCTGAGGCAGGAGAATTAGCAATTCAAAGCCAGCCTGGGGAAATTTAGAGTCTTAGCAAGACACTGTCTCAAAATTAAAAAAAAAAAAAAAAAAAAGATGGAGGGATGCAGCACAGTGCCAAGGCCTTAGCTCCATCCCCAGTGCCAACAGGTAAGAGGAAACAGAGAAGCAAATGCCTTGGAGAGGGAAGGGTACCCGGGCACGGGGGTGGGCTGCAGGAAAGGTCAGGGGGCGGAAAAGTGAGCCCACTGTGATGTAGGTGTGACCCAACCCCCGGGGCAAAGCCAGCTGGCCTGTAGTAAACATAGACTAATGAGATACATTTAAAAAGAAAAAAAAGGAGTCACAGGAAGCCCATGGCTTATTCTCAGCATCGATGAAAATACCCTCCAAAGCTGTGGAGGGACACAGCTGTAAGATAAGCAATGGGGGCCTGGGGATGAAGCTCAAGGGTCAGAGCACCTGCCTAGCGTGTGCCAGGCCCTGGGTTCCATTCCTCAGCACCACAGAAAAATGAGCTGGGTGTGATGCCACATGCCTGTAACCCCAGCACTCTGGAGGCTGAGGCAGGAGGATTACCACAACTACAAATCCAGCCTGGGCCATACAGTGAGTTCAGGATCAGCCTGGACTAGAAAAAAAAAATGCTCAGCAGATGGTTCAATAGATGAGTAGATGACAACGACCATCACCCCAACACATCCCTTGTTTGTGGAACTTCTTTGACAAGAATGTATTAAAATTGTGTGGTGAAATAATTATACAATAAGTGCTGCCGGGGAATTATTTTATGTTATTATATGTCAAATATTCTATATTGAGACAAGTAGGATCTCATCTCACATGTATCGACACAGAAACCAGAAGGATCTACAAATGACATGGGACAATGGAAACAAAACCAGAGAAAAAGCTTTCAAAGTTTGAAAGCAAAAGAGAGCTGGGGTGCCTTTCACTGGCACAGCGCTTGCCAAGCGCTTGGGGCGTCTGGGCTCCAGCCCCAGCACAGAAAAAGAAAAGAAAAAAGAGAAGAAAAAAGTAGTGGCAGTGGAGGAAACAACAAGATCAGACTTCTAGATTTAACTACATTTGCAAACTTGGAGAAAATGTAATAAATAGGAGATTAATACTATATATTTAAAACTTCAAGGAGCAATTAGATAAGAAAAAATCCATTGAAAAATATGTATGGCTATGAATAAAAGTATTCAACTTTGCCAATAACAAGAATTTGCAAATAAAAAAGAAGAATTAACATTTTATTGTGTGTTTAAACTTTCTCTTTTTTTGAGACAGGGTCTCACTCTGTAATAGAGGCTGGCCTCAAACTCAAGGCAATCCTCCTGCCTCAGCCTTCTGAGTGCTCAGATTGCAGGTGTGTGGCACCACGCCCAGCTGAACTTTCTTGTTTTAACAGCCACTAAACATCATGTCAATGATTTGGTACAGTGGTGCTTCCTTCTCCCCAGCTGGCCAGCTGGCCCTGTGAGTCAGACCCCCATCGGACCATGCACCTCCAGCCCGGAGGAGGAGGAGATGTCCTTTAGCATTGCCTGTTCTCTTCCCCTCCGTAACAGCGGAGCTTCGGCCCAGCAGCACCCTACCAATGAACTATATCCCCAACCACGTTTATTTTTGTTTTGAGATGGGGGTCTCACTAAATTGCACAAGCTGGCCTTGAACTTGTGATCCTCCTGCCTCAGCCTCCTGACTAGTTGGGATTATAGGAGGGCACCACTGTGCTTGCCTACCATTTTCTCCATTGCAGGTTTGCTGGTGGCACGGTCTCTAAATGTTCAAAAGTTTCATTTTATCCTCATTATTATCGTGTATAATTCTAGGCTGGCTGTCTTCCGCATTCCATGTTGGGGATGTCATTGTAGGGTGTTCTGAGTTCCGATACTGCTATTAAAGTCCACTATCCATCTGTGTTTCCTTCAAAGATAATACTGTATTTTTGTTATTTTGTTTTTGTTTTTGCAGTCCTGGGAATTAAACCCTGAGCCTTCACACAGAGCTATATCCCTTCCCGTCACTGGTTTCTTTCTTTTCTTTGGAGAAGAGCTCTTGCTAAGTCCCTGAGGAATCTTGCCCAGGCTGGGATCCAGCTAATAATCCCCCTGCCTCAGCCTCTCAGAGGGCTGGGATCATGGGCCTGCAGCACCATGCCCAGCTAAAGATAATGTTTCTAATCTGTTGTGAAACCCATCTAGTGAGTTTGAAAATTTTTAATTTCCTTCTTTTATTTCTAAAAATTCTATATGGCCAAATTCTCAAGCCAGATATTATTGCATATTGCACATATATACTAATAAAAGAATAATTTTGGATAAAAAGTTATCTTTCATTGTTCTTCATATCTGCTATATACTTTTAGTAGTTTCTCATTCCCTGAAGATTTGTAAACATTATTTCTTTAAACATATCAAACAGAACTATTTGTAGTCTGTCTCGCATTATTTAATAGTAAAATAGAGGCTCCAGAACAAAGATATTTATTGAAATGTTACTTATAGTAGGAAAAACTACTGAAGTAAAATATTATACAGGAATTTACTAATAAATATGATTTATAGAATGTATGTAGGGATTGGGGGCATGACTCAGTAGCTAAAGTGTTTGCCTAGAAGGCCCTAGGTTCAAATCTCCAGCCCCACACAAAGATTGGCTGGGTGTGGTTGCACATGCATGTAAATCCCAGCACTAGGGAGGCCGAGGCAGGAGGACTGCCTTGAGTTCAAGGCCAGCCTAGGCTATATAGTGAGCTTAGGACCAGCCTGGACTACAGAGAAAGATCTGAGACCCTGTTTGTTAAAAACAAAAAAGATGTATAGTGATATGCAGCAATTCTGTTGATATAAAGTTAAGTGAAAACCATATGAGCTTGTATATAACAGCATACTCCTAATATGTATATGCATATATATGCATGGAGATGCACCACAATGTTAATGGATGCTTCAGTCTGGATCAGGAATGTTCCTGAAAAGCCTCATGCATTTGGATGTAGTGGGGTAAGTGTTTAACTGTTGGGAGGTAGGACCTGGTCAGAAGGGACAGATGCTCAGGGTTTGACCTGCAAGTGCTGTGGCAACTTGTTGAACTGGGCAGCTCCCAGGGCAGAATGATCATGTACAGTGCCTTAACAGAGCTTTCAGGTGGGCCCTGAAGTGACAGAAGGCCACCCACCCTGGATGTGGAAGGCCCAACTTGCAGCTTCGACTGAGGAAAGGGAGGAAGAGGATATATTGTTACAGCTTCTTCCTGGGAAAACTGTGGCCTTGCCTGAGTCTTTAGAGTTGGGCTGGCTCCATAGCCTCTTATCTGCAATGATGAGAAGACCATGGGTTTCCACTGTTGTTGGCCACCCATGAATTGACTGTGTTGCTCTGAAACTGTGAGCTAAATAAATCTTTCAGATGTTGGGTATTCTGTCCCAGCAACTAAAAATGAACTAAGACATGAGTAGATTACAGGCCTGTGCTGCTGAGTGAGGCTACAGCAATCGTTTAAAATATCTCCTCCTTCTCCCCCCTCCTTCTCCGTTTCTTCTTTTTCATGAAGCTGGGGATGGATTCCAAGGCCTCATGAACGCTAGGCATGTGTTCTACGGAGCCACAACTCCAGTCCCTTGATACTCTTCTTATACGAAGAAGTCACATGGTTTTAAATTGACATGGGATACAGATATCCTTATGTTGTCAACAGCCCTTGGAGTCTCATGGATCTAAATTCAATGGCTCAACTAATGTTGCAGAAAACCCTTTCTGCCTAGCTGAACAAATACATCTTTTACTTAAGGAGGGAAAAAAAGCTACTTCTCCTCTTGAAGGTGCTAGAATGTTGAGGCTACACATCTTAGGCTCTGTCCTTCATATGGAGGTAAGCAAGGCACAAAGCCCCACCTTCTATCAGCCTGCTCCTATTAGGTTCCCATGCTGCTGCTGATCTGGCAGGAGGTGGGGCTTTGGACCTGCTCCGCCCCGCCTGCTCCCCTCCTGCCGCTGCTCTGCATTTCAAAGCTATCCCTCAACAGCCTACAGAGAACAAGTACTGCGCCCCTCCTTGGGAAAATGGTCCTCAACTAAACCAGTCCCTGGTGTCCAAAAAGTTGGGGACTACAGCTTCACGTGAGATGTTCAGAAGCTCTCTGGCCTTCCCAGGTCCACTGTCCCTGTCCCCATACTTTACACTGTTCTAGCTCCCGCTCTCACGTCCTACTTCATTTCCTGAAGGCATCCTACTACCATATATTTTTCCTAAATGTTCTCAGGCAAATCTCACCCATGCTTATGAATAAATGCTGTCAGTTTCCACCTGGCTTTCATACTTTTTCTGTTCTCCAGCTCCAGCTTGTGTCCTCTGAGCGCCTTTGTGTGAGCTGTACATTGCTGTGTTTCCTGGGCATGGCTGACACACTGCATAATTTTGTTTTTGCTGCTTTCTACAGACTATCACAGTGCAGGCACTGCAGACTATCATTTTCATGAGGCAATAGTTGCTTCTGGCAGGAGCTTTTTCCTAGATACCAGCAAATTGAGTGGTAGGCATCACTGTCTTCTGTCCAGAGCAGTTGTTGACACCTTGAAACTCTGCAGCCAAGGTCATAATCTATGGCTGTGTTAGCTGCACACTGCAGAGATGGTTAGCTGAGGGGAGGATGAAGAATCTGAAATCCAGCCTGTGGCATTGAATCTGTCCTGGAGAAGGGAGTGGATACTGATTTCTATGTCACGAACTGGAGGAGGGCATTATCCCCTTGTCAAGTTTTTGGGATGACTAGAGCTAGTGTCACTTCCCAATTCACACAAAGATACAGTATAAACTAACCGGGGTTCTACCTTTGGAGTGTTCAAAACTTAGCACCAAATCTGGTGCAGAGCATGTGTTTGGTAAATACTTGTCGACTGAAGAAATAAGTAAATGAATGAGTAGAATTTCAGAATGATCATGTACAGTGCCTTAACGACAAAATGATTTTGTAAAACTTCGTTTTTCACCTTTCTTGAGTGGAACTTTCATGTCCTTCAGGCCCAGACACTGAATCCATGTGGTTAGGTCCAGGGAGACTTCAAGGGACAGTGCTCTGGGGCCGTACTCAGCAAGGCCTCACCCCTCTCGGGACTCAAGCCCTGTTACCAGGCCATGTGAGTCTCCCCAACTCTTTTTGTCCCTGGAGAAGTGCTCACTCAGGAAGCTGTTTAGTCTTTCTGTACAATCTCAGCTGGGCTGGGCCTGCCCCACTAGTTTCCTGGCATGCCTGGGCACGTATGACTGCCAGCAAGCCCAGGCTCAGGAGAGGTGAAGACCCTCCCGCACCTGACTAGCCATGCACATGCCATCACGTTTGGTGTATTCCTAAATGCCCTGGGGACGTGCATGTCCATGCACGCTGAGCAGCTCATCACTCACAAAACCCCATATGCATGTGTCATTGCTTGTCGCTATAAACCATCAGCCAGCCTTGCACATTTGCACACACACACACAACCCCATGGGCACATGCCACACGCACCTTCTGACACACTTGCACTTAGATCTGGTACCTCAACAAGGATTTTGTTTTCTCTTTGTTTTAGTTCTAGGGACAAAGCCCAGGACCTTTGCGCTGAGCTACAATCCCAGCTTATTTTTTAATTTTCACATTTTTATTTTAAGATAGGCTTTGCTAAGTTACTGAATTGCCCAGGCTGTGCTTGAATTTGAGATCTTCCTGCCTCAGCTTCCCAGACTGGTGGGATTACAAGCCAGGGCACCAGGTTTTCGTTCTGTGACTATGCCCATTCTTTTGGCTGAGCTGCTTCAACGGAAATTCACATGTAGGCTGACCTGGGTGAGGGCGGGCCTACTCCACCCACTTCCATAAGCCAGGGGTTTGTGTCTGGAAGCTTGTGCCCATCTCAGTAGCATGACCCTCCCCCAACCCCACCAGTGCCTTCGGGGATTGCTGGGGTCTTCTGAGCATCACCACCCAGGGCTTCAGTTAGGAATGAAACCTCAATAGCCACACTGTTGAGGCACAGAGCTCCATCCCACTATGTGATAATGAATAAGAAAGTGGCCAGATTGATAGGCTGGGAGGTTTGTAACAGTGCACGGGTCTTGGGGGGAATAAGGGGAGACAGATGGAGACTTGGGCATGCAAGGCCAGAGGCAGACAATTTCAGAAGGCAAGGCTGTTCACGAAGGTCTAGGAACAGGGGAAGTGATGTCTACAGGACCTGGGGTGGAGTTCTCATATCTGCAGTGAGGATGCTGAGGGAAAGAAAGAGTCATCATAATGGAACCATCGAAGGCTTCGTACTCCTGTTAAGAAGGATATATATATCAGGAATTGAACTCAGGACCTTTGCTCTGAGTTATGTCCCCAGGCACTTTCTATTGTTTATTTAAGAGAGTGTCTTGCTAAGCCACTAAATTACCCTTACCCAGGCTGGGCTCAAACTTGGTGATCCTCCTGCCTCAGCTTCCCAGAGTACTAGGATTACAGGTGTACACAAGTTTGGTTTGACTTGATTTTTTTTTTGGAGATGGGGTCTCACTCTCTAGTCCAAGCTGTGATTTTTATTTGAAGAGAAACTAGGAGGCCAACATGGGCTTAAATCCAGGATTGCCGCTGGCTTCATGGAGAGAAATGGACAATTTCTGACGTAATTTTGGGGGGGGCGGGGCGGGAAGAGACAAGTCTGGAGGCTTAGAGGAGGCTGTCTTCAAAAACTATGGGGTATTAAGATCGGTATGCACAAGCACCAACTCCCTAAGTTGAATGTAATTTTTTTTCTTTTTTGGTATTAGGAATCGATTCCAGGATTTTCACACTATGCTACAGTCTACTTGTTTTTGATTTTGAGACAGGGTCTCACTAAGTTGCTAAGCTACCCAGGCTGAACTTGAACTTTGTGATCCTCCTGCCTCAGCCTCCCAGAGGGCTGAGATTATAAGATTAGAGGCCTGCACCACAGGATAGGTGAATATAATTACTATGTATTGCAAACTATGCCCAAATTTCCCAAGTTGAATGTACTTATTGTGGGTTGCAAATACATACTAATAATAATAGTTATGGGAATTTTTTTAAAAATAAGAAGTATGGGGAAGTGGATCAAAGCCCCTAGAAGGTGTTTAAAGAAGACATGAAATGAGATAAATGTTAAGATTGCTCTGGTGGAAGGAGGGGAAGGAAAGAGAGGGAGACCGAGAGGACAGTGCAGTCATTGCGCAAGAGGTTCTGGAGGTCTGGCCTGGGGTGGTGACAGTGAGAATGAGCACACACATGGCCTTGGGACAGGGTTGCTCTCATGTGACCACAAATGTACTGTGAAGGGCCAAGGCGAGCTGCATCTTGTGATGCAGGCCTTTAACATCGCCCCCTGGGAGGCTGCGGCAGAAGAATCCCAAGTTTGAACCCAGCTTGGGCAACTTAGCAACTTAGTGACACCCTGTCTCAAAATCAAAATTTTAAAAATGGGGTGGGGATTTAGCCAAATGCAGAAGGCCCTGGGTTCAACCCGGCACCAAAGGGGAAGGCAACAAAGCCAAGGCGGGCCCTTTGGTCCTGCCACGGCCTTGCTCTTCTAGAAGCTTTAATGGAAAAGCATTCTAGCAATGCCACCTCCACAGGGAACAAGGACGCTGCAGTCTCCCCATGGGTGAGACTGCGGGCTTTGTGAGGAAGCCAAACCCTTACCTCGGACGCTTCTTCCGTCCACATCTGGCCTGGTCCCTCTGTTCCTCAGCACACGCTCTACCCAGCCCAGGGTCACAGCTGTGTCTGATGCTGGTTTGGGAGCTTTGGGGCAGGAAAGAGGAGGAATGGTGACAGTGTTTTCCAGAGACAGACTGAAACACTGTCCCCACTCCTCCATTTCTCTTCTGCTCTGACTCCACTTTCCACGCCTGTGGGATGGGAATTCATTATCATCCTCATTCTCCAGATGAGGGAGGGAAACGCCGAGAGCCAACAGGACAGTCTGCCCACTGTGAGTGCGCTCTCCATCCAGGAGGGCAGGCAGGGTGTGGCTCAGTGGCAGAGTGCTTGTCCAGCCTGGCCAAGGCCCTGGGTTGCCCTGGGAATGTGCCAGGCCTTCACATTGAGTTACATCCCCAGCCCAGCCTATTTTTAGTTTCGATTTGGAGGCAGGGCCTTCTTGCTCAGGCTGGGCTTGACTTGTGAGCCTCCTGCCTCAGCTTCCCAGAGTGCTGGGATTACAGGCCTGTGCAATTGGCCAGGCTTTGATTTCTTTCTTTTTGGAATAGCTTTATTGAGACATAATCCACATCATATAATTCAGCCGTGTGAAGTGTATAATCCAGTGGCTTTAGGTTCCACCAGCAGCTCCTCAAGGAAGGCGAGCCGCACCCATTAGCTTTGCCTCCACGACGCTATTCTTCCTTAAACAGATACCGAGTGATACTCCGTCTCTATAGCTTTCCTTAATCTGGACTTTCCATAAATGAAATCACATAAAATAATATAGAGTAATTGTGCCTGGATGTTGTTCTGTAGTGCGGAAGAGGGAAGCCAGGGCCTTCACACTGAGCTACCTCCCAGCCCATTTTATTTCTGGATTTTGAGACAGGGCTTTTGAGTCACCCAGGCTGAGTTTCAACTTGTGCTCCTCCTATTTCCGCCTCCCAGAGTGCAGGGATTACAGGACTGCGCCACGGGGCCTGGTCAATTCTTCCTCTTGGCATACTATGTTTCAGGTTCATCCAAGGAAGCACATGAATCAGTACTGCACTCCTTTTCGTGGCCAAATAGCATTCCATTGTATGGATATGACACATTGTGTTTATCTTCTCACCCGTTGATAGACTTTGGGGCTATTTCTACTTTAGGCTATTATGAATAATGTTACTATAACCCAATCATGCCCAAAGCTTTTGTGACAATGTTGTTTGTATTTATTTTTAATGATACTGAGAATTGAATCCCGGTTCTTCACACTGAACTACACCCCCCAGCACCATTTTTCTTGTTAGTTTGAGACAGGGTCTCACTAAATCATGAAATTATTCAGGCTGGACTCAAACATGGGGATCCTCCTGCCTCAGCATCCCAGAAAGCTAGGATTACAGGTCTGTGCCACCAGGCCCAGCAAGAATGTTTGTTTTTAATTCTTTTGAATTTATACCCAGGAGTAGAATTGCTGGATCATACGATAACTCTATATTTAACTGTGTGAGGACCTCCAGAGTATTTTAACTGGGGAGGTTTTAGAATATATTCATGGCCTGCCCACTCCACGCCACTTTACGAAGTCAACTAAATGAGGCTTCCTCTATGAGATTGGACCCACCGGATTTTCATTGGCCCTCAAGTAGATCCAGGGACACCTTATATTGATCCCAGTGGCAGTGTACATGACACTGCTTTTCGTCTTGTTGAAGGCTTAGCAATGGCAAAAACTTACCAAGAAGCCAGTGGCGCTTCGGGGCCTGCTCATCGGCTGCACAGTTCTGGGAAGAGAGATACTTTTGTGACATGGGTTCTAGATCTGTAGTCCAGACAAGTCCTGAACTCATTATTGCCCTACCCAGCCTTCAACTCTCCACAGTCCTTCTTGCCTCAGCTTCCTGAGTGCTGGGATTACAGGCATGTGTCACCCTGCTCAGCTGACGCGGTGCTGGGGAATCAAACTCATGCCTGAAACATGCCTGGCAAGTGCTGTAACCACTGAGCAATGCCCTAGCCCAGGGGAAGAGAAGTTTTGATTAGAATTTTTGAGGTCTGTAGCTCTTTTCTGCTACCAAGGATGAGCTTTCTAGCAGGAAGATAAGACAGCAACCATTAGGCTGGATTGTCAGTGGACGGAGAAGGTACAGCTTCAGCACTGTGCTGGTCACAGATCCCAGAAGCGTGTTGTGAGTGAAAGATTTCTTCACTGCAGTCTGCAAAGACTTGTGTCTTCAAGAGTTCCTTAAGAAACTGCAGAGCTCCCTGGTAGGAAGTTAACTGGGGAGAGAGAGAGAAAGAGAGAGGGAGAATGAGAGAGAGAGAGAGAGAAAGAGAGAGAGAGAGAGAGAGAGAGAGAGAGAGAGAGAGGCAGGGGCAAGGGAAAAGGAAGGGAGGGGAGGGGAGGCCAGAGACAAGAGAGGGGAGCCTGCAGAGGGGAGGGGGAAGGGACAGGAAATAAGGCCAAGCAAGGCAGAGACCTTAGCATGGCATGGCGGTAAAGGGAGGCGAAATTAGCAGGGCTGATGGCTGCCATCCCTCAGCTCCTCTGCTGGTAGGGAAGACAGCCAGCAACAGCACAGACTGAGAGCTAAAGGTAGATGAGGAAGATCAGAAAGAACCAGCCTGGCAGCACCCACGCGGGGATCCCCTCCCTGCTGGGCCACTGGGGGCTGGGGATCTGCAGCCCAAGAGCTTGAATAGTCCCAGGGGTGCGTTTATAGCGGCGCCATTGAATCAATTGCTAATTATGAATTCTCAGTGCACTTCATATTGTTTCCAGGCCTTTGCCCTGGTGACCCTTGCTCTTGGGTTGTTTTGAAAGAGGAAATACCACGCTGTTGAAATTTGAGCCATTCCTACTTGTCAACATGTGGTCTGCCCTTCAGTTATGCACACAATGCTTTCATATATGTTAGTTACAACTTTGACCCTTCAACAACTTTGTAACATGTGATTATCTCTATTTATAGATGAGGAGTCTGAGACTCTAAAGATGGTTAGGTCACTTGCTGAAGCACACACCACCAGTTTTAGGCAGAGATGGGATTAGAACTGGGGGCTCCTGATTCCATGGTCTTTCTGCTCCACTCTGCCAAGCTGAGTACCCAGAATACCCTAGAGCATCTCTAAGGTAAAGGTAAGTGTGTAGGTATCTGACTGTCAAAATTCTCCAACTCCTAAACTATTAACAGGGGCAAAAAAGAAAAATAGTATCACTAAGTAAGGTTATAGAACCAGGTGATGGCAGAGCATGGTGGCGCCCACTTATATAATCCCAGCACTCTTGGAGGCTGAGGCAGGAGGATCACAAGTACAAGTACAGCCTGAGTAGCTTGGTGTCTTGTTAAAATAAATAAATAAATAAATAAATAAATAAATAAATAAAGATAAATAAAATGGGCTGGGATTGTAGCTCAATGTTAAAGCCTTAGGTTCAATTCCCAGTACAAACAAACAAATACAGCATCAGCTAAGCTCAAATAATATGCGTTTACCATGGCACTAATTATTATTATTACTTAATTTAATTTTAATGTTTGTCAGTATTACTGAATGCAATAATTCTCAACTTTTTAAAAAAAATCAGGGGTCCTTTTGGAAATCTTCTGAATACAATGGATTGTCTATTCAGATAAGCACACACACACACACACACACACACACACACACACACACGTGCCCGTGTGTGCAGAGAATTTTTATACAAGTTCAGAAGGTTCATGAAACCAGTCTTTGAACTCCAGGATGTAAACCCATGGAAGAAATTTTTTTTAAAAGAAAGAAAGAAAAACACAATTGTGTTTACCCAAGATTGAAGATTTACAAGACAGATATGGCAGAAATTTAAAAGTGAAACAAATTTTAGCTGGACATGGTGGTTCATGCCTCTAGTCCCAAATATTTCGGAGGCTGAGGCAGGAGGACTCACAGTTCAAGCCCAGCCAGAACAACTTAGTGAGAACCTTAAAGTTTAAAAAAAAAAAATCAACAGAGCTAGGCATGTAGCTGAGTAAAATGCCCCTGGGTTCAATCACCCGCTCCACAAAACAGAAAGCAAATTTGAAAGATGTATGTCCAGTCATCTACTTAACATCTCTGCTGAGAGTTCTAGTAGGAACCAAACTTTAGAATTCTCAATTTCCTCCCACCCTTACTGGCATCTCTCCTGGTCTTCCCCGTCCTAGTTACTGGCATCACCTGGTTGCTGGAGCCAAAACCTGAGGTTTTTTTTAAAAAAAATAATTAATTAATTAATTAATTTTGTGGCACTGGAAGTTCGACATTGACCTTCAGTCAATGTTGGGCATTCACATTGACCTATATCCTCAGCATATTTAAAAAAAATTTTTTTTGAGACAGTCTTGCTAAGTCAACAAATTGCCCAGGCAGGGCTTACGTTTATGACCCTCCTGCCCCAGCCTCCCGGATACAGGCCGGTGCCACCAGGCCCAGCTTCCTGCTTTTGGCGTCACGTTCATTCAGTGAGCTGGTTCTGTTGCTTCTGCCTCCATCTTGCATTCCTTGTCGTCCAGGTCCAGGTATTCCTAGGGACCTGGATGGTGGCTGCAAGTAGCAGAGTGGGCGGAGCTTTTAGAACGGGCATGGATTCTTCCCCTCTTCCTTCCCTTCCGGAGTGACTCAGTCCATAAGCCAACAAGTGTCAGGAGCGAGGGGAGTGGCAGGGCCGCGTGGAGGGAGGAGCCAGGCTGGGTAGGCGGAGCAGGAGTGTTTAGCCTACGGCCTGCCAATATTTTGGCCCTCATCTTTTTGAATGAAGAGGAATTGTCTTGGGTCACATATAAGACAGATAACATAGTTAACGTATGTAGTAGCAAAAGTTTCTTTAAGTTTTTAATATATAATTTAAATATGTGAGGGCAAGACAAAAGGAAGCCCCTGCCAGCCTCAGACCGGACATGGCTGGTGTACAGAATTAGAAGGCAGGCTGGATAAGCAACATGGATTCGCTGTCTGTGGAGTGGGAGGGTCCCTGCGTGGGATGGCAGAGCCAGAGCCAGTGACGAGGGTGGAAAGCGTGCATGGCGATGCAGCAAGGAGTCAGGTGTGGGAGTCCAATTGGGGTTAAGGGAGAAATCTATGAAATACTTAACAAGACAAAGGGAAAAAGGAACTTGGCAGTGGAGAACGCCACACAGACACCCTCTTGCCCAAGGAGCCAAAGAGCAGTATCAGCAACAGAACATGTTAAAATCATGTGGCCCTAACACAGCAGAGCACAGGAACAGTCATGACAGAAATGCATAACCAGAACCTAATCATCAGGGGACATTAGAGAATACCAACTGGGGACAGCCTGTAATAACTGGCCTGTCATCATCCAGTGTATGTGATTTTAGATTTAACTACATTTTTAAAACTTGAAAAATAATTGTAACAAATGGAATGAACAGGGGTTCACAGCAGAAAAACTCATAACGCAAAAAACTCCAAGGCCAGCAACTGCTTCCTGCTCCTTTGGGGAATTTTATTTTCTTCCACAAGTCAGGTTTATGAAGTCCTGCTTCCTTCATAGTACCCTGTACTATTCCTTCATTACATGTTTTCCATCGTAACTGTAATTAATTAAATATTTGTAGGTCTTTCTGTTTCATGTGTCTCCCTTACTGGACTGTAGGCTGTGTTGGTCTTGGCCTGGTTTTTTCCTTTATACTGGGGGTCGAGCCCGGGGCATTCTTGCTGAGCTATATCCCTAGCTCATTTTTAGTTTTGATTTTGGACAGATTCTCATTAAATTTTCTAAGTTGCCCAGGCTAGCATTAACTCTGCCATCTTCCTGCCTCAGCCTCTCCGAGTACTGGCATTACAGACTTGAGCCGCTGGACCTGGCTGTCGTTAGCCCGTTTTGCACACCATGTGTTCACAGTATTCAGTAGAGAGCCTGCTATGCAGTTCTCAGTCAATAAATATCGGTCGATTGCATAAATGAAGAGGGAGGGGCCATCCTGTAAGTTGTGAAAAAAAAAAAAACATTCTTTACTGGTTGGGTACAGTGCCAGGAACCAATGGGGATTAAAACTGCCCCACACACCCATCTGGTTTTGAATCGCACCCCAATTCAGAGAAGGCCTGGTTGTGTGTGGAGCTCCAGGCAACTGGAAGCCCTGGCAGAAACGTTCCAGGGCTGGCGCCCAGGGCATGGAGAAACCGCCTGCCTGCCAGCGGGAGATCCAGCCTGGGAACTTGGCAGCGTCGCAGCCTCACCCGGAACTGACACACATCCGGATGAGTCCACCAACCACGGAAGCTGGCTTTACCCTCCGGCTCCTGGCAGAGCGCCCGGGTCACTGTGCCATAGTGCCCCAAAGCCCAGATGCAAAGCGGGCAGTGCACCAACGTGGCGTGTGCTGGAACTCCCCCAGGGATGCGCTTCCACCTCCCCACCTCCCTTATCTCGTCTCAGACAGGCCCTGGACCTCGTCTAAGGGGCCGGGGTGGAGACGGGAGAACATTCCAGTCACAGAGAAAACTTTAAGTAAATATGCACAGCTCTAACGAGCACTGGGTCCTGTGAGTCGTCTGATATGACTGGAGCTCTGGGGACAAGGCAGAGCAAACCGAGAGACAAAGTTCAAAGCACAAAGGCCGCCTCCTTAGCCTCACCCGCGGCGGCCATAGGGAGTCCCACTCCGAGTGCCTGCTGCCAGCAAGAGCCTACGAAAATAGTGCAGATGAACAGAATAGACTGACATTCCATCTGGGGAAAAGGGAGTGCTTACAAAAAGGGGTGGTCAGTTAAGAGAGACAGCCCTGAAGGTTAAATGAGAGAGGTGGAAACAACGGGCAGCCAGGCCCAGGTGTGCAGGCCCATTGGTCTCAGCACTTCAGGAGGCTGAGGCAGAAGGATCGCAAATTTGAGCCCAGCCCGGGCAACTTGGCAACTTAGCAAGACCCTGTCACTAAATCAAATCACAACAAAACAAAACAAAAAGCCCTTGGGCTGAGGATGTGGCTCAGTGGGCGGGTGCTGGGCTTAGTCCTTAGTATCACACGTATGAAAAAAGGAGACAAATCTAGGCTTGCTGATGCTTCTATTGAGGTGCACACTACAGGCAGGAAGAGATTTGTTTGGACGTGTCGAACGTGAGAAGTCAGTGGGTTGCCCTAGTAGCAGAGATGTCCAGGCAGTCATTGGACCCACAGGTTTGGAGCTGGAAGAGTCAAGGCTGGAGACACAGACGTGGAAAAAACGAGATCTCCCACAGTGTTGGAATGCCACAGGCCGAGGAGAGAGCCTGAGGAATCAACAGAGCTAAAAGGATGGTCAGAGAAACAGTGCTTTTTGGCCCTAGAGAACATGAGCTGTGTCTCCTGAGTGGAGAAAACGCAGGGCACAGTGGAGTATTACTCATCTATGAAGAAAGATAGGTTGGAGGCTTTTGTAGATAAACGGTAGCAACTTGAGAGCATCATGCTTAGTGAAGTGAGTCAGAAGCAGAAGGTGAAACATCGAATGGTTTCTCTGATACGAAAACCCAGATCACAATTATTTCATAGAACTTAATGTGGAGAGTAATGGGAACTGTAGAGAAGGGTGAGTGGGAGGGTCGGAAAGGGAGAGGGGAAGGAAGGATTTGTAACTTTGCCACGAAGTGTATGTGCACAAAATACCCAAGATTCATGCAAATTTTATGTGTTGCTCTTATACATGTCAATAAAATGGGGGAAGAAAGAAAGGTCAGAGCAGAGAAGCTGGGCCTGGTGGTGCAGGCCTGTAATCCCAGTACTCTGGGAGTCTGAGGCAGGAGGATCACAAATTTGAACACAGCCTGGGCAACTCAATGACTTAGAGAGACACTGTCACAAAATCAAAAATAAAGATGGGCTCAGTTTTAAGGCCCTGGGCATGTTTTTCAGTATCACAAAAATAAAATAAAATAAAAATAAAAAGAGGGCAAGTAGCATTGTGAAGTGCTAAAAGGTTGGCAGGACAGGGCACCACCTTTAGAGGCTGTGGGGAGCCTTCCTTAGGGTGGGACTAGGTAAGGCAGGAAGGCAGAAACCTGACAGTAAGACTCCAAAAATTTGTATAACCACTCATATTCCCTATTAACTCATAAAACTTTCCAAATTCTATGGGCAAATTAACTCTTACTTCAAAAAACAAGCTTATTCTATTTTTTGAAAGTGCAAGGGAATTAGCATTTTAGTTTATCCCCATAATCATTAGTTTTATTACTATCAGTTCAGGATGTATAATAATTACTTTTGACTTGGGGAATTGGTGCATATATATATTTTCCCAAAATTATTCCTTTTTTTTTGCAACACAGTCTCACTCTTTAGTCCATGCTAGTTCTGAACTCAGTATGAAGCCCAGGGTGGTGTAGAACTTCATGGTAATCCTCTTGCCTTGGCCTCCTAAGTGCTGCGGTCATAGGCATGCAACACCAAGCTCAGCTGAAAAATTATTCTTTTTATTAGTATGCATCTGTGGTGTGCAGACTGCATCTTAGCCATTTTCATTTCCTCCCCAGCCGTGCCATCTCCGCTATCCCTGGACCCCCTTGCCCTCTCCACGAGTTCCCAGAAAAGGCCATTCTAAGTAGCTGTCATTTCTAAGGTCTTCCTCCAGGCTGAAGGCCAAAACACACCAAGAACTTAAGAGTTAAATTGTGTCCCAAGAAAGATATGTTGGAGTTTTAGCCCCTCAGTACCTCAGAATGTGGCCTTATTTGGAAATAGTCTTTGGACAAGAAGAAACGGAGACACACGGGAACAATGCGGCACAGACGTGGAGATGATGCAGCTTCAAGCCGAGTGGTCCCGATCGGCCGCCAGCAAAGCAGGAAGGAGACTGGGTGTGATGCTACTGAGAACTGATACATTTCTTTCTTTTCTTTTCTTTTCTTTTCTTTTCTTTTCTTTTCTTTTTTAAGTACTGGGGACTGAATCAGGGCCTTGGCTCCCAGCTACTTCCACAGCCCCTTCTTAATTGTTGATTTGAAACAGTCTCACTAAGTTGTAAGTTGCCCAGGCTGGCCTTGAACTTCCAATCCTCCTGCTTCAGGTTCCCAAAGTCCTGAGGTTACAGGCCTGTGCCACCAGGTCTGGCTTCTTTTGCTGTAAAGCACCTATTTTGTGATACAATCATTCCTTTGTATCCCCAGGCTCCATATTCATGATTTCAACCTACTGCAGATTGAGCATCTTAAAAGAATCATATCTGTATTGAATGAGCATAATATTTTTTCCCTTATTCCCTAAATAACACAGTTCAGGACTATTTACATAGCATTCAGATTGGATTAGGTATTATAAATTATCTAGAGATGATTTAGTCTACATGAATGTGTGTGTATTTGCCATAAATATGTAGCCATTTTATATGAGACTTGAGAACATCCAAAGATCTTGGTTCCCAAAGTGAAGGCGGGTCAGTCTTACAACTGTAATTCGTTGTGTCACTTTTGGGAAACAAACACAATTAGCAAATATAAAGCAGTGTCCATGCCAGGCCTGATGCTGCAGGCCTGTAATCTCAACACTCTGGGAGGCTGAGGCAGGAGGATTGCAAACTTGAGCCCAGCTGAGCAATTTAGCAATTCAGAGAGACTCTGTCTCAAATTAAATCTTTCTCGCCGCAAAATGGCTAGGGAAGCTGGGGGGACATAGCTCAGTTATTACAGTGCTTGTCTAGGAACCTTGAAGCCCCTGGTTTGATCCCCCAGCACCACATCCTAGCCGGGTGAGCTGTCATACACCTCAAATCCTAGCAGTCTTGGGAGGCTGAAGCAGGAGGATTGTCGTGAGTTCTAGGCCAGCCTAGGCTACACATGCACAGTGAGTTCAGAACCACCCTGGACTACAGAGCTAGACCCTGTTTCAAATAAAATAGCTGAGGATATAGTTCAATGGGAAGATTCGGGTCCTATCCCCAGTGTCAAAAAACAAAAGAGAAACAAACAAGCAAAAAAACCCACCGCATCATTGCCTTGGGGATCTGCTTCTATGACTAGAATAACCCCTCGTTAAGAAAGTTTGCTGCAAAATCTCCTTCAGCCTAAAACATCCTGCCACTTACCAGGAGAACTGCGGAGCCGAGAAGAGTGACAAAATTCCTGGTGCCCCCCAGGATGCTATAGCCCTTGCACAGACTTAAGTTATTTGGATCTGTGGTTTCTAAAGTTTAAACCAGAAACCAAAAATCTATGTCTTTACTTTGAACATTTTTTTTTAGACAGAGTCTCTTTCTATAATCTAAGATGATTCTGAACTCACTACGTGTTGCTTAGCATGATGTTTGAGGCTGGCCTCAAACTCACGGTGATCGTCCTGCCTCAGCCTCCCCAGTGCTGAGATTACAGGCCTGTACCACCGTACCTGGCTTTTTAAAATGTGGTGCTTGGTAGTTGAACAGGCCTTTGTGTGTGCTCAGCAAGTGCTCTGCCCACTGAGCTGCGCCCCCAGCTTCTGCTGCATGATTGCAAACCAGGATTCAGAGTTTACTTTCAGGGGTTCACTTTTTGCTGAGCAGTTCACTGGGGTGTGGTAGAGACAGATACCTCAAAGTTCACAGCCCTGTGGTTCATGGGTTCAGTCTCCCCTTTCTCTCCAGGACCCCTGGAAACCACAGATCATTATATTGTCTCCACAGTTTTTCCTTTCCCTGAATGCTATGAAATCATGCAGTTAGAAGTCTTTTCAGATTGTTTTTTTTTTCCCCACTTAGAAATATACAGCTAAGGTTCCTTCACGTATTCTTGTGGCTTTGATAACTCCTCTTCATTGCTGGGTAGTATCTCAATCTATCAATCCACCACGCTTTATCTACCTTTTTGTGGTACTAGGGATTGAACCCAGGACTTTGATACTGAGCTACAGCCCCATCCCTTTTTTATTTTAAAAATTTGAGACAGGGTCCCAAGTTACCCTGGCTGGGCTCGAACTTGAGAGCCTTCTGCCTCAGCTTGCCTAAGAACTGGGATTACAGCTTTGCCCCACCATGCCTAGCTATCTATATACTATTTATGGACATCTCAGTCACTCACAAACTGTGGGGAACATGAATAAGGCTGCTACAAACATTTGTTTGCATTTTTTTCAGAACTCAGGATTGATTGAACAGAGGATTTTGCACTGAACCACATATCTTTTTGTGTATTGTTAAATTTTAAGAGAGAATCCTGCTGAGTATCTGAGTTGCCCAGTCTAGGCTCAAATTTGTGATCCTCCTTCCTCAGCCTTCCAGAGTGCTGGGACTACAGGCCTGTGTCACTGTACCTGGATGTTGCTTTTTATGGAGGAAACACCAAGGAATATGATTTGTGGATCATATGGAAAAAGTATGTTCAGCTTTTTAAGAAACCACTAAAGTGTCTTTCAAAGTGCAATCACTTTGCCCTCCAGAAACAATGGATTAAGGTTGCTATAGATCTACATTCTTGCCTGTGCTTAGAGTTATCAAGGTTTTGGGGGTTAGCCATTCTAATAGGTACATAGTGTTATCTTGTTATTTTAACATAAACATCTACTAAGCTACATCCCCAACTCATTTTTATTTTTGATTCTGAGACAGGGTCTCACAAAGTCCCTAAATTACACAGGCTAGGTTCAAACTTGAGCTACTCCTGCCTCAGCCTCCCAGAGTGTTACTGTTACAGGCCCGAAGCACCAGGCCTGACTATTTAGCACAAAAAAATTTTTTTAAAGAATAAATACCTTAAGTTTAAAAGTAGAATACTGGGATCACTAATATTCTAGAGGAAATTTTTTATGCAAACTACAACATTCCTTTATAAACATGTAAGGTCTTCAGAAAGTCACAGGTGTATTTGCCTTTATTTCAAAAATAAACATTAAATTTGAAAAGAAACACATGGCAGCATATCCAGCCAGGAAAGGACAGTAACCAGAGTGAGTGAGCTTTGCAAAAGTCAAATGCTGCCTCCGTCGCATCTTCACAGTATCTGGAACTCGCATCTTCCGGTGAAATTGTCTCCAGTGCCCTCTTGTCCTGTTTCTGTCTCCATCAGTCTGCTGCCATCTTCCGAAAAGCTTGCTGGCCTTTCCTCACTTTGGAATCGCCAGGGTCCATGAGCCATTTTCTTTCTTTACTCTCATGGCAAACTTGAAATCAGTATGCGAAGGGAAAGAGGCCAGGCTCAAGTGTGCGCTTTCTTGCTACTGCGTTCGTTATTAGCAGTAGTAATGTTAGTTAGGTGGCCCATCTCATTCCCTTCCCACCGGCGTAACCCGCCCACATCCCCTTTCCCTCTCCACCAGTCCATCTTCTTACTTTCTTCCTTCTCTTTTTTACTTTTTTATGGTTTCCTTTTCTCACGTTAGAGGAACCATACAATATTTAACTTTCTGGGTCTGATACACTACGCTAAGCATAATGGTCTCAAGGTGCATCCATTTTCCTACAGATGAACCAACTTTCTCTTCTTTTATGTCCGAGTAGTACTCCATTGTGTCTATGTGACTCGTCTACTTTATCTATTGATCTGGTGTTGGCTTTTTCCAAGATTTGGCTATTAAAAATCATACTGCTATCGCTATGGGTATGCATATGTCACTCCCGTATGACCTGGACTCATTTCGGAAAAGATGAAATATCTACTTTCAGTTTTTTGAAGTTGCACCAGTTTACATTTCCATCAGCAACGTAAGAGGTTCCTTTTCTCCCACAGCCTCACCAGCATTTGCCTTCTGAGTTCTTAGTACCAGTCATTCTTACTGGAGTTGGTTGGAACCTCAGTGTTGTTTGATTTGCATTTCTCCGATGGCTAAAGATGCTGAACATTTTTTCATGCATTTATTGACCATTTGGACTTCTTCAGAGGACTTTGTATTCCTTTTCCATTTTTTGATTGGATCTTTTATTTTGGAGGGTCTAATTTTTTCAGCTCTTTGTAAATCTTGATAACAGTCCTCTGCCTGAGGAGTAGCCGGCAGAAACTTTTCCCCATTCTGTGGGTGCCCTCTTCCCTCTGCTGATTGTTTCCTTTGCTGTGAAGAAGCTTTTTAATTTGATAGAATCCTATTTGTTGATCCTTGGTGTTGTCTCGTGTGCTTCGGGTGTTCTACTGAGAAAATGCTTGCCTACATCTATGTCTTCAAAGGTTTTGCCTATTTGTTTCCAACAAGTTCAATGTTTGTATTTTAATGTCCAAGTCTTTGATTTATTTTGCTTTGATTTTGGTGCACAGTGAAAGATGTGGGTCTGGTTTCATTCTTCTGCATGCAGTTAGCCAGTTTTCCCAGCACCATTTGTTAAAGAGGCTGTCTTTACTCTAGTGTATGGTTTTCATCCCTTTGTCAGAGACCAGAGCACTAAAGGTACCTGGGGATGTCTCTGTACCCTCAGTTCTCTTCCATTGGTTGACCTGTCTGTTTTTATGCTAATACCATGTGGTTTTCATTATTGTTGTTTTGTAGTATAATTTGATACTTGGTATTGGGATGCCTCCTGCTTTTGTTTTTATTGCTTAGGATTGTTTTGGCTATTTTGGGTCTCTTGTGGTTCCATATAAATTTTGGGACTTTTTTTCTAGCTCTATAAAAAATGCTGTTGGTATCTTGATGGAGATTGCGTTTAATCTGTATACCAGTGTAGGCAAGTGTGGCCATATTGATAATGTTGGTTCCGTCTATTCATTTTCTAAAATTTACGTTGATGTCTTCTTTCATAGTACTATGGTTCTCAGTATAGAGGTCCTTAACTTGCTTAGTTAGGTTGATTCTGAAGGTACTCAACTTTCTCTGAGGAGACTGAATGGGATTGCTTCTCTAATCTCTTTGGGTTTTCATTGTTGCTATAGATGAGCGCTATTGATTTTTTGTATTGATTTTATGTGGAGTAACTTGGCTGAATTTGTTTATTAGTTCTAAGAGTCTTCTGTTGGACTTTTGGGGTCCTCTCTGTAAAAGGTCATGTCATTCACAAATAAGGATAGCGTGACTTCCTCCTTTCCTATGTAGATTCCCTTTATTCCATTCTCTTGCCTGACGAGCACCATTTTTTGTTTGTTTGTTTTTAAGACAGGGTCTCATTCTATAGTCCAGGCTGGTCCTGAACTTATTATGTAGCTCAGGTTGGCCTCAAACTCATGGTAATCCCACTGCCTTGGCCTCCTGAGAGCTGGGATTACAAGTGTGTGCCATCACACCTGACTCAAAAGAACACATACTATATGATGTCAGTTATGAAACATATCTGGTACTGTAGAAGTCCTGGAAACAGAAAGTTTTACCAGAGGCCCCCAGGCCAAACAGAAGGGAAATGGAAGTTACTGTTTACTAGTTACAGTCTATGCCTGAGGTGAGGTGAAGTATGTTTTTTGTTGTTGTTGAATATACTGAACAGTAATTTGTTTCCATTTCTAAAGTTTAAAAAAATGTCAGGTGAGTGAAGCACTTTTCAATTTTTAAAAATGGGAGAACTTTTTCCTTACATGGCATTTTTATTTCCTCCTGTGAGTACTTAGCCTTCTATCGGCATCTGACTCCTTTATTTTTCTTTATTTCCTGTACTGAGCACTGTCATTCTGGAATCACAGTCCTCTTAGGGCTTTCATTATTGTTTCTATATATCAAACATGTATTTGGTGGGTGCTTTTTTTTTTTAAGTTTCGGTACTGGGGCTTGAACCCAGGGCCTTGAGTGTGCCAGGCAAGCGCTCTGCACCTGAGCTACATCCTCAGGCCTTCAAATATGTATTTGGAACCAGCCTATATGTCCATAAGTAGATAAATAAATAAATAAAATGTGGTATATATGAGCAAATGGAGTACTACTTTGCCATGATGATACATTTGAGCTATAGAAAAGTAGATGCACCTTGAGACTATCATGTTTAATGAAATACAGACACAGCAGGTTACATATGTGTTTGGATCTGGAATGTCCTTCAAATGTCTTTTGTATATGAATGTTATGGATTATCTATGGAACCACGTGCTGTTAGGAGATTGAGGCCTGGTCTGGAAGGGTGGATTGTGGCTGTGTGGTGGGTTATAGGGGTGTGGTAAAGGACAAGCACGTGGCAGATTTTAGGTTACAAGTGTGTGGTGGACTGGAGGCTTAAATTTGGAAGGGCTGGAACACTGAGGCTGGACCCAGAAGGGGCAGATCATTGGGACAGGACCTAGAAGGACATATGCTACTTCCTTCCTCCTGGGACTTGACGTGGCTTCCTGTTTGCAATTTTGTGATGAGCAGCCTCCACCTCTGCCATGTGCTTCCACTGTTGCCGGTCACCCATGAATAAACTGTGATCTTCTGAAACTGTGAGCTAAGATAGACCTTTCCTCCCACAATTTGTATAGGTTAGATATTGAGTCACAGTGATGACAAAGTAACTATGGCAGCATGGTATGGAGGATTGAATGCAGGGCCTTAAAAATGTTAAGAGAAATGCTGCACCAAGGAGCTACACCACTTTCTCTGTTTTCTAAAATTTAATTTTGAGATAAGATCTCTCTAAATTTTGCAGGATGGATTCAAACATTGCCCTGCGTCAGTCTCCCAAGGCACTGGGATTGTAGGTGTGGGCCACTGCCCTGGCCCGGGCTGACATCCTCATCCATAGCCTCTCATCTCTATAAAAGACATATCCCAGTCCTGGACTGATGGCTTCTGGAATCACTTAACATGGAAGAGAAACAAATATCTGTTACTTGGGGTTTTCCTGTGCTTGGAAAATGGTTTTCATCCCAACTAATCCAGGATAGCCCAGCCTTTTCCATGTTGCTTTAATCCCTGTTTAACTCCAGAAATGTCCGTATGTAACACAAAGAAAGTTGAACCCAAGGTATGCTCTCATAGCCTGCAAAAGGCACATCTGAAACGAGATTGCAGGTAAATACACACTTCCCTCCACAGACCTTCCAGTGTTAGATGCTAAAGGCCATTTCCGAGGTCCAGGAAGAGCCACGCTCTCCAAGGTAGCTGGGCTTCATTTCTCTTTTATCCGTTAGTGTGCCAGTTCAAGGGAGAGGCACTGTAGGCAGAGTCATTAAGACCACAAACTTTGGAAACCTCTTTCTCGCATTCAAATCCATGTTCTATCATTTCCTCACTCTGTGGTTTCGGGCAAGCCTGTGACCTCTCTGTGCCTCAATTTCATCACCTCTCACACACTGATAATAACACACAGCTCTTTGATTTTGGGGAGAGTTAGATGAATAAATATATGTGAATACACTCAAGCACTTGATGTTTGTAAATATTATCCTTATTAACTTTATTACCTCTGGGGGACCTAATAGGGAGCAAAGTGAACACTTCCTTTGTCCTCAGGATCTTACAGTCCAGTACAACGGAAAGAGACTAAACCATATCCAAACAACTTTTAATCTTGTGTGTGACTAGCAGCACAAAAGGGCTTATGAGCATGCGTGAAAAGGAAATCTCAGCTGGGGCTAGTGCCACAGGCCTATAATCCCAGCACTCTAGGAGGCTGAGGCAGGAGGATCACAAGTTTGAGCCTAGCCTGGCCAACTTAGCAACTTATCAAGACTCTATCTCAAAATAAAATAAAATAAAAAGTAAAACGAAAAATAGCTGAGGATATAGCTCACTCACTTCCCAGTACCACACAAGAAAGGAAGGCCCTTGAGTATTTAAGAAACCGTGTTTGCTGTACGTTTGTGAAGGGTTGAGTCAAGAGACCTCAACTGCTCAAATGTATTCCTGGCATGTGCACCCTTAAATTAGAGGGGCTAAATAAAGCTCTGGCCTGCCCTTGCTGAAAGTCTGCCAGCCGCTGATAGAGATCATGCGGGCTGTGGGGCCTCCGCTGGGCTGATCTTAGGACTGACACTGGAACTTGCTTCCTGGCCGAAATCTCTGGCATAAGCTCTCATTTTCAGTCATATATCTCTTTTTCAAAGACTTAAAGTCCCAAGGGCATTTGGGGAGCATGGATTTAGTCCAGAGGAGGGCAAAGAAGGAATGATGGATACCCGGCAACCTGCCCCAAATCATTCTCCTTTGTGTAGCCCTTCATCATGAAAGCTTTCCAAGGTGCCCTTTGACTTGTGAACAACATCTGAGGACTGTTTTTCTCTTAGCATCCGGTAAGCACTGCAGACCCCCCAGGCAGTTCCAAGTCTTGCTCAGCACCACCTTGTTTGGAAACATCACCATCTGGTGGATTCCATTGCCAGCGTTCTGAAGGACGCGGCTGTGTTTTGCCAATTGAGAGCATCCCTGACTTGCTGAAAATTTCAGCTGTATGCTGTCGTAGAGATGGGCATCTGAGGAAGGCAGTTTGGGGCACCAGACAGTGCCTGTGTTTCTGAGCTGCAGTCGGCTCCCAGGCAGCTGGTCCTGCACCCCCACCCTGGGGCCCTTCTCCTCTGCGAACTCAGGTTGCCTCTCAGGGGCCGCGGGAAATTCTCAAAGTGTGGAAAGGAACTCATAAATGTCTGTCTTTTCCTTCCCAGGTGATTGAAATTCAATCCTTGGAATCCGGCAGGAGGCTAGGCTGTCTTCCTCCTGGCCTGGTGGACACAGGGGCCTCAGCTCAAGGGACCTTGTATGCAGCCCAGCTCAGACACGCACTGTGGAGCCACACTGTTTCCTGCTCTTCCTTTAACCGTAGCACCACTTGTCTCCTCAACACTGCCTTTTACTAGCGTAGGGAGCCATGTAGGGAGCAGAAACACAGGCATATTTAATTCTTAAAGGGAGCATCTACAGCCAGGCTCAGTGGAAGACGAGAGTATCTCCCTGGGCTTTGGAGTTAAATGGCCTTAGGTTCAAATCCCCACTGTTCCAGGGCCTCCGCTTCAGCTCTGCTACTGCCCTCTCTCACCATTCATTTCTATACGTAAGAATAGTCATGACGTCTACCTTCTGTACTTGCAGTGAAACGAAAGGAGAAGGCCATTTCCTGTAACTAATCCTCGCTTGGTAATGCCTAATGTATTATTTTAATTTCTTTGTGGCTTTGTCGCAGTTTGGGTAATAAAAGAATTCAAGAAAATTCTTTTTTTGCTTGTCTTAGCCAAAAGTCCGTGCTCAGAACTGACTTATACTTAGAGGGTGACGTTCCCTGGGGGCAAGCCACATATATTTAATGCCCAACAACATGGAGTGCCTGGCAAGGGTTGAGCTCTAACAAAAAAACAGTTTTGGTTTCAGTTTTGGTGTTGTCTTTTGTCTTCTCTTCTCTTTCCTCCTTTTTGTGGTCCCCAGACCCTTCTTGTTGAGCTGCACCCTCAGCCCACTTTTTATTTTTAGTTTTGAGTCCAAGTCTTACTAACTCACTAACTTGATCACCCTGCGCTTGAATTTGCAATCCTCCTGCCTCCGCCTTTCCAAGTGCTGGGATGACAGGTCTGTGATACCAGGACCAGGTTAGAAATACGGTGTAAGTGATGAAATTTTGATGTACACAGAGTGGGGGCAGTGAAAGGAATTCACATTATTCCTAAGTTCCCTAAGAGATAGTTTGAAAGGGAGAGACAAGAGAGTACAGTGGTCCCAATTGGGCTTATACATGTGGGACCTGAGTTAAAAATCCCAAACTTGCCATTTGTTTCCATTTGGTGATGCTTTTTCTGGGCCTCTATTTCCTCATCTATAAAATGGGTATGATAATATGAATGCCTATGGTGTGGGTAATAAATGTAATAACATATTCAAAGCCCCTCAATATGGAAAGAGTTCAATACAGGGTGGTATTTACAGTTACTAGTGTTCCTGGGCTCAACGTGCCCAGAAAGAAAGTGTGGGTTACACACTGGCTGTTTCTTCAATGACAGGCAGGGTAGAAATTCACCTCTAGCTAAACATTTCCACATAGACCCTGAAAAATCCGTCCTACATAAAAATTATCCTGAAGGGGAAGACAGAAATGGATAGTCATGGTGTGACTGTTGAGATTATGTCAACTTGAGGGAATCAGGAACCACACCTGGATTAGGGTTTGGGAACCACGTCTAGATTGGGAATTGAGATCTAGCCTGGATTAGAGGAGTGTGAGGGATTTGTGGGCTGGCCAATGAAAGAAGAGCATGCACCCAGTTGTCAGAGGCCCAGCTGGAACTCCAACAGTATAAAAAGAAGGAAGAAGGAAGATTGTTAACTTCTTCCTCTCGGAAAGCTCTCGCCTTCACAGTTGTCTACAGACAGCGACTTGCTACACGCTGCATATCAGCATCACAGATTCTCTCCAGTCTCGATTTGTGCCTGTCTGCCTGTTGCTGTTCTTCAATTGTTGATCTTCAGGCTCCAACCGAGATCTACAGCAGACTCTCACCTCACCGGCTGTCCTCCAGTCCCTGATGGGAATCTACCTCATGGCTAAGCAGCCATCTTGGACCATCTCTATCCTCGGATTTGTAAGCCTTCCTAATAGATCTTTTTGTGATAAAATCTGTAAATTCTGACTTTTGAGAGAACCCAAACTCATACACATGGGTAGTCCTGGGAAGTAGTAAGGATCTCAACTTCCATTTTCTTGGGTCCTGAGGTGAGCAACACTCATCTAAGCTGAGTTCCCCATAACCCTGAGGTCAAGACTTATGTGCACATGCTTTAGTAGGTGGTTGTTCTTGGGAGAAATGGAAAAGGGGCAGGAAAAGTAAGATGAAGGAGGAAAAGAAGCACAAGGGGGGATGGGATGTCAGGCTAAGGCTCAGCCTGACCTTATCCTGCAGGGAAGCTCTGGTAGGTAAATGACACATTGCAGCTGGACATTGGTATTCGCAGACCACTTAGATGTTGGCTAAGAGCCATCCTGGGAACTGTAAACTCCTAGTCACTCAAAGTCAGATCTCATCAAAGAGTTGCAAGTGTTGGCCAAACACATAGAAAGGCAGTGTGTCAGTTTCTTATAAGGCTAAATATACTCATGTTCGTTGATACTTACCAGAAGGATATGACACATATATGTCCACACAAAAAAATTGCACACAAGTGTTTACAGCAGATTTACATCAGATTTATCCCTAATCACCAAAACTTGGAAGCAACCAAGTTGTTCTTTAGTTGGTGAATGTATAAACTGGAGTATATCCAGACAATGGAATATTATTTGGTACTGAAAAAGAAAAGAGCTACCAAGCCATGACAAGACAGGGAGGAACTGTAAACATATGCAGGAAGTGCAGGAAGCCAACCTAGAAAGTACATGTTGTCTGAGTCTAATGATGTGGCACTCAAGAAAAGGCAAGCTGGTAGAAAAAGGGAAAAAAATTGAGCAAGGTGAATCGCCAGAACACAGAGAATATTTAGAGTCATGGAAATACTCTGCTTGATACTATGATGGTGGACACATAATATTAAACATTGGTCCAAATCCACAGGACACACAGCATCAAGAGGAAGCTGAGTGTGATCTACAGATGATGTTGTATCAGCGCAGACTTCTCCGTTGTGGTCAATGTTAATGATGTATGCGTGAAGGTGGAGGTTGCCTAGGAAATCTCTGTACCTTCCTCTCAATTTTCCTGTGAACTTGAAATGGCTCTCAAAATACTTATTTTTCAAAAGGCAGACCACACAAAAAATGGAGAAGAAAACATACAAAAACAATAAAAGGTGTGTGCGTGGGCCAGGGCAGCTCACCGGCCGTGCTTGCTGTGCAGGCTTCATTATTCCTACGTTGTAGGTGAGGGAACGAGCTCAGGAACAATTTATCAAAAGCCACACAGGTGACAATGGACAGAACCAAGATTAGAACTCAGGCCCTGCTCGGTGATGGCCTCTTCAGCATCTATTTTCTCTGATCCACACGTTGCTACACGTCTGGGGTGGGAGTGATTTGACTCAAGTCCATCAGAAGCCCGCATCTTCGATCCCAGACACCTGTGATCGTTTCGAGGTGAACACATCATCCAATTCATACCAGAGGGCCAAAGACACCACAGCATTGCTCATTTTTATGTGTTTTGTTTTTGTTCTACTGAGGATTGAGCTCAGACCTTTACTCTGAGCTACATATACAGCACATTTTTTTTTTTTTTTTTTTTTGGTTTTGATTTTGAGACAGGGTCTCACTAAGTTGCTAAATTGCCCAGGCTGGACTTAAATTTGCAATCCTCCTGCCTCAGCCACCTGAGTGCTGGTCCGCACCACCAGGCCTGGCTACAAATGCTTTGTTTTTGTTTAAAGGATTGGTGGAAAGGTGTGAATGACAAGCCTGTGGCTCCAGGGTTTGCTGGAAACCACCTTTGGCCTAGAAGACTTTGCTAAAAATACCATCAGCCTCATGGGAAAAGACTCAGGTATGCTGCTGAGGCATTCGGCCAGACAAGCCTTCCTACCCCTCGCCTCTACTCTTCCACTAAAGGAGCTAAAACACTCCTTGTTGCTTAATTTAGTAAAGGTAAAATTTCTGCTGATTGCCACCAAAGACACCTTGTCTGACTAGTTGGATTTCTCGATTCCTGAGCTAGTATACTGTCCACAATGACTTTGCACGGAAAATGGTTCTCTTCTCTTTCAGATGCTTCCTATAAGGCTTTGTTTTGATGCAACTATAGTTAGAATTCCACCATGTCTTGACCACTGCTCTCAAATGGAACAAATAAGGAAGGTCAGAGAGAACAGAAACAAGGCTGTTGACCAGTTGGAGCAGTTGCATTCTTTCCTTCCAGCAACTTATTAAAAACTGCACTTTTTGAGGTAAAACATGGCTAGGCTATAAATGCGGTGTGTTATCCAAGGGTTCATGCACCAAAAGCCTAGTCCCCAGTATGGAAGCACTGAGGTGATGGAAACTCCAAGATTTGAGGTTTATGACAGATACATTTTGGAAGCAGCCTGTATATCTGTCAGCATATGAATGGATGAAGGAAATGTGGTATAGATACATAATGGACTACTACTCTGCCATAAAGAAGGATAAACTTGAATCATTTATAGGGGAAAAGATGCACTGTGAGGCCATTATGCTAAGCGAAATGAACCTTGATATT
Organism: Ctenodactylus gundi; assembly: GCA_004027205.1. Lineage (NCBI taxonomy): Eukaryota > Metazoa > Chordata > Mammalia > Rodentia > Ctenodactylidae > Ctenodactylus > Ctenodactylus gundi. The sequence continues at coordinate 251,534 of PVKB01000593.1, read as the reverse complement.
GTTCCTTTTGTGGAGAACTGCTATCGTCACGATGCTGAGTCTTCTATGAGCATAGTCTATGTCTTCAATTATTTATTTCTTATTTCTTTCTACAATTCTTAAAGTTTTCACGGTGCAGATGAAGCACTTCATTGGCTAAATTTATTTCTAAATATTAATTTTTATAGAATTGTTGTCTTGATTTTATTTTCATATTTTTTCAGTTAGGATGTAGAAACTAATCATTCTTGTGGATTTCTGAGAATTTTCTATGTAGATGATCTTGTCATCTGCACAGAAAGTAAATTTACTTCTTTTTTTTCCAATCTAAATGCTACCAATTTTCCTTCCTTCCCTCCTTCCTTCCTTCCCTCCTTCCTTCCTTCCCTCCTTCCTTCCCTTCTTCCTTCCTTCCTTCCTTCCTTCCTTCCTTCCTTCCTTCCTTCCTTCTTTCCTTCCTTCCAACCTTCCCTTTTCTCACTTTTTGAGCTGACTATAACCTTAAATACTGAGTTGAAGTGTTGAATAGAACGGGGGAGAACAGATACCCTTGCGCCCTTCATGGCCTTAGCAGGTAAAGAATTCACTACTTCACAATTAAGACTGCTGATAGTTACAGGTATTTCATAAATATATTTTATGGAGTTGAGAAACAGCCTTTCTATTCCTAGTACTTTGGGAGTGTTTACCCTGGTTGCGCTTGGCAATTTTCTGCATCCATTAGGATAATCATGTGGTTTATTGGTCCTTTATCCTATTCTAATGGTGTATACAGTTTATATGCTGTTAAACAACTAGCCATGAAGTCAGTGGCTTGAAATGGGGCAGATGCATTATCTTACAGCTTTGTACATTAGAAGTCCCACATTAGCCAGGCACGGTGGCACATGCCTGTCAGTCCTAGCACTTGGGAGGCTGAGGCAGGATGATCACAAGTCCATGGTGATACCTTGTCTCAAAAATAAATAAACAAAAAGAAATGGAACACCAGTTTTATTTGACCAAACCATGGACAAATGAAAGAGCAAATAAAAGAGGGATATAGGAAACGGGTAGATGGGAAGGGGGTGGGGGAGGGTGAGAGGGTGATACGTATGTGCAGCAGCTTCTCAGGGTGCAATTATTGTGCACTGCAAATACATAGTAAAAATAAATATTAGGCGGGTAAATAAGTTGTGAGGCTGTGTTCCTCCCTTTGTGCTCTGTGGGAGAATCGCTCGCATCATTTTCTCCATCATTTAGAGAGTTCCTGCATCCGGGCTGTGACCCTGTCCTTTCAGCTCCAAAGCCAGAGTCGGCAGCTGGGCTTTCCCATCGGGCCTCACTCTGAGTCTGTCCTCTTTTGCCTTTGTCTTCCCGTGCTGGGCCCACCTAGACAATCTAGCCTGGTCTCCCTGCTTTGTGGCCAGCTGATTATTAATGTTAATTCTGCCTGGAACTTTCATTTTCCTTTGACTTGTAATATAGCATATTCATAGGATCTGGGGATGGACATGGCGGGGGAGGGGAGAGTTACTCTGGTAACTACCATGTGCTCTTTGACCTCCAAAGGTAAAAGTTTGTCTGACATACAAAACACATCCACCCCATCCCATGGTCCCCCAAATGGCTCATTCCAACGACACCAGTAACTCAGGGGAAAATACACCACGTCATTCCCAGTTTTATCACTTAAACCTAAATCCAGTACAGATGAGACTCTGGATGTAGTTGACTCAGTCCGGGCACCATTCTCTTCCCTGTGTGAACCTGTGAAACTCAAGAGTCAACTAAGCAGCTTCCCAAGTGTGGCAGTGAGAAAGGATAAAAGCTATGTCCACTCCTATTCAGAAAGTGAGACGGCGGAGGCGGGTAGGAGTCACCAGAAGTGGCCCAGCTTAGGCAACTCGGCAGCTTAGCAAGACTGTCTCAAAACTAAAAAAAGCAAATTAAAAAAAAAAAAAAGGTCAATGATGTAGCTTGGTGTGAAGGGGCCAGGCTCAATCTCCACTACCAAAAAAAAAAAAAAAGGTGTGAATGAGGGAAACCACTTGTCCCAAGCAATTTCAGAATCAGGGAAGGCAAATCGATTTGTTCTCAAGACCTAGAAGTAATGGAGCCGGTGACCTCACGCCCTGGGCTAGCAACTCTGTCCTCTGGCTTCTGTTTCCACCCTCTGAGTCATCTTTTTCCCCATGCACTATCGCGTTTGCCCATGATTTCGCCAGCCTTCCTTCTACATGGGGAACTCCGGGGGCTGTCTCTGCCCCTTAGGCATCAAGGTTCAGTGTTTCTGCTCTGTCCTTCAAGAACCTAGGATGCATCCCATGTTGGTACAGAGACTCCCAATCCTCTCAGCCCTTTTCACCGACATCAGGAACAGGGATTCAGTCCCGTTCTCTCACAGCGCTTCTGGGGGCAAGGTTGAAATTCAGCATAAAGATCTCTTATAGGAGAAGCCTGAAATAGCTAAAAGAGCAAAATAAAAGAGAGGATAGGTAACAGGGAGGTCGCCTTTGTGGGGATAGGAAGGGGGTCTGAGGACAGGGTGGGAACATGCGAGGGTGAGAGGTGGGAAAAGATGATTAAGACACCACGTGTGTGTGCACCAATGCCCCAAGTTGAATATAATTTTTATATATCACAAACCTATATGAACTAATAAAAATAATTGTTATGAGGGAAATTAATGGTGCCCAAATTACACGCGAGGGTGTCCTGGTATGCCACAGAGAATCCCTAGGTGTCACAGCACGTTTCCAATGTGACAGAAACAGCGATGAACAACAGACATCAAATGCACCAGGTCCCGGCCTCAAAATGAAGCCACACCGTGCTCCTTTTGGTAACACCTCATCTGTGTGACTGAGTTTATGGCCGCTGCTCTAGCAGAGTCAGCACCACGTGAAAATCAACGTGGAGCAGTAGATGAAGGCAGCAGGTTGAGATGTAATTCCAAGGGTTGCGAAGTCATGCGTTCCCCTCGGTGCACATGCTGTCATTAGTGATTGTGAGTGAAGGCGGTGGTCCCTCCATGGATGCCTGAACCTGCAGATGCCACGCCCTACATACAGTGGGAAGGTACACCATATCTAACATGCTCAGCACTGGACTTGGTACAGATTCTGGAGCTGGGAATATTTGCATATATGCAATGAAATATCTTGGACCCAGGACCAAAGCTAGGTAAACAGGCACTCATGTACACTTCAAATACACCTTACATATGTAGCTTGAAGGTAATTTCATACACTACTCTAGCCAGGCCTGGTGGTGCATGCCTATAATCCCAACACTCAGGAGGCTGAGGCAGGAGGATTTCTGGGAGTTCCAGGCCAGCCTGAGCTACATAGTGAATTCATGACCAGCCTGGACTATAGAGCGAGACCTTGTCTCAAAACATTTTTTTTTTTTTTGAGACAGGGTCTCACTCTATAGTCCAGGCTGGTCCTGAACTCACTATGAAGGCCAGGCTGGTCTTGGAATCACGGCAATGCTCCTGCCTTAGCCTCCTGAGTGCTGGGATTACAAGCAAGTACCACCATAGTCAGCTTTATCTGGTGCTGGGGAATCGAACTCAGGGTCGTGTGCTTGTAAAGCATGCACTTTAACCACTGTGCCATTCCTCTAGCCCCTCAAAACATTTTCAAAACAATTTTTGTGCTTTTATTTGAACATGTATGTAGTCCAAATTCATTTCCATGTTGCCTACATCCAGCTTGGGGAACTGGTGCTCATAAATGTCACTTTTGACAATTTTTTCCCTCCTCCTTTCCGGCTCCCACCCAGTTTCCCTCCTCTCCCACCCTCAAGTCAAGATCCTTTCCCACCCCGGCTGTCCCTTGTCTCCTACCCTCTTTCTCACATCATGATCTTTTAGACATGAGCACTAGCAAGCAATACTTAACCTTGTATGTTTGGCTTAAAAATAAAATGATCCCATAAAAAAATGGGCAACTGAAATGATAAAACATTTCCCAAAAGAAGAAGTATGAATGGACAGTAAGCCCATGAAAAAATGTTCCACATCTCTGGCCATCACAGCAGTGCAAGTCAAAATGACAAGAATGGCTTTATCAGGAAATCAGGAAACGACACAGGTGGGCAAGGACGTGGGGAAGAAGGAATGGTTTTCCACCGTCACTGGGGCTGGAAACTAGCGCAAACACGGTGGAAGTCACTTGGTCTTACATCATTTTTTGTGAAGTTTTACGGTGAGGAATTTTCCACTTATGAGTCAAGCTGGTGCCCACAGCATTTTGGATTTAGGATACACAACCAGTTCTGGTTTTTCTATACACACACATGTACAATGAAGTTTAACTTTTAAATTAGGCCCAAGAAGAGAATAACAATACCTAGTAAGAAAATGGGACAAGTATAACAATACACTAATGTAAAAGGGATTTGAAACTTATGAACTCTTTATTTCTGGTATTTTCTATCTCATATTTTCAGACTGCAGTTGACGTTGACCCAGGTGGGAGGTGGGTAACTGAAACCGTGGAACACGAAGCCACGGAGGCACTGCTGCATGCCGATCCTTTGATCTTTCTGCAGTGTTAGCAAAAAAATGTGTCCAGTCACTGCCTCAATTTTTGCTCCAGACCATGCTGTCGTAAAGGTGAAACTCTTCATTTTAGCAACTTTCACAATCCTGGTAGGCTGAGAACTTCTCAAATCACCAAGCCCAGTTTTTATTTTATTTATTTATTTATTTGCAGTACTGGGGAGTGAACACAGGGCCTTTGCATTGAGCTACCTCCCAAGCCCCCTTTTTATTGTTTATTTGAGACAGGATCTCCCTAAGTTGCTAAGTTGCCCAGGCTGGGCTTGAACTTGAATTCTCCTGCCTCAGCCTCCCAATGTGCTGTGATTACAGGCCTGCACCGCGGGACCAGGCTCAGTTCCCTTTTGTTTATCAATTTCCTTCCCTGTCTGTTTCTGGCTTCTCCTATTTTACCATAAACAGCAAAAGGAAACCACGAAGCACCTTCACAATGGGATTTGGAAACCTCAGCAAAATGTCTAGATTCACCATGGAGTTCTGTTTCCCACATGACTGTAGATCGCAGTGCTGCTAAGCTTGCTGCCACTATACACTAAAGATCCTCTTTCTTCCTGCCTCCAATAACATGGTCTTCATTTCCTTTTGAACTCTCACCAGGAGCATCGGTAACATCTATATTTCTAACAGTTTGTTCCCAATAATCACAAATTCGCGAAAGTGCCATGTTTTCTCTACCGTGCTCCTGAATTCCCTCCAGGCTTTCACCAGTAGAACTTCAAATGTTTACATTACTAGTGTGTTCAAAGTAATCTAGGTTCTGTCACTCACTTGCCCAGGTTCTTCCAGCCTCTGCCCACTGTCCAATTCCAAAATAGCCTGCACAGTTCCAGGTATTTGTTACAGCAGCGTCTCACTTCCAGGAATCAACATCTGGACTATGGGTCTATTGTTACTGTAACAGCTAACCAGAAGATGATGGCTAAGAACACTACAAATGTGTTATGTTATTCTTTTGTACATTATAGGTTTAACGAAGGTCTCACTGGGCTGAAATCAAGATGGCAGCAAGGTTGGATTCTTTCCTGTAGACTTTACCATCTCATTGACTTCTATACCTTCTAGAGGCCACCCTGAGAAATTCAGTTCTGTTAGGTCAGAAAAGGACCCAAGACAAATGAAAATATGACGACAGAGAGAGAACTTGAAGTGAAAGTGTATTGCCCCTCTGACCTTGCCTCGATTATGGAGTGAGCAAATCTTTTATTGAGTGTAGGTGGATTTTTTCAGCATGAAGGTGGAGGATTGAGCTGTGTAGTTGGTGTATAGGTCAGGGATTGGGCAGAAGGGGAAAAAGTGGGGTACCCAGCTAGGCTGGGAGAGCAGGCAGGTAGGCTACAGGTTTGTGGGAGATTGGACCTCTCTGGAAGTCAGGGTTGTGGTCGTCAGTTGGATGACTGTGCCCAGGAAGGTGTTATATTATGGCTGGGAAAGTTGCTGTGGTCCTGCCCGAGAAGGAATGAGGGAGTCAGTAGGTCAAGGTCACAGACAAGAATCTGAGTTCTATGTGTGGGAACAGCCAAGAAGTTTAGTATAAGAGTTACAGCACAGAAACCCCATGGGTTCATGATACTCCTCCTCCATCTTCTTTTCTTATTGTTTACATATTGCTTCTTGATCATTTTACTTCCCGTTCCTCTTCCAATCCTCCACTCCCCTCTTCTTTGCCTTTCCTTCTCCACAAAGTCCATCTTCCTACTTTCTTCCATCTCTCTTTTACATTGTTTACAGTTGGTTTGCTCATATTAGAGAAAACATACGAATCATTTATAAGACAATGGATACACCTTGACCCCATTATGCTTAGCTAAATGAACCCTTCTCCATTTTCAAAGCTAACAATGACAGATCGCCTCATGTGGCATTATTCTGGTTACCTCCCTCTTCTGATTCCAAGAATGCTTACCATTACATAGGCTCTGTCTGGATAATCCAGCATAATTCTGCAATGTTATGGTCAGCCAATTTGAAACATTAATACCATCAATAATCTTAGTTTCTATTTAACATAAATGTAACATATTCCCAGGCTCTGGGAATTAAAATGTGGTCTTAGGAGTCGCATATTCTGCCTACAACCTCTCTCTCTGTACTGTGGATCAAACCCAGGGCCTTGGCACTGAACTACGCCTCCAGATTACATTTTTATTTTCAATTTTGAGACAGGGTCTTGCTAGGTTGCCCTGGCTGGGCTCCAACTTGCAATTCTCCAGCCTCAGGCTCTGAGGGTTGTGATTAGAGCCCTGAGCCTTTGGGTCTGACTTTGTTTGATTTTTTTTAACCCTTAAACCAATATTGTGCTCCTTAGATAAATATGAGTTGGTCAGGGTGTACAGTCTCTTTCTATGCTGCTGAGCTCTGTTTGCTGCTCTTTAAAATGACATTACCATGTATTTTCTTTTCTTGTGGTGCCATTGAATTTTTTAAATCAGAAATACACTAACTTCTTAAAAAATAGTTGTAAATTACTCCCTGTACTGTCTTATGAAGGTGTTTGTGAAGAACTGACAATATTTCACCTTTGAATATTTGAAACAGTTTGCCAGTTAATCTACTTGGCCTTTGCTTTTCTTTATGGAAAGATATTTCATTTTTCATTAAAAATCTGAAAGTTGTTATAGTCACACTCGATTTTTTATTTCTTTTTGAGTTAATTTTGGTGATTTTTGTTTTCCTCAGAATTATCTCATCTTACCTAAATTGTGTAATTTTTGGGCTGCTATTTGTTGATCACATTACCTTATAGTCTTTGTGTGTGTGTGTGTGTGTGTGTGTGTGTGTGTGTTGTTGTTGCTACACTACATCCTCAAACCTTTTTACTTTCTATTATCTCAAAATGCACTTTCCACTAAGTATCTCAGGCTGTCCTGTAATCTGTGATCCTCCTGATTCAGCCTCCTATGTAGCTGGGGTTGCAGTCACATGCCATCATGACTTGCACTTTATAACCTTTGGAAATTCTGCAGTATCACAAGTGCCAAGTACCTCTTTCCCTTCTCCTCTTCCATTTAGTCTCTTGTTTTATTTTCTTCATCAATGCAGCAAAGACTTTTCAATTTCACTGATCTTTTCAAGAATCAACTTTGGGTTTTCAAAATCTTCCCTGTTGTTTTGCTGTTTTCTATTACATTCGTCACCATTCCAACATTTATTATTTGCATCTTGATTGCTAGCTTGTAGCTTACTCATTTCCACTTTCTAGATTATTGATTTAGGATCTTCCTTCTTTTCCAATAAAAAAGGTCAAAGTGGAGTACTTTCCGCCAACCACTGTTTTAATTACATGCCATACGTGTGTACATGTTGTCTTGCATTCATTCAGGTCAAAATATCATAATCATAACAGCTCTCCTCATTTTCTCTTTGACAGACAGGTTATTTAGAAATCTCTTGTTTAATTTTCAAAAACTTGGCTTGTTGTAGACTACTTCTGTGTGTGTGTGTGTGTGTGTGTGTGTGTGTGCGCGCGCGCATGATTTTTTGTTTGTTTGCAATAGTGGGAAATGAACACAGGACCATTGCCCTGAGCTACAACCTCAGCCCCTTTTCTTGCTTATTTGAGACAAGAGACTTGCTAAGTTGCTTGACTGGCCTTGAACTTATGACCTTCCTACCTCAGCCTCTCAAAGTGCTGGAATTACATGCCTGGGCCATGGGGGCAGGTTTTCCAGGTTACTTTCTGAAGTGGATTGTTAATTTATTTCTACTATGGTCCTAGAATGGACTTGAATGATGTCAGTCTTTTCAATTATATTGCAACTTGTTTTCTGACTTGGTATCTGGTGTATCCTAGAAAAGGGTCCACATACAATTAATGCACATGTATTCGTAAGAAGCAGTAAGGTCGAGCTGGTTAATGGAGATGTCCACATCTGTGTGAGCATGTTTATTATCATAAGTCATGGAGAGTGGAATAGTAAAACATCCAGCCATTACTGCATATCTGTCTTTGCCTTTCAATTCTTTCAGGTTTCTGCTTTGTTTTGTTTTGTTTTGAGACAGTGTCTCACCCTGTAACCCAGGCTTGTCCTGAAGTCACTATGGAGCCCAGGCTGGCCTTGTGCTCACAACAATCATCCTATCTCAGCACCTGAGTGCTGGGATTACAAGTGTGCACCACCACACCCAGCTTATGTGGTGCTGGGGAATTGAATTTGGGTATGTGGCTCTTGACTTAGCACTTGCCAGGCAAGTGCTTTAGCTGTTGAGCCATTCCTTCAGCTTTCTTTCAGGTTTTGACTCATGTATTGGGTGGTCTTCTTGTTAAGTGCAGACAATGTGTGTGGTGATTAAAATTTCCTGATGGATTGACCCTTTTAATCATACAAATACTGCTTGTTTCTGGTAATATTTCTTTGCTTGAAGTCATTTTTCTGATATAAATGTGGCCAATAGCATTCTTCTCTATTTTCTGCTTACCCAATGTATTTCATTCCATCGTTGTACAAACTCTGAACCTAATGTGTGCATTTAACTCTAAGGTGCATATTTATAGACAGCACACAGTGGGGCTACCTTGGCTGACCCATTCTGATGACATGCGCGTTCTAAGCAGGGTGTTTATCTCATGGACATTTGACACAGTTAATGATGTTTTCAGATTTATGTCTGTCATAATTTATGTTTGTCATAATTTTCATTTATCTTATTTCAATTGTACACATGTTGCTCCTGATTTCCCTTCTTAGGCTTAAAAATGTTTTCGTATATACTTAATTGTAATTCAATGATTACTATCCTCTAAATATATTATCTTCACTTATTTCCTTAATGCTTGTTCTAGAACTTACAATATGCATCATACATTTTCAATATTGTGTGTGTGTGTGTGTGTGTGTGTGTGTATTGTACGTGTAATCAAGCCTTCAAGATACATCTTCAAGGTATCTATTACGTATTATTTTAAGATATAGGCTTGCTAAGTTACTAAGTTGTATAGCCTGAGCTTGATTCTGAAATCTTGGGTCAGCCTTCCAGAGCATTGGGATTATAGGACTGTGCCACTGGACCTGGTTAACTTCTTACAATCTACATCAGAAAAATACTAACTTAATTTGGATAAAACATAAAACTTTACTCAAGTATTTCTCCTTTTCTCTCTTCCTCTTATGTGCTACTGCTGCCGTCTATTATACTTACATATGTTTCAAATCCTTCAGTATAGTCTTATATTTCTTGGTTGTATAATTGTATGTCTTTTTTAAAAGCTGAAAGAAAAATATATTTAGGGAAATATTTGAAATTTACTAACATGTTTGTCATCTCTGGAGCTGTTCTTTCTTCTGGGGATTCAAGTTGTCATCTGTTGTCTGTGTCTTGCTGCCTAACATTTCCTTTAGAATTTCTTGGAAGAAAGAGTAGCAACCACAAAATTCTCCCAGTCTTTATTTGGGAAAAATATTTATTCATCATTTGTATTCTAAGGATAGTTTTCTTAGACATAGACTAGTCAGTTAATAAATTCTCTTTCCACACTACTCACCCATTTTCATTATATTAGTTTATTGCCTGTTGGTCTATAGCTGTCACGGTGGTGCTGTTATTTGCCCTGAATAAGTATTTGTCTTACTTTTTTATTGTGGGGACACAATACCTGACACCCACAATGTAAGGGAGAGTTTAGTTCACAGTTTCAGGGCTCAGTCTGCTCATGGATGGTCTACAGTATGAAACACGTGGCCGAAGGCGGAGCTGGAGGGAAGCTGTTCACAGCATGGCAGACAGGAAGCTGAGTGGGGGAAAGAACGAAGCCAGCATACATCCAGTGACCCACTCCTTCCAAGTGAAGCCTCGGTGATTTGCCCGTTCCAAATGGACCCCATCTCTTAACAGCCTGGAAAAGTGATGAATTAAGCCTCATGATTGAATCACCTTCCAAACACATGAGACTTTTGGAGGACATTCCAGATCAAAAACATGACAGTGATTTTTCTTGCTACTTTCATTTCTTTTCCCTCATTTTTGTTTTTGGTTTGTTTACAGTGTTATTAACTGTAGATCTCTTTGTGTTCCATTTGTGGTCACTTAGTTCTTTTTATGTGTATATTAATCTTTGATCAAATCTGGGAAGTTCTCAGCCATTATTTCTTCAAATATTGTTTCTGTTCCTTTGTCTCTCACTTTTCCTCTGGGACATCCATTATGGAGACGATGGTAAGCTTCATGGTGTGCTACAGGTCTCCAAGGATCTATTTGTTTTTCTTTCTTTTTTTTTTTGTCCTTTAAACCAGATTTTCTCTATTTTTCTATTTTCAGGTCCACTGATTTTTTCTGCCAGCTTTCTACTGGTGAGGTCCCAAAATGAAATTTTCATTTCAATAATTTTTCATTTCCCAGATCTGCATGTAGTTATTTTGTAGAGATTGTATGTCCGTATTGAAATTTTCTAGTTTCTACATTATTGTCATCATACTTTAATTCTACAAACATGACATCTTTATTGTAGTTCATTACACATGTTCATAATGGCTGCTTCGACAACCACTCTGTTAAATTCAACATTGGGTAACTATTCAAAATATTTTCTAGTAACTGATTTCCTCTTTTTTCCTGAGAGTGCCACTTTCTTTTTCCTATGAATGTCTCATAATTTTGTTATTGAATGTTGGACGTTTTAGAAAATATATTTTAGTATTTCTGGATTCTTATTCGCTCTCCTAGGAAGTTTTGGTTGTTTTGCTCTTTGTGTTTGCTTCTTTCTTTGTTAGTAACTTTATTCATTAGAGTGTATCTTTATTTTTCTTTAAAGATGGGATCTTGGGGCTGGAGTCATAGCTCAGTGGATAGTGCACTTGACTTGCACACACAGGGCCTGCTTTTGATTCCTCAAGCACCACATAAACTGGGCATGTTGGCACATGCATGTAATTCCAGCACTTGGGACACTGAGGCAGGAGGAATGCCTTGAGTCAAAGGCCAGGCTAGGCTACACAGTGAGTTCAGTACCAGCCTGGACTGTAGAATGAAATGCTGTCTCAAAAAAAAATTGAAAGAAAATTTAAAATATAGGAATGGGAGTCTTGCTTTGTTGATCAGGCTAGCCTTAAATTTCTATGCTCAAGAAATACCCTGCCTGAGCTTCATAATTAGCTGGGATGGTAGACTTATACCACTAAGCCCAGAGTTAGACTAAACTCTTCTAATTTATCACCCCACCAATATGCAGCCATTATTTTTAAATTAGATTTTCCCTTTTTCCTATGGCACTGGAAATTGAACCAAGGACCTTTGCATTGAAATACATCTTAAGTCCTTTTTATTTTTAATTTTGAGACATGTTCTCTCTAAGTTTAGGGAGAACTAAAACCTGTGATTATCCTGCCTCGGCCTCCCAGAGCATTGGGATTGCAGATGTGTACCAACAGACCTTGCTTCCTCTTATTTTGATTTTGAAACCTGTCTCCTTAGGAGTCATTACCGGCCCTCCATAGCTTAGTGTTTGGCCAAATGTTGGTCAGAGGTTGTGTTTCAACATGTGGTACTGGAAGATTTCCTCCCTCTAATGATTGATCTATGTGTGGGCAGGGGAGAACTTTCAAACTCCAGGCTGTTCTCAAGAATTTCTAAGACTCTGGTTTTTGCCAGGTTTTCTTCTGACTCCTCTGGGTGTGTGTGTGTCTTCATCAGCCTGGAATGTGTGGGTGGTTTGAGCTGATCCCGGTGCCCTCTGCACACGTGCATATCCTCCATGTAAGCAGCGTGGAGGTCTGCATCATCCCTCCACATACCTTGTCACACTCTTGCCCGGCCCACCAGACCAGGCACACAAGCGCAAGCCAGTGGGTCTGCGGGCTCTTCCGGTTGGGTCTGCAGGCTCTTCCGGTTCACTCCCTATTGCATTTGCCACTTTCACTGAGGTGCTGCCAGTTAAGTGAGTTCCTCCCACGAAGCCTCAAAACTGCTCCATTGCACAGCCTGCCACACTGTGGCGGATGCCTACACTTCCAGGGCTCTTAGACACCACACACAGGTTACCTTACCTCAAGCCCACTCATCCACATGAATAAATATTTCCCAGTTTGTTTGGGGCCTTTGAATTGTAGAATGTTGGAATGGTTGTTTGTACTAACCTGTGAAGGTTTGCAGATCTTTTTTGAGAAGTTTTCTCAGTCAACTGTGATGCCAGAGCTCTCACCCTAGAGTTAGTATTTTTGTGTTTTACTGTTTTATTTTATTAAATTCAATTGCTATTTCTCACATCTTTTTTTGTGTGTATTCCTTACCACTTTTATGCCCACTATCACGTCATCTGAAAACTGAGTAATTTTACTTCCACCTGTTCACTGAGTATGCTTGTGTTTCTTTTTCTAGCCCCATTGAGTAATCCAGGGCCTTTGTATAAGGTTGAACAAGAGGAGTATAATGGGACAACTCTTCCTCTGTTCTGATTTTAAAAAGAAAGAGTCAACCTATTGCCACTAGAAATTATGTTTTCCCTGGTGGTGCAGGCCTAGAATCTCAACTCTCTGGGAAGCTGAGGCAGGAGGATCACAAGTTCAAGCCCAGCCTGGGCAACTTAATGACTTACCAAGACCCTGTTTCTAAGTGAAAACTAAAAAATTATACTGGAGATTTAGTGAAGGCTCTGGATTCAGTCCTCAGTTGAAAGAGAAAAGAGAGAGAGAGAGAGAGAGAGAGAGAGAGAGAGAGAGAGAAATTTTCAATCCTCAGTAACATAAAGAATGTATTATAAATGTATATTAACAAAAAGAATACTTTTTGGGAAAAATTATCTTCTCACAGGGAGACAGATTTTGTGGAGAGTTTTATTTTTGGAAAAAAGATTAACGTGTTCTCTTCATTTCTTTCGTCGAACAAAGGCATTTTAAGCACTCACACATTGATAAGTGAGGAGAGACGATAAATCAGAAGAACATAGTAAGTTCTCAAGGGAAAACAAACCCTGACACACTAGCATGCAGATGTCCAGCTAAGTAACTGAGTGTCCCTGAGTGAATCTCTTCCCCTTAGGTTCTTCATCTCTGAAATGAAGGAGGAAGAACTGACCATGTGCGAGACTGGGCACATATTGCATTGTAGTCCAGGCTGGTCCCTGCCTGGTCCTAAACTCACTGTATAGCCCAGGCAGGCCTCGAACTCACAAGCAATCCTCCTGCCTCAGCCTCCTAAGTGTCAGGTTTATAGATGTGTGCCACCACATCACCGTCCTTTCACTTCTTAAAAAGGTTTTCCAAAGACTACGAAAGCAAAAACAGGCACATGGGATTGTTATCAAACTAAAGAGTTTCTGCAAAGCAAAGGAAACCATCAAAAAAGTGAAAAGACAGCCTACAGAATGGGAGAAAAGATTTGCCAAGTCCAACCAACAGAGGGCTAATATTCAGGATATGGAATTTTTAAAAAACCTAAACAACAAAAATGTAAAATAATCTAATTTTTAAATGGGCAACTGATATGAATAGACATTTCTCAAAAGAAGAAATATAAATGGCCAACAAGTGTATGAAAAAAGCTCGACATCACTGCCCATCAAAGAAATGCAAATCCAAACTCCAATAATATGTCCACTCACTCTAATCAGAATGGCTGTGTTGAAAAAGCAAAAAATATCAAACACCGGCAATGTGTGAGAGAAAAAGTACAAAGGCTCCTTGAAAAACTAAAAATAAGTTTCTCATATCATCCACCAGTCCAGCTGCTGTGGCTCCCAGGCTAACTTCCTGGCCATTCCCACACACAGAGCTTGGCTTTCTGTGCATGACCTTGGCTTAGAAATATCCACTGTCTTCTTCCTTCCCAACTGTAGCAATCTGGCTTCTCCAGCCCCAACATAACAACTTTGCTGGCCCACTGATGATGACAACCCTGACTCCCAGCAGGGAACAGAGTCCCTTAAAGCATAGCCCACCTGCCTGCTCTCCCAACCTATCAGTTCTGCTTTGTCCTCTTTTGTCCAACATTCTGCGCACACACCAGCTTTCAGTCTCCAACCCTTATGCTGGCTGATCCACCCACACTAAATAAAAGCTCTGTTTACCCCATACTCATCCCCTTTGTCCCTTCCCCTTAGGCCTTATCCCCTATGCCCTTATGCCTTAACTCTAATGCCTTTTGCCTGGCTTTATGCATGAACCTGCTATCAGGCATAGGGTCATGGGGCCTTGTCCCTTAAGGCTTAGGCCCTTAGGCCTTATGCCTAAAACCGTAGTCCTTGTGCTTACCCCTGGTGCCTAAGGCCTTATCCCTTATGCCGGACTCCTGATGCCTTAGGTCTTATGCTTATGCCTGGACTTGCTACGCAGGTGTAGGGTCATGGGGACAATACATTTTAAATCCTAATTATTTTGCTGCTGGTCATATTTGTCATATTTCTCCTGGGCTCCTCCTTTGACCTAACAACTGATGAGTATATATCCAAAGATACGAAATTACCGCATCAGAGACACCTACGTGCCTATAATCAAGACTTGCACGTAACTGAGGTGTTCACCAACACATGACTGGATTAAGAAGATATGATAGCTATAAACAATGGAGTATTATTCAGCCATAAAAAGAATAAAATCCTATCATTTGTGGTGAAAGAAATGAAATTAAGGACATGATATGAAGTGAAATGAGCCAGGCCCAGAGAGGCAAATACACTGTATTCCTTTTCCTGTATGGAAGCTAAGAAAAAGGTGACACCATACAAGAGGTAAACAACATCGTGTCGCCTGGAGGGAGGAAGGGTAGGAGAAGCCAGATGCTGAAAGCAAGTGCACTGTGTTCCTAGAAGTTGTTACTGTCTTACAAGAGAAGAGAATATTGTTTACTAGAAGATGTGAAGGGTAAAAGGTAGGGGAGACAGAGGGAGCTGGATGGTGGCACCACAATACAGTGAGATGGGAGGAACAGGGCCAGTGTTCACGGTGAGGTGGGCAACCTGTTACATTGTATAATTTGTGAATAACTAGAAGAGAGGAATTCCAAGTTTCCCAACACAAATGAATGCTATGGATATGGAAATGCTAATTATACTGATTTGGTCAATACACTTTGTGTATATATATATATATATATATATATATATATATATATATATATAATTATTACATGTTAATTTAAAATGTTTTCCAAAAAATTCTAATTTTTTTTTTAAGAAAGAAGACCTGATTTGGTCTAGTAGAAGTAAGGGTACTACAACTGAAGGCCAAGTCCCTTTTGCTGCTTGCCGGTCTCCCAACCCTGACACTGGATACTTCTTTATTTATTTATTGTGTGGTAGTGCCGGGGGTTGAACTCATAGCCTTACCCGTGCTATGCAAGCTATCTATCACTTCGCTAAATCTTCAACCCTGTTCCTTTTCTTATTGGTAAACTTTTAAGAGTGAACAATTTTGATATAATCAGGGGGAAAAAACCTGTTTTGATGAGGTATAGGAAGTGAAGAGAATATACATTTAAAAGTTCTTTTAAGCCCGACATTTTATTAAATCCATTGTTAAGCAATAAGATTGACAACATTAAAGAATACTGGTACTGTCGGATCTGGTAGCAAAGGCCTATAGTCCCAAGACTCTGAGAGGTCGGGGCAGGGCAATAGCTAGTTCAAGCCCAGCCTGGACAATTTAGCAAGACCCTGTCTCAAAACAAAGGTAAAATGGGCTGAAGACATAGCTCAGCACAGAGGGTCTGGATTCCATTCCCACTACCACAAAAAGAGAACAAATCCGAGTACTGGTACTCCAATCAAGGTTCTCGAAGTTGAACTTTACCTGTAACTACAAAGTACCAAAGCACCAATGATCATATGACAAGAAATAAGACCATGAAGTTTAGTCAAAATTCTTAAAAGTTGACACTCCAGCTACACCATAGATCACTCTTGGGATCACAGGTAAAAAGCAGACGTGTGAGCCAGGCCCAGTGGCACAGGCCTGTGATCCCTGCTTTCTGGGAGGGTGAGACAGGAGGATCTCAGTTTCCATTCCAGACTGGGCAACATAGTGACTTAACTGAGAACCTGTCTCAAAATGAAAAATAAAAAATGGGCCAGGAATGTAGCTCAGCGTGAAGGCCCTGGGCTGGATCCCCAGTATCACAAAAAATAAAAACCCACAGTCACAGTGTTCCTTTTTTTTTTCATGGCCATTTATTCCGTCTGGGTTCTCGACGATAAGAGAAACATCCCCGTGGACAGAGACCTCCCAGCAGGAAGCCAGTGCCTGGTCTCCTGCTTCTCTTTCGGCCTCCGGCCCAGCTCTCCCTCCTCACTTCCCTGTGTGTGGACAGATTGAGGACAGACCAGCCAGGCTCACGTTTCCAAGGGTGAGCTCAACTTTGCATTTTTGCCCAAAAGTAGAATATGAAAATTTCATGTAGGGCAGTCTCCTATTTTGGCCCACAGGCTATTTGTAAAATGTTGCCAGTAATGCCTAAGGAATAAAGTGTAGGTGGAAAGGGAGAGGGGAAAAGAGTTCATCTGTCCTTCCTTTACCATTTTAAGCTTCAGCCAAAAAGGAGGGCTTTTATTTTCTTGATATTCATCTATTAAGCAAACATATTGAGTGCCTACTGTGTGCCAGGCAGGCACTGATGTGTGTGACTTCGCTAATGTACATCTTTTCTTTCCGACACCAGCCCTATGGGTTAGGATCAGCACTTTGCCTTGTAGGTCAGGAACTGAGGCACAAGGAGGTAACACGACCTGGCACAGGTCACATTGTTGGTAAGATTCAAAATAGACTCTTCAGTCACCAGAGCTACTGCTCTTTCTGCCAGCCCTGCAGCTGCCTTTCCAGTTGGAGTTGCTGTGGAGACTGTGCCGTGCGCCATCCAAATATTAGCAAAGGTATGCACCCTTGTCCCTCGGTGATGGCACGGCATTTCATTGGTCTAATTATACCAGCCTATTTATTTAGTGACATAGAATAAGTTGTTTCAGTATAGACAAAGAGCGGTGGTGTTGGCTTCTTGCCTAATCTGGTTTAGATGTACTTCTAAATATGCCTTCTTCAAAAGCCACTCATTCACTTAATGAGGAAGTACTGGGAGCCTTCCCACAGAAGCCAGGAGGGAAACATGGACGTCCTCTATTGCCACCGTGACTTCACATTTCACTGGAAGGATGAGCCAATCCAAGTAGGCAAAATAAAGAAGTTCACACTACAAGAATTGGAAAGTCACTCAGGAGGCTGAGGCAGAAGGGTCATATAACTGAGGCCCATTTGGCCTACACTGCAGGTTCAAGGCCAGTTGGGGCCTTGTAGGGAGAACCTGTTTCAAAAAACAAAACAGTCAAACAAATGAACTTCAGAAAAGGAAAGATTAAAGCCATTTCTAACCATGACTCATAGAACTGCCTTATACTTGAAAATCCAAGAATCAAAGAACTACTATAAACATTTTAGAAAATTCCGTATGCAAAGTATAAATTGATATAAAAAATACAATCCAGCAGGGCCTAGGCGTGCAGGCTTTGTAATCTCAGCACTCTGGGAGGCTGAGGCAGGAGGTGTGCAAGTTCAAGCTCAGCCTGGGCAACTTAGGGACTTAGGGAGACCTTGACTCAAAATCAAAATTTAAAAAAAAAAAAATGGGACCAGGATGGAGCTCGGTGTGAAGACTTGCTCTCCAGCAATATAAAAAAGCTGTCAATTAAAAGATACAATGAATTTCCAATTTGCAAAGCAACCAAAAAGATTACAGAGCCAGGGTACATATAGAAGAAATGCATAGAGCCTGGATGACAGGTACCTTTACACACTTGACAGCTCATCGCCTGAACCTTTAATCAATCCTGGCATCACCGTGACAGAAACAATCAGGATGAAGTAGAATAGGAAGTATGCAGCATCAACTATGAAGTGTCTTTGTGAAAAAGAGTTTAATGTGAATAGCATCATGAGTTTGTCAGAAATACGGAGGGTAGAAGAACAAGTGAAATGACACCACACAAAGCAAGCAGAAGAATCTAGAACTATGACACGACACAGGACGATTGGCACAAAATTGGCAACAATCAAAGGCACAAAAGGAGGGAGGCATACCGCTGCAGACTGAAAGATGAATAGCTTTAACAATGAAACACAACGTGTGGACCTTGTTTGAACCTTAATCCAAACCAATCAGCTATAAAAAAGATTTCTGAGTCAGTTGCAGAACTTTGAAGAAGCACCATATACCATTCGAGATTGAGAGAGTGTTTGATCATTCTGATGGGTGTGGGAATGGCGTTGGGCTAATATAGAAAAATGTCCTTATTTTTAAGGGAATGTATACTAAGTGTATTTAGCGAGTGACATGGAATTATGTTTAAGATTTGCTTTAGAGTAATGTTTAGGCAGTGGAGAGGGAAAGAATAGAGAGAAAACCTTAATATTATTTGGATTGGCTTGCTAGGGTTGTGATAGTGAAATACCACAGAGTTGATGGCTGAAACATAAAAGAAGCACTTCTGAAAGTCTAGGAAATGAGGAGTTCAAGATTAGGCATCAGCAGGTTTGGTTTGGGCCCTCTCCTCGGTTCACAAATGGACGCCTTCTCATTGTGTCCTCAATGGCCTTTCTTGTGCACCTGCATTCTTGGTGTTTCTCTGTTTAATAGCCTCTTCTTGTACGCACAGCCATGAAGTTGGGCAGGGTGGTGTGGGCTTGTAATTCCAGCACTCTGTGTGGTTGAGGCAGGAGGACTGAAAGTTCCAGGGCAGCGTGGGCAACTTCGTGAGACCTTGAAATCTAAAAACTAGGATGGGGACTTAGCCAGGGGTAAAGGCTCAGGACTGGCCCTCTAGTACTGAAAATAATAAAAAGAGCACTGATCAGCTTGCATTGGAACCCATTCTAATATTCTTTCTTTAACTTCATTATTTCTTCAAAGGGCCCAGAACCAAATACACTCATATTCTGAGGTACCAAAGGCCAGAGTTTCAAGACAGAATTTTGAATGATGATGAGGGTATGAAAGTCCGTTGTTCTATATGCTTTGCTTTCATGTATTTGTAAAGATGTGTATTAGATACAAGAACATTCTAGAAGAGAAGGACACAAAAGGAGATCTGAAAAGTATAGCATTCCCTAAGAATAGTAAGACTCACCATTAGAAAACTATCAATTATCCTTGGTAAATGGATAATTTTAACACCTCCCAATTAACATATCAACGTGCATTTTGTAAAACAAGGTTATAATAGCACATTGATCATGTTCTCATCCCTGGGACAAAGTAGCAGCGCAATGCAAAAGAAGAGAGGTTAGTTTTGGTTCATGGTTTCAGTTCATGATCCTCTAGGTCCAATGCAGAAACAATGTGGCAGAGGGACAAGGTGAAGGAAACATGCAGCCCGGAAGCAGAAAGACAGGGAGGAGCGGGAAACATGGATACACCCTTCAGTTGTCACGCCTCCGGGGGCCCAGCTCCAATTAGGTCCCAGCTCCTAGCAGCCCGTTCAGTTACCTAACACAACAATTGAAGAATCCACTGATGAGTATAGCGCCCCCACCATCCAATTGCCTGCCAAACACATAAAACTTTGGGAGCAACTTTTAGATCTAAACCATAAGAAATAGCTTTACTTCCAAAATCAAACAAAGACCCAACCCCCCCAAAAATACAGGCAATATCTCTAATGGATATAGATGCAAAAATCCTCAGTAAAACTCTTGCCAACAGAATGCAACAAAATATAAAGATTATACACTATGACCAAGTGGGCTTCATTCCAGAGTTGCGGGGATGCTTCAATATATACATATCAAAATGTTATACACCACATTAAGAGATGCAAAGGTAAAAATCATATGATCATCTCAATAGATGCAGAAAAAGCATTTGACCCAATGCCACACCCATTTACGATAAAGTCTCTGAAGAAAATAGCACTAGAAGGACTCTACCTCAATCTGATCCAAGCTATTTACAACAACCTCTCAGTCAATATAATCCTAAATGGAGAAAGATTGAAGGTACTCACACTAAATTCAAGAACAAGACAAAGAAGTGTGCCATCACCCCTACAATTCAACATAGTTCTTGAAATATTGGCAAGAGCAAGGAATAAAAGGAATAAGAATTCCGAAGGGAAGAAGTAAAGATATCTCTATTTGCAAATGACATGATACTCTACACAGAAGACCCAAAAATTCCACCCAAAGACTCTTAGAACTAATATATAAATTCAGCAAAGTAGCAGGTTACAAAACCAATGCCCACAAATCAACAGCATTCCTATACACTAATAACGAATCTAAGGAGAAATAAGTCAAGAAAGCAACCCTTTTCACAATAGCAACAAAAATTTAAAATACTTAGGGATAAACTTTACCAAACAAATGAAAAACTTATTCAAAGAAAACTAGAAAACCCTGAAGGGAGAGATTGAAAAGGATTTCAGAAAATGGAAAGACATCTCATTTTCCTGGATAGGGAGAACTAGTATTGTCAAAATGGCCATACTTCCAAAGCTACTATACAAATTCAATGCAAGACCAATCAAAATACCAACTACATTCTTCACAAACCTAGACCAAACAACTTTAAAATTTATATGTAATTAGAAAATGTCCAGAATTTTTAAAGCAATTCTAAGTAACGAGGGTAAAACTGGAGGAATCACAATCCCAGACTTGAAAAAATACTACAAGGCAACAGTGATTCAATCTGCATGGTACCGATATAAGGACAGAAGGGAGGACTGTTGGAACAGAATTGAGGATGCTGAAACAAACCCAAATATTCTCAGCAACCTAATCTTTGACAAAGGGGCCACAACAACCCACTGGAGAAAAGACAGCATCTTGAGCAAATGGTGCTGGGAAAACTGGATTACCACGTGCAGGAGCAGGAAATCAGACCCATATCTGTCAGCACACACTAAAACCAGATCAAAATGAATTTAAAAACTGGACATCAAAATAGAAACACTAAATCTACCAGAAGAAAAGTAGGTAAAACCTGAGAAGACATAGGAACAAGAAAAAGTTTCTGAATAGATTGCTAGCTGCTCAATAAATCAACAAATGGGACGACATTAAACAAAAAGGTTTTGCACAACAAAAGCCACAACACGGTGAAGAGACAATCCACAGAGTGGGAGAAGGTCTTCACTGGTAAAACTTCAGACAAAGGTGTAATATCTAGAATATACAAAGAACTCATAAAAATAAAACCCCCTAAAATAAATGACCTCTTCAAAAAGTGGGCAGCTGGAATGAAAAAAAAAAATAGCTTCTCAGAAGAAAAAGTACAAATGGCCAAAAAACACATGAAAAAGTGTTCTCCATCACTGGCCATCAGAGAAATGTAAATAAAAACAACGTTGAGGTTTCACCTCACCCCAGTGAGAATGGCCTATGTCAAAGAACTCAAGAAACAGCAATTGTTGGCAAGGATGCAGAAAAAAAGAAACTCTTATCCACTGCTGATGAGAATGCAATCTGGTTCAACCATTATGGAAAGCAGTCTAGAGATTACTAAGAAAGCTAAGAATAAAAATCCCATTTGATCCAACTTCTGTCTTCCTGGGCATATTCCCAAAAGAAATAAGTCAACACACCAAAACGACATGTGTATCCATGTTTATGGCAGCACAATTCATAATAGCCACATCCTGGAAACAACCTACCTACCCATCAACAGAAATGGTTAAGGATATGCGGTACCTATACACAATGGAATATTATGCAGCAATAAAGAAAGACAGATATGAAGCTTTTGAAAGAAAATGGGGCCACTCTGAGTCAATAATGTTTAGTGAAATGGACCAAACACAAAAAGCTGACTATAGACAGCTATCTCTCTTATGAAATTCACAAAAATAATGGCAAAAAATGCCTCAACACAGATGACAGGGTGGAAAGAGAGACAAGGGACTCCTAGGAAAGAGAAGAATATCTGAAAAATGGATGGAAGGGTGGGACATGGATAGCCATTGATTCCCCAAACCCCATGTCTTTAATATGTTGTAGAATTTGGAATTCATGTATATGCATATGTAAAAAAGAACTAGCTTGAAAAATAAGTAACTAATCATATGCAGGAAAACAGTGAAATAAATTAGTGGGGGTGGAGCAGTTTACTACATGGTAAAACATACTCTAAAGCCTCAAACAGTAAAAGAATGTGGCATTTGCTCATGAATGAAGAGAACAAAACTCCCAAAAGAGACTGAAAAGCATATGGAAATTTAATATCTGATAATGGGAGCTTCCCAAGTCACTGGAGGCAGAATCAAATTTTCTGATTAATGATGTCTAGGTAATTGTCAAGGCACATGGAAAAAGATTAAATTAGAGCTCTACCTCTTATCATACAACAAGATAAAGTCCCAATAGACCAAACATCTAAATTCTTACAAACCAAAATCTTTTAAGAAAATCTTGGGGTGTGGAGTATCACTCTAACTATCCCTTAAAATTTATAGGCCATTTAAAAAATGATTGCCAAATGTCATTCTAAAAAATTAAAAAAAAAACTTTTCTTGGAACAGGGGAAACTTGGGAGAAATATTTGTAATTCATGTCACAAAGGCCTAATTTCCCAATGTTTATTAATTTTGTTTGTGTGTCATTTTGCAGTGCTGTGGATGGAAACCAGGCACTAGAAAATACGTGCCAGGCAAATGCTCTATCACTGAGCTACATGACCCTGTCTAATTTTCAGAGGTCTTAGAAATTGAGAAGAAAAGATAATAAGCTAATATCTGTGAAACCTAGGTGCAAAAGTAGATAAACAGATTATGTGCTCACACATGGCTCTTGAATATAAAGAGATGTTTAACTTCTCTCAATATCATAAACTCTAACTTAAAACCACACTGAGATTGTTTTCTTTACATGTTAGTTTGACAAAAATCTCCAAGTTTGAGCTCTGTTGTTGAGCATGTGGAGAAAACAGAATCATACATTGCCATTGGGTATAGGGGTTCTATTACTTTGCTACAGGTAACATGACGTGAGGGACAGAAATTGATTTTCTCACCATTCTGGAAGCTAGAAGTCTGAGATCAAAAGCTGATTTCTTCTGAGCCATCGCTCCATGGATCATCGATGACTCTTCTCCTCCTTGTGTCCTTACATGGTCTTCTCTCTGTGTGTCTGTGTTCCAGTGTCTTCTTTTTATAAGGCCACCAGTCGAACTGGATTAGGACTCACCCTAATGACTTCATTTCAATTTAATTGCCTTTTTTAGAGAACCTATCTTCAAATCTAGCCACATTTTGAGTGGGGTTAGGATTACAATAGATGAGTTTTATGGGACCAAATTCAAGCCAGAACAGCCCTGGTGGAAGAAAATCTAGACGTAGTTAGCGAAATCACCCTGGGCCAGCAGCCCCACTTCTGAAGATCTGTTCTACAGATAAACCTGAACACATGTGAAATGACATATGCATGCAGATATTCATTCCAACCCTGTCGAGGTTGAACTATTAATTTCAGACTGGCTGAGCATAATGGAGCTCATCTACAAAATGCTCCAGCTGGAAAGAGATGCAACCATGCATGGACGAAGAGAATGGAAACCCGAAGCAGTGCAACAACCTGCTACCCTAAACAGAGCAAATGCACTTGCATCTGCTTGGCAGCGTTTGCATAAGGAGATGCTCAAAGCTAAGCAACAATAACAGCAACAACTAAAAGTTAATGAAGTTGGTTACTAATGGGGATATGAAAGGGATAAAGGGTGGAGGGCACAGGACAGGAAGTGAGGCTTCCTGTATATTTCTTGTTATATAGTGATGGTTTTCATTTCTAAATCGCGTAAGTTCAAAATAGTTAAAATGGTTTGCACAATGCACAGTCCTGGGGAAGCAAAATTATATATGCTTGATATAAATGATGAAGGTTATTTTCATTTTTGAGTCATGCAAATTCAGGATAATTAAAATTATATATATTAAAGGGATATCTAAATGTAGATAGATGGATAGACAGGTGATAGACAGCTTCCTAGCCCAATCCTGAAATGTCTGGTACAATGTGAGGCTAGCTCTGATCTTTTTGCTTTTGAGAATGGCTATTCTCAATTTATCAAAGCTTCACTTTCATCAATTTCCCGATTGTTGCCCTTGTGAAAGAAAGAAGCTCCCTAGAAGTCTCAAATTCTCCCTTTCCTTTTCTTCTTTGCAGAAAGGAATTGAGCTGGAAGTACAGTTGGCTTTTACGTTGACCATAGAGGAGGCTGTGTAGATGCTACCAGCTCCTAGCACTTGGCGGCACAAACACCCTTGGGTGTGCATCATTTCGAGCAAATAGAAGTGGGGCTGGCGGCTGGGGGTGGGGGGACCCGCGTACACTGCATCCAGCTGAGAGGGAGATGCCTGGAGGAAACCCCCTTTCTGTCACAGCACCCACAGTGCTCTGAGCCTGCTCGCAGCCCATCGGCCTCTCCGAGGATGCTACACTTAAAAGTGCAGTTTTTGGATGATTCCCAGAAGATATTTGTGGTTGATGTAAGTGCAAATCACATTGCTATTATTCCTTTATTATTCATTCAATAATGGTCATTTGCGGACAGCCCATTAGCCGGCGGTGTTATGTCTTCTTTAGAAGCGAATGAAGGAGAAGTGTGGTTTTAGTTTGGAAAACAAATTCTGTATTTAATAGAACGACGTAGCTCATGTTTTCCCATTAACCTTTCTCCTAGAACATGTTCTCTTTTCTCAAGGGACAGCGAGAGCAGATTTGAAAGATAATGCTAAATATTTGTGAGAAGGCGAAGCAGCAATAACTTAGTTCTCCTACCCAATAAGGTATTACTGCCCATTGAAATTATTTGTCTGTGAGTCTTGGCTTGAGCATTTGTGAAGAGAGAATGGTGGCTCTAAGGGAAAAGAGAGGGGGTAAAGCTGCCTTCCTTTTCTAAAGCACATCTAGGGGCTCTGGGGCATGGAACTGTGTAGTTCTGCTGAGAACTTCAGGAAGCAATGACAAGTATCAAAGAGAAAAACAGGATAAGAGACGATTTAGTCTGATTTAGTACTTAAAGTTCTGAGTTCTTAATATAATTCTTAGCTACAAGATGATTGCATACAATTATACCTCATCTCTTCAAGAAAGAACAAATGTATTAAGCATATCATTTCGTACTCACGTTCCAGCATCTCAAAATTTGTACGTTTTGATGTCAGGATTTATGTGTGAGCATTTGGAAATGTTCTCCATTTTAATGAGAACGCAGATCTCAGAGCTATTTGCTCTGATAGTTACATTAGCTACTAACAAGGAACGAATAGTTCATTTTCTTTGAAACTCATATCAATGTTAGTTGTTTTCTTTTATACATAAAATGACAACCATTGTAGCTGAGCCGTGATATTGGGCGAGTGGGAAGCCCATTTTTCAAATGAGGAATTCATTTTTGTCTGAATAATGTGCGTTGGGGGTGACGACTTCATGGCTTCAGCTGTGTTTTGCTGTCTTTTTCTTTCAGTTTTATGTGCAAAAGACATTTCTAGGTGCACAGCCATGAATGATTTGTTTTTGTAGCAAATAGCTTCCATTAGAGGTATGAGGCGCTTCCTATTCTTCCTTGGAACTGTATTTAAGGGGCGGAAAATGTCTTTTGAGTAGTTTATCCATTTGCTGGTGGTGGACGCTCCCAGTCCTCCAGTACCTGAATTACTGAGCGAGTTATTCAAAAGAAAATGCTTTAGGCTAAGTTTTTAATAGATATTTCAAGCAACTCAAAGCGAAATCTTTGACAAAAAGTGACAGAAGAGTTTTCTGAATGTGCATTTCTAATTCAGATCCAATTAGATGGGGAGTGGGAAGCGGTGCGCCCTGGCCTTACAGAATTCACCTTCTGAAGAGCCGACCCACAACTGAAAGCCAGCAGGATTTGGCTTCAAGTCAGATTGTCTCTTTCCAGCTGCAAATACATTGTGTTCCTTGGAAAGATAATGGGAGAGATTTGATACCCAGCAATTCGGGTGTCAAAGCGTCTGATCCTGATCGTTTGCTCCGTGAAAGGCTTGCTTGCTCCCTAAGTAGTAATCATGATGTTACTGACAGCGGCGATAGCACTCGCTACAGTCCTCTGAGCAGCTTTGTCCTCAGGGAAGAGAAACTTGACTTAGTATCCAGCCATCCATTATCCTCTCTGCTTAACAGTAGCGAGCATGACAATGATGATGATGATGATGATGATGATGATGATGATGATGATGATGAAATTTACAAAGTATCCAGGCCAGGTGGCACAGGCCTGTAATCCCAGCTTGGACAATTTCGTAACTTGGTGAGACCCTGTCTCAAAATCAAAACTAAAACATGAGCTGGGGTTGTAGCTCAGAACAAAGAACATCAGTTAAACCCCCAGTATCACGAAAAATAAATAAAATTCACAAGCAATTTTATGTTCTTTATTTCATTTGATCTTCCGTTGTACTCTGCAGGCGAAGGTAGGAAAAAGATTGTCTTCCATCTTGTAAAGAGGCTCAGAGTGTTCACGGCATTTGTACAGGACCACACAGTAAGCACGTACAGGGCTGAAATTTCCAGTCTAGAACAACCCTGCCTTCCATGTACAGTTGTATCTATAGCGTTCATCTGTCAGTAGCTTTCTAGGTATGACATATTGCTTGTGCACCTTATTTATTCTCTGTTGCCCTCAAAAGGTGTATATGAAGGTGGGTTCAAAATACACTGTGAATGCTTAAATTTTGAAAATCGATTAGAGTAAGACACACAGTGCCATGAATCCTCCCAAAATATTTCCCCTCACTTTGAACAATCTGGTCCTGTCATTCTCGCCACTCTCTGAAGCAGTATTGGAAGTCTGCTTCCTCACAAGATATGATAAAAAAAACAATGCAGTGAAAGTTGCTGCCACTTGCTGCCCAGTGGAAAGGCAGTTTCCTAGAAATGTTACAAGACATTCCACCCACCTGACTTACCAGCTCTGCTGCTATGCAATTTCCTGGCTTTTCCCCAGAGTCAGAAGAACCATGGAAAGTCTGTGTTTTGATTCAATTTAGGACATGGAAGCAGCTATGACAATTCAACTAAAAACACTCATGAAAGAGGACTTCCGAAACTGCACCAGAGAGTGGCATTCACAATGAGATCAGTGTGTTTGAATCAAAAGGAGTAGTTTGAGGGTGTTTGAAGGCAATATGATTTTTTTACTGTAATAATTTTTTATAAATTAAATATTCATTATATTTTTATTGGAGCTCATAATGTGGCAAACGGTGAGATTTGGATGACTCTTGTGAACCAATTAAAAGATCTTTCTTTATTCATGGATAAAGAGGTACGTGAGAAAGAGGGCCCTAGAACCAAGGAGGAGACGCAGTGGGGATTGAGATGTGAATCTTTTTAGTGATTCAGACTCTTAGAAAGCAAGCTAAAAAACTTGCTCTTGTGTTAGTAGCTTGGAATCATAACAAAGAGAACTCATTAGTAGCTGAAGAAGGCTACATGGAAGGGCTTTTGATATCAAACCTCACTAAAGTCTCAGGGGGCCTGGATTATCCCTGGAAGAATTGTCCTTCTAGATAAGAGTCAAGAAGTAATTGGTTGCATGAGGGAGAATAGTCGACACTTGAATGTTCATGTTGATTTTACAGAAAGTACAGTGATAGAAATATAAAAAGAACACATGATAATATAGAATAAAATAATGTCATGTAGGGAAAGCTAATTGACACACAGAAACACCCCACCCCTCACGGTGGTATTATCTTGGTGACTTGCCTGTGTCCAAGACTTGGCTCAGGCCTTCAGATTAAGAAGTGGATTGTCAGAACTCCACAAGAGCTGAAGTCAGACACTGACTGTGAAACTGGAATGTCAGTGTCACCAGTTACGGTGGGATCAATGACATAGGAGGCGATAGGATGCCAGAAGAGTCAGATCAGAGGAATTAGATGTATAATTCTAATATTGATGGCTTGATAATGCATCCATCTCTACAAAAGTCCTGTCACTGAGATCTTTTGGGAATTCACTAATTTAATTTATTTTGTTAACAAATTATTGTGGAGAATCTCACGTGTACCAGACTCTGCTTGGGTACAGTTGGTTACAATACAGGTAGGTAAATTTCTTGAACAAGGGCTCAGTCTGGGATGGGAAGTACTAGGTGGGTACTACCAACTTGGCTTCAATGATTCCTTTTTCTGTTATTACACAATTGACATGCTCTGTATGTGTGTGCATGTGTGTATGCATGTGTGCACGTGTGTGTGTGAGAGAGAGAGAGAGAGACAGAAAGGCACAGAGAGAAACTGTCCTATTCTCTCTTAAACTTGTTAATATCTTCAGTTATGTTGCCATGGAGAATGGCTGGCTTCAGACACAGCCTAAATTTCTGAATTTTCTTTGCATATTTGAGCTCTGTGGCACTGTGTGTTGATTTTATGGATGAACTCCCTGAAAATATTATCAACCTCTTTATTTCTGAATATTCAAGAGTGTTTAGGGGATGCAGAACAGGTACAGGACTTCAGAATTGCTAGAAGGTGCATTCTAACATGTGAACCAATGATGAACATAAATTTAGTGGAAACCTTATCTTCTTTTTTAAGCATTCATAGTTATTTCATAAACCTGATCATTGTCAAGTATCAAGATCATCTTTAGTGCTGGTCTTGTCAAAACAACGTGCCTTTAGACAATCAAGGAGGACTTTCTAGAATGACAGTGGCCATGAACGGACAGGAGGAAAAAGGAGAAAGGTAATGATTTAAAAATTAATTGCAGGTTTACTGTGAATTCAATCTGGCTTCTTCAAAGTAGGGACTAGGATTTTCCTTGGTAGAAGAGAGAATAAGATGAAAGCTAAGGCTTTCTGTGACCCAACATGGAGTAGAGAAGGTCAGGCTTTTAACTTGATTATGAATCTCTCCAAGACATTAAAAATCCCACCCACCCAGGAACCTGGAGTACTGAGGAGTGTCTTTGGCGAGCAGTCTTGTTTTAACCCATCTCTAACTGCTCATGCTAGGGTTAGTTGGATAGTTTTGTTCACTAGTAATCCCTTCATCTCAGTTGACCCTTTGCCTGCTTTGTTCCTGTCTTTGTAGACAATAATTATTTCGAATTTCCAAAACCATGTTTTAGTTTGACAGTGTCTGGAGCCCAAAGTCAAAACAAGAGGTTGAAATATCTCTACTCTTCCATTTATTTGGTGATTGTACTAGTCCTTCAGGGATTATACAACGAGAGAACATAGTGAGCCCTTGGAAGTCCATCATAAAGGCCAGTAGGTCTTGTCTTGTTCAAAGACACAGAGAAGAGGTAGGGTCAGGGTTGAGCTTTATTGAAGCGCACTTGGAAAGCAAAGAAACTGCCACTATTTCTTTAATCAGTGGTAATATTTAGGTATGTTTCTCTAGGAACTTGTCCTTTTCATTTATATTATTGAGAAATCTTTTGCAGTTTGGTCGTTTATGAATTAAATAATTTTTGAGAGACAGCCCAGGCTGGACTCAAACTTGTGATCCTCTTGGCTCAGCCAGCTGGCATTCTGGCATCATGTACCTGCAGCACCAGGCCCAGCTTCTCCACTTCTTAAGGCTAAGTTCGCCTGACTCCAATGAGAGGACTTGTTCTGATGGGATAGAATACATCTGGATTTGGGGCTACAAAAATTGCATCACTTTAATGGTGTTATACTGGGTCAATCATTTGTCCCTTTAGCTCTTGAGTCATTTAAGGACTAACACAAATTAGATAATTTGTATCTGAAGTTTGATAGATCGGTATAAATTTGGTACTGCCGCATACAACTGTGGGACCTGGGGAGACTGCCTGACTCTTAATTCTGTCAACAGGAGAATCCTAGACTTAAGCCATCAGGAAAAGTATCCCAAAGAATGAAACACTTACATTGCTGAGTAGGAAATAAGAAGTTAAGGGTGGGAGCTAGAGTAGGGGCAGGAAGAATGTGGATCTATGCCAGTGGTCTCCAACTTTTTTTGGGGGGGGCACCAGGCCAGGTTTGTTGAAGACCACTCTTCCCAAGCAAGGGGAAAGCGAAGCTCTGCCTCCTATCGTGTCAGCAGTGGCATTAGAATCTAACAGGACTGCACTGACAGCAGGCAGAGCCTCACTCATCTATCCAGGGGCTCGTACCGGTCCAGAGCCCAGAAGCGGAGGACTCTGATCTATGAAAATGAATACATGAAGGCCAATCCATAAAAGAGGCCATGATCCTTTCCCAGAACCAAAACAAGGTCCATCTGAGTGAAGCGGGAAACAATGAAAGGAGAATGGGGAGTGGCTGGAGATTGAGGCTGAATGAGAAAAGCCAGCAGTCAGATAATTCACAAAATGTATCTGTATACTATGAAGCTTGGTCTCTAGGCTGAAGAGGAAGGACCACTAAAGGATTTACACTGCTCGAAGTCGAGACATTAGCATGTGTTATGGATTTACTAATATATATATATATTCATCCATTCAGCCAGTATTTAATGAAATGTGTGTTCTAAGTGCTGAAGATATCAGGAGGAATCTAGATAATAACATCAAGTTTAGACACTACTTGTAGTTGCTCAAACTGCTTCCTAACACGTATGCTCTCACGCCACTAGTCCAGCCTGATGGGGGCTTAAGGAGTTAAGAACTTTCCATCTCAAAATATGCTAAATCAGTGTATTGATTGTTTCACAGTGAAATCACTTTAGGAACTGCAACTTCGGAAAGTGGCACTTTCCTTATCCACAGGAGGTCATAAAGGTAATTTCGGGAGGGTTGTGTTTCCCGCATCAAGGCTGGAGAAGAGTCTTGACCACCAGACTGGTGAATGGGGCTGCAGTGAACAGGAATAATTACTCTTTGGAGTAAGTTTATCTTCTACTACCTTCTCATCCCACTCCCCCACATCGCTCTTAGCAACATCCCTGGAATTTGCTACCCTAGGTCACATAGACACTTGACATGTTATTCCTTCACAAATTTAATGAACTTTAGCTAAAAAGTGTAAAAGTGTCATGCTTCTGCCGTTTCTTCAGACTTCGCCCTCTTGTGATGTTCTTTGTGTATGGATAAAATAATAAAAACTTTAATGCTTTTCTCTTGTTAATCTGCTCTTGTGCTACCTGGGTTCCTACATCCAGCTAAAGGAGCCACAGAAGAACTAAAGGGGACAGAGCTGATCTGTCTCTCATTATAAGGCTTAAATTTAGTCAGTGGTCAAGACAGACAGGAAGGATGGCTGACAGAGATGCAAACAAGGTTGAATTTTTAGAACCATTTTATTGACCCCCTTCGGGATATGGGAGATGAGTGAGAAGGAATGTGGGTGATCTTCAAGATGAATGTGGTAACTAGTCACCAAGATGGAAGAACAAACTGGGGGGTCAAGGTTGGGTGGGAGTAGCAATGACCAGTTTGGCTTTGGATTTTATGGATGGGACTATAGGAAGAAACACATTTAGAGTTGGGCAGACCAGAATTCTAATCTCAGCTCTAAGAATTCTAATTTTTTTTGTAGTACTGGGGATCCAACCCACAGCCTTTACACTGAGCTACATCCCCAGCCCATTTTTAAGTGTTGATTTTGAGATAGGGTCTCCCTAAGTCTCTAAGTTGCACAGTGTGGACTAGAACTTGTGATTCTCCTGCCTCGGCCTCCCACAGTGGTGGTGTTACAGGCCTGCGCTACTGGGCCCAGCTCAGTTCTAACAATTTTAAAGTGTGGGACTTTGAGTGGTTCACTTCACCTTCTAAGCCTGTGTCCTTACGAGTAAAATGAGGGATAGCCATAGCTAAGATAAATGGGTTCCTGACACAATTTCGGTGTTCAAAGCTGTTCATTCCTCTCTGCTTCCCTTGTAGTCCTCTTTGTTTATATACTTACGAACTGACATAGAACAGTCTTTCACTTTCAACTAGGCTGTTTTCTGATTTTGCAACCCACCTTCGGGCAATAGAGTTGAGTATCCCCCACCCCTCTGTCCTTCCTCTGGGACATCTTGGGGTTCCTTTGCCCTGCCTTTCTGTGGGATTTGGCATCTGTTTACAAAGCATCCTAGGGAATTTGCTCTCCTCCCCTCTTCACTACCTCCCCCAGTCATTAATCCTGAGGATCCATAATAACTGTCAAGAGTTACCCAAAATAATATAGAGCTTCCTTAAAGGAAGCCGATGAAAATAGCTAAACCCTTTGCAACTGACTACATTGTAAATGACTCCGTGGTCACTCCTCATAGCAAAGCCTTTGTAAATGGTAATAAAGGAGTATTACTAAATAATTAGCATACATAGTATTTTTGCCAGATTGTGTTCTAGATGTCTTTACATGCATGGTCCTCCACAGTTCTCACACAAATCAGGTAACTGAGTTTCACAATCTAAAGTAGTTCCATAGCCTCTCTGAGACTGTGTTTTCTCTGACGTACAATGGGGATAATAGCATTCACTCCATAGGGTTGAAAGAAATGAGCAGCATATATAGAAGAACAGCGCTGGTCCAGGATGCATCAGAATTTGCTGCCCCACTGCTTCTGCTTCACGGAACTGGCTTCCATCTTACGTGGGGAACAACTATCTAAGTACTTACATCTGAACAGCAATATTCCAAGCTGATGAGGGAAGGCCTGAATATTGTGTTTACTCTCTCCCTACAGGCATGTAAATTGAAGCACAGAGAGATTGACTTACCTAAGATTCTGTAGCCCCAAAAGTTAGAAACTGAGCTGCAGTCCAAACCACTATCTAGCTTCAAACCTCTGGCTGGTCTTTGTTTGAGCAGGAGGTTTATGACGCAACTCAGGTGTGATTGCTTTCTGTCTGGATCAGCTTCCTGGTTTCCTGGGACTTCCTGTTGTACTCTCTAGTTGCAAGCAGCCTGCCCTATCCTGGGTAGTTCATCCAAGCTTATTGATAGACGGACCAACAGACTGACCAGATCAGCTCACCACCATCCCTTGCCTGGACAGAGAAGGCCAAGTGAAGGAGCTTCTCAACCAGGTCAGAAAAATCACCCTTCGGTCATTAGGACACAGCTGTCTCTTTGCCAGGGATTTATTTGTCACTGCTCTGTCCCTCTCATCTGAAAGTTTGTTGATTTGGGGAATAAATTGAACTCAAAAAAGAAAGAAAGTGCTTGTGCCTTGTCTGGCACCAGGCCAGGCAGAGCAGCGGGGGCCAAGTGTGGTTTGGGTGCCGCCCATTCCTCCCCTCTGGGGCTACTCATTTTCTGTTGTCACCTGGCTGCCAGGATGCCTTCCTGCTCCAAGCTGTGAGGAGCTGCCTGGCCCGCAGCCTTCCCACTCCCGCCTCTACCCAGCCTCTTCTGTTGCCATTTCCACAGCTGAAAGGAGGAGAGATCCAAATCCAAGAACTCTTGAAGCGCCGGGGGAGGTGACTGGGGAGCTGGCTTTGGAGCCAGGTGGGTGGCAGTTGGGTATTTGTTCAAGTCTGCACTCGTGAGAAACGCTGTGAAGACTTGCAGTCCTTGCCACCCCTGCCCTTTTCATCCTAGCACTGGGCATGCTAGGTTTGCTGTCCCCGTGCTAGGGTGGTCCAGTTCAGGCTGCCGGAGCAAAATTTCCTAAAGGGCACGGTTCCCCTGAATTCTATAGATCATCTCTCTTTCTTCTAGAAGGCCGGCTACCCTGTGTTTGCATTATTGTTGGACCTGTCACAAACACAAATACATTACACTCTTAAGAGCTTAACCTTAACTGGGGCTTTAAGACAATGAGGCTGTCAATTGCATCTTAGGGAAGGAGACATTCTTCAAACTGACTGAGGACTGTGATGCCTTGGGGTCAAAAGGGTATGACCTGAAGGGCAGAGCCACCTGGGAGGTGGCTAGACTGGCTCAGCTGTTTCCCAAAGTCCCTGGGCCCAGGAGGAGTGAGTGGTGCTTGTCCTTGAAACAGGGGGCATCCCTCCGTTCCACAGCTTCATGCCACACCATCAAAACTGGAAAAACCTTGGCTAGACCAGTTCTACTGCTGAGAGATCCACCCTTGGAAGTTCATTTGCACCCCAGGAGGCAGTGCACAGTTGGCCAATGAGGCGCTAGGGCAAGACACCCCGGGAAGGTCTGCTGTAGGCTGCCTGGTTCCAGAAGAATGGAACATGACAGGCCTTCAGAGAAGCACTCTGTGGGGGCTGTGGAACTAGCTTACCTGGTTCTAAACACAGCTGGTGTATAAAGTTACAATTAGGCCCCCTACGGAATCTCATTCCAGTCCCTATCTTTGTATTCCTTCTCTTCTTCTTTTCCTGCTTTCTTTCTCATCTGGGCCCAAGGTGTGGGGCCGAAAGGGAAAATCTGTCCGTCTGGGTGAGCTGACCCCAGGCCCTGGAAGCACTTAGGCATGGCGCCTCACCACTAATCGCTGGGCTTAGCTGTCCTAAACAAGAGGTCCTTTGTCCTCAAAGATTCCTTCTATGATGATGAAATTCACCTTTCAACAGACTTAAACAAACAAAGGTTCTCCAGAACTTCACACTCAGAACATTTTAAGTGCTTTAAAGAGCTCTGTCACAAAGTTACTGTCAATTAATTGCATTGAAGGCTACCAGATACCATGACTTGACCTAATTATGTTCCAGGAATTTCTACCTCTTTTATTTCCTATGATCATTAGCTAGTAAGTTTGTGAAATACGTCTGAGCATCACCGGTCTAGCAAGCTCTTGGGAGCCCTCTCAACTTCCTCACACTGTGTTGACTATTTAAGCTAGAGATGCACGGAAATACGAAATAGCTCCCTTCCTCCAAGAGTTCATGGGCTCACGGCAGAATTAAAATATAAATAGGTACTTCCATTACAGTGTGGAAGACACAAATGACAGAGGCAAGGATAGGTTTTCTGGCACAATGGGAAAGTGGCACCTAACTGAAATCTAAGTACGTGTGTGGAGGTCACAGTCAGGTATGGCATCCTGAAGAAGGCAATGCCTGACCTGCACCCTGGATGACCAGCGCTAACTATTTAAGTGTGTGCTGGGTAGTTGTGAGCACGGGGTCCTGGAGGGGAATTTTGGTCTGGACAAAAGAAGGAGCTCAGTCTGACTGGATCTTATCATTGAGGGCAGAATGTGCTGAGAAACAGAGAGCTGAGGTAAGCAGGAGCCAAGTCACAAACAGGGTTGTGGTTTGTATCTGGAGTGTCCCCTCAAAGCTTCATGTACCTATAGATTCCGTGTACTATCGAGAAGTGGGGCCTGGATGGCAGGCGCATGACCTGGAGGGGTGTGTGCTGGTTCTGCCCTTCTTCCCTGACATGGCTTTGTTCTGCCATGTCGTGAGGAGGTCTGCCTCATGCTCTGGCCCACCATGTGATTCCATTTCCAGTCTTCAACCTGTAAATGGACTGTGACCTTCTGAATCTGTGAACTAAAATAAATCTTTCCTCTTAAAGTTGTGGATGTTGGGTATTTGCCCCAGTAACTATGACAAGTGGGTTTTCGTATAAAGACACAAAGGCTTCTCAAGGTTAAATGTGAACCCAAGATCATACACCTATAGGTAGTAGCTGATCAGGAATTAAAAGTGAATGTGTTAACTGTAGAGTCCAACTTGGTCCTGCAGCCTGCTGCCTCCGTATCCTGATACCCAGCTGGGTTCAGAATACCCTCATGAAACAAGGTCAATCACCGTCATAAATCTTTCCCATGATTTTTACTCATTTTTCTGTACCTAATTCAAAATTCATGAACATTTAATTAAGAATTTTAGAATTTAATTGTCTCAAAAATAAGACAAATAATTGACACCCTATATGTGCTGGGAAAATCGGATTTCTGTAAAACTGTGTGCTAAGTATTTTAATTCTTTCTCGTTGCTGGGATAGAAGACTTGACATGCACAATTTGATGGAGGAAAGGTTTATTTTAGCACACAGTTGTGGAAGATCTCAGTCTATTCGTTGGTGCCTAGGAATGGGAGCAGGCCTTGGAGGAGACCTAGCTGGAGAGGAGCTATTCAGGGCAGGGCAATAGGAAACTGAGTGAGTAAGGAAGGATGGAGCTAGCACATGCCCTTCCAGGTCGAGCCCCAAGGATCCCCCCATTTAAGATCAAGCCCCAGATATCCACCCCCTCTGGGTCAAACCCCAAGTGTCTGCCCTTTCCAGCCAGGCCCCACCTCTTAATAGCACATGGAATCCATATACTCAAATATGTGTATTGGAGGAGGAGGCTTTTGCAAGACATTCTAGATCCAAACCATAACACTAAGAAAATGGTTAAGGTTGGAAACAACTCACATGACCAACAGTGT
Organism: Ctenodactylus gundi; assembly: GCA_004027205.1. Taxonomy (NCBI): domain Eukaryota; kingdom Metazoa; phylum Chordata; class Mammalia; order Rodentia; family Ctenodactylidae; genus Ctenodactylus; species Ctenodactylus gundi. The sequence goes on along the minus strand of PVKB01000593.1, from coordinate 214,880 downwards.
GGTTTCCTATACAGTAAGTAACAATATTTATAACACAGTACTAAGTCTTTTAAAGTCAATCACCAAACAACATTATTGTGCCCCATGCATTGAGAATTATTCTGAAAGCTTGACTCTAAGATCTTTCACTGGCTGTCATGTGGTGGATATGATTACAAGGACTTTATTTCATCTTCTGGCTTTTCTATTTATTTTTTTAAATGAGCATATATTGCTTTGGACTAAGGCCAAAAACAAAACAAAAAAACAATGAAGGAAACTTCATTTGTAAAACTGTCCTAATGATAAATATGAGAGGTAATGCATATGGTAATTAGCTCAATTTAACCATTCCACAGTGTATACATATTTTACAATGATATTTGTATATGATAAATATATATAATTTACTTTTTCATTAAAATAATAAGTGAAAATAACAGTTTCTGTAGAAGGTCCATTTTCTGCATAAACAAAGTAGCGAATTCCTCTCAAAGCCGCAGAGCTAGAATTTTCAAGCTGCTCACAGCCACAATAAGTGATATGCAGAAGGGCCGAGCTCCTGCCCTTCAATACCAATCCCATTATCCCCAAGCCTCCAATAACCATTGAATTCCTTTCCAAATTTAATTGTAATGGTAATAACTAATACGTATCAAAAGAATGCATATCATGTGCTAGGCTCTAGTTTAAGTATTTTATGTATAATTACCTCATTAAAATCCTCAAATATTTTACGGTCATACCTTGGTACTTGACTGCTTTGAAACTCATCAAATTTGGTACTCAATCCAATTCAACACAAAAAATTTGTCCTGGTACTTTTTATTTATTTGGTACTGGACACACAAGCTGGAGCTTGTCACTGTCAATTGCCTTGTGACTAGCTACACTTTCTAGCTGAAACAATTTGTCTGGTACTTCTTGGTTTTGGTACTCAATGCCTCTCCCAGTGCCGATTCATGATGAGCACAGAGGTACCACTGTGTGTGTATTAGCCCACCCAGATCCTCAGTAGAGTGGGTGCTCTCAGTACTCTCTGACAGATGAGCAACAGGGAAGATAGGTAAGCTTGCCCAAAATTCCAAATAGGTGATTGGGAAAAGCAGGATTTAATTAGGATAGGCTGGGTTAAGACCTCACACACTATTTCTGACCTGGCAATTGCTTTCTTGAGTGTCCTCCCAAAAGAGTTAAAGTCCTCATGCTATAGTGATACATGCAAACCCATATTTATACCACTGAGATTCAGAATAAACAAGATACAGAAATAGCATAGGTGTTCATCAACAGATGAATAGATAAAGGAAATATGGTGCATATATGCAATAGAGTATTATTCAGCCACAAAGAAGAATAAAATCATGTCATTTGTAGGAAAATGGATGAAAGTGAAACTCATCACGTTAAGTGAAATCAGCCAGACTCAGAAAGGCAAATTTCACATTTTCTCTCATATGTGGAATCTGGAACAAAAGTTAGAAAAAAAGAGATGTCAGAAAAGTAGAAGGGAAACTTTTAGAGAAGATGGAGGGGGAGATAGAGGGGTAATGGGAAGTGAAAATAGCCAGAGTACATTATACGCAACCAAAGTCTGTGATTCTGTATCACTCATATGTACCAATAAAATAAAACTTTAAAAAGATCCCATGCACTTGGTCATTTTAGCTACTCTTTGAGGTTTGTCTTTCCACAGCATTGGAATTATCTCAGCATTGTATGTCTCAAACAGCTCTGATGTGTTTGGGGAATGGTGGCGCAAAAAAAAAAAAAAAAAAAAAAAATGGTTAGCAGAGAGCTGGGCTCAGTAGCGCAGGCCTACAATTCTAGCTCTTTGAGAGGCTGAGACAGGAGGATTGCAAGTTAAAGCCCAGTTCGGGCAACTTAGCAGCTTATTGAGACCCTATCTCAAAAATAAAAAATGGGTTAGGGATGTAGCTCAGTAGGAAGGCTCTGGGCTCAATCCTCAAGCCAAAAAACAAAAAATTGACTCAGGGAAGCAAGACCTGCAAGGGTCACTAGAGAACTTATGTGACGACACAGATGGATAACAGAAATGACCCAGAGAAATGGATGAAGAAGTCAGAAAGATATGTAGTGTCTGAACATTACAGGAGGACAATAGATTCCTGGGGGCTCAATGGACAGGATGGAGCCCAGAGGAACACAATGAGTTCTACAATCATGTGAAGGCAGTGTATGTCTGCTGACTAGTTAGTACTCAAACTGAAACATAGCAGATACACAATATCTGTTAAATCAATAAGACATTTAATTCTCTTTTAGTTTTCAGCTGCCAGGAACTCATCCCTGCTCAAATGAGTAAGCTGACAAAAGATCAGTTTGCAGATGAAAAGTTCTAGGAAGTAAAATCTTAAGTCAAGAGGGGTGTGGCACAAACATTTCCTGTACTACAGTAACAATTTCTGTCTGGATCAGGGCTCACATGTGTATAAGTGTGTGCTCACTGTAAGCCCTCACTGACTGTGTGAAATGGCGTTCCCAGAAATAGGAAATGCCCCTGCCTCAGACTCTTACAAAAAACAACAAAAGAGAGGTCATCTCTAATCATGTACAACAGTGGTCCCCAACATTTTGACCCTGGGGACTAGTTTGGGTAAAGACCGTTTTTTCCAAAGATAGGGGGACGTACTTGTTGTGCAGTAGGTTGTTGGAGAATAGCTTTGAGATGGTGAGCAGCAGCAGCAGAAGGGGAGAGTGAGGCTCTGCATACTGTCAATCATCAGTGGCATTAGAACCTGATAAGAGCATGATGACAGGGGGTGGAGCTTTGCCTGAGCTCACCTCTGACTCTCTGCCCATCTATCTTGGCTTCCTGATCTTTCCCAGGCCATAGACTGGTACCAGTCCATGGCCCATGTGTCGTGGACCCCTGACAAGGCTTCCCCAAGTCTTCCAGTGAACACCACCATGAACATGTTTGTTCATTTTTGTGTTTGGAAGAAGGCAGATTAGACCCTCCTAAACTGGGAAATGCAAATGTCAAATTCAACATTCAGAAGAAAGGGGTATCTTTGGTTTCGATTTATAAATAGCAGTGAGTCAGCCTAACCAGATCCTTTTGTACAAATAACTCTATCTAAGCAATTAAAGGAGAAAAGTACTGACAAAGCTTGTACAGGGAATATAAAACTAATTTTAAGACAATGGTACTAATCACTTGGGACCCAGTTTCTCACCAAAGATTGAATATAATCTTCAAATCTTACAGCTGTCCCATTCTCAGATTGTTCACAGTTCTACATGTTGCAAGTTAAACCATGTTTGCACTTTTGTTCTTGTCTAGTAGACTTAGTGATATGTAGTATTTGCAGTAAACATACGAGTTAAAAACATTCTGAGTGCCAGGCACCACGGTATACACCTATAATCCCAGCACACTAGTAGGCTGTGGCAGGAGGATCAAAAACTCTAGGCCAGCCTGGAAGTTTAGTGAGAACTTGTCTCAAAATAAAAAAATTAAATAAATATATAAAAAAATGGGGCTGGAGAAATGGCTCAGCTGTTAAGGTGCTTGCCCAGCAAGTGCTAAGTACCCTAATTCGATTTCCCAGTACCACATAAGCTGGGCGTGGTGGCGCACGCCTATAATCCCAGCACTCAGGAGGCTGAGACAGGAGGATTGCCATGAGTCCAGGCCAGCCTGGGCTCCGAAGTGAGTTCAGGACCAGCCTAGACCTCAGAGTGAGACCCTGTCTCAAAAAAAAAAAAAAAAAAAAAAAAAAAAAAAAAAAATATATATATATATATATATATATATATATATATATATATATATGGCTGGGCATATAACTCAATGCTCTTTGAGTTCAATTTTCAGTATCCAAAACAAAGTTCTGGGCTTAACTGTGCTTGCAGCTGAGTACAACTAGGCAGTTGTAGGCAACTATTCTGAATTATACTGTATAATAGAGCTGCCATATTACAATAGTCTTGAGGACAGGGCAGAGGTACCCAAATCTGAGACCAGCCCCAGTAGGCCACACTGAAAAGAATATGCAGCTCCTGGGCTTTAGTTGTAGAGTCCAGGTGACTCCAAGACTCACACGTATTCATTAGCACGCAGGACATAGCCGGCCACAGGCCAGCGTGGGCCTGAAGGCAAGGACAAACAGCTGCAAGCAGGTCTTGGAGTGAGGTTATACTGCGTAGCCACTGGTTCAGCAAATCACTATGAAGCGCCTATTGTGTACACAGCAAATGTGGTAAGCAGGGAAGAGGAGCGCAGAGGGAAGCAGAGTCTAGCTGGCTGCCGTAGTGGGCCCCAGGCAGTAGCGAGCCGCAGAAAGCTAAGTAATAATATTTAGGGGAACAAGGATCAGGAACTCAGGCAGACGTTTGGGGAGGGGAAAGAGTAGTGCTATGGCAAGACGTAAGTGACTGCAGCAAATGTGGATCTTAACAGGCAGCCAAGTTGAGCTTGAGTCAAAGACGCCTTTAAGGCCAAGTCCCCATGGCCCGGACCTATGATCCTGGCACTCTGGGTGGCTGAGGCAGAAAGATCACACATTTAATCCCAGTCTGGGCAACTTAGTGACTTAACAAAACTCTCTCTCAAAATAAACAATAAAAATGGGCTGGAGATGCAGGTCAAAAAGTCCTGGGCTAGATCTGCAGTATCACAAGAAAGGGCCCTTTAAGGCTTCCTGCTCCAAGGCAGAAATGTACCCTAGTGTAGTCCACACGTGTCAACAAACAAACACATGTGACTACCACGAAAGTGTTGAAAGGGTGAGGAAGTATGAGACTTGTTGTGGGGAGTAGACGATGATGTCTCACTGTGCTCGTCAGAGAAGACGTGTCCAACCCACTGTCGGCCATGTTTTTGCCCTTGATTTTTAAAATGTTATGATAAAAAACTTTAAAAAGGAAGTTTAATTACTTGTATACATCAACTATTGTCTAGAATATATATTATGTAGCCCAAGACACTTAGTTCCTCTTGGCTCTAAAACACAAGAGCAGAAAGGGTGGGTTGCCAGTCGGACATAGCAGCTTTAGGAGTTTATTTTTTCATACCCAGCTTCAATAAATGATACAAACTAAACTAACTGTAAGTAAATTCAAAAATTCTAATAAGGAAAAAGAAAATAAAATGCGATCATGGTCCCATCGCCCAGATTTTAACATTTTCATGCATCTTTTATACACTGAAATACTCCTTTGTTATGGATTTCTAAGCTCCTCGTGCACTTTCCCACTCTCTCCCATTTGAATATATTAAAAACTATTTTCTCTTCAGTCAACATTGATTTTCCACAGTAACCCGAGTACGTTAGATTCAGGGCTTCTTATTAAGTGGATGATTTAAGAGGCATTACTCTTTAAGGAGTTCATACAGAGTTTCTGTGAAATTCACCATCTGGCAGATCAGTGTGGCTCCCAACCTGCTCACTGCGGGGCGGACTGACAGGGCCAGCAGGCTTTCTCTGCACAGCAAAGCTGGCTGGGAGAAGGAAGAGGCAGAGCTGGAGCGAGGGAGGAAAGCAAGGTAAAGGCAAAGGAGGAAGCAGCCGAGGAAAGAGAGTCCCTGACGCAGCCCAAAGGGAAGAGAGGATGATCCTGTCGGGAAAGTAGCAGGCTCAATATGGACAGCAAGAGTGAGCGAGGCCACTGGGAGGGGCCTGTAATCCCAGCACGCTGACGCAGGACGACCGAAAGCTGGAGCTTATTCTGTGCAATTTTGTCACTTAGCAAGACGCTGTCCCAAAACGAAAACTAAAAAATGGTCTGGGGTTGTAGCTCAGTGTGAGGGCCGTGGCATGAATCATGCGTGCCACACTCAAGCCCCACCCCACAGAATGAATCAGAAGAGCAACCAAGCGTTGAGCTGGAGGGGCAGCTCAGAGTGGAGCACGTATTAGCACATGCGATGTCCTGAGATTCATCTTCAGCATCCCATTAAAAAATCAGGTGTTTGGGTCTCTTATCCTTCATACGCGAGAGTAGCTCTTCCCTTTGTATTTAAGGACAGCCTGGTGTGGTGAGACGAGCCCACTACTGGAGGTCTGAAGACCTGGGCACCCTACTGACCTGCCGGAAGTCTGTTACCTGCCCTGGATCTTAGTCTCCAACTTGTAAACAGGGCGTCTTGGAGTAAGTGATGGCTGACGGTCTCCGCTGTGTCCCGGGCAGCTCATTTGGCTCCATATAGACACAGTCGATTTCAAGTTCAAAAGACAGTTTCAACTACCATTTAGAATCTGGTTGTGCGCCACATGGATTTAGTGCTAAAGCATTACGTGGAAACAAACAATTATAATTGTTTTAATTACCCAGAATAGCTAGTAATTTCGACAAGGCTCAGGAGCACTGTTTTGAGAATGGTGTTATTATACTGTCACTTTGCCACAGTCTTTCTAGTACAGGCAAGATAATTTCAGTGTCCCAGGAGTGGGGGCAAGATGGGTATTGGGTGATAATCTGGTGGGGTACCCCCTCCTTGGTATAGAGGGTAATGCTGAGCACTGAGAGTCTCTTAAAGTCCCTCCAACTTTGTTATCAGCAAAGAGTGTGACTCAGATGCCACCTGTCCAGGTCACCGCCAGGTCTCCATGAGGCCCCAGGCGATGACACATTATCATTCCTTGTGGTTTTGCAAAGCTGTCTGCCAGAAAGTATCACCTATCAGGTACTAGACTAGCTCACCTAACCCAGAGTTCTCTTCCTAATTTGATGCTGTTGGTATCAATATGGTAGAGGGTACAGGGTTGGTGGTGAGGCAGCTGCTTGGGTTGATTCTCCAGGACTCCACAGCATAGTCACATGGGCTGGGACTCTTTCTGACCAGTTAACCCTGAGGAACATTAGCCTCCCGTCTTTCACACAGGCAGCATCCTGAATTGCTTTCTGCTTTCAGAAATCAAGTGACAAGTGATTATAATTGGATGTAAGTTTCACACATGCACGAAGCAACTAAAGCATTGTTCTCTCTGTTTACCCAACTGGGGAACCTTTTTTTTTTTTGAGGGGGGGGGGGGGTGAAGGCTGTGGTTACTGGAGATTGAACTCAGAGGCTCCATACTGAGCTACATCCCTAGCTCATTTGTTTGTTTGTTTGTTTGTTTGTTTGTTTGTTTGTTTTTATTGAGGCAAGGTCTCACCGAGTTGCTAAGTTGCCTGGGGTAGGTCTGAACTTGTGATCCTCCTGTCTCAGCATCCCAGAATGCTAGGATTGCATGTTTGCACCACCACCTGCTCCACCAGGTAATCTTAAGTACTCACTTAAATTGTGTTTCCCTTCAGGGTTTGTGGCTGGATCCTAAGGGTTCTAGGGAAAGGGCCTCAGGTGACTTCTTCTGACTTGACTCTTTGATGTGTAACTGCACCTCGCTCTCCACAGATGCCGAAAGCCTGCACAGCCGGCAGCGAAGTCTATTTTAGAGTGAGCTGCTGCTACGTGGTAATTAGCCTCTCAAGGCCTTCAGCAGTTCTTTTTAACAGGAGTTACAACCCCTGCAAGGGCTACACTCTGGTCAATGAATTTCTTCTGCCTTGTCCTAAAGGAGCCCCCTTTCCTCATTCCCTGTGTGGCTAGCCTAGTGCAAATTTTAAAATTATTGAGGTTATTTCAGTATATTTCTTACAAAACTGGTTACATCTGACCATATCAGCAACTGGATAAGATACATACCTTTTATTTCTTTTGAAACATCAGAATATTTGCAGGTTTAATGAAAAGAAAGAGACTCTTTGCAAACTAAGCTAATGTAGGCATAATTCCCAAGGGATGGTGGGAGTTGTGGGTGTATAACCTGTGGAGGACAGGAAGGGGGGCAGGTTTGTCTCAGAGGCCCCAAGGCCTCTGAAAATGCAGAGCACGCCTACTGCTGTTTATACGAAGAGCTTGATTAGAGTGACAAGAGTACAGATCAGGACGCAGATGCAGAATGGGGCTTTACTACCCAGTCAGCAGGTGGCACAGGCCTGTAATCCCAGCACTTTAGGATGCTGAAGCAGGAGAATCTCAAATTTGAGCCCAGCCTGTGTAACTTGGTAATCTAGCGAGACAATGTATCAAACAAACAATAAAAAGAAGCTGGAGATGTAGCTCAGAGGGATGGTCCTGTGTTCAATCCCCAGTGCCACAAGAGAGAGAGAGAGAGAGAGAGAGAGAGAGAGAGAGAGAGAGAGAGAGGAAAAGAAAAGAAAAGAAAAAAGAAAAGATTTCACTATATGGCTGAAACTAAAGCTAAATCAGTGTCATTAAAAACACACTTGACCTGGAGGTACAACAAAATGATATCAAAATGTCTTCAGAATTCAGATTCTACTTAGCCCATTCTCCCTCTAGGATCCTCTGCTTGGTTCTAGAATTTGAATTCCAGAATTTGAAGAGTCAGAGAAAGCTAGAAATGAATGAGAAGGGTCGCCAGAAGGTGGTAGTTTCCAAGAGTCCGTGTGTAGACGCCGACTGGCTGTGTCGCCATAGTCTCAGAAACGTAAGTGATTCTGGGCCAGTGCCAAATGAGTGACTGGGGTAATACATGAAGAAGCTCTGAAGGTTGCCACAAAGGACCAGGAAGAAAATGTGAGGCGAGGGACTGACTTTAAAAGGAAAAAGTGGCCTCTAATTCCAGTCCCAGCACTTTGGGAGGCTAAGGGAAGAGGATTCCAAGTTCGAGCCCAGGCTGGGCAACTTAGTGAAATCTTATCTCAAATTAAAAAATGAAAATGGCTAGCAGGTGCAAGGCACTGGGTTCAACTCTCCAGCACCATATGATAAATAAATTACATGGGTGTGGTGGTATATGCCTGTAATCCCACCACTTAGGAGGCTGAAGCAGGAGAAGGATTGGCCTGAGTTTGAGGCCAGCCTGAGCTACATTGTGAGCAGGATCAGCGTAGACTACAGAGCAAGACCCTGTCAAAAATAAAACAAAAGTAAAGAAAATAAAAAGAAGAAAACGGTCTAGGGATGTAGCTCAGTTTGAAGGCCCTGAGCTTGATACCCAGCACCACAAAAAAAAAAAAAAAAAAAGACTGAAGAGTGAACATATCAGAGGAGTCAAAAGCTATTTTATCAGTCTATGTCAGTTTGAGATATGACAAGCCATGATTTTCTTTTCAGACCTGTGCAAAAAGTAGAGAAAGTCAAAAGAGGAGCTTCTCCCATGTGTGCCCCGATCAGTGAGGAACGTTCCAGCATTCTTACTGGTAGGAAGGTCAGCGTGGGAAGAATTCAGTAAAAAGTTGCAGGTGAGAGTGAGGCAGGCAAATAAAATAGAGAACGCTCCCTCCCTCTTCCCCATGCGCTACGGACACAGGTCTCCCATCTTACCCTTTTCTGATCATCACCTCTTGCTGTTTGTGCGGTCAGTGGGCCAACTGGTGGAGAAGCAGGAGGCCGGGACAAACAGAGTCGTGCATACCATGAGGAGAAGACCGCACTTGGCGCCTAATGCCAGGCCCACTGGTGCCTGTGCTGCAACCCCAGCGAAGTGGGAGACAGAGGCAGAGTTGGAAATTCTAGCTCAGCCTGAGCAACTTAGCACATCCCTGCCTCAAAATAGAATAAACCTTGTTTGCGGATGTAGCGCAGTGCTCCCTGGGTTCAATCCCAGTGACGTATAACAGTCACCTAAGCTGAGTGTGCAAAGCTTTGCCCCAGGTAAAGGGAAAGGGGGAGCGAGGCCTGCAAAGACAATACCAGGCACCCCTTCGTCTCACTTCCCTGAGTGTGACTGCACCCACAATGGAGACATGTGGCCCGCCGGCTACTATCTTCTGCCACCTGAACTGCTACAGGACCCCACCAGTTGTTTCCTCTTTTGCCCCCTCCTCGACTTGTCCCCGCACTGCATTCCTCAGAGCCTATCCCACAGACCGGAGCACCAGTCTCACCTGGCCTGACCAGCTGCCCAAAATGCAGATTCTCAGGCCATGCCTTGCATTTATTGAATCTAAATCTGCCTTGTGACAAGACCCACACGATTCAAATGCACTTGGTAGCATGGAAGGCTGTGCCTCAACTTTCCTGGCTACCCCGATAGCCATCTTGTTATGTTAGGCGCCTTTGGGTGGGATCTCATATCGCCCCTAGTCTATTAGCATCATCCCTCCCCCAGGGTGCTCAGCCCAAGCTTGTTGCGGTCAGCAGTTGATGGGCCTGCTTTCCCTGGCAGCCGTGGGTTCCCTCGGGGTAATGCCCATGTCTTCTTCACCTCGATCTCTCTGGAGACCAGAATAGTACCTGGTCCAGATCATGCGCTCAATAACACGTGTTGACTTAAAGGGATGTTTGAAAGGATTGCAAGAGAATACAAGGCATACACTGGTTGAAGTACACAGGCAAATGTATTGAAATTAAGGCAAGTTTGGGCAAATGAAAATCATCTCAGGAAAACAAAAAGCACTAAAAAAAAATAGTAATAATGGAAGCTAGGTATGATAGCGCAGGCCAGTAATCCCAGCACTCTGGGAGGCTGAGGTAGGAGGATCACAAGTTCAAGTTCTACCCAGGCAACTTAATGAGATTCTGTCCCAAAATAAATTAAAAAGGCTGGAAATGTGTCTTAGTGCAAAGGCTCATGGTTTAATCCCCATTTCCACTCGTGCATGCGCACCCACCCACCCACCCACCCATACACGCGCGAGCGCGTGCGCACGCACAGACACATGCACAAAAGAATTGAGAAACTACACAATAGGATGGGCTTTCCAAGTGCTTGTGCAGAGTGAGGTTAGGACAAGTGAAGTCCCTTCTGTGCTGTTTTATGGTTTTTGTTCCTATTGTGGCTGAGCTATACCTACGAAAGTGCGGAGTTACAGGTTATTATTTGTCTGTTTGCTTTGTGATACTCAAGATGGATCCCAGGGCCTTCACACTGAGCTACAGCCCCAGCCCATTTTTATCTTTTGACTTTAAGACAAGGTCTCATTAAGTCACTCAGTTGGCCAAGCTGGGCTCAAACTTGCAATTCTACTGCATCTGCCTCCCAGAATGCTGGGATAACAGGCCTGTCCCACCAGGCCTGACAAGTCACAGGATTAAAACGACCAAAAGGTAACTTGCTCGTTCAGTTGCTGCTGGAGAAATGCCCAGCAGGCATTGTTCCCTGTGAGGGGGAACAAAGAGTCATGTATACCACCCCGACTCCTAAAAATCCTGATCTTGAGCCAATATTCTTAGCCATCATGACTTGCTGCCTCCTAATATTTATTGCAAGTGCTCAGCACATTCCTGGAACTTCTCTGTGGCCTCCTGTACTTGGATGCAGTTTTTACAAAATACCCTGCAATTCATTATCTGAGAGTTCCAAGTGATAAAATGCAAACATCATAACTAAAGTGGATCATCAAGCTAGGCCATTGCTACGGACTGACTTGTGACTTCCTAAAATTCATACGATGAGGCTCTTACCCACAACATGACTACACTTGGAGAAAAGGCTTTAAGAAGCTAATTAAGGTTAAGTGATACCATGAAGGTAGGATCTTTATCCAAAAAAACTGGTGCTCTTGTAAGAAGAGGAAGTGATCACCCTGCCTGCAACTCCCATGTGAAGACAGGGAGAAGGCTCATCTGTAAGCCAAGATGAGAGGCAGTACTAGAACTTGACTATGATGTCACCCTTGTGTCAGATTTCCAGCTTCCGTAACTGTAAGGAAATTCATTTCTATTGATTAAGCTGCCCAGTCTGTGGTATTTCGCTGTAACAGCCCAAACTGCCGAAGACCCTACTGATGGGAGTAAAAAACATGGTATAACCCTCAGTGAAATCGACCGAACACAGAAGACTGACTATTGACATGTGTTCCTCTTCTGAAATTCACAAAAACAATTGCATTAAAAGATCCCAATGTGACAGAGAGGGCAGGAAGAGGGCTGACCAATTGACTGAAAGGGATGGATCTCTGAGAGTCTCTGAGAAGGGGGCAAGGCACAGGGCAAAGGTGAGAAGGAGGAAGAAAGAGGCCCAAAGTGGTGTAAATGGTCACTGTTTCTCCAATCCCTGTTTTCAATTGTTATTGATTCTGTATTTCATGCATAATGATAAAAACATGAGGCGTAATCTTAGCTGAGAATGGGTGATCATCTGTAGCATTGAGAACAATTTTCTAAAGGAAGCAAAACAAATATTTTGACTCCCATAATCAACAGTGGAGAAAAAGAAAAGTATCTATAAGGTAATTTGTATGACATCAAGCTTTTAACTTTTGTACTATCATAGTTCTCCAGAAAACATGAAAGTAAAAGGAAAAAGGAAAAATAAATTATTAAGCTACTGTTAATAAGGTGCTGTATTTTGTTCCAGTCCATCTCTTTCTGAAATCTTAATTGTTTACAAGCATGCATTCAGTATATGGATGTATTAAAATCTCTCCCTCACTCTTCCTATGTGGTTCTGTCTTTGGACTGAACCCAGGACCTTCACACTGAGGTACATCTCCAGCCCTTATTTATTTATTTATTTATATTTTGAGATGGGACCTCACTAAGTTGCTAAGTTGTTCAGGCTGGACTCGAACTTCAGATCCTCCTGCCCTGGCTTCCCAAAGTACCGGGGTTACCGGTGTGGGCCACCATGCCCAGCTCTACATTCTCTTTTTTTGCACAATTTGCTAAAGTATAGACCTATAATAAATCACATACCCACTAACACCTTAAAGTACTTTAATATACATCTTTGTATTCATATACCAAATTTTTGATGTAAGAACAAAGATTTTTAAAACTGTGGACTTCTGTCGGTATTCCCCTTTGTCTGTCTTCCTGAAATTACGCTCTTAATGTTTCTTCCAATGTTTCTAGTGTTGGTAAAAGAATGTCAGTGACTGGGAAGCAATTTGAATACAGAATCTTTACAGAGTTTGATCAATTTTTTCCTCAAATATTTTACTGCTGTTAGACCCAAAACTAATTTGGCCACACGTTATGGGGGATTCCCCATTACTGAGCCTTTATAAAGAGATCAACTCAATTTTCACGGAAATAGCTCATGCTTTCACTGCTTATAACCATTTTCAGTACATATAATTTAATTCAATTGTGCCATACAATAACAAGAACTGCTAAAAATCTGTTCATTTCACTGTGTTTATCTATCTATGCATATTGTGTATATCCAGTGATGTGTCACGTGCCAGACTAAGACCATGATGGAAATGATCTGCAGCAACCCTATGAATTAATACCACTGTTATCTCTATTTCAAAGATGGGTAAAGTGAGGCTCCGAAAGTTGCGGTAATTTTCCCAAGGTCACAGAATGGCTATATTGCTCTTCCTCTTGAGAGAACTATCACACTAAGGCACACGGATCAAGTCTGTTTATTCAGTATTTAGTGAATGTGCAAGCTCTGCCGGCCACTGTGCCAGCTATTCCAACGCATGGTTTTTGTCCTCAGATACCTGGAAAGGAAAGATCAATCCCTGAGTTACCTGATTTGCCCCAATTCATCTAGATAAAAAGTGAGTAGAACAGATTGCACCCTACGGCTCTGTGAACCAAGTGCTATATGACAGCTCTAGCTGCACAGAAAGTTTGGCTGACTGGGTTTTAAAGCAAGCTACTGTGAAAATCATTGTTTCCATGACATGAATCTGGATATCCCAGAAATTGGTATCCAATCATTAGACTCAATACATTGGACAGTATAAATATAAGTTCTGAAAGGTTTGTTCAAAAAGGCATATATGTATGTGTGTGTGTGTATATATATGCACATATATATTTTATGTTCTTTTGTGTATGTATATACAATATATACTCTTTTAAATCATATATGTGTGTTACACACACACACACACACACACACACACACACACGTATACATGGCTGACACTGCTCTCCTGCAATCTAAGGAGATGAAGGCAAAACAGGATTCCGGGTTGGAATTTCAGTTCCCCAAGTAGGAGGCCTGCCTGGTGGTGCAGAATTTAGATCCAAAACATTGACATGTATCAACTTAAACAAAGCATGGAATTGTACAAAGAATTAGGAGCCCAGACAAAATAAGAAAGTCGTATATAAAAAGCTATTATAAGAAAGATAATCATAAGATAGAAATTGAGGAACTGGATCATAATGGTAAAAAGAATAAAAAGCTGCCTGTTGAGGCAGAACCAAGACCCTACTTATTATGCAACACGTTCCACAAGGCTGGCCAATTTCAAAGTAGGAAGAACTGCAGAGAAGTGCCTGGCCAGAGGTTGGGGGTGGGGAGCTTGAGCCTCCTGAGCCCCTGACCTCCGCATACACAAACGCCAAAGGCTTTTAAGCTGTTTGGCAACATTTACAGACATGGGCGAATCAAGGGATTATCCTTCTAAATGTAATATTGGATCTTACGGAGCAAAAGAAAATCTTCACTTGAGAACTTAAAAGAATGGCTATATATTCTTTACAACTAAATATTTAAATATATAAATGCATGGCAAGTGGCATCATTGATAGGGAGGTTTAGGTGTCCATATGGAAAACAAGAATACAAATGGAGAGGAAAAAGGAAAATCTTGAGATGCTTGACCTGTCTGTGAGGAAACCGGAGTCCATGATGGCATTTGATCTGTGTGACTGTGATGTTTCTTTGGCGTTGGGGAAAGTATTGCTATCATCTCTCTCTCTTCAGAAAAAAAATTTTTTTTTCATAATAAGAATCCTGTGGCAGTTCCTTGTCTGGAGGATTTTAAAAATAGGAGCGATTTCATCTGTCTGGAATGGTCTGTGTCAGCACTTGCCCTAGGCAAGGTTGCCACATAGGCAGAAAACGCCCCCGCTCCCTTCCCCACCCCCACTCCCAGCCCTGGGTGCCCCCATCCCCAGGGCTGACTCCCTCTCCCTGGATATCTTAGTCTCCAATGTTACCCCTGTCAAATCAAAGCCCTTTGCACTCTCTCTCTCTCTCTCTCTCTCTCTCTCTCTCTCTCTCTCTCTCTCTCTGTCTTCCCCCCCCTCCAGGTGCTAGGGATGCAATAGGGTTCACCCTTTGAGGCCTATTTGCATTGAAAAATAGGGCCTGGTCAAGCCCACAGGAATCTTGAGCTAGTGGAGCTCTGCATAGTGTAACCCAGCAGAGGGATGTCCAGGGGGAGAGGGACGTATTTCTGGTCTGTGGAGGGAGGTAGGGAGCCTTCCTGGAAGCTATTAAATCCCAGATGTGGGCTCTGTTCTATGGTCCTGCCATGGAGTGGGGGTGGGGAGGATGCACTCCCTGACCTCTCAAGGTTGCTGTTCATTCTGTGAGTTGGTGATTTCCAGCTACATTTCCCCCCAACACGTGAGGCTTCCCTTTGCAGCACTGTGGGCACCTCGTGACTTGGCTTTAACTAGGGTTTTGCAGCAGCTTCTCTTTGTGCCAATCAGCCAGGGCCCAATTTTCCCATCAGCATCCTCCCTGCAACAGCCACCCTTGGGCTCAGCCATGGCAGAGGGAAGCAGCAGCTGAGGATCAGCCCAGCAAAGCTCTTCTCAGAGAGATCTTTCACCAAGAGCCCTTCAAAGCTCTTGTTGTCAAAGAAGCCTAAGAAGCTATCTTACTCTGGTCAACTTTGTACACATGGTGTGTGTGTGTGTGTGTGTGTGTGTGTGTCTTTCTGAAGAATAAAAAAAAATCCATGTGGCCTTAGTGAACAGAATTCGCCTATTCAGACCTGGTGGGCCAAGTTGAGAAATGAAATCTACTCAAGGAGACAGACGATCAATTTGGCCAATGTCCTGTTGGATGAGCAAACATTCAAGAGCCCCTACAGTGTGTCAAGCTCTGAGTTAAGCCTGGTGTGTAACGTGAAAAAGAAAGCACAGTCCCTGCTGTGCAGGAATTCAGTCCAGGGGGAAGATGGACGTCAGGCCCCAGAAGTGCCCAGGGGGGTAAGCCAGGGCAATTGGGCCTAGGACCTGCCCTCTGCTCTGCCCCAACTGCACTTATAGCCTTGGGGACAGTTCTTCCAGGGAGATGACATGGAGACTGAGTACGAGTAAGCCAGATTCAGGGAAGGTGGGAAGAGAGGGCTGTGGAGAAGGGATGTCATGACACCAGCAGAGGCACAGAAGCGTGAAGGGACTTGACGAGTGTGGGGAGCGGTGAGAAGTCAGCAATTGTTGGAGAAGAGAGAGTCAGGAAGAGAGAGCAAAGAGGTTGGCCGGGCCTAGCCAGGGGCTGGAGCTTTAGCCCCAGGGAAACCACCGAGGGATTTTAAGCAGAGGAGTGGTAGGGTCAGATTTACATTTTGATTAAAGCATCTGTCAATTTGGGGGCCATCATTCAAATTGCTTGGGAGATGAACTGATTAAAGATTCCCATTGAAAGAGTAAAACTGCAGATCTAAACATGGTTGACTGCGAGGTTCTCTTTTTCCAAGAGACTCTGTCACTAGTCTGAGGCTTTGGGTATGACACTTAAACCTTCTGTGGACAATTGCATACATCTCTCTGTAAAGCTCTCAACATCACTTTGGAGGACTCACACCCTCTAAAAGGTGCTAAAGGAAATGGACACCTAAAAGAGCCTTGTTGCTTTCACCTTTTATTCCACACTGCAGCGACAATATCAGGTGACAAACACGAACTGGGTTATGATCTCTTTGTGTTGGTTAGCAAAAAGACACCCAGGAAGGCCCTGTTTAACCTGAGCGTCATTTAGGAGGATGCAGGTCCTCTAAATGGTACTTAAAGGAAGCGGGGGGTTAGCAGTCTTGTTCCTCCTACCCCTTATTCCTGGCATGGCAGCACTGACAACCCCAGGCTAGCTATGCATACACTGTGCCGTGATCTCTTTGTTTTCTTTAGCAAAAGTCATGTGGAAAAGCACTGTTTAACCTGAGTTGCAGCCACCTCAATCTTGCAGAGAAGGAATATTTTGGGTTGGAATTCTGCAGTCATTCTGGAAATAATGTAAGTTGTTTTAATGTAAGTTGGGTAACGTATGTCTAGAATTGCTTCTAAGTGCATTTTGCCTCTATGTTTGACAGCCTCCCCACCCCCCCCCCCACGCCCCGATTTAAAAGTGAACTTTACACCTTGCAGAATTTTTTTTTTTGTGGTACTGGGGACCCAGCCCAGGGCCTTAATGTTAAAGTTATATCCCCAGCCCATTTTTATTTCTGATTTTGAGGCAAGGTCTTTCTAGGTCACTAAGTTGCCCAAGCTGAACTTCAATTGCATTCTTCCTGCTTCAGGCTCCCAGAGTGCTGGGAATACAGGCCTACACCACCAGACCCGGCTCCGTATTGAATTATTGAATGGAATAACTCTTTTCCCTCTTCACCCTTTGTTTATTAAAAATCATCACAGTTTGCCAAACACAGACTTTTCCTCCCCATAGCTGCTGTCTGTCACCATGCACACAGGTCTATGCTTTGTCTATTTTGATCTTCCAGAGGCTGGACCTCAACTCTGCAGAACTAAGGTTCCTAAAATCATTGGTGAATATTCAAAAGAATGACCATTCCTGTTCCTCAGGGCCTGGCATTCCCCTGGCTCTGCCACTGTATCCTGCCTTGGCATAGCTATATTCTGGCACCTTCCCAGAAAGGCTCATTAGGTCTATTAAGCTGGCGTTTGGGAACTGTAGGATTCAAACATGGAGCCAAATATCTTCATTAGTCTTTGTAGCAAGTAACGAGCCTTGTGTGTGCCACCTCTGTCACCCCACTGAGGCAGAGGAGCAGTGATTCAAATGTCAACAACAAAGAGTTTAGAGATCAACAGTGTTCACTGCTGTTGGCAAAATATGAGCAGCAGATTGGCTGTGGTGCTGGCGCTGTCATCTCTTTGACATTGCTGTTTGTTTCTGACTATCTTTAGAATCTAAATAGTCCTGGTATTTGTTTATTTCGTGTGGACCTTTATTGGTACCAAAAAGAAGCAAAAAGCTGCACTTCGTGCCAGGTTTTTACCAATTTTTTTCACTAATGTTATTTCAGGTTTGGTTGGAACTTCTGAAGCCCATTACAAAGCAAGTAAAAAGTAAGTGTGGAAAATCATTTAAAGACTAAAGGTCTCAGTTCACACATGAAAAAGATTTCACAGCCAGGCCTGGTGGTGTATGTCTGTGATCCTATCACTCTGGGAAGCTGAGGCAGGAGGATCACAAGTTTGAGCCCAGCCTGGGTAACTTAATGACTTACAGAGAAACCCTGTTTCAAATTCAAACAATGAACATGAATTGGGGATGTAACTCAGTGTGAAGGTTCTGGGTTTGATTTTCACTACCACAGGGGAAGAAGGAAGGAAGGAAGGAAGGAAGAAAAGAAGGAAGGAAGGAAGGAAGGAATGAAGGAAGGAAGGAAGGAATGAAGGAAGGAAGGAAGGAAGGGAAGGAAAAAGAATTCAGAAACCCAATACAATCCCTTGCCTTAGTATGGGGGTAGGGAAAGGGCTTTGATATATTATTTCCATCCTTCACACACTTGGTAAATTTAGCAATTTAGAAAATTGTTTTAATTTTGCTTGAGAAGAGGGAGCTCATGCTGCTGGGTTTTTGAGTACATCTGAAGAGCGCCAGTAATTACAGCGCTACGTGGATTGGTTCTAGGAACACAGCTCGTGCTCTGGCACCGCGAGTGTTCAGCATCCTTAATGTCTGGCTGCACTGCCATTTGCCCTCTGCCCACAGATACATTGGCTTTAGCCCATCACAAGCATTGGCAGTTTGCTTCAGCTCATATTTGAGCGCCTACTATGTGCAAAAATATTTCCCCCCTGTGTTTTACAAACCACAGAGTGTCCAGAAAGTCACCACACCACACAAAATATTAAAGACATAAAACATGAAAGTTTGTTTGCTCAGGATTAATTTGTCATAATATTTGAAGGAAAACTAGTGCTATAAGAAAAATTGTGCAAACACTAAACTCTGTGTCCAGACTGTTACAAATTTGCCATATACAGGAAAAGCTAACAAAGTTTTGGGGCACTCCATAATGTGGTGGTTCTGAAATTTCAGTGTATATTGGGATCATGTGTAATTTTTGTACCAGGGACAGTGCCAGGGCCTTCACAATGAGCTACATCCCCAGCCCTTCCTTTTTAATTTTTGGTTTCCAAACAGAGTTTTGCCAAGTTGCTCAACTGCCTAGGCTGGGCTCCTACTGGTGATCCTCCTGCCTCTGCCTCCTACAGTTGTTGGGATTACACGCCTGTGCTATGCTATCACCAGGCTCAGAAAATTCTGGATTTTGATTCACTAAATCTGAAAGCCCTACTGAGGTGTCAACTCCTGCAGGAAGACCTCTGTGACCTTCTCCAAACATCCTTCTGTTCTTTTATTTCCCAGTGCCCAGTAGCAGCTTGGGCAGGTAATTGTAATTACCTGTCTCTCCTGCAAGACTGAGAGCTCTGACCTTTCTTTTGCATCCCAGTATCTGCCTAGTATAATACTTGGCACATAAGAGGCACCCAACAAGTATTTACTGAATAAATGGTGCTGGCGCTGTGTATAAGTAGTTGTTTTTGATGTCAAAAGTTTTTCTTTTTGTGGTATTGAGGGTAGAGCTCCAATCTTGTGTATTATGGGCAAGCATTCTTTCACTGAGTTACACTCTCAGACCCAAATTTCTTATTTTCAAATGAAAGTTGTTATGAAGATGGGCAGATGTAAATTTTTTTATTAATTTTAAGATAGAGACATTGATCCACACTGCTTCTGGTCCCCTTTCTGAGATTCTTAAGACGGGAATTTCATTGGCCCTAGCTGAAGCTGGCCCTTTCTCTCCGGCTGAGATGCAGAATCCCAAGTAGCACACAGTAGGCTTTCCTGAGTGGGACACTTAGGACAGGACAGAAGAGGCCTCAAAGGGAGAGAGGGTGAGGGAACTTTCTCAGGTACTATCCATATAGAGACACAATCCTAGCCAGGCCTGGTGATGCAGGCATGTAATTCCAGCACCCTGGGAGGCTGAGGCAGTAGGATGGTAAGTTCAAGCCCAGCTGTCACAATTTAGAGACTTAGTGAGACCCTGTCTCAAAATCAAAAATAAAAATAGACAGTGGTTGAATCTCAGTGCCAAGGCCCTGGGCTTGATCTCCAGTACCACAAAAAAAAAAAAAAAAAAAAAAAAGGCACAATACTGACACATGTGAAAAATAGAAATTTTTTTTAAAAATCTGTGGGAAGGAGTAATGGAGAGGGAAGGGGAGAGGAGGGGTGTGTGTGTGTGTGTGTGTGTGTGTGTGTGTGTGTATGAGTGAGTGTGTGTGTGTGTGTGTCTGTGTGTAAAGACCTGTAACTATTGTGATGAACATTTAAATAAAACTTATGGAGCTATTGTGTTTTAAGATCCTAAGGAGGTTGTTTTCAAATTTATGGTGAAATTTTTCCCAGTGGACCCTGGACATCTTCGGGAAGAACTCACCAGGTATGGTACTTACCTGTGTCTGCTGCATGACGTTCCTTGGGAAGCACCAGTCTCTATTGATGAGGGAAGGGGCTTCAGGCTTGATCTTAAGTCACTCTCAGGAGATAGTAAGGAGCTGGAGGGAAGCAAAGCCTGGCTGGGCCCTGAGGTGCTCATCTTTCAAGAGGCTGGAACTGCAGAGAGAACGAGCGGTGACATTCTAGAAGTGGTAGCAAATCCGGGGGTCCTGCCATTAGCTGCGGCAGTAATGACCATTCTCTCCTTCATGGCATCTGTGTTTCAGTTTATAGGGGGATGATGCCAGCTGATTTCTGTAGATATTGAGAAGGGAGTGTGTGAGCATGTATCTCATGGGTACAAGCTGGAATGTTCCTAAAGTAATGTAACGATAATATCCGTGTATGAAAAAATGCACTTTGAAGTTCCAGTGAGAAGCTACTTCTGCAAAAATATATTATCACTAGAATACACCCTGAAAACTTACTCTGCTTTTGAAGGTAAGACCTTACACAAGGAATGGTTGCAAGGAATATCCTAGTCCAGCCCTCTTGGTTTACAGATGGGAAAATGTGACTTAGTGAAGAGCACCAGATATTGGCAGTTACTCTCCGTGCTGTCTCTCCTCCTGTGTGCATCCTCACCCCTTTTGTTCGGTTGGGTTTTGTGGCACTGGAGATTGGGCCCAGGGCCTTCACACTGAGCTATATCCGCAGCCCGTGTTTATTCCTTGATTTGGAGACAGTGTCTCACTAAAGTTGCTAAATTGCCCAGGCTGGGCTTGAACTTGCAATCTTCCTGTCTCTGCCTCCCGGAGTGCTGGAATTACAGGCCTGTGCCCTTGGGCTGGCCTACTTCCATCTTGTCGCACAGTTATCTTCCTAATGGGTCTTTGCATAAGCTACTTTCCACAAGCTTCTCTCTCCCTTTTCCTTCTCCAGCTCCACCCACATTCGAGAGTTGCAGGCCCCTCTCCCAGATCACTGGTTATTTTGTTATCTCTATGGGTTTGTGTTGCGAACCCATTTCAGATGAGTGTTATTTTATTTTGTGATACTATGGGTGGAACCCTGAGTTCTCACACTGAGCAACATCCCCAACCCTTTTTTAAAATTTTTCTATTTGAGATAGGGTCTAGCCAAGTGGCTAAGTCGCCCAGGATGGGCTCCAACTTGTGACTCTGGTGCCTCTGCTTCCCCGAGTGCTGTGATTACAGGCCTGTGCCACTGGGCCTGCTCAGCTGAGTTTTAAATGTGACCGATTTTGATGGAGATATGCTTTCTCAAAAAATAAGAAAAATCAACGTGCTGATAAATGGTTCATCAGTTGTTCGGGGTAAGGACTTGGTATTTGGAGCAGGCAGCTGCCTTCTTAACAGCAAGGAACATGTCAAATGACAAGTTTCCTTTCTTGCTTGCTAGGAGCAAAATGAGTTTCACTTTCCTTTTAGCAACTGAACTGATTTTGCTCATTTACATCTGGTTTTGAAAACAGGCGGTGGGGAAAGTTAGGCTTCCTTTTATTTCCCCTCATTGGTTCATTTAAGAATACTTAATTGTACTCGGGTTTTCCAGGGATGCCTGGTTTGAGGTTAATACATGGATTTCTCAGAGTGGCAGGCAAGCATGATTTTTTTAATTGAATCATTTATAATGCGTGAAAAGAGGACACAACTTGAAGGATTATGACTAATGCCTTTTTGGTACTGGGGATTGAACACAGGGCCTTCACTCTGAGCTACATCCCGAGCCCCTTTTTATTGTTTATTGGAGGCAGGGATTCACTAAGTTGCTCAGGTGCTCAGGGTGGACTTGATCTTATGATCTTCCTGCCTCAACCTTCCAAAGTGCTGAGACTATAGACCTGCACCATTAGATTCTTGATTCATGCTTTTGTAGACTGAATAATTGCTTAATTTTCGTTTTAGTCTGGATTTCTCTCACCTGCAATTTATTTTTATCTACCACCTCACCTTCAAGGCTTAATTGATTACCCAAAAAAGTCCATGTCGAACTTTATTTAGAAGATCTGATTTTATATAGAAAAATTCCCACAATAGAGACTTGATGAATTTTTTAATGTATAAAATCAAATATTGGAACCAATTTTGGACCATGGAAGAAAGCAATCAGTGGCGGAGTCTTTGTTATACACATTTTTTTCTCAAAAGTTGATTCTCCTTTGGTAAGACCTCATAAGTATGGATCAAACGATATGTGTTAGGCAGAGCCTTGTGTACCAACATGCATTTTATGGGACCCCGATGAGGCTTCAGTGGGAGAAATGTCAGTCTGGCTTAGTTCCATTCAGTAAACTTTAATTACACAACCACTGTGTGTAAAGCCCTGTGCTGAGCTCGGAGGGTACAGAGAGACAGCCCTGGCGAAAGGAACGACGCAGGCAGGGCATGGCCTCAAATCCTTGATTTCTGAAACACCCGCTTTTGCACAGGAGGCAGCCCGAGTCAGCAGCAGACCTCGGCTCTCGCCACAGTTGCATTGTCTTTGGGGGGACAGGACCTTGTCAATAGTCACCCAACTTTTCTTTGTGCAATTATAAAATGGAGACCTCCTAAGTTGCTATGACAGAGAGGACTTAGCAGCACTTTGGAAACAGGGCTGCCCAGGTCTCCTGAGTGTGCACATTCTTGCTGGGGCTCCTTTCCTCTCCGGCTCAGGATGTGGCTTTGCTAAGACGTGGCAAAAACCACCAGAGGCGGATTGGCCAACTCCCTCAAGTTGGCGGGAGGGGGCGGGGAGGATTTGGCCAGGGTGATTCCTAATGGCTGTGCAACCTGCCAAAATGCTGGATCAGCCGAGCTGTGGTCTGGGGCTGCTTAAGGCTGAAGAAAAGCCTCTGTGTTGCTCATCACCCCCAAAAGGCATCTGACGACTGGGGGTACTGTCCCTTTCTTGAACCATCTTGGATCTGGGAGAAGGGGAATGCTGCTTTCTTATGCCTGCTTCTTCCTCAAGAGACGTTTCCCCCAACTTCTTTGCAGGTATCTTTTTACTCTTCAAATAAAAAAGGATTTGGCTCTAGGAAGGCTTCCGTGCAGTGACACCTGCACAGCGCTGATGATCTCTCACATCTTACAATGTAAGTAGTGAATGTCTGCTTGGGGGCCTCTCAGCCAGGTGCAGAATCAAGCCAAGGAGGGCTGGGGCGCTCAGTGGCTAAAGTCCTTGCCTAGCATGCTCAGGCCCTCGGTTTGATTCTCTAGCATGACAAAAGCCCAGCAAGTTGGGGCATGCCTGTAATCCCAGCACTCAGGAGGCTGAGGCAGGAGGATTGCCGTGAGTTTGAGGCCAGCCTGGGCTCCACAGTGAGTTCAGGACCAGCCTGGACTACAGAGAATGAGATGTAGAGAACTCTGTGGGCCAGCAGAAAGGGGCTGCTTCAGTGCAGCCCCTGGGGGTCTGATGCAAATCCTTTCTCTTACGACCTCCTAAATGCTGCAGGGCATGGGCCTCTCACTTCTCTGAGTCTGATGTCTTTGCCATGTTTCCCCTGGGATCCTAGGATTGAGCCCAGGGCCTGCACACCGAGATACATCTCCATCTTTTAGATTTGATCTTGAGACAGGGTCTCGCTAAGTCCCTAAGTGGCCTAGGCTAGGCTCAAACTTTCGATCCTCTTGCTTCAGCCGCCCAGAGTGCTGGGATTATTGGCCTGTGCCACCAGGCCAGGCTTGCCATTTCTTTAAAAATAGTAACACAAATAGCTTCTAATCGGGTGCTTCTGAAGATTCAGAGTAAAAGCTGATTTTCTTCTACCTCTGTCCAACCTTCCCTCCCACTGCCCCTGGGCTTGCTGTGCAGGAGCTGGTTTGGACAAATCTGGGCACGGACTTTGCCAGGCAGGCCCTGACTTCCTCTGCTTGCCCCAGGATACATCTCTAGTACGTGCTGTCTACAGAACAGTGTCACGTTCAATATAATTTCTGTGTTGTTCTTTATCATGGTTTCAGAGAACAAAGCACAGAGTGTAGCAGGTGTAGAGAGGCTGAAAGGGAAAAAGGCCCCAGGCAGGTATTAGTGTTTCGCATATCCCAGCAGCCCAGCAGTTGAACCAGGCTGAGTAAGAAGGTAGGCCGCCTGCGGAGCTGGGGACGTGCGGGCCTGCCTGGGAGGGGAGACTCCGGCAGCCAGGCCTGTCCTGCAGCCCCAAGGGTAGGACTCAGGCAGCTGCAGATAGCATCTCTGCTAAGAGCAGCTGGACTTTCTCTTGCTTTTAAAGAGGCCTCCCAAGAACACACTGTTCCTTACTAACCCTGAAAGATCATAATTTCAGTTTTTTGTTTGTTTCGTCAGTTTATTCTTGACCTCTGTCCCTTACCTTCCTGCCAGTCCATAAATGGAAAATTTCTGGTTTCACGAACAGCTCCAGAATAAAGTGCTTGGAGAGGGACAATGTCCATATTAGTGTTTACCAACTGACTCCTGGCTAGCAAACAAAGAGAGCCCAGGACCTCTGAAAGGCAGTAGGCGGTGAGAGCAATGGCCACCAGGGAAGGTGCATAAAGGTGGTGGCTTTGGTGCCGGGCATTGAAGAGACACACGGGAATCCAATGGGCAATGGTGGGCAGAGAAACCAGTGAGAGAGAAACAGGGGTGGGACAAGAAGCAGCACATGCAGAGGGTGCAGACTGGCCAGTAGAGCTCCAGCAGTGTGTCTGTTGAGGGGACGAAGTAGAAAATGAAGCATTGTTTGAAGAGGCTTGAATGCTAAAGTCACTAACCACATGCCCAATATTGTGTTTGCCTCTGGGGGGAGGTGCCTGGAGTGGACTAGATACAGGACTCGTTGCTGGAGAAGATCCTTCCATGCTGGCTGTCTCTGGGTAGCAAGCAACGAATTGAGGGTCCTGGGTGGCCTCTTTGGGGGGAGCCAAATTTCCACCCTAGCAGTTCTGCCTTATGGATTTGGGCATTCCCTAGTGGCCACTTCAGGCACAGCACAGAGCTCTACAGCCTTTATTTCGTCAGTAGCTCTGTCCCTGGGCTGAGGGGAGGGCAGCTGAACTTACTTACAGTGAGTTCACTTTTTTTTTTTTCACAAGTGACACCAGTCGTACTCATCGGACTCAAAATGGTGCGCAGACCACAGCTGGATGGCTCGCTGGTCTGCGTGTTACTCACGCACCCCCAGCTGTGGGATGCCTGCGTGTTCTTCCCGCCTTCCCACCTGCCCAAGTGAAGCCTTCCTCTTGCAAACTTCCTTAGCAACTCTTCTTTGTCACACACTCAACGAAAGTGTATTGAGCACCTACTGTGTGCCCTGGGGAGCACGGCACTGTGCTTAAGCCAACAGTCTTTGTCCTCTTGGAGCTCACATTATGGCAGTGGAGGTAAATCACACAGTGATCAAAATAAGAAATGATATGATGCACGTTAGAAGCTGACAGAAGCTGTGGAGAAGAATAAAGCATGGCGAGGGATGAGGAATTCTGGGAGTGGGCACTGAAGATTTTTCTCATAATAATTACTTTTAACTAGCATGTTTTTGAGACAGCGTCTCACTCCATAGTTCAAGCTGGTCCTGAACTTACTGTGTAGCCCAGGCTGGTCTCAAACACACCAAGGGCTGAGGTTCTTTTTCTGAGACAGTCTTGCTCTGTAGTCCAGGCTGGTCCTGAACTCACTGTAGCCCAGGCTGGCCTCGAACTCATGACAGTCCTACTGCCTCAGCCCCCCAAGGGCTGGGATTATAGGCGTGCGCCAACACACCAGGCTAATTTTTATGTAGTTCTGGGTAATCAAACCCAGGGCCTTGCGCTTGGTAGGCAAGCACTCCCGCACTGAGCTACACACTCCCAGCCCGATTAGTACACATTTTGAATGAATAATAATTAATTCATCTCATGGAATTGGTGCATATACAGCTCTCCCCTTGACTCCGTTTCCTTCCCTATCAGTCCCTACCTGCCCACGTCCTCCCCACCCTCCCTATTTCCCATCCTCTCTCTTTTATTTTGTTCCTTAAATTATTTATATTTGGTATTTAACCTTCTGTGTCTGTTTATGCCGAGTGAATGTTTCAATAAAATGGTGAGGATAGGCTTACTGTGAAGGTGACGGAACAAAGACTTCAAGGAGGCCAGAGACCAAGCCATGCGGCAAAATTCAGGGAAAGAGGCCTAGGCAGACAGAACATCCAGTGCAAAAGGCCTGAGGCAGAGCTTGCCTGGGGTGCTGGAGGAACATCAAAAAGGCCTTTGTGCTTGGCTGAAGCTCAGAAAGGGAGCCAGTAATTATGGACAGCTTTAAAGGCAGGACTCTGAGCTGGGAAATCACTGGAGCCGTTTAAGCAGGGGAGTGAAATCATTTGAATTAGGTGTTTTTGTTTGTTTTGTACTGGGGATTGAACAGAGGGAGCACCGAGCCAGGCCCCAGCCCTTTTCAATTTTTTGTTTGACATAGGTTTTCTTTAAATCCCCCAGGATGACCTTCAATTTTTGGTCCTCCTCCTCAGCCCTCAAGGAGCTGGGATGGAAGGCACCACCACCATGCCTGACTCAAATTAGTTTTTAACAGGATCGTGTCGGCCGCTGTGGTGAAAATAGACCTCAGGAAGAGAAGGCGGGAAAGCAGGAGAGGGGACCACGGTGGTGGTCGTTTGGACCCGGGTGGTGACGCTGAAAGTGCTCATTGTGTTTCTCACGTTCTGTTCCCAGTGATATTTACTCATTTGAGCCTTACAGTTCTTTTTCTAGATTGCCATAGCCTTGCATGGAGAGAACGGCAGTCGCAGCCCGATACCTTCTTATGTTTTCCTAAGGGTCAGCATGGAGTCTTGTGCTTAATTACCCAGAAGATCGATTGCGTGTGTGCGCGCGCGCGTGTGTGCATGCATGCATGTATGATATATTTTGAAAAAAATGGCTCCATTGTTTAATTTACATACCATAAAATTTTCCCATTTTAAATGCACACCTTGATGATTTTTGAATAAATTTACAGAGATGTACAACCATTACCACAATCAAGTTTTAGAACGTTTCCATAACATTAAGAGATCTCTCTAGCCTAGCTACGATTGTAGGATTCTGTTTGCATTAATTTACTTTCCGTTTCTATATATTCACCTTTGTGGAGGACATTTTACATATAGTCTTTTGTACCCACTCAACATAACGTGTCAGACTCGTACCTATTCTGGTTTGTTCTTTTCTGTTGTGACCAGTGACCTATTTTACGAATGTGCCACCCTTTGGTCGGCATCTGGCCATGACCATGTAGGCTGTTTCCAGTTTAGCTATTACGAACAACGGTATAAACATTTCTGTGGATCCATATGTTTGCTTCTCTCGCACAGACTCATGGGAGCGTAATTGCTGGGTCTTCTGGTAAATTTGTGTTGAACATTTAAAGAAACTGCTACAATGTTCTCCACATTTTTGCAGTAACATCAGAAATTTGAAGGTTCCAGATTTTCTGCATCTTCGCTAATACTTTGTGTTGTTGGTCCTGTTGATTACGGCCACTCTAGTGGTATGAAGTGCCTGTTGAGATTATAATAACGGTTAATGGTGTTGAACACCTTTTCCCAGGGCTTATTCCTGTTTTCTTTGGCAAAATGCCATTTAAATCATCGTATCAGTTGTCTTTACTGTTGACTTTTAAAAAGTTTTTCTCAATTCTCATTTGCAAGATAGGTAATTTGCAAGCTTCTTTCCCAATTTATGCTTTGGCTTTTCATTTTGTCATGACATCTTTTCATTTTTGAATGATGTCTTTTGAGGCATAACTTTTTGGACCAACTTCCACTTTCTAAATATTTGTTAGAGTATCCATGTCTTCCAGTACACTTCACCTAACCTAATGTTGCAATGATTTTTTTCTCCTAAATATTCTTCTTTTTCTGCTTTTTTGTTTTTTAATTTTGTTTTGTTTTTAAATTTCATTGTGATAAAAAATTCACGTGACATAAAATTTAACTTTTTTGTAAATATATGAACTCCAAATTCTGTAACACATTAGAACTATGGGGTTTGGGGAACCAGTGAGCATCTATGCCCACCCCTTTATCACAGGGTCATCCCTTTCCTATCTGATCATTGCTTCTCTTTCTACCCAGCCATTCATGTTGGGCCTTTTAATGTCATTTTTGTGCATTTCATAAAAGGGTCGCCCCTCTATAGTCAGTCTGTTGTGCTTGGTCCACTTCACTAAGCACATTTTTGACTCTAGGTGGCCCCATTTTCATTCAAATGATTCACATCTGTCTTTCTTTATGGCTACATAGTATTCCATTGTGTATAGGTACCACTTTTTTTTTTTTTTTTTTTTTTTTTTTTTTTTTTTTTTACTATTCCTGTATGTATGGGCAAGTAAGTTGCTTCCAGGATTTGGCTATTATGAATTGTGCTCTTATAAACACGGATATAAATGTGCCTTTTTTGGTATGTTGACTTCATTTCTTTTGAGAACATGCCCAGTAAGGCAGTAGCTGGATCAAATGGAATTTCCATTCTCAGCTTTCTAAGGACCCTCCAGACTGCTTTCCATAATGGTTGTACCAGCTTGCGTTCTCACCAGCAGTGGGTAGGGTTCCTTTTTTTCGCACCCTGGCCCATAATTGTTATTTTTTGAGTTCTTGATGTAGGCCATTCTCATTGGGGTGAGGTGAATAAGAACTATTATAGGATTACCCCTCAGATTTGGGTTCTGTGATCCATTTTGAGTTAATTTTTTGTGTGTTTGTGTGGTACGTGATGTGAGATAGGAATCTGACTTCCTATTTTGATAGATAGATGTCAGTTTATTCTCAAACTGTTTTATTATTTCTTCTTTAAATTATCTTGGCACCTCTGTCACAATTGACTATGAATCTAAGGGTTTGTTTCTGGGCTCTCATTTATTTTTTATTGATATCTATTAATTTTATGTTTATTCTTTGTCATTGCTGCACTGATTGTTTTTGCTTTTTAGTGAGTTTTGAAATGGGAAAGTATACATCTTCTAACTTTATTTTTCCTTTTCACAATTATTTTGATTGCTCTGTAACCTGAACATTTTCATATAAATTTTAAAACTGTCATTTATTGATTGATTTCTTATTTAGAGACAAGATCTTGCTAAGTTGCTAAATTGCCTAGGCTGGATACAAATATGTATTAAAGTGTGCTGGGCTTTTGATAGGAAGTGCATTAAATTTATGGATTAATTTTGGAAAAAATTGCCATCTTAACAATATTAAACTTTCTAATCCATGAACCTGAAAAATCATTTTATTTATGTAGATTCTCTAATATTTTATCTGAACCTCTTTCTGTAGTATCAGTGTCCAAGTCTTATACGCCTTTTTAAAAATGTATTCCTCAGGATTTTTTGATGCTATTGTAAATGGGAACTGTCTTTCTCAATTTTGTGATTGTTTCATTTGTCACTAACACACACATTTACCTTTTATATTTTGAGCTACTGTCATAGGTTTATTTTCTTTTGGCTTGTTTGTTTCTTTTCTTAGGATTTCCTACATCCAGGATCATGCTGACTCCAAATAAAGGCAGATTTATCTCTTTCTTTTCAGTTTAAGTTCCTTCTGTAGCTTCTTTTCACCTCAAGACTCTTATTAGACCCAAATGGTGGATGATGTGGCAAGGACCAATAATCTTTTTTGTTTCCTGGCTTTACGGGAAAATATTTAGTCCCTCCCCCTTTGGTATGGCAGTGACGTTAGCTATAGGGTTTCCATAGATCGGCTTCCTCAAGGTTGGAGAAGTTTCCCTCAACTCCTTGCAATTGACTTTTTACTATGAATACGGGCTGGATTTTGCCCATTATCTCCTATGCATCTATTCAGTGGATGACATATGGTGGTTGTTTGTTCTTTATTCTATTAACACCATGTATGACATTCATTGGTTTTCACAGGTTGAACTGACCTTGAAATCCTAGGACATAGTGTACTTGGTCATAGTTTATAAAAGTGTTTTATATGTTGCCAAATTCAGCTTACTACTACTTTGTTGAGGATTTGTATACCTGTATTTATGCGGGAAAGTGACAGGTGGCTGTCTTTTATTAAGCCCCTGTGTAGTTTAGGTATCAGGATAATGTTGGCCTCATAAGATGAATTAGTAAATATCACCAGCCTTACTTGATTTTTTTGGAAAAATTTGTGAAGAATATGTATTTATGTTTTCTTTTAAAAAATTTGTTTGTTTGTGGTACTGGAGATTGAAGGTTCTGATCAAAACCTCCAGCCGTTTTTTATTGTTTATTTGAGACAGGGTCTTGCTAAGTTGCTAAATAGCCCAGGTGAATTCAAACTTGTGATCCTCCTGCCTCAGCCTCCCAGAGTGCTGGGATTACAGGCCTGTGCCAACACTCCTGGCTCTTCTTTGCCTATTTGGCAGAACGAATCAGTAAAGCTATTTGGGCTTGATTCAGTTTTAATGAGATTTGTACATTTGTCAATACAGTAAATGAATAAGTTATCGAGCCATTACTTTAGCCTTTAAAAATGTCTGATACATGGACATTTCCATTATAATATCATTTTAAATATACATTGATACCTCACTTTTCTAAAAAAAAAAAAACAACCATACTGTTTGCCTAAAACACAAATGGAAAACCAAGACAAAAGAGGAAACAAAACAAAGGAGCACAGCCTGGGAGCAGTGGCCCTTGGTCCCCACTGCCCGTGTGTTTTACTGACAGGAGAGCACCACGGGGCTCCGAAGAGAGAGTCACTCGCCCCGCGGAACACCTGCCGCTAACCCTTGTGGGCAGCTACTCTACCGTTTTATGTTCAATTAAAAGTATCCATTTAGAACAAAGTGTCCAAGACTGTGGCTTCTGGTGGTTCAAGTCAATAGCTAGAAAGTAATTTCTATAAATTGGACATACAGGGGAGAGGCATGGGCTCTGGGCGCGGAGACAGACAATCCTCAGTGCTGTAGTGGAGGTTGACAGAGAATAAACAGGAGACATCTAGAAAAGAGGAAATTCGGGTTGTGGTCAAGCTGCCAGCTATTTGGAAGGGCTGGAATGATACCTAGAATGATTCCTCCACCAAGGATTCTGGAGCGTTGCAGATTGACTGGGATCCCAGTGTAGAGAGGACTGGACTGTTTGGAACTGACTTATATATTATTAGCAGGTTTAGTCCTGGTTTTTTGCGAGTGTACGGTCAGGGCGGAGGAGTGGATAAGCTTCCTAGGGCTGACCTGGGCATTACTAGACACTGTGCAGCTTAAGTGAGGGAAATTCATTTTCTTACCATTTTGGAGGCTGAAAGTACAAGATCAAGGTGATGAGCCGTGCCTGTGATCCCAGCACTCTGGGAGGCTGAGACAGGAGGACCCCAAGTTCAGACCTGATCTGGACAATTTAGAGACATAGTGAAACCCTGTTTCAAAATCAAAAACTAAAAAAAAAAAAAAAAAAAAAAATAGGTGGGGGACGGGGCTGGAATGCAGCTCAGTGTGAAGGCCTTGGGCTTGCTCCCCAATACCACATGCCAAAAAGGGGGTGGCATGTTTGATTTCTTCTGAGACCTCCTTTCATTGCTTTCAGATGGCTGCCTCTTGTGGTGTTCTCTCACACGGTCCTTCCTCTGTGCGTGCACGCCCCTAGTGTCTCTCCGTATGTCCGCATTTCCTGTTTTTATATGGACATCAGTCAGACTGGATGATTCCCTACCAGTGATCTCAATTTGAACTTAATCATAGCTAAAACAAATTTGTTTCCAAATACACTCACATTTGGGGTGTTGAGGATTTGAAAGTTAGCATGTAATTTTTGGGGAGACCACATTCAATCTACAGCAGGGGTCACTGGTAGGGGACAGGCCATGAAAAGAATGTGGGAGGAAAAAGTGACAAAACATTCAACTGTGGTCTTGAAGCCTTTAAGCCTTACACTGGGTCTGTAACTTATTATACTCAGGCTTCATAGTGACCTGCTGTTCCTGATTTGAAAAAGAACCAGTTGGTCTTCCCCCAAAGAAATACAAATACACAAGTCAGCCAGCTGGCACAGGTCTGTAACCCCAGCACTCTGGGAAGCTGAAGCAGAAGAGCTGCAAGTTTGAGCCCAGCATGGGCAACTTACTAACTTAGTGACACCCTGTCTCGAACCAAAGCTGGGGGCTGGGGAGTAGCTCAGTGGTGCTTAGAGCACTTGCTGAGGAAGCACGAGGCCTCGGGTTTGATCCCCTAGCACCATGCATTAGCTGGGTGTGGTGGTGCACACCTGTAATCCCAGCACTCGGAAGTCTGGGTCAGGACAACTGTCACGGATTCAAGGCCAACCTAGGCTCCTTAGTAAGTTCAGGACAAGCCTGGACTACAGAGCAAGATCTTGTCTCAAAAGAAGAAAAGGAGGGGGAGAGGGATATAGGAATGACACAGCAGTTAAAGCACTTGCCTTGCCTTGCAAGTGCAAGGCCCTGAGTTTGATTCCCAGCACCAAATAAAGCCAGGAGTGGTGGCACACGCCTGTAATCCCAGCACTTGGGAGCCTGAGGCAGGAGGATCGCTGTGAGTCCAAGGCCAGCCTGGGCTCCATAATGAGTTCAGGACCAGCTTGGGCTACAGAGTGAGACCCTGTCTCGAAAGAAAGAAAGAAAGAAAGAAAGAAAGAAAGAAAGAAAGAAAGAAAGAAAGAAAGAAAGAAAGAAAACGGAAGGAAGGAAGGAAGGAAGGAAAGAAGGAAGGAAGGAAGGACGGAAGGAATGCAAACCCAAAAGGGAAGGCTAGGGATATAACTCAGTGTGAAGTCCCTAGGCTCCATCTCCGGCCCCACAAAAAGGGAAAAAATACAGACATAAAGCCTTGGGTGAAAAGCACAGAATTATACTGACTGCAAAGAAAGGGTTGTTTGGGGAAGACCAGACAGTTTTCCGACGCTCTATTGCTTACCTCCACAATGTAATGAGGAAATGATACTTTTTCTGTCATGCAGCAGAACTGGGTGACTTTCATGAAGAAACAGTTAAGAAACACCTGGCACAAGCCCGATACTTACCAAACCAAGACTGCTTAGAGAGCAGAATCATGCAGTTTCATCAGAAGCACGCGTAAGTACTTTAGTTGACACCTGTTCCCCTAGCAGAGGACACCAGATGCGGGACAGAACTTAAAAGTGAGAAACTTTTCCTGCTCAGGAAAACACGGGGCTCCTCGAGGAGCTGTGAGAGCAGAAGTGTCATTCTTGCTCCGTTTATTGGGCCCGTAAATCCTTTCCCCTTGCAGCGGCAGGAGCCCGGCTGAGTCTGACATCCTGCTGCTGGACATAGCGAGGAAACTGGACATGTACGGTGTCAGGCCCCACCCTGCCAGCGACGGCGAGGGGACGCAGATCCACTTGGCTGTCGCTCACATGGGAGTACTGGTGTTGCGGGTAAGGTTTTTTTTCCCATTCAAGTTCTTTGGTGTGCAGTGGGCCAGGGGTTCGGATCTTCACTTGAACTCAGATATCTGTTCCCAAAGGGGTCAGAGGACTCAGTCTTTCTTACCAGCAGCCAGATGAGAAAGTGACATTTTGAGATGGTTTGGATAAGCCCTCTCTCCCCAACACGCTTGTCTCCCAGGTGCAGCCTGTGACTCTCTTGACGCTGAGGAGCTGGTGTCATTAGGCCTGTGTGATGGGGAGAAAAACTCAAGTGGCTCTTTGGAGCTTTTAGTGGATTCAGCCACGCTAAAAGCTTAGGCAGTGACACCTTCAAGATCTTCCAGAGATACTTTCTTTTAGTGGTACTTGAGAATCAGCCCAGGTCCTTCACAATGAGCTACATTCTCAGCCCATTTTTATTTTCGAATTTGAGACAAAGTCTTGCTAAGTTACTATCTTCTTGCCTCAGCCTCTCAGTGAGCTGAGATTATAGGCCTGTGCCACCAGCCGGGCTCTCCGGAGCCGCTTTGAAGCATCTTGTTTGTTACTGTTTTCATTGGATATGGTAAGTGTTCATTCATCTTTTTTTCGGTGTGTCAATTGTGTACCTGTACTGTGCCAGGCAATAAGGTGACAGAGGTGAATAAGAATGATCCTGATTTCATGGAATTTGAGTTCTAATAAGGAAAAGACAGAAAAATAGGTGATAATAGACTGGGTCTGGTGATGCAGGCCTATCCCAGCACTCTGGGAGACTGAGGCAGGAATATTGCAAGTTCAAGTCAAGCGTAGGCAACACAGTGACTTAGTGGGAACTTATCTTAAAATAAAAATTTAAGAAAGGGCTGAGAATGTAGTTTACAGTGAAGGCCTGGGTTCAATCTCCAGTACCATAAAAAGCATAATAATAAGTAATTACAAGCAAATGTGGTGAGCTTTGTACCAGAAGTTTGGGCTGCTAAGATAACACAGGTGTGAGGGGCTTAACATTTAATTTAGGACATGAGAAAGTTATTCAGGCCATAGGGTCATGTTAGGAGGGAAGGAAAGTGTTTCCAAGAAAAGACAAGCAGACTAAGGCCTTGAAAGAAGTAAAGTGTGGCCTTCCAGAGCGGCCTGTGTCCCACCTGGAATGCTCGGTCACGGCTTCTACCTAGGTCCGCAGAAGGAGGCTGTACAGGACGAGTGAAGGTTGGTCCCATTCAAGAATGGGCTACAAACCAACTCATATTTTTCCTTTCTGAAATCCCCTGTGCATTTCATCTTAGGGAAATACAAAGATCAACACTTTCAACTGGGCTAAAATCCGCAAGTTGAGTTTTAAGAGAAAGCACTTTCTCATCAAACTTCACGCCAATATCTTGGTAAGTTTCTAATAATTTTTTTCCTTTTTGCTCACTTGGAATTTTTTTACTTGTTTCTGTAAGTAGGTAGACTCTGGGTGGTGGAAGTTGGCTAGTCCCAAAGACAGATGCGATGTGTCCCCTCTTCTGATTTGACTAGCCAGAGCTTCAGTCACACTTCAGTCAGAACACTAAGAAATTTGATTTGTAGCTCAGAGTGAATAGAGTGATAGAAAAATGGGGCGTATTTTTGAGGGGTTTGATGAGTAACATGAGAGTGATCACATCTAGGACCATGGAAGTAACCATTTGAAGTTTTCTGCTCCATTTTATGACCTATCTTCACATGTTCCTCATTGCAAAAATTACTAAGCAGCTATGATATGACCAAACCAAGCAGGATGTGGAAGTTGGTATATGTGTGAAGGAAAGAATCAATTATTGGTCAAGTTTGCCTTGTATAGGGTAAAACAGAGGTACAGAGGTGCTAGAAAAAAGGTTCTTTTACGACCATAAAGGAAACAAAATATGTTATTAACAAAGTGTTGACCTACAGAACATATAGGTTTTTTTTTCCTGGATTTTGGTGCTAGTCATTTGAGCAGCTCGGGGGACCAGATCCAGTGTGAACTTGATGGACTGGCTGGAATGGAATGAGATAAGTAAGGGTCAGGGCAGTGGGTTGGTGGGGCTGCTGCACAAAAGGGCTGTGAGCACGGTGTGTAGCCTTGACCTGGGGAAAACGTTGTGAGCCAGAGGATAGGAAAACCTTAAACTCAAAGTCTCGAAGGCCACATTCTCCTATGGCAGATTAAAACACCCTTGAAAAAGCAATATAGAACATCATAGAACTCGGCAGCACGTAGAGGAAAAAGTATTTCTAGATGGTACCTAAAAGGCTCGTGCACATGTAACCTTCCCGTTAACCTTTCCCTCAATAAGGAAATCCCCTCTCCTTTCCTCTTCCTGTTGGTCGCTCAGAACCTCTTGTTTAACCGAATTTACAACTTCATAAAACTGTTCCTGGCAGAGAAGAGGAAAAATAAAAAATAGCATTTAAGATTAAGAGGCGTGTGCACAGCAAGCCTGGCATTTGGGAAGGCTGTGTTTGTAAGCAGCTCCTTGGAAAGTTGCAATCACTTCATTTCAGTAGGTGTGAACTCCACATGAAGCCAAGTAGAAATCAGAACCTGCAGGTGCCTCTGGACTGATGGTGTGGACGGTGTTGGGATTTGGAGGTCTTTTGTGTTCTTGAAGAATGTTTGCTTGATGGAAATTGTTTTCTACAGATGCTGCGCAAAGACACTGTGGAGTTTACCATGGCCAGCCGAGATGCCTGCAAAGCTTTCTGGAAGACTTGTGTGGAATATCATGCTTTCTTCAGGCTTTCTGAAGAGCCCAAATCAAAGCCCAAAACCCTACTTTGCAGCAAGGGTTCCAGCTTCCGCTATAGGTAATAAAATACTGCACATAGGCAAACTACACACTACTTCTTTTCAGTTACATGTGAGGCAGAAGGAGGGGTCCGGGTTGTAGAAGCAATGAAAAAAGTCCATTTTAATCACTTGAAAGATTATACCCTTTACTTCTCCTTGTTGA
This sequence comes from Ctenodactylus gundi, assembly GCA_004027205.1. Taxonomy (NCBI): domain Eukaryota; kingdom Metazoa; phylum Chordata; class Mammalia; order Rodentia; family Ctenodactylidae; genus Ctenodactylus; species Ctenodactylus gundi. The sequence goes on along the minus strand of PVKB01000593.1, from coordinate 178,297 downwards.
TATGCTACATTAAGACAGTATTTCTCAACTGGGGGATTATGATCACAGCAAGGATGAGAGACAGAATAGCTTGAGAATATATGTTCAATGAACCTATTGTTTCCCTCATATGCAAACTTGTGTGCAAGCCACGGAAAAGAAAGCTCAACACCCCTTTGGTGGTGACTAGGCAAGAGACAGAGTGACAGAACCCCTGAGGAGATAAAGGATTAGACTGAGCAGCCTTACACTGGAGGCTCCTCACTACAGCTTGCACCTTGGAGGAAGGCAAGTTGAATTAAGAGCTTGTTGTTACTTGAATACACCAGGCTAGAAATTCATTTGGAAGAAGCTTTCAAAACTCTTAGCTAAGATTAAAAAAAAAAAAAAAATTCTAATCCAATGCTTCCACACAGGGATATTTCAGATAGTATGAGCCTCCCCCAGAAAGAATTGAGATATTAAAAAGAACATATTTTTGATGGAGTCTTTCCAAAGTGTATTCTACAAATCCGGCCTTCTTAAACAGATGATTCTGAGCATATTTTGGCCTTTCCTTAATGACCTGAGTTATTATAAACATCACTTGTTATCCTCTGCGGGCAGCTGTAGTGCAGTGATGGCCTCAGCGCGGGGGAGGCACGTCAGGCCCCGCACTTCCGTGATAAATGGCCCAGACTTCTTTGGGGATTTTATTATTCCTGTGATTTCTTTTTGGCTTGGAATTTCTCTGCCGGGTGTATGCCTGACTGGAGCAATTCTCATCTACAGCTCAGTTAGCTGGGGATTTGTTTCTACCATGGACTGGGAAGCCAGACAAAGAGCCTCATTAGAAGCCATACGTAAGGTTAAGAGTCAGTTGGCTTTTTCAACTCTTTAAAACTTTTGGGACTGAGCTTGCTCAATTTTGAGTCCTAGGATAAGAATTACCAGTTATGGTGCTAATTAAACATTCACAACACATGCCATTCATCCCGATGCTGTGGTGCCAGCAATAAGCTACGCTTTAGTATTTTAGTCATCTCTTGTTTAGGATTGGAATTAAAGATTTTCATTTCATCTTTTTTTTTTTTTTTTGTAGCGGGAGAACCCAAAGGCAACTTTTGGAATATGGGAAAAAAGGGAGGTTGAAGAGCTTGCCGTTTGAAAGGTACAGGCCTTTGCTTCTCTTTCTCATGCTGCTTCCTATTAAGTGGAGCACCGAGATTTGGGTGCGCCCTGGAATTCCTGTGACGGATATTTCCATGACTTCTCTGTTTTGGGGTTGCAGGAAACATTACCCATCTCAGTACCATGAACGGCAATGCAGGTCCTCGCCGGACATTCTCTCCGATGTGTCGAAACAAGTAAGCTTTCTGAAAATCCCTACTTTTTAGATAAGTGTAATTTATCCAAATTTCAAATGCTTCCAAGAATTGATTCTGTCAGAATCTCCCAGTGTGCATAGAGGTTTTCTGTTTGAGTAAGTTAGCCTCCTGGGGAGGTCTGCTGGCTCAATCTGCCTGCCAATAGAACACCATTTAGCAAACTACCACTGCTGTGTACCTTATAGACCGGAAGGATCTGGCACATTTTCTAATTTCAACCAGTATTGTAAACATCTTGCAAAATGCAGATCCAAAAAACTCCTATGGCTTTGTATTTTTAAAACTAGCAGCTCTGCTTAAAAAAAAAAAAAAAGAAATTACCTGTGGAAATGATGGGACCTAGAAGAAGATATAGGGACTTGTGCTAGGGCTTTTTTTTTTTTTCTGCTTAATTGTGTAACTTAATATAAGAAGTGTTATTCCCCTGGAGCTGTGAAATGAGAGCTTCTTCTGAGTTTTACAGAGGCAATCTTGCTGGTCATTTTTCTTTGGATCTTTCTATAAATATCAGCTATTGGTCTTATGAACTGTCATGCCTTCCGTCCAATCACAAGTAGTTTTTATTCAAAAATCATGAGGGATATAGTGGTGAAAGGTACCATTATTATGTATGTACCTCTCATAACATTCATAGTCTCCCTCCACACCATTTAATTATTTTTTGTGGTACTGGGGATTAAACTCAGGATGTTCACATTGAGCTGCATCCTCAGTCCATTTTATTTTGAGACAGGGTCTCACTAAGTTGCCCAGGCTGGGCTCGAACTTTGAGGCATTTTATAGAAAAGAGGAGGAATCTGGGCAGGTAGGTTAAGAGACTTGCCTGTGGTCACACAGCAAATCAAAGGCAGAACCAGGACTAGGTAGGTTTGCTCAGATAGCTATGAAACTAAGCTCTTTGAAGTGCAGTGCGGTTCGAAGTACACAGAAAATGTGGAGGCAGGAAGTTTGATGTCAATAAGAAAAAATCGTGTCTCATTTTAATATACAACTTGGGATAAAAATGCAAATTTTTACCCTTTGCATATGAATTTGTCAACCTTGGAATAGAAGTCAGACCTAGATGACTTGTGAAAAGCTACCTTTTAAAATTCAAGGCTGGGTTGGATCACTGCCCCCACCCCAACCAAATAGCTTTTTTCTTAATTCACCAATGAGTCCATGTTTCTTTCAAGGTGGAAGATTTGAGACTAACACATGGTGGCGGGTACTACCGAAATATGAATGGGGTGCACGCGTCTGAGCCTGTGCTGGACAACAGGAGGAGAAACTCTGCAGTAGACGTGACCTTTGCAGCTGAGCTGGAGCGGTCCAAACCAGAGGCAGATCCCATACTACTACATCAGTCGCAAAGTAGTTCCTCTTTCCCTTTTATTTATTCAGACCCAGTCTTTACCACTGATGCTGACCCTAACCCCAGTGACTTTTTTGAGGAAAGGAGTCCTCTAAGGTCCTTCCAAACAAGCTCTAGGTTTGCTGACAACCACCTGAGCACATCTTCTGGCCTTCCGAGCAAAGTGAGTCCAGCACGGCAACTAACTTACACAGATGTGCCCTATATCCCTTGTACTAGTCAGCAGGTGGATATTATGCCTCCTCAAGTTTTTTTTTATGTGGACAAGCCACCCCAGGTGCCCAGACGGTCTCTGATGATGGCAGAGGAAAGAGTAAGACCAGACAGCTATATAGAGCCTACTGTGCTCAAGCCAGCCAAAAGAAGCCCACGGAATATCAGAATGAAGAATTTTCAGCAAGACATTCAAGAACTTCAAGAAGCTATGGCCAGGACTAGCGGCAGGAGCAACATCAATGTAGATCTGGAAGAGGAAGACCCAAATTTAGAAGATGTGTTTGCATATACACTTCAAGAGCAGACGCCTAAACGGTCTCAGAGCCAATCAGACATGAAAACTATCCGTTTTCCCTTTGGGTCCGAATTTCGACCTTTAGGGCCCTGTCCTGCTCTGAGTCGTAAGGCAGATCTGTTCACGTGCATGTTTGCAGAGCAGGAGTTCCCCGAAGTTCTTATGGAGCAGAGCACAGCAGAAAGGTGTGCAGCTAGTGAGTCCAGTGATTCTGAATCAGAGGTTCTTAAACCAGACTACTACTCTTTGTATGGCAGAGGGCTGAAGTCACCCATGGCCAGAATCCGCTTGTCTTCCGGTAGTCTACAGCTAGATGAAGAGGAGGAAGGTGTTGCTTTCAGCGCACCAACTACCGAAGACAGGACTTTGCTAAAACCCTGTAACTACTTCTTAACTTAAACGTCAACTCTAGGAACACTTCTGGGCCATTTCCATGGTAGTATCGGAGGAGGAGAAAAAAGCGACACTTTTCCCCATATTCATTTTCTTAGTCACTTTTCACTGACATTAAGGGAATCTTCTAATTTGGGGAATGTGGCTTATGAAGTATCCAGCTGCTGCCTCAGTCCCCACACTTCACTCTTCTGTTCCCTTTGAAGAGATTCTGGGACTTGTCCTCTCCTCCCGTGCACCATGGCACAGCTAGGAGAGTATTTTTTTAAATCTCTGTTTGGCATTTCTTCACTGAGACAGTATAAATATAGGACAGGTTCTTTGGTATTGAAGAATGGTGATAGTGTGGGTCAGCATGTGGAATTGCCTTCTAATGGCATTTTGTGATTCAGTGGATTGTGACTGTGTAGGTTATCATGCACTTAAATAACACTGATCAGAGGTTTCAGTCCTCATTATTTGCGTGGGATCTAGAAAGAATAGTGGTGTTATATGTGAAGGACTTCCGCTTTTAGAACACACATAGGAGAGTGAGGCTCTTCTATACCCTCAGGAACAAGACAGTGGCATAAAGCCTCTCAACAGAACACACACCTAGAGTTAATATAGTCCTTGGCAGAATTCTAAAACCATGAAATTCATGAAGTAGGCCAGTTTCTAAAGCCAGATAGATATATGCCCGATGAGAATATTATAATGTCTGACTTGTGACTTCTCTATTCTTAACTGTTATATGTAGTGAAAGATCTGTTCGATGATTGAATCTCTCCTGCCAAAATTTATTTTTGTCATATCTTATTGCATGCTTGTAGGCAAGGAAATGAAATGTTATTTTAATAAAGTGTGATGGAATATCCTTTCGGTTAAAAAAAAAAAAACCAAGCGTGGTCTTCCTTTTGTTTTAACCAATTGCAGAAGTGATTGATTCTTATGACGAAGGGCCAGGACAGTTACAGGACAGAGAAAAGGAGGAAGGTAAACACTGTTAGAGATAGAGAAATGGAATTGGGAGTAGCTGAAAAGAAAAATGATAGAACTGATGCCATGCTGTGTTGGGGAACGAAAACTCTACCCCCAACCCATTCAGAATTTATCGGCTAGTCCTTGTGGAATGCACTTGAGACCGCTAATTTATTTATTGACCTTAATGTTAAGTATGACATATTGTTAAATGTAACATAATATCAAATACAAAGTTTCAAAAACATGATGCAATTATATAAGCTGATGAGAAGAAAAAATGAAGTAGTTTCTTTACTGTCCTGTATCTTACGTTTAATATACTTTACTCCCCACTGCTTTTTCTGCACTGATCTCTAGTAAGTCACAAATCTAGAATAGCTATTTAATAAGAACATATCAAGGCCCAATTATCTGTATGTTAATCATTTAAGTCCTTGAAGCTATACACCTTCTCTCTAGGAAAAATACAAACTCCTTTTCTTGTGGTTTGGATCTGGAACGTCCCCCAAAGGTCTCATGTATTTGGATGTTATGGATTATCTATGGAACCCTGTGCTGTCAGGAGATTAGGGCCTGGTCTGGAGGGGTGGATTATGGGTATGTGATGGATTATAATTATAGGTGTGTGAGGAAGACAGGGGTGTGGAGATTAGATTCCAGACCGCTGGTAGATTAGGGGCTTAAACCTGGAAGGGGCAGAACACTGAGGCTGGATTCTGAAAGTGCAGATCATTAGGACAAGACCTGAAAGAATAAATCCTACTTCCTTCCTCCTGGGACTTGGCTTCCTGTTCGCAATGCTGTGAGGAGCTGCCTCCACCATGTGCTTCCACTGTTGCTGGCTGCCCATGAATAGACTGTGGCCCTTTAAACCTGTGACCTAAAGTAAACTTTTCATCCCCTAGTTTGTGTATATTGGGTATTCTGCAACAGCAACTGAAAAGTAACCAAGACATCTTTATTCTGTGTGCTATTTTTCCTCTCATGTATTTGAATGTTATGGGTTATCTATGAACACATTAGCTAACTTTATATTTTCTCTAAGACCAATAGGGATCAAATCTGCATATGAACTAATAAGACAGTAATGAGTGAGACCATATATTGCATAACCTGGAATATTTTTTGAAAGGAAATTTTTACTTTTATTTTTCAAGATAGGAGGCAAGAATCAGGCCAGATGTCTACTGCAGCTATTATAATCAAGTATCTTCTGGTTTCCAACAAAAACTTTGGTTATAATGTTCCAATAATAAAAGAAGAAGCAAAAGAGTAAAAATATTTTGACACTGTGTCTCACTCTATAGCTCAGGCTACTCCTGAACTTACTATTTCGCCCAGGCTAGCCTTGGACTCAGGACAATCCTCTTGCCTCAGACTCCCGAGTGCTGAGATTACAGGTGTGCGTTACCACACACAGCTTATGTGGTGCTGGGAAATCGAACTCAGGGCCTTTGCTTGCAAGGCAAGTGCTTTAACTTTTGTGCCATTTCTCCAGCCGAGGAGAAAAATGTGAAATAATTAAAATAGCTCACCATATTCCTCCCAAAAACCAAACACTGAAGAACATAAAATTTAAATATTTTATTTTCAACACCCCAAAACACTGGAGTATACACTTCACTTAGAAACAGTTTACAGGACTAATAACTATAGTGAATAAGCAATACAATTTGTATACTCGATACAGTTGAGTTGTGAAGTTTCACACAGTTTATAAACTTGTTGCTTTTATATCACAAAAATATTCATTTACTCCATGATATGAGTTGCAAAATTATATCCAGAGCTCTACAGTTTATAAGCTATAATTGAGTTTCAGTTACATTGCAGGCAAAAATTTTGACTGAATCATTACTTCCAAATCAATGCACTAAAAGTAACTGTGACAGTATAGGCACCAATGAAAATAATTTTCTTGGCATGTGACACACAACTTTCTCAAGTGTTTATATTGAAAAAAGGATGAAATGGCTGCTTTGACTAAAAGCTATATTCTTGACTTGTAAAACATGTTTCTACTAATATTTGGCAGGTACTCAGATTTCTTTAAAATGACTTGTGCAAAAACCAAATGTGCAGATCCAAACAATAAAACATTAACTATCAAAACTAATATCAATAATTCTACAACTAGTGATATATAACCCCCAATAAGCACTTAGGCAGGCATAATATATATACTGGGCTTGAAAGAAAAACATATTACCCACTTAACAGTACCATAAATATAAAGGAAAACTGTACAGTCCACCTTACCTTTGTTTGGACAGAAATCATCCTGTACTCTGGCTGTACCCACACGAGCTACAGATTGCTCATTTAAATACCCTTCCACAAGTGAACATGCGATTCTTATCCACTGATAATTGTGAAGAATAAAAATGTATAAATAGTTTATAGGACAATGTATGACTATGATGAAAGTATGCTGGTATAAGTTATATTCATAGTCACGGATCAGGTATTTGATCATGTGACAATTAGCTTTGCTGTAAGTTTTCTAAATCTAAGCAGGCGATATGTGGTGTGAGTTGAAGATTTAAATGAAGCCAGACCAAATTCCTCCGGTATTACCAGAAATCAATCCTTGGCTGAATGATATTGTATTCAATATCTAAGCATATTAATAAGGATTAACTGTCTCTTCCACCAAAGAGTAGAAGTACTGCACATCAAGAGATGTTTCCGTTGTTGTGCATTGCCTATAAGTGCCTGAATCAGAGCTCTCAAAGGCGACCATCATTTAACTGCCTAGAATTCAACCCGCTTTGGTGTAAGAGTCAATACTTTTCCAGATTTCATCTTCAAGAGCTTATTTAAAAACTTCTATTTTAAGAAGGTATGACTTATTTCTACCTTCCCGCAAATAGTCATTTTTAGAATATGGTTGTGTAAAACAAAAAAGCTTTTTGAAACTAGATAATTTATGAGAGTTGAATATTCAGGATGACTCTGAAAGACCTGTATGTTCCATGAGTGTACAGTCAACTAAAGATCAAAACATGAAAGATATTCATCTCAGTAACTTAAGAAATAGTGATACCTAAAAGCAAAACTGTATCTCGACATTGACTACAATACAGGTGAAACTATAGTATTAAAAGTTATCCCTTACAAAATAATCTCTTTAAAATATAAAATGATAAACACCATCACAAAATAGTTGATTAGCTTCTTCCAAATCTTCAAGGTTGCACAGATCCAAAAGGCACATGGAGCTCACGAGTTACGCATTGTTAAGCTTGAAGTAGCTTTGGTGGGTTTCTCTGGGTCCACATGAAAGATAAGCCAATAATAAATTTCTTAAGGGGACTCATTTGCAGAACACCTACAAAATCAAGAAAAACGTAAACTGATATACAATTTTGTATGCTTTTATATCTCACTTACAATGTGAACTTATGTGTGATTAAGGAACTCGTTAAGTAGACAATATAAATTTATTCAAATGAATTTCGTCATGTATATGTTAAAACACAAACTCAAAAATTTCTTCTGCATCTAATTTTATTGACTTCCAATCAATCGGTTTGTCTACAAAATGGAAAACATTAGAATCAAAGGGATTTTAAGATGGCTTTATCTTAGGAGTACAGGTGTGCTTTATTGCACAGAAGGACCTTGGAGAACATGTGATTTTACAGGCCACACAATGGCCAACTTGATATCAATGGCATCCCAAACACAAAGATATATGAAGGTACACTGTGAAGAAGAAATATGATGGGTTTAATGTGAAAATTGTATAAATCTATGGTTGGCTTAAGTTAAAGAATGAATGTATGTATATTCATACAAATGTCTTAGTATAAATAAGTAATAGGACAGAAGAAAAGAGTGATGGCAAGAAATGGGAATGGACTACGTGGCGAGAGAAAGGGGCTGTGGGGAGAAGGAGAGAAGAGAGGATGGGGACACGGAAGCAAAAATGGCTGAGACTTGAGATACATACATACACAGAGAGGGAGAGAGATCTCAACACCTCCAAGGTGAATCTAATCATATGTGTTGCAAACACATACTAATTTGGGAGGAAACAAGCCATTTAAAAATTAAATGTAGTAACTTTCTGAACACAGTCAAACAGCAAAGAGACAGTACAGAAACTGAAGTCTTTCCTCATTTAATCAAAGTTTCTCCTTTGTCTTCCTAAAATATTTTCCTACACTTTTCATGTGGGAGTCAAACTTAGGAACGTTAGCTCCAGAAACTATGGGAAAGGTGGTATTCCTGCAAATACTGGCAATAGTGGCATGGATTAAAACATTCCTAACTAATGTTTCCAAGTGCCCAAGTAAGAACTCACTCATGGCTTTTGTCTATATTCTTCCTAGCAGGGAAAGGGCAGGGGGCCGTTTCATTCACTGGAAAACTACTGTGTCATGTTTAAAGATAATAATTTCAAAGGTTAGTGTTTATGATGAGCAACACATAAGCTTGTGTTCAAGCATACAACTACTACTAAAGAGCAATTTTACAGCAATAATTTGAATGATTGCACCCAAAATAATGTATTGCATTAAAAATTAACAAGCACCAAAAAAGTCAATGTAATTGTAATTCTTAAAAATAGCATTTCAAACTTACTTTTGAAACTTTTCAATTAACTTCTTCACCATTTTATCTGTGATGCCAGGGCAGGCGGCTTCAGCCACAGCAATACTTTTCTCGAGTTCTTCAATTGCCTGATTCCTGCTTGCATTATTCTCATCCTGCTGTTTAAGCTGAGAAAGATTGATAATTAGAACATTCCCAATACCATGCGACTTAAAATAGACACCCAGGCCTAAGAACCTGCACTTACCTCAGCAAACGCAGGTGTGATGATCATAGATAAACAGCTCAAGGTTTGCACAAGGTCTTGCTCCTTTTAATAAACAGTATATATTATATGGATAAAATTATAATAATCATCTTTTAGTTTCCTGGTTATTCTATCACATATGTGAGCTCATTTGTATATTTCTTTTCAAAAGACCCTTCCTATCACTGAATCTCATCCATCAACTTCTAGGATTACAATAGACATGTGTGTGTGTGTGTGTGTGTGTGTGTGTGTGTGTGTGTGTGTTTTATGGAGATTTCGTTTTTTTAGTTCAGGGCCTCCACAATGAACTATATCGCCAGTCTATTTATTAGTTTGTTCGTTTGTTTGTTTGAAACAGGTCCTCATTAAGTCGATAAATTGTCCAGGTTGGGCCTCAGCCTCCCAGAGTGCTGGGATTACGGTCCTTTGTCAACATGCCCGGCTACAAAAGACATATGATTCTTCAGGCTTATGTATCTCTGGGTGAAATGCATTTTTAAAATATCAATGGCCACTCAAATGACTTCTATTACCTTTTCTTAAGTACCTCAAAACTAAAGATAAACGGAGGATACTACGTACATTGTTAGAAAAGCAGGCACGTAGGAATATTAAGTTCTAACAAATTTTGGTCTTCATAATCTTACTATCCTGTCCAGCAAGAGGAAGAGACGCCCATATACATACTGCCCCATTTTGTAGTTTTTTCGCATCAGGCTTCTTTCGCACAGTAGTGAAACTCCATTCAGGATGAGTATTATTTTCCCGGCTGGTGGATTCCCTAAAGATATTCACAAAGACACTTTCATAAATTCTTCCATAACTCAGAATGGCAAAAATGCCAAATCAATGCAGGCAGAATCTGAAGAGATAATTACGCCCATGTTTAAAAACTCACAGTATAAAAAGCATTTGATCTTAGCTTCTGGTTGATATATTTTACTAAAGGGGAACACTGTTTCTCAGCTCTAAATGTGCATCAGAATCCCACATGGGCAATTCCTACAGGCAGAAATCCTTGTTCCTCACCACCCCTGGGCACTGCTAGGAACCTCCAGCGGCCTGGCTTCTTTTGAAGGCCCCGCTGAGGAACTGTCACTGACAGCTACGGCCAACACAGTATAAACAATGCTCATATTTTTATACATTTCAGATGTTGGACAATTTTTCACAGATGCAGAAATCAGTATTACCTAAAGAAATTTGGCGTTGCCTTTGTGTCATTTTACATAGCAAAAGTGTAAATTCTGGTGTAGCCTACAGATGCTCCTAGTCAAAATTAAGTTAGGGAGTTAAGAGGTTGAATTTTTAATGTAAGTAATGCCATTAAAACACTAAGTTTTTCAAGAGAACAATTATCCATATTTTTTTTTCAGTCACAGGATTTGAACTGAGAACCTTATTCCCACTAGGCAAGTGTTCTACCACTGAGCTATACTCCCAACCCCCATAAGTGAGTGTTTAAATGTATCAGTCTGATCCCAGTTTGGTGGCCAAAAGGTGGGAAAGGCCTGGAGGTCAATTCCTCAGAGAAATTTTTCAAGTTGCCGTCAAAGTTTGAGATGACACAGTTCTTAATTACTTTTTGCAAACTCATATAATATCTTTAATTAAGTCTTATCCCAAAATTTTGTAATATACTCAAGTATCCACTAGGGGTTAGACCAAGACCATTTAAAATTAAAGCTATTCATTCAAAAAAAGAAAAAAAACCAATACAAATTCATTGTATTCTATAGACTATGATCAAAAAAGACTTTCACAGTTCTTAGGGGGAAAACTTCAGAATGTGATTTATACTTTGTGCTATGACAAGCATAGTTGATCAGTGATCAAAGAAACAATGTATTATATTAAAATGGGCTACCCCCAAGAAAATTAAGTAATTGCTACATACGAATCGGAGCCCTCGGAATCAGATTCATCGTCACTGTGTCCTTCTGCTTTCCATCTCTTAAAACGATCAATCAGCTCGGTCAGGTAAGAAGTCTTCTTGGAATTTTTTACAATGAATTTGTGTTTCAGAAGTTCCTTAGCTGTTGGACGCTATGAGTTGTGGGGTGGGGAAAATCGTTTACATGATAAATTGAAAAATCACAAAAATAAGCCTGTGGATATGAGAGCAATTAAACTTCTACAAGAAGCTGCTATGGCAAAATAGGTAATTCAATTTTTTCGTTTTAGTACTGAGGATCGAACCCAGGCCCTTTGTTCGGAGCTGCATCCCAGCCCTTTTTCTTGTTTATTGAGCAGGGTCTTGCTAAGTTGCTATATTCCCTGGCTGGACTTGAACTTGCAACCCTGGTGCCTCCGCCTTTCAAAGTGCTGGGATTCCGGGCCTGTACCACCAGGCTCAGCTGATAATTCTATTTCTAAAGTGGGTGAAAGCGACCACATAAAAATGACTACTTGGTTCCCAGTTGGTAAGACCCAGTGGGCAGAAGTTTGCTTACCTGCCCGCAAGTCAGCAGGCAAAGCCTTCTCCAAAGCAGACAGCACACGACAAGGCAGGATTTAGAGCATAAAAGTATAAAGCCATTTCAACATAACGCTTTAAAATACTTTTATTGCATTTACTCTAAGTTGAAAAAAATCACAAACTCGAAAGGCTATAATTTTGTTATCATCTGTATCCATCTCCTGAACCCCTAATTGTGTTGTCACCTCCCCACACGGTGCAGTCCTTCCTCTACCAGGCAGCGGTTCCTGTAGGATGGATCTACGGGGAAATGCCAGATGCAGTGGGAGAGTTGCCCTCCAGCCCTTTTATTTGTACCAACTTAAAATAGTTCTATCAACTTTAGACAGTCGCTGTGTACCTCCAGTCTCGACACATCACGAACTAGCCTTATTTTATCGATAGCAAAATAGCTACAATAAACCTCGCCACATATATGAGACAACCTTGCTAGACAAGGGAGAGTATGAAACCTCATGTTGGTGTTCATAAACAACAAATAGTTACACATAAACAAATTTTCATAAAAATGAAAAAACAGAAACTATTGTGACTATGCAGGGAATTTAATAATGGCATGATATAAAATAAATGTTATGTTTAAAAGTATTTCCCCCACCTCGAGATAGAAAATTATCAATGGACTAAGCAGGAAGCTGGGGAACCAAGAAAAAGCAGCAGGGAAAGGGGAAAGGGAACTCTGGGTCTGGTTAGGAACACATGACATCAGCAACACCGCGGGGGGATCCAGGGTGAATCTCAGACAACTTTTACAAGTGCTCGCTTCTCCACTGGAAGAAAAACCACCTTTGCTCTAAATAGATCTAATAAAAGAAAAAAGTAGCTGTAATAGCAATTTATACTTACAAATGACGGGTCTTTATTCAGGCAAGCATCAATAAACTCCTTAAAAGACTTTGTAAAGTCTCCCACGAGGGTTGGTGGGTTGTTTTTTGGAATAAGAAACAGAACTCTCATAGGATGCATGTCAGAGTTAGGTGGCTCTCCCTTGGCTAGCTCGATGGCAGTAATTCCCAATGACCAAATGTCAGCCTAAGGTAAGACAAAGAAAAAAAAAACCTGTATCACCTTGAAGATCCTCTTCTGCATAGGGCCACAAAACAGTCTCTCGAATGCTGAGGCCTTATGGGATTAGCCTGTCAAGCGATGCGGTCAAGGGCTGTGGCGCAGCTCAGTAGTCAGAACGCTTGCCTAGCATGCTCACGGCACTACGTCTGATCCTGCAGGATCACATAAATATTAGCTGGGTGCAGTGGCACACGTCTGTAATCCTAGTGCTTGGGAAGCTGAGGCAGGAGTACTACAAGTTCAAGCCCAGCCTGGGCAACTTAGCAGTTTAGCAAGACCCTGCCTCAAAATCATCTGCACCAAAAAAAGACATAACTCCTCACTAAGAAATACTCAAAAAGGAAGGAAAAATATGGTAGTTTACTAATTACGATAACATGCTTTGTGAAATTTGTTATAAAAACATAACAGTTAGGCTCAGCACAATGACACATACCTGTAATCCCAGCTACTGAAGAGGCTAAGGCAGAAGTATTTCAGGTTCAGGACTGGCCCAGGTAACTGAGCCTGATGCCACGTTAAGACAAATAAAATCAAATGGGCTCCATGGGTTTTATACAACTAATACATTACCTTTGAATCATAAGCCGATTGTTGAATAACTTCAGGAGCCATCCAGAATGGAGTTCCCACAAAGGTGTTCCTCTTAATTTGTGTATCTGTCAGCTGTCCAGCAACACCAAAGTCAGCGAGTTTAACATCTCCTTGTTCTGAGAGTAAGACATTAGCAGCTACGAGACAAAGAAAACACAAAACAAAACTCAACTTCTTCAAAACACACCTATTTTTCTCGGGTTCATAGTTGGCTTCTGTTTACCTTTTATGTCTCGGTGAATTTTCTTTTCTGAGTGTAGGTAATCCAGACCTTTCAAAATTTCCTTTAGCATGGTAGCTATCTGGAACTCATCAAACGGGCCAGCTCGCAGCTTAAGGAGAAAAATACACACGTACTCACATACACATTTCAAAATGTGCAAAAATAAAATTCAAAATTTATAATGTGAAATAAGGAAATCACATATATGAAACAATTCTGTTTATTAAACCAATATTTAAGAAAACAAGGAATGTTTTATGTTATTCTTATCACATATACACATTTGGTGTGTTATGTAATACGTACAAAACAAGAGGCGACTGTCCAACCACACATTATCACACTAAGGATGATCCAAAAAAGCAAAGAGAGATGTCTAGTCATGCATAGAAAATCTCACTATTACACGTGACCCAGCTCTCCCTTAAGTTTAATGTGTACTCTTAACATCTTGCCTTCTTAAATTCAGAGAATTTGTTCTAGCATATGGCCAGCCAACTCTAGAATTCTAATGGCCATATATGTGAGAAAAAATTGGCAATACAGCAAATGAGAGAAAAACTCCAATGTAGGTAAGGAAATAAAAGAGTTGTAAGTCAAAGGGCTGAACAGGTTTTTAAATGATTACATTCAATCTTGAAAGATAATACAAACACTTTACCTAGACACTGGCTTTCAATTCCGAGGTTCCTGGAATTTGCATCAAAGGTTTAACAAATGACATGTAAATGAAGGTAGGACTGGGTATCCTTATTTTCAGATAAGCAAAAATCAGCAACTTAAATTCCAGCATTTGTGAATAAAATGTTACTAAATATTGACACTGAGCTGATTGGTAGATCAGACAGTTCGTAAGATGTCCGTGGCAACTATTTTATCACGTGCATTAACTCCCGCATAGTTCCTAGCATTGCTGTTTCAATAGCATTGTAAAGAATAGAGCCATTTTCGGTCTCAAATTTTAAAATTGGGCAAGAATATAATAATTAAACCATTCAGACTTTCATTGTACAAAAAAAATCCAAATCAAATACATACAACACACTTCCCTTTCTTTCCCCTCCCTGTACCAAGGCCATACTGGAATACAAGAAAAGCAATGGTTAGGTCTCAGAAGAACTTGTAATGGAAAATCTGAAAATTTCTCTTTCAAATAACTGGTTACTTTAAAATTCTGGTACCTCGTAAAGCACAAACAGCGGACTGTCCAATATTATTACAGGAAAGGGTGGGAATCTAAAGGCGGTAGAATCTAGAGGAGGTAGAATTCTGTTTGCTGGAAGGAGGGAAGAGGTGCCTCACACTGGGAGGGATTCACAGCTCCTTGGCACCTTGTGTATTTCATCTTTCATGAATGCCATATTTATGCTGAATAAAGGGCACTTTCATGTTGAAATGTAACAGCTAAAAATAGAACCCATACTCCAGCCTTACCATTTAATAACTGCGGCCTGAGTGCATAGTATACTCCCGAGACGTCTGTAATTCATTAAGTCCCTTTCCTAGGTAACATTATCTATTTACTTTTAAATTCATCAACTTCCACCGCAAAAGTTTCTATTTAAAGAGTAGTGATTAAAGTCATTCTAAAACGTGAAAACGAGATATTTCATTGATGGCTGACAATGAAATTCTTAGGTACCACCAAAAAGAAAAACAAAAAACAACCAGAAGGACAAACTGATATTTATGTAAGATTGGTACTTAGACACAGGCCTGTAATCCCAGCACTCAAGGATACTGAGCCAAGAGGATTCCCAGTTTGAGCCCCGCCTGGGAAACTTATATTTAGTTGAGACCCTCTCTTAAAATCAAAAACTAAAATGGAAAGAGATGTAGCTGAGTGGGAAGGCCCTGGGTTGATCCCCAGTGCCACAAGAAAGACTGATATTTAGTATCACCTGATCAAAAATGGTTGACAGGGCCAGTGGAGGTATACCCTTGGTTACGTAGGAAATTGAGCAAGACCCATATAAGGGGTACTATCATTCTAAAAGGCTTCTAAATGAGGCATGGATGGGCCACTACACCACCTAAGAGAGAATTAAAAACATATTTAAGTAAAAACAAAAATGGAGTCCTGAAGGCCAATTAGCTTAGCTGCTACACGTCACACTCAGTTGAAAATTCAGTAATTCTCAATTAACTGCATGATCAAAGAGGATAGGAGGGAGGACTTCAGGCCAGGGATACAGGGAGGTGGTCATGGGGTGGATGGGGTTTTCTGGTTTACTATCACACAGAAGATTTAAAATAGTTCTTTAGGTCTCTTGGTCATGATGACAAAAGGAGACCAAAAGGAGCAGGAAAGAGAAGGAAGGTAGATGAACACAGGATTTTTTTTTTTTTTCAGTATTAAGGCTCAAATCTAGAGGTGCTCTTCCACTGAGCTACAACCTACCCTCCCTTTTTTATTTTTCAATTTTGAGACAGGGTCTTGCTAAAATGCCCAGGCCAAAGCTAGAACGTGACAGTCCTCCTGTCCTCAGCCTCCTGAGTAGCTGAGATTACAAGCATTTGTCTTTTTCTTTCTTTTTCCAATACCACACCAAGAGAGATAATGTTAAGATCTTAGTCTGCATCCTTGGAGTGTATACCTGAACTTCTCTCCAGGCACTGAAAGCCTTGCCCTGTCTTACAGGTAATCTCTTCCCCAGGGCAGCGCAGTGGCCTCTGGTAATTTGCCTCTGTTGTCTAATGAACATAGTGAAAAAAGGGACATCTGCTCTTTTTAAAGATTGTGCACTGGTAGATTTGTGGATTTCCCGACACTCTTTTAATTGCTAGCAAGACAAAAAAAAATTAAGAAAAAATGGGGGTAAGACAGATCCAATAAAATAACATATAATGTGGCCAAATTGGCTTACATGTTGGACAGGGATGATGCAGCTCAGTGGGAGTGCTTGATTGGCATGCAGAGGCCCTGGGCTCAATCCCTGGTACCATGCAAAAAAAGTCTATTCACATGCAATGGTTTTTCAAGGACGAAAGAGACTCAAAAGGCACATTAGATAATGTTAGCATAAATTAAAGTCATAACCTTAACGTATTCCATTAGGCCCCAGTTTTAAGTAAGAAGCACTCAGCTCAACATCCCTCCTGCTTTCTCTTGTTCCTGGTAGCAGAACTCTCTTTTTAGATTTCCAGAATGACAGTCCTCATTTGTATACGACTAAACATGGACAAAGAATAGCACGTTTCCCAATCATGTTTCCCATCGAAATAATTCAATCACATTGCTAAACTTTAGAGTTAGTACAACAAAACTAGAGATGATTAAGGTATATTATGTACCAATTCCCTAACAGGAATGTAATTATTATGTATCATAAACAGAGTAATAAAAATATAATTTACAAAAACAACAGTAGAGATTACTACTTCGGCTTCCTTCTTTCCAATTTTTTTTGTGGTACCTGGGGAGTTGAACTCAGGCCCTTTGTGTTGGGCTACATCTCCAGCCCTTTTTAAATTTTATTTCTCATTTTGAGGCAAGGTCTCATTAGGTTACTAAGTTGCTCACGCTGGGTTCAAATCCTCCTGCTTCAGCTTCACAGAGTTCTGGGATTACAGGTATATGCTTCCTAATATTAGCCAATTAGTTCACGGCAGAACTGCAACTTACTCCTAGGCCTTCAAATACTCTGCCAACACAGTGCTAACAACATTTTAATTTCTCGAATTTATACTAACTGCCATTTGTCTTTATTAGATAAAGATCAGAATGACAGGATGAGATTAAGAAATCACAGTCTTTTCCCTCAGAAAGTTCATAAAACTGATCACACTAATAGTCGGGGATAGAGTAGAGTTGTTTGTTGAGGGTTACACCACTGGTCAGAGCCTAGCTACGCTGTAAGCCATTCTCACGAACAGGGTGGACGAGCTTTGTCAGTGCCTATGAAATGGAGGAGAGATGCGATAAGGATAACACCTTGGGGGACCAGGCAAAGTAGCTGATAAATTTGTAAAGTGTTCTCAATCTCAAAAAAAAAAAAAAAATGAAGGAAGATCGCAGAGCAATTGAGCGGCTTCTTGTGGAGCTAATGAACAAACTATTGCATAATAAGGCTGGCAAGACAAACAGACATGGAATCATTCAACTTCAAGAAGGGAATGAACCCTGACTCCACATGCGTGATGGATTATTCTCCAAAAAATGCCAGTGGTATTCTCTCAGTAGAGAAAAGGGAGCAAGAAAAATTGAACTCGGGCTTGAGGGTAGAAGAATTAGATTACACACAAGGAAGGATTACCAAACTCAGTCACTGATTAAACTGAAATGAATTCCTCGAAATACATGAGGCTCTCCATCAAGCTTAATTACCATTTCTTTAGAATAGCTTAAGTATGGTTCTGTCCAAAGGAAATAAAATCTTCATATGGTCATTTTTGTTCAGTGGATTATTTGAAACTTCGAGTCATAGCAGCTGGAGTTAAAGCCTTTTAAACATATCTAATTACTTTCAGTTAGGAAAATTCATCTCCACTTAAAAAATAATTAAAATATTACTTGATGATCTTAATCAAAGCATCTTTTTTTCTTGGAAATAGCGTATGCTATAATTTCAAAGGCCAAAGCATGCAAATAAAATGTCATGTAATATTAAAGTTGGAAGGAAACTTAGAAACTACTTGGAGCAACTGTGTGTGTGTGTGTGTGTGTGTGTGTGTGTGTGTGTGTCACTGTGAATTAAACCAGGTAAGTGTCCTACCACTGAGCCACACTTCAGCCCCTTGGTGCAACTTCTTCTTCTTCTTTTTTTTTAAATAGCTGTGGTCTACAGCCTTTTTTGACACCAGGGACCCGTTTAGTTGAAGACCATGCTCCCGAGGATGGGGCGGGGTGGGAGTACTTGTCAGGCAGCAGGGTGTTGGAGGATAGCTTTGAAATGGCTGAGCAGCAGCAGGAGAGGAGTGGAGAGAAAAGCCCACCATTCCCAGCAGCCAGGTCCTTCCAAGGCCACAGACTGGTACTGGTCCAGGGCTCAGGGGTTGGGGATCCCTGCTTTATAGGACACCCAGGTCCAGGGAATGTTTGTCTGGTACAGTGACAGATTTAGTTCAGCAGAACCAGTCCTCTAAACTCAAACTGTCATAGGCTAGCCCCGCGGTCATTTTACTACACAAACTTGGTCTCATTAATCATAATGAGTTTTCAATATAATGACCATTTAATAAAGATCTTTAAGGGGAAAGCCAATGTCAACAGGATCACACTAACTTGGGAGAAAACAATCAAAGTTTCTCACCGGCATGGGTGGAGCTCTCCCTGCACAAGGCAAGATTTTAGTATTCTGCTACCTGTCCGCTAACGTGGCAGCAGCACTTTCAAGTCATTGCAAAACTAAAAACAGTATCACATTTCTAGTGACCTAAAAGGAGGAGAGAGAATTCAAGGGAAACTGAATCCACAGTTGATGTGGTGAAAACCAGTTTGGAGTGCTGTAACAGAACATGTGACTTTGAGCCGACACAAACTTTTAATTCATGATCACTCTTCATGAGTTATCCCAATTATGTATTTTTAAGAATCTAAGAACATTCAGTCTTAAGCTTGCAAAAGTCAAACTCAAAACTGACAGCAATTGGCACACACCCACTCCTAATTTAGGAAGCTTTATTTTATTAAGCTATATTAATTTCTTATATACCCTTAGACTGTGAGTAAAAGGCTCAACCCTCCAAAACAGCTCTATCTACCTACATAAGAGCAGTAGTTCTGAGGAAAGCAGTTAATTTGAATGCATTAACTGAAGTAACCACGTAACTTGCCCAAACGCCATTGCCTACTTTTAATGAAAAGAAGAAGGTTAAAGGATGGGTCAGTGTTGGCATGTAATTATTTAAAAATACTTACAGGAAAAAAGTAAAAAAAAAAAAAATACTTACAAGGTCTAGTGCTGAGCCACCACCTAGGTATTCCATTATTATCCATAATTTAGAACCCTGTGAAGCCATAAAACAATTTAATAATTACAAACCTGAGCCAAGATAACATACAAGCAAAAATGTTAAAATTTACATACTATTGCACTGATTCTAACATATAAGTCTAAATGTGGTTGCTTGGAACATATAATATATTTTTCCCAGCTCTGAGCTTAGCTTTCTGTTAATTTGTTTAGCCTCTGATATAGCTAAACAAATGCAAGTATTATTTGATAGTGTTGAACTATTGGTAATTTGTAAAAGCCAGAAAAATAAATCATAGCTCTTAATTATCATCTTGATGATAAGACTGAAAGGAAAGGACAGTTATATTAAGATTTAGGAGGACAAATAAAATAAGGTAAACAAAAAAGAATAAGGAGGACAGGATACAAAATCAACATTTAAAATATTAGCTTTTTATATGCCAATAATGAACTAGCTGAGAAAAAAAATCAGAAAAATAACTCCATTCATGATAGCTTCAAAAAACACCTAGGGATCAGCCCAACCAAGAGGTGAAGATCTCTACAATGAAAATTTTAGAACACTGAAGAAAGAAATTGAAGAAGACACTAGAAGATGGAAAGATGTTTATGGGTGCTCAGAATTAATATCGTTCAAATGGTACATTACCAAAGTGTTCAACATCTCTAGCCATTAGGGAAATTCAAGTCCACATTACATTGAAATTTTACGTCATGCCACTCAAAATGGCTATCATCAAGAATGCAACAACATGAGAAACGAGGGCAAGGAAACATTTCCACCTTGTGGGTAGGTATGTAAATTATAGCAGCCTCTATGGAAATCTGTAACAAGTTTCCTCAAAAAACTAAAATCAGAGCTGCCATTTGATCCAGCCATACCACTGCATGATATACACCTGAAACAATTAAAGTCAGCACGCTACAGGGACGCCTGCATTATCACCTTTCTTCTGGCGCCATATAAAATAGCCAAGATACGGAGCCTGCCAAGGTGCTCATGAACAGATGAACAGATAGAAAATATGGTGTGTATATATACGAAATGGAGTATTATTCAGCTATAAAGAAGAATGAAATTTTGTCACTTGTAGGAAAATAGATGGGACCTGGAAGTCATCACGTTATTTGAAATTACCAGACTCAGAAGGATGAGTATCACGTGTTCTCCCTGATATGTGAAATCTAAAAAAAAAAAAAGACGAAAGTCAAAGGGACACTATTACTGGACAAAAGGAAGAGAGTAAGGGGGGAGCGAGAGCAGAGTGTTGGAAGTATTGGGGGATAAATATGATCAAAATACATTATACACACTGACAGCCGGTATTTTGTAAAATTAATAGGTACCAACAAAAATCAAAAAGAATGAGGACGTGAATGGGTATGTCAACATTTTGAATGTTTTCCCTGTGATTTCGGAATCTGAGGATGAGCTCAATTGTCTCGCCTCAGTTTTTGGTTTTCACTTGTTTCAATATTCTTTGCAGCTTTTACGAGTCACTGTAATGGGCATTTTCTGGTGCATGCATGGAACCTACAAGGAATATTTTTATCCTCCGTGGTAAACGGATGAGAAAAGGGGCGTGTGATAGCTTAAAAAGCATATAACCAGGCAAAATGAATTTCACTGCAACAAGAGGGAAGGCTGCTCATGTGGGGTACGTGTATAGGAATTCTTCAAGTGTAAACACCACATGAACTCAATGCACCGTTCAGTTCTATCAGGCAAATATCACTAACCACCTTTTTCAATTACAGCTTGAAGTATTAGGACTGCCTCTGTCGCCATCCTATTGCATGAATGATATTCTCTGAATTCTTGTGATACCACAGACAGGACTGGAAGAGGAAAGTCGGGTTTCGCTACACTGGCAGCAGCCGAGTTGGAAATAAATTGTGTCCCTAAAGTCCACTTTCAAGTAAGCTATTTGGCCTTTTTAAAGCAAGTATTTTCACATACAAGTAATTTCTAGCTTCCTGGGGTTGTTCCTCAAAAAACAAGCTTAATACAAACATATCAACAGTGTAGTGGGAAGAGCTGCAGAAAAACCTCATTACTATTTATACCTTAACAATATTTTTGTAGGGAGAAAATATATTCACCATTCCGTTTCAACTTGAGATGCCAAGACCACACCTGTCACCCTCACCAGCCCCACCTCCGGAATGAAGATTCTCAAGCTACTGCTCGTAGTTAGCGAACTCTAAATTCCCTGGGATTCAAACTCTCAGGAGTTTAGTTTAAAGTGTCCAGGCATCTCCGTGGGGCTGGGACTGCATCAAGGCACAAAGGGGCACGGTGGTACAATGAGTACCCAGGGGATGGTGGCGTGCTGATGGTCAGAGTTGTGTTGATACTGGAGTGTGGGCGGTGGATCTGGGCTTAGGGTTAAGGCAAAGGATTCTCCTTTTTTTATGGTGATAATATGTCTGCCATATAAGAGAAAGAGTTGAACAGTATACTCCGCCCTGACCACCCCTCTACTAATCTTAACAGTCACTCTACCTGGCCACAGCAGGCCAGCTAGTGACTCAGGCTTGTAATCCCAGCTCTCTGAGAGGCTGAGGCAGGAAGACTGCAAATCTGTCCAGCCTGGACAACTTAGTGAGACACTGACTCAAAATCAAAACTAAAAATTGTCTGGGGATGTAGCTCAGTGAGAAGGCCTTGGGCTTGGTCTATGGTACTACACTAAACCAACCAAACAAAAAGACGTGAGAGTTGTGTGTCTTGAGTAAGAAAGAGAAGAAACAATTTTCCACAATTGTGTGAGGCGAGAGGATTTCTAGGAGTAGTTCCTAGAAATCATGTCTATATGTATATTAGGCACTCAGAGCTTCAGAATTACGGACTGCATGTATCTTTAAGAGAAGCAAGTGTTTCTTACAATGCCTTATTCTTAAGAGTTTTTTCTTTTGCCATAAATTTGTTGCTAACAAATACTATTCTCTATCTTACGAGTTCAGAAAGCATCCGAGGCATCTTACATGTAAAAAGATCTTATAAAAACTTGTTTATGTTTTATAGTTCTATGTGAACGAAAGGATGTATTTTCCAAGTTTTAAAAAAATCTACTTTTTTGTTTCTATCGATTCAAAATGGAAACTTACTGAGTATCACAAAACATTACTGGTAGAATGCCTGAAATGTACTCTAATGAAACAGTGTAGAGCTCAGTCATTAAATTTGTGACTAAGCAATTTCAGATCTGAAGATACGACTTCCCAACAGCAAGTGAGCTATTCAGTGGAACTAGGACTCCTCTGAGACAGGTAGGGGACCAGAGCCACCTGGTAGCTTTCCCTGCTGCATTCTCTGGAATGCTCTTTCTGGAGATAAGTATCACAGAAAATGGTCTTAGGGATGGACATTTGGAAGAGCCCTAGGCAGGCCTGGGTCTGGAGCAAAGTGGAGGGACACCTTGGCAGGCAAGATGGCGGGCCACGCTTTCCTCAAGGACACTTACCAAACAAAGGTTCTGCTTACCAATTTCTGGTCTATAGCCTGACTCAATGGCTCAAGGCAAATACCAATCACACACACAAACAAACCCCAAACAACCTAGACACCACTATTCTGGGGTATGACAGCATCTACTTTTGATTTCTGTACAAGAATTCAGTGTTAGAAAATGCAAATAAATGCATTTGATTTGTTTTTTCAATTATTTAAAATGGTAAGGTGACTTCTTCAAACTCATTACAATTCCAAAAGGGAGAAAAGTCTGTCAACCATCACCACAAACCTTGAATTGAAGTGTTTAAGGAAAAGGAATTTCTGTGGGAAAAGCTCCAATTCTAAAAGAACCATTTTAACAATAATTTCGATCAATGCGATTAAAGTCTCGCATCAACATGGTTATTCAGTAATTATTCCCAAATTCAGAACATCTAGAGTACCTACACAAAAGTTGCACTATTTTCTGGGAAGATATTTCTGTAGCCAAATTACTGATATCTTAAGTATTAACTCTGTCACTCTTTGAGTCCTTTGATCCCCAATTATTTGCTGGTATGGCAGATACTTAGCTAAATAGGGAAAAGTGCCACTATGAACTTGAAAACCATTTAAAACACTCCATGTATTATTTTAAAGAGGATTATTTGTATTATATATGTATTGAATTAAGTAGCTGGTCTATTAAACCAATAGCCAGTAATGACACTGACTACATAAACCAGAATATAAAATTTTAATAAGCCAGCTACAAAAGGACAAGTATAGAATTCATTTCTGAGATACCTAAAGGAGTTAAATTCCTAGAGACAGAATTCAGAATGGTGACTGTCAATGAGTAGGGAGTGGGGAGTGCTTAGTTAATGGTTATGGAGTTTCAACTGGTAAAGGTGTTCTGCAGACGGAAGGTGGTAATGGTTTGTAGCAATTCGACTATACTTCATGCCAGTGAACTATACAATGAAAAATGGTAAAAATGATAAATTTTCTGTTATGCATCTTACCACAGTTTTTAAAAAAGACAGCACATAAAAGCTGGGCATGGTGGTGCAATTGTGTAATTCCACTACTGGGGGGTCTGAGGCAGGAGGATCCAAGTTTGAGGGCAGCCTGGGCCACATAGAAAATTTGAGACCAACTTGGGGTATATAGGGAGACTTTGGTCTCAAAACAACAAAACAAAACAAACCCCACAGCACGCAGATTTTCTACAAAAGTAAGGGCTAGCAGAGATCATCTTGTTTAGACTAAGGCTAGGCAGTCTGCCACTCTGAAATGCACTTTCCAGACGGAACGCCCTGTCCATACACTATTTTCACATCCCAACACCCGCCAAAATTATACTCAATATCTAGTTCAAGTGCCACTACCACAGTTTTAGGGTGATTATACTTGATATACTCGTAGGTAAGTGGCTAATATATGACAAGGGAGAAATACACATTTGACGTTGAAGAAAGAACCTGGAACCCGAAACATGAATGTAGAAGTTGTGAAAATACAGTGGATGAGAACAGTCAATGTGCAGATTCAGAAAGATACACACTGTACGCAAGCATAAATACATGCCTGTTGGGTTGGATCTAGCATAGGGCTTCTTAGAAATATATTAAGACTAAAGCTATCCTTATTTTGAGAAAAGAACAGTCTAAAAATAAAAAGTTTCTATTCTCAATTGCCTTCAAGCTTTATTAAGAAAAACTGAAACAAGTAATAGTGGGGGGATGTGTAAGAGGAGGCAGTATTTCCTTCGCATAAACAGAAATCCGAAGGCAATTTGTGGCGGCAAATAAAGGCACGATTCAAATTCTATTCAATGTCTGAGTGAACTCCATTTTAAGATTTACATTGAATTAGAAAAATATTTAAAGATTATAAAAGATCCTTCCAGTATTATGAGATCAGAAAGGAAGGGTTTGCTTATTTTAGCACTCTTCATAAAGACTAACTTTGTCCGGCAAGAAAATCTGCAGTGATTTAAAATGAAAGGAAAACACTGTGGTCACACCGATGTGTTTGTCTGGTTTTACTCGTTTTTCAAAAAGAAGTTATACAGTGAGCTCAGTCAAAATGAATACCTACTATATTTTTGCATGTCTCAAGGAAATCGCTACAACTACATACCGTTTTAGAGAGCACATAATTTCCTCCCAATGTAATAACTTTTCCTCCAGCTGATGGTGAGCTCTTGGTTATATGTGATGTCCTGTGTGAGGACAACCTGAGAAAAACGCATATCCTACCTAACTCAATGAACCTGACTACCAGGATCCTGTCATCCCAAATGGAAGGATGGGCCTTCAAAGGCACACATGTTGACTGATGTAACTAAGATGTGGCCTTGAATTACGTTGGCTGGGCTACAGAGAAACCCAGCTTATTTGATGTGGTTTTAGTTTAGGAAACCCAAAATATAAATAATTTCAAAAACAAAATAAATGAGGGATGACAGGAAACAGGTAGATGTTTTGGAGATAGGAAGGGAGTCTGGGGATAGGAGATGGGAGGGTGAGGAGGGGTCAGGGAAGTGAAAGTGATTAAGATACAATTATGGATATGCACCCAATTCCCCAAGCTGAATGTGATTATTACATTCTGCAAACACATACTCATAAAAATATAGTAATTGTGGGATAAATGCAAGTTCACACAGTTACACTACAGTTTAACATAATGAGTTGGTCAATTTAAGTTGATTTCAACAAATAGTATTACAAAGGCATAAAACCATAGGATATTTCTCTTTTCCTGTATGTATATACATATATATGTAGAGATATATGTATTTGTATACGTATTTACTTTAAATTGATTCAGGATACAATTAGCATCAGCCAACTGTGCATTTCTACATTCTGATCATGACACAACCTACTCTTCAAAACAGTCCTTTGATCATAGACTGTAGTTAATGATTGGTAGAGGATATTAGTATGATGATTCAGTTTAATCTTTTAAGAAACATCAGGGATGATAGTTTTGCATCACTGACTGCTCTGAGAACATTCTTCAATCAAGGTTTTGGACAAAAAAAGCTTGTATTTATTTAAAGATTAATTAAGTACAGGGTGAATTTTTCAACATGTGAAATATGAGAAATAAAAAACACAGAGAAGCAACACACTTCCCATGAGAATATTGAATACATATAAACAAAGGCTATATGTTCAAAACCACACCAGTACTGATTTTCAATGTTATATAGAAAACCTATTTTAAAAGAGGTTTATCAATATTTTAAGTAAGTTACCAAAAATAGCTTATCTGTTACAGGTACCTAAAAATAGCCAAGCTTCAGGTTGCTCTACAGAGGGTCTGGAATTACCAGGACTAAATCCAGAAAGAGTAAACCAGAATGAGCAAGTAATGAGAGAGAGAGAGAGAGAGAGAGAGAGAGAGATGAGAGAAATTGATGCCTGGGGCTGGCTACAATCAGGCTGCATGTAAGAATTAGGAGGAGAGGCCTTAAAGCACTGAGACTGAGTGATCACTCACAAGATTCCTGTGAAAGAACACGACCTTCTAAATTAGCTTTAAAGAATGAATATGAAAACAAAATGATGCTACAACCCCCAAATTAGACGTGTAGTAAAATATAATAGCAGCTAACATTTAGAAGTAAGTATCAAAATTGGATAGAAATTACCAGCATTATCGTCTCCTCTTGGAGGCCTTTCTTTCATATCACTGCTGTGAAAAGAGAATACAAGTGACTGCCTTCTTATTTGTGTTGTATCTGGAGCTTGTACACACTTTATCATAAAATCTGCACCTTGGTGGCTGAAGTGAGTCATTCATTTTTATATCTTCAGCACCTAGCAGTGGCTGTCTGGTTTATGGATTCATTCTACTACGTATTCATTCCCCATTTATCTAATTCATAAAATATTAGGATAAACCGAGCTTTGTAAAAAGGCGGTGAAACCAATGATGGATTTCTACATCAGTATTAATAAAACAAATATAGAAAGATCACAACAGCAATGGCACAGTGAGGTCACCAAGATGGAGGAGTAGGAGATGCCCATCTTCCGTACTGCAGAAAAAAAATAATGAAGGGAGATGTTAAGGGGCCGTTGAAAGATCTGTAGCAACAGAGCAGAACAAGCTGACAAAAAAGGGCAGAATGTCCCTACAGAAAGGCTCACTGGTGAGACAGGCAATGTAGCTGCGACCACCATAGCCCCCAGTGTCAGCTCCAGCACGATACTGACATCTCTTGCTAGTGGGATACTCATCTGGGCAGCAAGCCCTAGCAAGGGCAGCACAGCAGCACAGCACAACCAAGAAGCCATACAAATCAAGTTAGCTCCTTGATCCCCAAGCAACAGCTGCTCTGCCAGAGTCCACCGTGTGCACTCAGGCTTTGTAAGTGTACTGAGCCTATCCACACCTCAGACAGACGTCAGTCACCACCTCAGGCAGCTGGCTTGCGCGCCGACTGAACCAAAGCTTCTTTGCGTATCCTCACACTCTGCACACCAGCTCAGGAGCCACTGAGAGACAGCACGCAATCCGGACTCTGGACTGTCTCTGTGGCTGCAATGTATCCATGACACCTCAGACGTCAGTCCTGGCCACACCTAGCAATCGTCTGAGCCCGGGTCTCTCTGCATGCCTGCGCTCTAGGCACTGGCTGCTCAGCAGCCATTGAGAGGCGGCCTATGCTGCATGCTCTGTGTGGTGGTTCTGGACCTACTCATAGCTCAGACAAGAGCCACCTCCACAACAAGCTGGCTTGCACTCAACCACATCCAAGGTTTCTCCTGTGCACGCCTGTGTTCCAAACACTTCAGCCAGCCACCAAGGAGAAAGAAGCTCCAACCCTCCTGGGGCACACTGAGTCCTCCCATCTCCTCCTGCTTCCCGTGCACCAATGCCAATGTAGCTGCTGAGGGGTCTGGACCTGATACAACCGTTTATATCACCATGAGCCCAGCAGTAGCCATGCTTGCCTGTTTCAGATCTTGGACACCTGGAGAATGCACATGAGCAAGGCTCTGCACCAAGAAAGGTCCCCTTAGCCATGACTTCTTCCAGTGGAAGAAAATGAAATTGGAGGGCTCTAGCAGCCACAGCCACAGAAGCCTCCCCAAAGAGCCCTCTCTACCTCTGTGACCACCGTACTCTGTCAACACTGACCTCAGTTGACAGAGCTGCGTGGAGACTTGCACAGGGCTCCTGTACCCCAGCTTGAGTCCTAGTAGGGGAAGGTCTTTCTACACTGCGACAGCCCATAACAAGCAATAACTGCACCATAGACTAGGTACTCATTGACGTAAGACGATAAAGAACAGGGCTCTCCTGTTTCCTGTCGCAATGAAAGGCAAATATCTAAAACAATCTTCCTTCCTAAAATTTCTACATGGAAACAATTTAAACTCCAAGGTAGAATTCTTTTAGCTATTTATTCTTTAGATTTCAATGGATACAAATCCTGACTTCTAACTTTAGAATCCAAGAACTCTTAGGTTTTACTAACCAAGGAGTTTTCTGTTATGCAGAGATATAACCATCTGCTGAATATTCAGATGTCTGCTAATCCATGACCCTGGAACAAGTAAAAATTCAACTTGGGGTGGGAGGATGACAGATATTATTCCATTTTAACAAGCAGGCCTGCATAACTCTGAGTTCTACATCCACACATTCAACTAGTTGTACACTGCAAACACTTCAGAAAAAACTACATCTGTATTAAACATGTACAGATCTAATTGTTATTATTCCTTAAATAATAAAGTTTAACAACTGTTAACATAACATTTGTACTGTACTGGAAGTTCAAAGTAACCTAGAGATGATTTAAAGTGCACAAGAGGATGGGTGTAGGTTGTATGTAAATATGACAGTTTTCTATAAAGAACTTAGTCATCTGAAGAGTCTGGTATCTTGGGACTAGGGACCTGGAACCAATCCATAAGAATAACAGTGGTAACAACGGATGACTATCTTTGTCACGTGCTTAAGATGTGCCATAATCTGTGCTGAATGATATAGAAACCAAGATCTTAAGCTAAACTGCTTGCCATCAAGGAAGTTCTCACCTGCTATGGAAGAGAGAAAGGTGGAAAAAACCACCACAGCTCAATGGAATAAGTGACATTTTCACGCATCCCGTCAATTCTAAGGTTAGACAGACTAGACTACTAAAGGTTGCGTGTGGAAGCTCAGGAGGATGGCTTTTTCCTAACAAAGGACATGTTTCAGGAAGCAGTTGTCCCTACATCACACCAACGGTGCAGGTATGGAAAGGGTGCCTCTGAGTATTGGGGTGCACTCGCGATATGGCTGCTAAATCTAACAATGGTTTATTCAGCACTGGGATTGGAAGTGGATTCTGTATGCAGGCCAAAGACTGCCAAATCCTAATTTAGGACAACACCTTTTCAAAAATAGAATTAAAAAAGAGAAAAACAAAAGAAAATGCCTTATGACTTAAATAATACAGCACACGTATTACCTTTAAATACGATCCATAGTATTTTGTTACGTAGGAGCTGTCACACTGACTCAGAACAGTTATTTCTTGCTGAATGTCTTCTATTTCATCTTCAGCTTCCTCAAGATCTATGATTTTAATAGCAACGACTTGCTGGGTGCGATTATCAATTCCTTTGAAGACTTCTCCAAAGGAACCTTTTCCAATGCGTTCTAATTTTGTGAACAGTTCTTCTGGATCAGCTATATTATTCTAAGAGGAGAAGAGAAGAGAGGAAGAACACAAATAGTTTTGAACCAAAATTTTTAAATGAATAAACATAAATCATCTAAAAGAGACATTTTGTAGCTTTTTAGGTTTTATATATTTTTTAATTGTACACATTATTGGATATTGTAAGATAATTCAATACATGTATATAATATGCAATGATCAAACCAGGTAATTAGCATTTTCATCTCTTTGAACATTGATCATTTCTTTTTTTTTTAAAAGCCTACCAACTTATTTGACCTGCCACATTTGCTTTCTTACAACAATTCTAATCCCAAACAACTAGCTAGTGCATATTTCATTGGATCATCCACACTAACTGGGCTTAACTGATCCCGCTGCCACAAATGATCCCTTAGGCAGAGGTACCCAACTCCCAAGCCATGGACAAGTAGCAGTCTGTGGTCTTGGAAGGCCCACACCTGGGACAGAGGAGCTGCAAGCACAGGGTGAACACAGAGTGCAGCCCCGCCGCCTGGCAGTCAGCGTGCTCCTATCAGATTCTAATGCCACTGCTGATCTGATAGGCACAGCTTCACTCCTCATCCTCTTCCTGCGGCTGCTCACCCTTTCAGAGATGTCCTCCAATGTCTGAAATAGGATTCCATGCCTTTATTAAGACCTTTCCACAAAATCACAGGGAATAAACATAAAATTAGGCAAATGAAATTATATCAAATAAAGAAGCTTCATTATATCAAAGAAAACAATTGACAAAGTGAACAGAAATCCAGCAGAATGGGAAGAAAATGTGTGTAAACTCTTCATCTGAAAAGGAATTAATATCCAGAATACGTCAAGGAACTTAAAGACTCAAGAAACTTTAAAACAAATAATTCAATTAAAAATGAGCAAAAGATATGAGTAGACACTTCTCAAAATGAGAAATTCAAATAATTTCCAAAATTACAAAAAAAATCTTCCATTTCATTAACTGTAAGGGAAATAGAAATTAGTACAGCCAATATGGAAAACACTATGGTGACTCCTCAGGAAACAAAATCTACAATATGATTCCACTATCTCACTTCCATGTATACATCCAAAAACCTGACATCAGTGTATTAAAGAGACTTCTAGCTGGGTTCGTGGGTGTAAGCATGTAATCATGGCTGGGGGTGGAGTTAAGGCAGGAGGATCATAAGTCCTAAGTTGGTTTGGGCAACTTAGTGAAACTCTGCCTGAAAACAATAAACATACAAAGAGACAAATAAATAAATAAAGGTGGGGATGTAAGCTCAGTGGTAAAGCAACCCAGTACATCCTAGTACAAGCCAGCCTAGTACGTGCTTGCCTCTCCTGTTGAGGGAGAGAGAGAGAAGGAGAGAAAAAGAAGTGGAATCAACCGAACTGTCCACCAAGGGAGGACATAAAAGAACTGTGACACATACTCATGTATGTATATCAGCAAAATGGATGGAACTAGAGGACATTATGATAAGTGAAATAATTCAGGGCAAGAAAGACAAATTCTGCATATTGCCTCTGCTCTCTAGATTTTATTTTGGTAACAAGAGGCTGGGCGGTGGGAAAGGGGAGATTGTGAAAGGTTGGATGACAACAACTGCCTGAACAGAGAAAAAATGAGTCTTGGGCTCCACACAGCACCGGAGTGACTGTAGTTCACAGCTGTCTATCACGTATTTTATGAACAATTAAAACAGTAGAACTCAAATTAATGATAAAGAAACAAAAATAAGTAACTACCTTGATTCGATCAATACATACCATGTTCATGCATTGTACATGTACTATCTAAATATACAATCATATAGGCTGATCAAAATTTGGAAAAGAATTAGGGAGATGAAAATATTAGTTACCCCAATTTGATTATTACACACTATATATGTATATCAAATTATCACACAGTATCCCATAAATCTGTAACACACACACACACACACACACACACACACACACACACACTTTTGCAACTCATTTCACAGTGGGGAACAAGAGTAAATATTCTCCTGCAGCAAAATTTGGAATTGAGCACAGATTTTCAGACTAACATGCACAAGGCTGTCACGATTTTATGATTTGTCAATCCACTGTCTTTGCTGATACAATAGTCTCTCTTATTTTACAACATATAATTTTGAATTAAAATTTTACTCCCAGCGAGACATGGTACACGCCTGTAATCCTAATTACCCCCGAGGCTGAAGCAGGAGGGTAGCAAGTTGATGGCCACCCTGGGCAACTTAGCAAGATGCTGTCTCAAAATAGCTTTGGGGCTTTTGTAGGTAAATGGAGGCAACTTGAGACCATCATGCTCAGTGATGTGAGTCAGATGCAGAAGGTTTCTCTAGTATGAGAAATCCAGAATACAGTCATTACGCAGAACAAAACACGAGGGGATAGTGGTAACTAATGGGGAGGGGAAGGGTTTGTAATTTTGACACAATATATATGTGGACAAAATACTCAAGTTCAATGTAAACATTATGTATCACATTTATTCATAACAACAAAATGGGGAAAACATATTTTTCAAGCTGGGGATGCAACTCAGTAGCTGAGTGCCTACTTAGCATGTGCAAAGCCCTGAATTCCATCCATAGCACTAAAAATATGTTTTGCTTTCATGAAATAATCTTTTTACTTTAAATTTATATTGCTAAAACGTACTTTTGGCATGGCTGTAATCCTAGCACTTGTGAAGCTGAGGCAGGAGGCCGCATATTAAGTCCAGGACCAGTCTGGACTACAGAGTAAGACCTTGTCTCAAAAAAAAAAAAAAAAAAAAACTTCTGATCAAGTAAAAACCCAAGTTTTCCAAGCATCCCCTCAAATATGCATCATTAAACTATTCTTACGTCTTAAGTGCTCTATTAGTTTAAAATTTTACTTTGAGTTCCTTTAAAATACAAGAGGATGCTATCTAGTTCTGTTGAGCAATCGATAATCCAGTTTGTCTATTAGGCCTAGAATATGTGTTTATTCACTGTAATTTTCTCTGGTTTCATCTCATCATCAACTTCAAGAGACAAGGAGTTACCATGTCCCTTATATCTTACTTTATTAGACAGGTCACTGAAGTTTATCTTTCTCTTGTCAAGTTCTTTGTACAATAATCAGCAAAGAGATGCCACTACTCCAGTAAACTTGCTCCTTTTGAGAAAACTTCAAAATGTACTACTGCTTTTATAGAATTTCACCAAGTTCCCTTTTCTTGACCTGCCTGAAATCCAGTTTGTACATATCCTGTTTACACTATCAGCTTCCTCCAGTCTCCTTGATTAGATTTTTGTTCATTGCTCAAAAAATGTGCTCCACGTAAGAGGGCCCCACCCCCCTCCAGAAACCACAAGGAACCAAAGCATTTTAAGATTCCCAAAGGGTCGTAAATGTCCTTTAAAAGCTCACATTTCATGCTAATACCATCTAGTAGCATCATCACTGGTTACACTGATGTTCCCTTTCATCGAGATGCCGTATGTATTTTATTATGATTACTATTTTATAGTGGCTAACCCAATCCTCTCTGCATTGGGCCATGGCCTTTGTTACACTAACACTTTGTGTTAAAAATAGCCACTTATGAATACCTTGGTGATGGGTTCTTCTCTAATTTTCCAAACTTAGTTTACTTGGGAAACTTTTATGCGCACAAAATGCTCAACCTCATTGTAAACCTTGAATTTTGCATGTATACATATCAATAAAATTTGGGGGAAATGATTCAGGATTTTTTTTCTGGATACAACTACAAAACAATTTTCAAGCTGGGAAATACACCATTGATTTTTAAAAATTCATAGTATGCACCTTCTGATACACTCTGGGAAGTGTGTGTGTTCATTAACTTTGAAACAAGAATCTTCTGTTGTTAAGAAACAAAAATTAAAGCCTAATCTTCCTAATTAGTGTTTTAAAAGGATTTGACTGAAATGATCAACCCCAGGGAGGCTGCAGCTGTTCCTCGCATTCTATAATAAATGCACTCCTGCGAATATGTAAATCAAAGACTTAAAAAGCAAGTCACATTTCGCATTTTAAGGAAGCTCTGAAATGAATCCTAACTCATCAATATAGTTGAAGATTTTAAACAGAGGAATAGCAGGTTAAAGCTAGAAAAAGAGAAAGACTCATCCTTTATTCAGTGTTTGGACCTTTCTACTTTTTTACTGTGGGGCTAAAACTTGGGTAAAACATCAACTTTCAGAGTGGAAGGAATCAGGAAGCAAGCTTATGCTCACTTCTCTGACCTCAGGGCTGGAGATCCGCCTGGTATCCCTGACAGATAATAGGTAAACAACTTCCAATTTCCCCTTAACTGTCTTAAACCAAGGTATCCCATTTATCTTTTAAAAAGACAGATTTCCTTTTTGTTTGTAGTGAAAGGGCAAAAGTTAAGTAATTAGGTAAGTGGTAAATAAGCCAGGCACCGTGTACCAGTCCGTATTCCTTGCACTCCGGGAAGATGAGGTGGGGCAGCCAGGGCAATTTAGACTCCACAAGACCCTGTCTCAAAACAACAACAACAACAACAGAAAAACCAAACAACAACAGCAACAAAAAGTCTGGCCATGTGGGCTCAACACTTAGTACCACAAAAACCATTGATACAAAGAAGCTCATTCATGCAGTCACTCAAATTGTTCTATAGAAACCGAATATCAAATCAAGCCACGTCCTTCTCCACCCAAATCAAATATTCTTCTAAGAATACCAGAATTTCTTATTGTGTCTACCTGTACTGAGAAGCTGCAATTTACTGCAGTTTGTGTTTTCTGTGGTTTCTTAAAGCCATAGTCTAAGGAGGGGTTCTAAGTTCTACGGCACCAAACAGGAAGTAAAGGAACTTCACATTGGTTTATGAGTGATAGCGGACGATTTCTAGATGTCCCACAAAAATGGGTCTGTGAAAGTAAGATCCCTGCAGATCCCCCTCAGAACACTCCCATAGTTCCTTGAGCTACTACTCGGCCTGTGTTTTGGCTTTAGTCTGCACCCTTTCACTAGCTTGTTACAAACGGAAATACTAGTTCAAAGTGTAAAAGAGAAAAACTGTAAAGGGATCATCTTGATTTTCTGCTATGAAGAGTCAGTAGCAGAGAAAGAAGGCTCGTTGGAGCCTCAAACCACAGAAAAGAGAGAGCCAGAACTTTCAAACACTCCCTAAGGTTGGCTAATCTATGCTATGCATTAAGATCATCCAGATAACTTCAGATGTCTTGGCTTCACCCCTACCCCCACTGATTCAGAACACTTGAAATTGGGGCCCCACAATCAGTATTTTTTTAAAAAAAGTATCCCAAGATGATTTCTAGGCAGTCATTTGGCCTGAGAATTGAGATCAACATTTGGGAATCACTGAGCAGACAGATGTGGAATTTGTGTCCTTGATGACAAGGAATTCCTTATGCTTGTTTTTCCCAGACAAGTATATGGGTCTCGTCTACTGCTGTACACTAAAAGTGACCAACTTGGATATGAAAGTAAAATCATGAGGTCCTTGGTATGCACATATATGTACCTATACTTTAATAATTAAATTTATACTTCTTCTATAGGCATCTCTAAAATTAGTATTTACACTCAAGGCTAGAAGCATAATACTTTTCAAAAACACAAGCACTATGTATCCAACTCTTTGTGAGCAGATATTCTTAAAATTGATTTTACCCAATATGGATTCTATAGGGCATACAATGGATTTAGATGTGATTGATAACAGTTTTAAGGTTAAGAGTCAACACTGATGAATAGGAAAAGGTTAGATCTAATTAGCAGCAGAAAATGGGTCCAAGCTGATCATGGTAGTATATGGCTATAATCCTAGCACTATGGGAGGCTGAGGCAGGAGAATCACAAGCTTAAGGCCATCTTGGGCAACTTAGCAATTCAATGAGAACCTGTCTTCTAAAAAATAAAAATAAAGGCTAGGAATGTACTTCACTAAGGGTTCTGGGTTTAATCCCGAGTACCAGAAAAGAAAAAAGGAAGGAAGGAAGGAAGGAAGGAAGGAAGGAAGGAAGGAAGGAAGGAAGGAAGGAAGGAAGAAAAATGATAAAACGGTAGAGGGGACATTAGGACATGAGAAATAGAAGGTAAGAAGGAACGAGAAGATTGTAGACAGAGCTGGGCTTGGTAGCACAGGCCTATAATCCTAGCACTCTAAGAGGCTGAGGCAGGAGAATCACAAGTTTGAGCCCAGCCTGGGCAACTTAGCAACTTGGAAGGACATTGTCTCAAAATTAAAGTTAACAATGGGCCAGGGATATAGGACAATGTGAAGGACCTGAGCTGAATCCCCAGTAACACACACACACACACACACACACACACACACACACACACACAAAACAACCCACCAGATGGTGAACAGAATTAGAATTAGGTTTGGGGTCCTAGCAGAATGAATATCTAATAAGCCAAAGGAGTGGGAATCAAAGGTAAGAACGCTGTTTCTTTGGATCTGGTCCTAGTCCAGGATCAAAAATGAAAATGCAAGTTTAGAAAGAGATGGTAAGTTTTTCGGAGGATTTGACCTAGAAGGACTGAGCCTAGGTGTTCTGAAATAAATTTTATGAACCAAAAAGAAAAAACAAAGCAAAACAAAAACAAGCCGATCAAGACAGAACTTACTGCGCTTCCTGTTTGCCTCCCTACCTTAATAAGTCTGTACGACAAACGCTGTCAGCTATAATTTATTTTTTTGCACTTTATAAAGGCTGACCTATGTGTAGGGCTATCAGCCATTCCCTGATAAGGACAAATATTATATATAAGAAATGACGAGCAAAGAGTATGCTAATGACATCAAGACCTAAAGGAAACACAAGTGGCAACACCAGGTGACACACAGTGCATACAGGGTACCTTAACAATCAAAAAGAATAACTAAAATCTTCACCCTAAATATGTACTGCAATTGAATCATATTACTGTTCTATTATGATCACCAGTGTCAAGATTTGTCATTTGTTCTAGAGAAAATACCAAAAACTTGTTGAGCGTCTCCTAATCAAGATACGGCCAAAGAGAAAGAAAAAATGTCTAAAATCAATAATCATATACCTCTTAGCACTGCTAAGATCAAGACCACAGCATGTGATCTCTTCAACTGCTAGATATCACCCATGCTCAAGCGACTTCGCCCTCAATCAGAGACTTTAGAGCTGGCAAGAAAGACATATGTCATTCAACCCAGCACTTTATCAACAATAAGCATTTACTGTATGCTCACTGTACTCTACATGAAAATCACCAAGTATAGGGTACACAATTTAAGGTCATATTGCCAAACTGATGATAGAGGTAGAGAGCTTAAGAAGCAATAGAGAGGCCTGCAATTAAAAAAAATATAGAATCTTTGAAATGAACAGGGATTCAGCAAATATCCCAAATCTGTTTAATGGTAGCTGAGAAAGGTTACAAATTGGTCAGGTATAACATATTTAACCAGTAGCAAAATTCAAATTTGAACCCAGATTTCTTGATTCTTATGTCTAAACTTCCTTCACTATAGCTTGAATTTATTTGCAAGTTACACTATATTCCTTTTTCTTATAAGACTAAGATTATTTTTATTACAAACAGATCACACGATTGCTCAATGTATACTTTGTAATTTACCAACACTGAAGGAAGTTGAAAAAAATTAAAAGATTTGAAAAATTTGAACTAGGTCTACCTTAGTCTCCAAAAGATAGTTTCTTTATTTTCAAAAATGGATAAAATTGCACATTTATCATAATGCTTTGAAGTATATATATATATATATATATATATATATATATATATATATATATGTAACTAAAACTGGGTACCTAATATATAAATTCTTTCAAACTTCTCCAACCTAACTGAAATTTTGTTTCCTTTGACCAATCATTTCTCAAAACATGGAGGACATTAAGCTGAGTGGAACAAGTCCAGCATAGAATGTCAAATCCTGCATGATTCTGCTCAGATATGAAATCTAAAAAAGCTTATCTTATAGAACTAGAGAGTAGAATAATGGTTACCAGGGGCTGGGACACTTGGTGAGGGTTGGGGGGGGGGGGGTGTGTGTGTCAGGAGTAGCATGAGTGTCATGGAGATGTTGGTCTAAAGAATATGATCTCTTTTAATTTTGAACCACTATAAAATTGACCCCTGCACTAATATCACTTACTTTATATTAGAATTTTATTTTTAGCGGTAGTAGGGATAGAGTACAAGACCTTCACCCTTTTCATTGTTGATTTGAGACAAGGTCTCACTCTGTTGCTAAGTTTCCCAGGCTGCACTTGAACTTGTGGTTCTTCTGCCTCAGCCTCTCAAAGTGTTGGGACTATAGATCTGTGGTACCAGGCCTAGCTTCATTGTAGAATCTTAAATATAAATAGTCTGTAAGTCATCTTGACTGTCCAAGTTACTATATTTAGCCCATTTTTTCTATGTCAACTGTGCTGCAATTGGCTGCCCTTGAGTACAGAGGCAAAGTAGTGTCGGTATTCCATAGCACAATTCCCACGGGATACAGTGTCAGAAGGCCACAACTCCAATTCCAATGCCATCCATGATTCGTAACAGACTTCAGTAACCACTGGTACTAAGGTTTTCAGTTCTGTTCATCAAAAGTTTATGAATCTGCCCAAGAATAAAAATAATAGTTAACATCAATTGCTAATTTTATACTTTTTTTTATGTCGGCCTAGAATTGTGAGTACTCAAAAATATTTATCCTCTTCTAAGTTCTCAAAGAATGTGATGTTAGCAGACTATTTATCTACTTCATACAACCTCAGGTTCATTTACAACTACCTGATAAAATTTTATAGAATCCTTAAGAGCCTTCTGTGATTTGTATTTCTGAAGTAAAATATTTAACTTCACAAGGTTTTCGCACATGACAGAATAAGAACTCAGATAAAAAATTAAGCA
Source organism: Ctenodactylus gundi (assembly GCA_004027205.1). Taxonomy (NCBI): domain Eukaryota; kingdom Metazoa; phylum Chordata; class Mammalia; order Rodentia; family Ctenodactylidae; genus Ctenodactylus; species Ctenodactylus gundi. The sequence goes on along the minus strand of PVKB01000593.1, from coordinate 139,586 downwards.
TGTCTGGGTATGTTTCAAATTAAACATGAAGAATTTGGCTTGAGGTCAGATTCCCTTAGGTGGTCAGTCATTCAAGTTTTTATTTCCGTGTTTATAAGAGATCAAAATATTTAACTAAGTGTATAAAGAAAGTGTTCTTGGTTTATCTATTTTTATAGTGTGCTCACGTTTTACGTCTCTCTCAAAGGTTAATACAACTTGCCTTTCTAACATAAAGTAGCAATCAAACTGCCAGATTTTACATGTGTGCAATGAAATAAGTGCAATCCAGGCTGGGCCCAGTGGTGCAGGCCCATCATCCCGACACTCTGGGGAGGCTGAGGCAGGAGGATCACAAGTTCCTACCCCACCTAGGCAACTTGACTTAGCGAGAGCTAAGTCTCAAAATCAAAACTAAAAACATAGGCTGGGGATATAGCTCAGTGTGAATGACCTGGGTTCCATGTCCAGTACAAAAAATAAAAAAAATATATAATTTAGTTATAAAAACCCTGGGCTTCCTTGTGGCCATCAGATGGCATTTTATCAAGTCACACCTGCTACTCTTTTTTTTTTTATCCACCCACTTGAAAGGCTGATGAGGTCAGCACTGCAACCCTGGTGTTCGTGGCAAAACATGCAAAGAGGTCACAGAATACTGCTTTATACTCCAAAGGCAACTGTTTAATCTTTACACAATATTGTGCAAAGCAACAAGAAAAATGTGTTCATAAAGCAGAAATAAGATTACATTTTAAGTACTTATTCATCTCCTTTTATTTTATTATTCCTATTTTAAATGCATCTCATTAGCAAAAAAATACTAAAGATGCAAATATTTTAGTAAAGGATAACCTCATTAAATTTGTTACAAAAGATTTTGACATAGCTGCATGATTAACACGGCAGTTTGAGGAGTTTCTTCTGATTAGTAATTTTGAGTCTACTTCATCTTTAAGAACAAAAGAATAACGGATGATATTCCTTCATCTCAATTCCTCCTACTCGAGACACAGGAGAAGAGCGTCTCTGCCACCTAAGTTGCATTTTTCTCTTCACTCAAGCTCCCATCAGATGAAAAGAATAAGGAAGCCAGCAGGACACACTCCGGACGTGAAGAATGCTGCTCTTTACGTATGTTTTTAAGACACTTCAATTCACAGCAGGATAAAGAAAAAGGAGACGTTTCTTTGATTCGATTGTCACTTTCCCACATACCACATTTTTCTAAAGACAGATGACATACAGAAAGAAGCAGAATAAATCCAAGCGTGCCTCCCCCCACCCCCCATATTGAAAGTCCTTAGGCAAGAGCCAAAGTCAGGACAAGCAGCATTTTTTAAGCTCCATTTCCCAAGTACGAATGGCAGCCGATTTTGTTCAGCCAGGTAAATCATATTTAGATCTAAGAGGTCCTAAGACAAAGGCGGTAACTGGTTTTTTCTCTTTGACTAACTCTAGGACCTGGAGTTCCCTTAAACCTTTAATTAGGTCCATGGGTAAGAGGAAAAAAACTTCCTGCAAATGATCACATTCTTCTCTCAATCAACCAAAAGCCAAGGTTATCATCACAATAAATGCTGGATGCAAATTCCAGTGCATCATTTAGTTCCTTTCCCTCTGACCTCAGCATCATTCCAAAGGAAAAAGGAGGTCTGGCTTCTCCTAAGAACTGTGGAGGTAGAGAGAGCAGAGGGCAGGCAAAATTGCCTTCATTTGGCTTATCCTGGAAATTATAAGAGATCAGCTATTACATGTTAGTTTTTCCGTCTGTATAATGAATCCCTTAGCTTTCTGACGCTGGGTGAATTTGTGAAGTGTCAGAAGCCAAGTCCCTTCCTTATCCCCCTGTGTCACTTGCAGCTTGGGAAGTCAAGGGAAGGGAAGAACTGGCACCAGGCATGCAGCAGCCAATGCTACAGTAACACACAATACAACGGCTGAAGCAAAAGGTATACCCAGCCATATTTTTCCAGCAAGAAAATCAGACTGCATTCAACACGCCGCCCCAGCACTGGCGGGATGGACAACAGGCAGTAGAGTGAGCCCCTCACGCTGGCCACATTCTATTATGCATGAGCGATTGCACCCACTGGAGTCAAAGAGGAAAAAGGCGTTCATTAAATACAGAATGTAAGGTGCTACTAGTTTCCTCCTTTAATGGTAAAGCAAGTTCATTTAGAAAATGAAGTATTCACAAGGTGAACAGAGTGATATTTAGCCATAAACACAACATGCACATCCAAAAGAACGAAGTGCCCAGAGGAGAAACTTCAAGAATATCTTACCACACCGCGAGTCCAAAGCCAGGCATGCTTCAGAGCAGTGCTCCATCCCAGCATGACTTTGCTTCCTTAATCTTGAGCTTTTATTCAAGTCATTGTCTCCGCCTGTAATCTCCTGCCTCTCCTTCTCCATTCCCCCATTTTTGTTAGAATGTATATGCGACACACGGCGGTTACACTGAACTTGAGGATTCTGTGCACAGATATGTATCACAGCAACTTCACATTCGTTTCCTTTCTCCCTTTCTCGCCCTCCCGTGACCTCCCTCATCCCCCCACTCCCAACATTTATACTTCCATTAGAGCATACATTTTATTTTATTTGTTTATTTATTTATCATTTACAGCGGAGGGGATCGAACGCTGGGCCTTCACACTAAGCTCCATCTCCAACTTCGTATTCTTTGTTTCAGACAAGGTCACTCAGTTGCCCAGGCTGGACTTGAACTTGTGATCCTCCTGCCTCAGCTTCCCAGAGTGCTATGCTAGGCTTACAGGCGTGTGCTATCATGCCTGGATAGAGGGCATATTGCGCTACACTTGTACTCTTTTTCATTGCCACGGCCTTTCTATTTCCTCATTAAGGTAAGGACAGTCCTGCTCAGCACCAGGTACCCTCAGGTCCCAGTACAGTATTCTATGCATGGCAGCCACTGGATACCTGCACCCCAAGGTGTCTCCTTGGGACACTGCCTTCGGTGCAGTCTTTGCTCTAAGGTTTTCCCTTCATTTGCAATTTGCTTTCTGCCTTGTGGTACAACAGAGACTCCGTTCAATAAAAGGGATGTTAAAGTAGGTACCAAATTTTGAGCCAACCCACATTCTCATGTGTGATTAGTATAATAAAACCTTTCTAAAAACCTTTCTGAGAATTTCTTTCAACTGGAGAGTTGATGAGGTTGCAAAATAGCAGCTCTTGCCATATAGTTGTGCCCAAAGAAGAGTTGGTGGCAGCCCCTACAAGCAAAGGTACGTGCCCGTGGGATCTGCAAATCTGCTGTTGCAAGCTTGTCTGTGATCACAATGAACCAGAGCACATGACTGACTTGTGGCCGGAAGTTGTCTTGAATTTCATACTTTACTACAAAGATCAGAGGCTTCCGAGGGTCACAAATGGCATTATCACTCTGTTCTGTGGGTCTCTCTCTCCATTTAGTGGGCTGAACACATAGAGAAAGACACAATTCGGCCAGGGGTGACGCTTAGCCATGAGCATTAATGTTAAAATTAGAGGGATTATCACTGACTAGACAGGATGTTACATAAATATGGCCTGGGATTGGTAACGAACCCTAACTATAAAATATTCATTTGGAAAGGGGAAAAGGCCATCCAATGATGGGGAGACAAAGATTCCATTAATATATAAATGGTAAATCAGGTATCTTAATTCATTTGAGTATCTAACCAAATCCACACAGGACACTTTAAAGTGATGGACAATGAAGGCCTCACTGATGCTATCCAGAGGCCAGGTAAAAATTAGAGGATGTCACTCGAGCGTTTTCAGAAATAAACACCTTTGGTGTTCAGGCAGTGACCATTATAGCAAATATCGAACTATCACGAGTGATGCTATGGTGAATCTTTAGCACACTTATTAAAATGCATTGGATTAAAACAAGATTGATTTGCTCACTGTCTATCTTCCTTTTAGATGCAGAACTCCAATTAAAATCAATAGGTTTGACGCTTGTAAGCACAGCACTAAATTATTAACACCATGAGCTCTTTTAGAAATTAACACTGATTGAAAAAGTGGAATTTTACATAGACTTACCTTTTCATTCTTAATGAGAAAGTGGCTGTAGAATAATTTCCCTCCAACATTTTCTTTCTTAATCACATCTATACTCTGAATGAATGTAATCAAATAGTATTTGCAAGGAGTTACCCAGTGGAATCTCAGGACTCAAGAAAATTATCTCTTGGGTCCTGCTGGCTTTAACATTCTCTGATCACAAGAAAATAATACTGGCAGCATGATGGTGTCAATAGCAAATAATTTTCATTTTGGCAAGCATGGAGAACCAAGCCAACAAAGATTAGAGTACAGGCTACAAGATTGATAATCTAATATGCTCAACAATCCACTTCTCATTTCCCCAAGGTGAAAAATATCATCAGAGTGTGTGCTGGTGTACCTATGTGTGAGGGACTAAACGAAATCTCGTTGTGATATTTTACCCTCTTTAAGAGGCTAACAATAGCTGATACGCTCAGAAACCAAGAGCATTTCATTCTCCTTGCACTCCTCTCCATTGCTGTGACCCTGCTCTTTTCAACAGTAAGCACATTCAGGTGCACGGTGTATGTGTAGAACACTCACATCTGAACACCTAAGTGACAAACCACTACGAGTGAGCAGGAAAGTTAGCTCTGCCTGGCATGTTACCCTGAACATGTATGAGAAAGTAGCTCCCATTAGCAAGACAGGGCCTGGCTGGATTTCAGTGTTGTTACTGATGAGGATTTTATTATTATTTCCTTTCCTTTGCAGAGGGAATGTCATTCAATTTTTTAGAAGGCTGACAAGCTGACATATTTCCATTTTCCCAAAGAACTGCAGCTTAGAAAGCTCTTCTTTTTTTTATTGTGACTTAATGTCCTCTGAAGGTTCCCCAACGTCTTCTGAACTGAAATTTTTCAACTCTATCTCCACCCCACTCCACACTTCAATGTTCCTCTTTATCAGTGGCATTATGGATATCCTAATCTTTCTCCCTACAGGTAGAGATTCTCTAGTTTTTATACCCACTGATCAGTTTTTACTGGTGAAATCTGCATCTGACCAAAGCACAATTTGAATGTCTGTCAAAATGTCTACATAAAAAGGAAAAATATCTTGAATTATGAGACATTAACTAATAGGAGTCGAATGTTTTCATTTCTATCAAATATCACTATAAACAAAGCTGTTTCCATGCTTTCTACACAAGTATGACTAATGTATAGCAATGTAAATATAAACCATTTTGTTAGTTGAAACTCATACTATTTAGCATCACTTTACCAAAATTATAATTACCCAATTATGATAATCAACGTCCAGTACCAAATTTGCGTACATGCGCAAAACCTGATTTTCTTTCCCTTCAAAAAAGTCTATTATCTATTTAGGAACTTTAAAGAGCAGGGCAATATGATTTCAGAACTGGACATGACCCTTATAAAACACTAGGCTTTTAAACATTTTATAGTGAGTGATTTCTAGTTGGGAGGAGGACAGTGAGATAGGCAATGATAAACAAGTAACCTCAGGATGGAGAGAAATGACAAAAGTTCCTTAATTAGTTTTTAACTTGTCATCACCCGAATCAGCTTGATGAGCAAGTCAAAGTAATTAGCACGCTGTGAGCAGTGTCTATCCACAAGGATCTGCGATCTACAACCCGAGCAGACTTGTACCCTGTCATTTTACAGCCCTGACCAGGCAGCAAGTGCCATTCATCCAGCAAATCTTCCCTTGCCCACCTTGAAAAGACTTAAAAACCACTTTGGAAAAACACAACCTTAGAACTCCCTTTGTCCTCTCTAGCCTTGGCTAATTTCTTTTCCTCCTTTTCTTTCCCTTCTTAGTGCTTAGTCTTAAGCCAGTTCAGCGACCCAGGGTGCCTTTCCTGGCCGTCTCTGAGGCTGGCTGGACTCATCTTTCCGAATTTCTGGTCAGGCTGGTGGGGAGTCGCTGACAGCTTTCATGAGATGAGTGATAAAATAAATCCTGGGTTTCAGGGAACTCCATCATGGTCTACTTAGTGACAAAGGCCAGAATGGCATGATAAAATAAGGGATGATGGCTGGCACTCTCTCGGAAAAAATTACTGATAGAACTTCATGATTAACTAAACATGGAGAGAAAGGAAATCGGTAGCAGGTTACAAATCATGCCTGCTGGTCTTTTCTCTCCTTGATAGTTTCGTGATTTACCAATACATGTTCTATGGCTGATAGCAGCTCCCCTACTAAATCAAGTAGTTAAGTGGCATTTGGCCGAGCCTGATTATTTCACATGCTATGATCTAGTAATTTTCATGTATTTTTGATTAAGTAGTATTCTCCTTAAAGCTGACAAGGTACCCGAGGTGTTAATTGCAGGGTGAAGACGCTTACTCAGAATGAGGAAGAAACAAATGTGATTATATCTGACACTTACATTCACGATTCACTTTCCTTCTCTAATAGGTACGGCTGCTTAATTTAAAATACCTATAAAAGTAATTAATACGCTTCCATGTCTTCCCTTAAATTCCTCTATAAACTCTACGCCTTTTATTTTCTTTCTCTGGAAACCGAGAGTAATATTAAAATGTGACCGTATACAAATACACATCCGATTTTTCATTCACTGCAAATACAATTTCCCATTTACTTCAATGGTTAACATTTATCTTTCGAAAGCAAACAAAAATGTCAAAACATTTCCCATAATCTGGTTTCACTCCTTGAACTCAACACTACAATAGTGGGGCTGATGAACACTTCAGTCGTCTTCTTAAAGAGAAAGACTTTTCTGCTTCCATTCTGTATCCCCCACCTCAATGAACATACATACTCCACGTTTCCTCCTTTTTCAGACGAGCAATTCTCAATAGGGTTCAAGGCTCTAAGGTGTGAGCTGAGGAAACTATTCTGTAAAGAGTCAGATAATAAATATTTTAGGCTTTGTGGATCAGATACACAGGAGTCTCTGAGTGTTACATCTACTTCTTCTCTTTTTAAAACAACTCCTTTTTAAAGGTTAAAAAATATTTTTGCTTGCAGGCTACGTATGGTTTTCAGGCAGAATTTGGCCCTTGGCTATAGTTTGCCAACCACTGCCCAAGGAATCCATTGCATGCAATAAATAAACTGTTCTCTAGTGTGTCCAGATTTGGTTGTGGTTTTATGTCTTTCCTGGGAGAACCGAGAAAACAAAAACTCAAATTGTGTACTGTTTTATGATTCTGATGAAAAACCCTGATTGGTGAGGGAAAGCTCCATAAGCACTACTAAAAGGAAGATGATTGTTATTTTCAAAAATATAAATACTCAAAAACATTTACTAGGGAGAACTGCAAAACCTAAAATTTCAAGCAACTTGCCTTTTGTCTGACTTTAAAGCAAACATAGACTTAATACATCTTAGTAAAAATTAAGTAATGACACAGTAATTGCCTCAGCATGAAAATGAATTAGATCTAATTCAAAAATTTTAAAAATTTGTTTGGAAAAGGCACTCAGTCCCTTTGAAGTACAAAAAGTCACATGTGTCTTAGTTTTACAAATAATGACCTAGTCCTATTTCCTTGGCAGGAGTTCCAAAACACACATTTCGGGTTACCTATGCAATCCCCTTAATTCACATTTGAGGAGATACTTGAGGCATTATTTCCCAGTACAAAAGAATAGAACACACTACTTTCTTCATTTCAGCTCACAGAAGAAATGATTTAGTGCCCCATGGGGGTCGGAGAGGGGAAGATTAAGTACTCAAGCTTGGAAAACACTTAACCATATTAATAAGAATATTCTTATACAATGAACATGTCACCTTTTCAGTTAAAAGAATCTTTTCTTAAAAGCCTAAAACCGTGCCTTATCTTTCAGACAAGACCGCCCCTTTCACTATAATCTTGTGACATTCTGCCATCAAAAAGTAAACATTAGAGTATTCCTATTAAAATGCTTCTACAATAGTTACACAGATTGGCTTAGAAGCTGGGGTTGTAGGTGGGCAACAGGAATCAGCTGTCTCTATTCTGGAACGGGAAGACAGAGCTGCAACCTCTGGGCAAAAAAAAAAGTCATTTTTGTTTTGTCATATTTTTTAAGTATGGAGATATTTACATCTGTTTAACTACTGGAAAGTAAAAGCCAGTAATAAAAACAATATAATATTTAGTATTCATAAGTATTCTTAGAAAATATGTAATTGAACAACTACTACGTAAAAACATACATCAAATGGTTCTAAAATGTCATTAGGCAAACTTATTTTAAAGTAAATCTGAGAAGCTACTCAGCCTTGAAATGCTGCAAAGAGCACGAGCTGTTTTCCTCAAGGGACACTTTTAATGCCAGAGCCTACTAGAGAAATAGCAATGATATTAAGTCCAGTCATTTGAAAATGAATCTCCTACTTTGCCTTCCCTCCCCGCATAACAGCAGTCTATATCAGCCACACAAAAACCAGAGAATATTCTGGCATATTTCCCTGTTAATGAAAAATACTCCTTGAGCTACCAAGGAAAAAAGAAGTCCACCCAAAATACTCCAATTATCTAGAAATTATGTATTGGATCAATACACATACTACCAAAATTGCCCATCTTAAACAGAAAAGCAGCTAACATCACCGTGCTCTGTCATCAGCTCTTTCCGATTGTTCACAAGCCTTCTCCCAACCAAGGAGACTTCACATTTTCTTTCCATACCCAATTAAGTACGTAAATGTAACTTTCATTACAGAAGTCACAAGCAACAACAAAGAAAGGAATGACTATTACCTCCCCAATTTCCTTCTCTGTTACCTTTTTCTCCTCTCTGCAGAAAGTAGAGAAATTTCCCATTCTAAAAAAAAAAAAAAAAGAAAATTCTGAATCTTTAAAGCAGAGGACTACTTTTCCCTTTCCTTGGAAATACTGTCTTTCTGTTCTTCCAGCTCCAACACCTTTTCCCTCACCTACATTTTCTGTTTGCTCATGAGGCAGCAGTAATCCTCTGGTATTATGAAATTCTACCTTCCCTAAGCAGGGTTTACTCGGCAGCCTCCAAAACTGATGCCTGAACCTCAGCAGATAGGAGATCCATAGCAACAGCGGTAATAGTTTTTTTTTTTTTTCCACTTGCTATTACCAGAAATCACAGTCCAAAAAGACGACCACGGAGGTGTCACTTATGCTAAAACCTCAAAATTGATTCATTATTTAACTAGTCGAATCCCACCTTTTCATTGCATGTGCCCTTTGGGAAGCTTGTGACAGAGTAAAAAAGATCTTTCGGTGACAGTCACCATTTTTCATAAAGAGATAAATAGTTAAAAATAAAAAAGCAGCTCTCTGGATTTTGTTTGTCATTGAAACAGACTCCAGAGCCTGGTCCTCTCTGCTCTCTGTCACCTCAGAATCTATAGTGTGAAGCACCTGTAGCAAAATGAGCTTCAAGATTAGAGCTCAGACAACAATGACAAGTTCCGGTTAGCTAGAAGTGACTTGTGTACTGTCCAATATCACCGATTTTCCCAACAGGTAAACAGGTTTATATTTATCACAGGCAGTTCCTTTGGTGCAGTGATTCTGAGTAAGACTATTCTAAGAGAGAAATTAAGCAGAGAATTGAAACTCTTGATAAATGTAATCCTACGTAATGTTCAGTTCAATTCTAATTCACTAAAACTGCTTAACACTGGTGTTGAATTTCATTAAAAGTCATTTCCCATGATCTGTTCCCTGAAAGGAATAGACTGCTGAGTTTAATTTCTTTGGGAATAATAGGAGTTTAAATATCAAAGGCAGAATGAAGCAGCCATGATAAAAGTGCAACACGTAGCACAATGAAAGTGCAATGTGTAAAAAGTCCTGATAGTCTTATGAAACATTTAGACATAAGTTTATATACACATGGTTTACCTAGAAGTAAATATTGAATGAAGTAAGGAATTCTACCTACTTACTCTTATTTTTTACGTAATAAAAATAGCAACCACATGAGAGCTTTTACTGAATATATAATTTTCACATACATTTTACTGACTTCCTGTTTATGTGCAGACTTTCGTAAAAGATGTTGTTGAGTCATATTTTCCAGCTTCTTGAACTTAGGACCCATCCATCCCTTTAGCCATCTATATTCTGAGAATGCATTTTTCTACTTTATAAAAACAGATTAGCTACAACTGGCACCACTGATTAAAAACTCTAGGCAAATATTGAGCCGTAGCTTTTTTCAATGGATTAGAATTTTTTTCAAATGCAAAACATACTTCATGTGCAACACAAATTGTGTGTTGGTCATTCTGACCAACAAAAACTTAATCTGCCTTTTACAAGTATGTAAGTATTCTGGGCAAGAGAAGTGTGAGGTATGAGGTAAACATGTGAATTTTCATATCCAAACAAACTCTACTACCTAAAGGGGACAAAAATCATCTAACTAAACACTGTTAAAATATATTTAAGATGACATTTCTATACATGGCATATGTCCTAATTGGTGGCAAGTCTGCAACTCTGAAGGATGGATGTTGGCTGTATTGATTTTAGAAACTGAGAAGGAACTTAGGTACAGGGCTGATGAATCAGGTGGGTAATCAAGCTTGCTCACCTTGTGCGGTGTTGGCAAACTCATTAAATATTTGCTTGTCTTATTTTCATTTCTAATCCTTTGTTTGACCTAAACTGAATTTTTCTCACCTGGTGCCTATTGGCAAATGCTCATATATTAACCTGACGGGTTTAGAAAATGTTTTAGAGAGCAAGGAGGCCATTTAGGCAGTGGTTTGGTATTTCCTTAATGATTCAGGATGAACTTCCTCTCCTATTTAGGAATCTACATATGGAGTCATGGGGGAAATACTGCTACTTTAAGTTACTTACATTTTACTTCATTTTAGCCATGTTGCATTTTTGCCACTGAACAAATGCACAAATTTCATGTCCTTAGTATGTGTTTGCATTTGAATAACATTTACTTAGTTGTTTATTCCAGTGAACACCTAACCAAGCTAAGTACGGTAACAGAATTTTATAAAAATTACTGTAAGAATCTGTCATCTAAGAAGTTTATCCAGACGGCAAAGTGAAAATATATCTAATAAAATTAAAATATTAAATCAATAAACAAAAACCAAAGTATTTACAGCAAACCTAAGCTGATGATAAATAAACAATAACCAGAATGAGTATACATTATCTAAATCACAAATCAACTCAATCAAGAGAAACAGAAGTCACGGGGGACAGTGAGATTTTAGAATTTACAGAACTTGAAACACAGTTGTGTTCAGCAAAAGATTAAGTACTGCATGGTATCTCATATACACGATTGGCAAAAATATAGGCATAAAAAGATCCTAATGCAAGAGAGAGGAAATGGAAAATGGGAAGGCAGACTTCTTAAGAAAGGGAAGAGACACGGGGTTGGGGAAGTGGTGGGAAAAGGCAAGCAAAGGGGATGAAAACAGTCAGAAACTGATATGTAGGGGCACACTTCCCCCATTATATGTAATCAACATGTAAATGAAGTTGTAGTGTTACATACTCAAATAAAAATGCAAAAGAACACCACCATAGTTGCACTGTACTTCTTGGAATGATAATTGTAAATCTTATTATTTTCATCTCACAATTTCACCCAGTATCAACATCCATGAAGGACTAATCCTCTCTCCAGAACAAACATGTAACATATAGGTTCTGCTTGAATGTGTGAACAGTATTTCAAATTCTGAAACTGAACCCACTTTCTTCCAAACTCAGCTGTATCTCGGATTCCCGTTTCATTTCTCTTTGACTTATATTCAGTTGGTCACCAAGGTCTCTTCAGGTCTTCCCCATGTGATGCTCAGATTGCTCCTCAAACCAGCAGAGTAGCTGGGAACTCATTAGAAATGCACATTTAGAGGCTCTGCCCCCAATCTACAGAACCAATAACTGTGGATGGGGCCTCACTGTCCAGGTTTTAACGAGCCCTCCTGCAGGTTCAAGTTTGACCATCATTGCCCGCCTAGATCAAACCCTTACCAACTGAAGCCTCCAGCCAGTTGGATTTTTTGAAGCCTATGCAATCTTCAAAAATAACATTCTTCCACCATTTCACTATCTTTAAGGAAATACCCTCATTATCAACTGAGTACAGAGTAAATGCCTCAGTCTGGCATCCATGGCCTTTTGCCTCTGGCCAAAACACAGTTCAGGCCAACAGGCGCTGGCCTCAAACCTCTGCAACAGATGGAACCTTGACTGTGCCCACTTATTTGTACCTTTCCTCCTGCTTCTTTCTCACTCTCTTTCAAGGGACCGAAGGCCACCCTGCCTAGAAAAAACGGGTGCAGTGGCAGAACTCCAGGCCTGACCACACAGCTATTCTTTAAGCCGGGGGCCTCCAACCCTGGCTCCTGGTCTGTTAAGAACTTGATCACATAGCAGGAAGAGAATAGAGGTGAATGAATGAAGCTTCATCTGTATTTACAGCTATTCCCCATCACTCACATTGCCACCTGAGCTCCATTTCCTGTCATATCAGCAAAATCAGTGCCTGATACCAAAAAAGCTGATGATCACTGCATTAAATGATAGTTTCCTTTTTATTTTTTATTTTTTAGACAGGGTCCTGCTCGGTAACCCACAGATAGTTTTCTTCTTTAGGTCCAAACTTCAAACTTCTTTGGGATGTGTTTGTATCAGATTGTATCTCATTTAAAATTCACTTTTCTTCTGCATTGTAAGGGTTCTAAAGATGTAGGTGACTGACCAGTCACTCCAGTTAGAGAACAGGAACATCCTGAGGTCAGAGTCTCTTGTAACTTTTTATTTTTCAAAGATAGGCATCGAGTTCCATGCACTACTTAAAATAAGCTTTCCCAAACGTGGCTGCTAATAATTCTCTAGCTTAAAATCAGATTCAGTTGTTTCATGAGGACTAAGTGTACTAAGTGTACAAAAACATTAAATGGAGGTCACAGTTGTCCAACTTGAGAAAGTCCTGTATATTATCATTTGTGACAAGAACACAGGAAGGCTTGGACCTAAATGCAAGCAAAGAATTTGAACTAAAACTAGGGAAGCAAAAAGAACTCTACTTAATGAGTTTGCTAAGTGTTCTTCCATGGGGTCGTTAGCATGAAGAAGCACACATCTGATACAGGCTTCTTTCCCTAAGGCTGCCAGAGGCTCTGACCATACAGTGTCCTTAACCACAAGAGGTCAAAGTTCTATTTTCTATCACCATACTTAGTAGCATGTGTGCATGCTTCGCTGATTGGTTTCTTTTGTACTTCTGCTTAAAGGCAGGCAACAGGAAATTGAGAGCAGGGAGTCTAGAAACTTTCCCAGCTCTGGTGGGCAGCTATGATGAGGCAGAGGCTTTTGGAAGAAATTTTGACATTCCAGTTTCTATTGGTGCCGTATCCCCCTCCTCACACACAAGTTTTCTTGTGTTAGTAACGTATATGCCGCGAATTAGCTGTGTTGTCCAATAGCCACTGCTCTATTATTTATATTAGACTACATCAAACAGTTAAGCCTAACTGAATATATGTACTGTAAAGTGAAATGGCCCAAAGCCAATGGTTTAATGGAAAGCTAGGAGAGGAGAAGGGGTTAAAAAAGCACTAACAGAGCAACTCAAAAATGCATTTTCAAAGAAAATTCTGGATGCTTCTAGATATCCTTGAAGTATTTCCTCCACCTGCCAAAAATTCACTCCTAGGATTATGTTACCAGGCACTACTGAAACCTGGTAGAATAATTCACTATTATGCTTACAAATGTCCTAACATATCTAGTATGGTATAGATTTCAAATCCAGTAAAACTTCATTAAGTTGATCCTGGGAAGCTGTTTCTATAATTCAAAGCAACTGTTATTCTTCAGCTAGACACCCTATTGTTCTATAATAAACAAATTGAAAAAACCTAACCCACTAATGGTAGATTTGAACCTGGCTTCTTTTGTTCCTTTGTACTTTAAAGTAATAGGGTTTTAAAGAACCTTTAACACATGCACACACTGTGTTTTTCTACAATACAGCAAAGGAGAGAGGAAAAACTGTCAGCCATCACACAGTGTGTTACACGCATCACAAAGAAAAGTTTAAAAGTTTTTCTGCAAACATTTTTCAGGAGAAAAAAAACCCACAATTCTTTGGATTTCTCAACAATAGATATTTAAGTCACTTGACCAAAAAAGGGGGAAGTGGACAATTTTAAGCTAATTAGGATATTCTCAAATCTTTGATCTAAGCCTTCTATAATTTCTTTTTTCCTCTGAGGCTCAGGAAGTAGGAATCGCAGTTTTGTTTTAATTTCGCCAGACTATGCAAAGCTAAGCTATACTAATGGCCAATCTGATATTTTGGGGATATGAATCATTCTAATCCATGGTCTTAAGATAAATGAAGAAAAAGAAAGGCCAGCAGGCTGCTGTCAGGGGCTGCTGGAACAAGTCCAGAAAAGAACGAGAGAGAGAGAGAGAGAGAGAGAGAGAGAGAGAGAGAGAGAGAGAGAGAAGTGTCCTGCAGCTCAGTCCCAGTTGAGTACAGCACATGCTGACACTGAGTGGGGGACACACAGGAATAGAGGGCTCAGGAGCTGCTTCATGCATAGGTTTCCCGATATTTCTGTACATGTGCATCAGGCAATTTGCATGAGACATACAAAATTTGGAAGAGGAACAACCAAGAGGATCAAGGGAAGAGCTGGCCAGTAATCTGCACTTAGTATTATTTTAAAGTCTAAGTTTGAAGGTGTTTTGCTATACAATCACTCTTCATGAGAGATTTGAGAGGAAATTAGTTAATACCTTAAAAAAATACTGAAGCCAAGTGTAGTGACACAGGCCCGTAATCCCAGCACTCTGGGAGACTGAAGCAATAGGATCATAAGTTTAAGCCAAGCCTGGGCAATTTAGTAATTTAGCAAGAACATGTCTCAAAAATAAAAAAAAACAAAAAGAGGGTTGGGGGTTAGGGATATAGCTCTGAGTGAGGACCTGCGTTCAACCTCCAGTACTACTAAAATAAATGACTCTTATAAGCATTACCCCTAAGATGATGTCTGTACCATATAATACCTTAGTCTAAAATGGCAGGAGAACAAGTGAAAAACAAAATGAATCAAACATGGGGACAAAATTTTAGTTGCATTTCATTTATCTGTGTTTGCTTCACAGTGATTACTTCACGGAATTCTTCTGGAAGTACTGCTTTCCAAGCACCTGTCGTGAAAGTCCTTGGAGTCTTAATTACGAAAGAGGAAAACAAGTTGTTAGATCCCACCTAATAATAGTGTTGGGTTTTGTCCTCCTAACTCCATTTTTTGCAACGAATAAAACCAGTTAAATTACCACCCTTTCACAAAATACGTCAGGGTCAGAAACTATTGTCAAGATATCGAAATTTCTATTCTTAGATTTTCATTTGGTTAAGGCATTGTTTTCTTACAATTCCTAAAATTGGCAAGAGAGTTCAAACACTGAGTCATTGATCAAAACCACCATAATGCAAATGAAATGATCAGGTTCTAAGGTGACAGCAGCCACAAGGAAATAAAGTTTGTAAAAATTCATGTGTTTAGCCAAGCCTAGTGGTGTAGGCCTGAAGTCCCAGCCCTCTGGGAGGCTGCAGGAGGAGAAGCGCAAGTTCGAGCCCAGCCTGTGCAAATTAGCAATCTGTCTCAAGATAAGAAAAGAAAAATGGGCCAGGGATGCAATTCAGTGTCAAAGCCCTGGGCTGGATCTACAGTACTGCACATACTCAAAAAAAAATTAATTTGCTTAGGAGGAATAGAGAGGACAGAGGGAAGAGACAAGATGTAGGTAGGCCCTGTTCACCAGAGAAAGAACCCTGAAAAGCCAATGGAAATTATAAGTGGAAGGAAGTAGAACATAAGGGATCAGAGAAGAGGCTATTTCTCCCAAAAGACACAGATTGAAAGCAGCCCTGGCTACTAGAAAGCAATGAGATGCCTTTTTTTTCTCTCAAAGGCCTTGGAAAGCAAGAAACATGAGCCTCCGCGTGTAGACACCTGATCATTTCACAAGTATATTATGGTAGGCACATTATATGTAATGCATTAAAGTCATTTTAGTAAGTATAGAAAGACTACATTGTACACACATAAATTAGCCTTTTTGATCCACAGAATTCAAGCATTATACAACTTGTCCAAAAGGAGAATTGAAAAAGTTAGAAAAGTCTTGTCTAAAATACACTCATTAGTCAACACTTCTACATGTAATTCATATGTACGAGTAGAAAGAACAGTGGTTCCTGCCTTCAAGAAATTTATAGTCTTAGTTCTAGAGGCATTTATTATGTACACACTTAGAGAAAACCCAAGTCAGTGGACAAACTAAGGACTGTCTGTTGTTGACAATAGTTGCTTGGAAATTGAAGAAATATCTACCCTGGCAACTTTCTGAGAAAGTTCGTGGAGAAGGTAAGATGTCAGCCTTCAAAATCAGGTAGGAACCGGTCAATTCATAATTACTCAATTGTAACTTACACGATGGTCCCAAAGGGATTTGTTTGAAAATAATGTGAATTCAGGTTATCTATAAAGAAGGGTGGTGGTTTGGGATCTGAGTGGGGGAAGTGGGTGGTCATGATAGGGCTTCACTATAAAAATGCAGGAGAGAGAGAGACAAAATAATGACAGTGTTTTCATGTGATTAGCTTAGCATTGTTTTGCAGGATGAGCTATCCAAATACATCATAACACCTTTTATAAAGCTCCAAATATACTTCACAGATGATAGTTAATTCATCATAATAACCTCTCATTGAGTCAGAGGAAATGCAGCTTTTATTATTCCCAATTTTGTAGATAATTTGCTTAAGGTCACTGAATAAATGAAAGAATAGAAAAAGCAGTATCTCAATGTTCAATAGTTCCTAGTACCAGCTAAATTATATTCTCTCATTTTCTATAACTCAAGCAAGAGAGGCACATGATGGACCTTTGCATTGAAGAGCCATTTCCAGTCTTTCATTATTGTTCAAGTCACATATCCTCCTATGCCCAGTTCCTATTTACCCGCCTCTGCAGCCCTCAGCCACTACCTTCAAACCTTCCAACCAGTCCTAGTTCTCCAAGCTAACACTTTGCTTTGGTTCTTGTATTCCAGCTGGTCCCTGCTATTATCATTAGCATATTCAAGGTCTGCATCAACCACTCCTGCCCAGGGACAATGGTTTGGGTCTAGTAATGCAAGGCAAAGCT
The DNA here is from genome assembly GCA_004027205.1 of Ctenodactylus gundi. Lineage (NCBI taxonomy): Eukaryota > Metazoa > Chordata > Mammalia > Rodentia > Ctenodactylidae > Ctenodactylus > Ctenodactylus gundi. Next base: position 122,405 of record PVKB01000593.1, on the reverse strand, counting down.
TTTTCACCTGAAATTGTAAGGCTAAGTCCTCCAGCAGGAAGGTGTAAGGGAGATAAGAACTCCTTATGCTGGATTCTGGTACCAACTGGAGTTCCTTCCTGGCTATCAATTTCCTGATGACCGTTAAAGAATTCATCCCAGTTAACTTTCCCTTGATCTTGAGAAATTTTCTCATCCTCCCACAAATCTTCCAACCTGTGTTTCTCATCTCATCTCACTAGGGCCCTCACTCTCGTATGTTCTCTCCGGAGTTATGATGCTCTCCCTCCTTAATGACTTTGTCATGTTCCCATAAAGGGCCTCTCATGCAGTACGTGCTCAGTGACTCCCTGATGCACAGCTAATGCTGGACGTGTTAACACTGTCTTCTCTTTGTTACCTTAAAGTTCAAACGTCTAGAACTGAAGTTATAAACTTCCTACTAGATCTAGCTCTTACCCATTACATTTCAAATTTCTCCAGATAGACAATGATTCTCCCAGGTCCCCCTATGCAATACCACAAAGACCTTGACTCCTCGCCCTGCAACTAGCTAATTATTAAGTCTGGTCTTTTCTTTTCCCTCACAGTACTAAACTTATGGAAGGCAATCTGCACAGTTGTGACTGTTCATCAAAACAGCCTCTGCAGATCAAACTGCCTTAAATCACTTCACTCTCTGGTTCATGCATTTAACCAACATTGAGTTTTTGCTTGTTACATATAACTTTGTTCACTGACTATCCTTCTCTCAGAAATGTTTACTGGCTAGTTTAAATGCTAAAATCCTTTCTTAGCATTAAAGGGCCACCGTCATTTAAAACCTAATCTAGTTTTCTAATCTTATCTCCTACTTTTTTCATTAAAGGACTTCCTCACGTCCCAAGTGATTTTATCCCACTTTCAAAGACTGTATATGTGCTTACACATCAGTGGGTACCCTCCTCTATGTATCTACCTGTCTATCTAATTATCTATCATTAAATCTATCATCTATCCATCCTTTCGCTCAGAGTGTTTCCTTGCTTGGAAATGGTCTCCCAAATATTCATCCTAACGAAACCTTGGTATCAGCTTACCTTCTGGAAGCCTTCAACTCTTTCAGGCAGAAACTTCCATTATACTGACAGCAAGTTCCTAAGTTTGGCATCTTTTACTATTTCATGTGCCAGTTTTAACAACCCAACAAGATTTTAAAAGTTTTCAGGATAAATTATGCAGCATACTTCTGTGTCTTTTCAGAACCCATTAGTAGTAGCTTCACCAAAGCAGGGCAATGTTTTTAGCCCCTTAGTTAAAAGTCTTCAATAAAGAACTCAATAATTCTAAAAGGTCATGTCCACTCACGAATCAAATAACAACTATTGTTAAAGTGTACCACCTTCATTATATTTAAAAATAGAAGAAATCTAATTTTAAATTCTCTAGTGGAAACTTCGAAGTAATCTCTAATGAACGGCATAGCATAAAGTACATTTAGTAGTCCAAAATTTAACTTTATCCTCCCACCTAAACTTTATGAAAAAATTAAAACTCAGTTTTGGATATGTGTCTTCATAAATACCAAAGCAAATTTTAAGGGGAAATATCTTAAACTTTTACAGACGATTTACAACAGGAAACTTCAAAGAAAAACACAAGTTTTAAATCATTAAAGAGTAAATATTGGGTGGAAAGAAATAGGCTTACTGGGTTTTTTAAAGTTGTACTTTAAATATTGTTCAAGAGTTCAGCTCCCGGAGTGGAAAATACCCTTACTTTTACACTAAAACAGTAAATATAATTTAAGTAAAAAACTTTTTCATACTCTCAACATTTGGTTTAATAGAGTAAAAATGAGCATTACCACAATATTAAGAAATATCAACAATGTGAGTTTGAATAACTAATTCATAGGGAAGAGTTTGAATTGGACTAAATCCTGGGTTTTCTTTCTGCGCTCCAAGTTTCTTTTCTATTTTAAACTAGTGGCAACAGAAATTTCTTTGTTTGAAAGTCAGGAATGCTGAAGTCTTAAGTGAGAGAACAGGTAGCTCAGCTTCTACTTCAGGACTCTCCTTTGAGGGAGAAAAACATTGTGGATAAAGTAATTTTGTTTTTATTTCTGGAAAAATCATTTTTCCATCAATCTTCATAATTCTCTTAACTAAACTACTAAAACATTATGGGCCAGCTGAGCACTTCACCCTGATTTGTAGGTATACCGTACATTAATTTCAAGAGCACATGGCTCTCTCAAGTTTTCTTACCACTCTGAAGAAGTTGCTCCTAATTCTAACAAAACTCCAGAATTTGACTTGCTCATGATATAATTCTACATCTCATCTGCAATATTTCTGCCCAAGAGTAAAGGTAATTTAGGCTTAAGATTTACATTACTTGCTATTGAATTTATTCTTAGAATACTATACAATTTCAGCTGTGGAAGAAACTTTTTGTGTTGCACTAACACAAAAGAACCATACTTTAAAAAAACAGACATAAGTTAAGAAATTACTGTTTCATTAATACAGAGAGAATGACAAATAAATAGCCATCTCTCCTTTGCTAATTCTGAAATGCTTGCTGTACAGCAAATTAGGTTTGACAAAGTAATCACAACTTTTGGACGGCATAAAGCGCGAGGCGAATTTTTTCATTTAAACTGTGTGATTCACATCCTAACCCACCTTAATTAAGATTTAAATATTCAAGAGATAGCCAAGTCAGATAATTAAACAAAGCAGGGAGCAGTAATAATACTGAACAGCAAGCAGTTCCTAAGCCGTATAAATCAAATAAAGGCAAGACAAATTAAATAAAGACCAGAAACCATTTTCTCCTGAGCACACAAAGTTCCCCAGAGTCACAAAGTTGATGAAGGGGAAGCGCGGCTGACACACGCACGCACTCACGCACGCACGCAGGCACGTGCACACAATGGAGGGGAGCATGGAGACCCTCAGAGGCAACTTTACACACTTCACCGCTGCATTCTCCATAGAATGGAAAGGAGAGCCCGGTGGGAAAATTTCACACTCACTCCAGATCAAACGGAGCAGAACTACAGTTAGTGCCGCAAACTACCAATTCTGTAACACAATCAAAGGCAGAACCCAATGAATGCGGTGTGGGACAGGACGGTGGAGGAAGAGAGCCAGGGAGAGGCTGGGGAGAGTGCTTGAGAAGGCACTTCGCAGAGCTCCAAGAACAAAAGTTTGACTATCTCCTTCCTACTTCACACTCCCTTCCCTAGTTTGGTTTTTTTTTTTTTTTTTTTTTTTAATATACAGACTTTCTGGGGCTCTACCCACACCTGCCCTAAATACAGCTTCAAAGGCCTGGTGCTGTGGAGACAGCAAGAGTCTGAGGCGACACCTATGTCCTACACAGGTGACTCTTGGGGGGGAAAAGAATTTAAAAACTCACTTCTGTAATCATCCATAAAATAAGACCAGTTGCTAAGGAAAAAAAGATGAACTTCATGCATCATTAAGCAAATTGAGGCCCCATCCCCGGTGCTTTGATTTTTTTCTACTAGAAACAGAAGCTACGGGGCCACCCTGAATGTTTTTTCTTCACTTGAAAAGAGTTTGTTTCACATTTTTAGATCAGGAGGGCCTGAGGCTTTTGTGTTTTTAGCCTCTGACCTATTCACAAAGGGTCTGCTGGGCCATCTTAGCCAAGGAAAGCGACAATGCGCTTCCAAAAGTTAATTTGGGTAACATTTAGCAGATTGCCTGTGATGACCTGACATAAAAACATGTCCTCACAGCTTTTCTTTAATAAAAAAAAAAAAAAAAACTGGGGGAAGGGCTGGATGGACATGAGGGAGAAGTTGGGTCCCATTCAGTCGTCTCTGGTCCTAGACAAAAAGCTGCCTAGAGCCACAGGCAAGTCTTCTTGTGGGAAAGACTGGGGGGGTGGGCTGGGAAGTCACCCCGGCTGCTCTGGGCAGGTCACTACAGGCCGGGCCAGGTGGCGGAGTGTGGGCAGCCAGATCCAACTTCGCCCGCCCGTAAGAAGCAGTGCCCCAAGAGAAAAAGAAGTCACCTAGCTCTATGCACACAGGAAGAGCCAATTCAACGCCACCTCCGCCCCTTTTTATCTTGCGTCACCCCAATTTGTGTTTTGGGGGCACGACTCTTGTTTATCCCACCAATTCCAAGACACCTCCATCTTCCGGATTTAAGCTCCCCCTGCCCCAACCTGCCAGGCACAGGTGCCCCTGGCTCTGGCCTAGGTTTACACCCTCCCCCCGGGCGTGCGCTCAAGCCTCCTCTAGTTACTCGTCCCAGGCCCTCCCTGCTACCCCTAGCGCAGACTCCAGCAAATACTTTGTCCCACCCCTCCAGGGTCACCTGGCCAGAGTGCCCGGCCCTGCCTTCAGGGGCGACCTGGCGGTGCCCCTCGCCGCGGTGCCCCTTGCGGGGCGCCAACGGGGTTCCTGAGTAGTCACGTGGGCGGCAGGGGAGGCCTGGGCTTCCTCACCTGCATCCCGGGCACTTGGACAGCCACCGGTGAGTGGGCCATGGAAGCGTCTGCTGCTCCGCGCTGCTTCTGCGGCGGTGGCGCCTGGGGCTCAGGCGGGCTCCTCCGGGGCGGGTAGCTCGGCGGCTCGCCGAGGCTTTTCGATCGGGGCCTGGAAAGACACACACAAGTGGGGTTACGGGACTGGTGGCTGCGAGCCCCGGGCGAGCGATCGGGCGCTTCGCTGAGCGGCTCTTTGGGACTCAGTCTACCTTTCCGACGCTCGCCCGCCGCTGCGACCGCCGCTGCTACCCTTCCTGCACACGAGGCTCCGTGTGCGGCGGTGGCTGGGACCGGGGCTCCAGTGATGCCGCTCGGAGGCGCCTCGCCGCTTTAGGAAGAGGAGGTGGAGGCGCCCCAGCCACCCGCCCGCTCGCGGGGCCGGGGAGGCGGCTGGGGGCGGGTCCGCCGGTGGCCCTGCCCCTGCCTGGCGGCCGGGCAGCGTCGGGGGCGGCGAGCGGCTGGCGCCCGAGAAGCGGGACCCTCTCCGGGCGTGAGGAAAGTAGAGCTTCGGAACCCGGAGATCTGGAAGGCAGCTCGCCCTGCAAAGAGAGCGCAAGAGTTCAGGAGACCCCGGGGTCGGAGGGCGTCCCCCGGCCACGGCGCAGGCGGGCCGGCCGGGCTGGGCACCGCAGCCTCGCCGACGTCTCGGCTGCAAACTTGGGAAGTGGCGAAAGTTTTGCTTGGCTCCCCCACCTGGCCACGGGTGGACCCCGGCTCCTTTTTCCCGCCTTCCCAGCCCCGGGCCACCGCGCAGGGCCAGCCCGCGGCCTTTCTTCTGCTTTCCTGCTTCCCGGACCCCAAAGGAGCGCCAGGCGACCTCAGGCTGAGGCTGCCCCTGCCTCGCGGGGTATCGCTTGGGACACTGCCAGGCGGCGCTTCTCTCCAAAAGTTTTTTCGCGAGGGGAGGAGAGGGGCGTTGCAAAGCAGATGGTCTATGGGCCGAAAAGTTAGTGAGGGCCACGGAGCCCAGGGCGGGAGATTAGGTCACTAGCGCTGCGTGTTACTAAATCCAGCACACACGGTAGTGGTTTCCGCAACTACCGGCCTCCGCCCCGTCGTAGGTTCCACTCCTGGAGCTCCTTTGAGAGCACCCTAGTAATAACAATGGCACCAATGATAATTACAGGGATCTCATCGCGAAGGCACCTTTGGGAACACACAAGGGGTTAATTACCTTTTCGAAAAGTGAATTCCAAGTAGCAGTTTCAGGTAAAGATGAAGTTCCTTGCAGTTTGTTTGAGTCTGCGTACCCAACACGTGGCAGCGAGGTTCTAGTACACCGTCAATAAACGGCATTCCACCTTTTACATCTCTCTCAGGATGGCATGTGATGAGTAGTGATATGATTGGTACTAATGCATATCAGTTTTTGAGCCAGGGACTGCTAAGTGTTTTGTGTGCTACTGTGTTGAATTTTAATAAGGTCTTTCTGGGGTCAGGCTGCTTTCCTCATTTTACAAAGGAAGAAAAAAGGATCTGCTATGTAAATATTTTGACCCACAGATCACACAATTAAGAGGTGGTAAACCAGGCACCAAGGGGGCACATTGCCTGTAATCTCAACCATTCTAAGAGACTGAGGCAGGGGGAATTTCTGTGGGGAAACTGAGCAAGATCCTGTCTCAAAATGCTGGGGATGTAGCTTGGTGTGAAGGTTCTTGGTTCAATTCCCAGCACCTTACACCCACCACCTCCCCTACCAAATGGAACTCAAACTCAGGTCCTTCTGACTAGTGATCATACTGTTCTCTACCTACTATTTGTGTATGTATCTAAAGATAATAAGGGACATAATTGCATTTACCTTACTCCTGGTTCCTCAACTCCAGGCCTTCTCTATTTCTGTTCTCTGGTAGGCTTCAGTGTAGTCTCTGTTTCCCACCATCTAAGCTCATACTTAATGCCAGCCTGAACAGAGCCAGAGTCTGAATCCCTAAGAGCTACCAAGTTATTCTAATGACTCGATGATCCTTAGATCACACTGAGTTCACCAAGATCTGAATCAGCTCCATCATTTTAAGGTTCCCCTGAAGTGGGTGGGCCCGTTGCACATGCCCAGTTGCTCCAAACTCCCCTCAAGCTCCTCAGACTACATGTCAGTAGACGTAGCCCTCAAAATGTGACTCTTTCTGATGTCATCTGTTCCTAAGTTTTGTCTGCCTACCAAGATTATTAGATCCTTAAGGCCAGAGATGTAGCTTCTCGTAGGTAGAATGGCAGCTGTTGGAGAGCAAGCTTTTGGGTTGATTTGTTCATTGCTCTTTCCCGAAGCCTAGAACAGCGTGTAGCCACACTAGGCCCTCAATAAATACTGGAATGACTGAATGCAATTACTTCAACTTCTGCACTGAGGTTACAGGGTGAGAAATTTGTGGTACACTGTAGATTTTGTTCATTGCCAGGCTTAAATATGTAAGCACTGCTCTTGCTGAACCTTTAAATTGGCCACTTCGTGTATACGTAACATTTTTGTCTCCTAAATTGTTTTCATTTACTTTGATTTCACCCCCACCTACGAGTGCATTGTGTGATTTTAATAAAAAATTAAATGTATCAGAGAAGTGACTTTCCTTGACATCATTCTGCACTAGAATCACGTAATAATATGGATGAGTGAATGCTACATTTTCCAAAGTGGACCCTTGGGACAATTCCTAAAGATACAGCTTGGTAAGCTTTTTAACCTTTATTCATTTCTACTGATATTAATACACCATCAGTTTTTATTATTGATAGAGATCACTTGAGTTTCTATATGGAGTTCCTTGGGCTTTTATACATACTTTGTTCATGGGCAAAAATGTGTATGTGTATAAGATCTTATGAATATACCAGCGTTTGAAAACAATTCAGATTGTATGAGCACCAGAAACGTTTTTCTTCCTTAGCCTGCAGTACTTCCCAAATTCTTATAAAATGGCAAGAAATTCAATTATGCTTTGGTTACCCCCCCCCAACACACACACAAACGACACTTAAATATTTCACTTCAAATCATCAGCCCAGAGTCTAATAATACAGGTCGAGTGTCCCTTACCACAAATATTTGAGACCAGAAGTGATTTGGGACTTTTTGGAATGTGGGACTATTTTTGCATAGACTTTATCAGTTGATCATTCTTCATGCAAACATCTGAAATCTGAAGTGTTCTAAAATTTTAATTGGGGGTAGGGTAGGGTCTCTCCATGTAGTCAAGGCTGGTCCTGAATTGACTAGATAGTCCATGCTAACTAACCTTGAACTCACAGCAATCTTCCTGCCTCTCAGGAGCTAGGAAAACAGGCATGTGCCACCACTCCCCAGTTCGTGTGGTGCAGGGACTTGAACTCAGAGCCTTCTGCTTACTAGGCAGGCACTTTAAGAGCTGAGCTGTTCCTCCAGCCCTAAATTTGGAAATTTTTAGATCCTGGATTCTCAGCTTAGGGATGCTCAACCTGTAAATTATAGTCTATTCCCACAGCTTGCTGGGGAAAAGTCCTTGACAGGAGACTCTACACTTTTTCATTTTGGTAGCCTCTCCTAGAATACACTACTGGCTCGATTCCTGTGCTCGGAATGCGGATGAATACTCAATAGCTGTATAAATAAAGATCAAGTAAAGTCTGTGAATTCCAAGTGAATGTGCTTCAGCTCCAAAAACCCTTAAATTTAGCTTCTGTGGCTTCAATTTCCTGACATTTGTCTTGCCCTCAATATTAAATATTTAACTTTACCCATGTTATAAATACTCACTGAATGGGCTGGTTCATAGCTAATGTGTAGTTATGATGGAAGTGGCCGACTTTAATGTAGGCCACAATGAGGCAATGTATTAAGGCCATGGTTCTCAGCTAGGAGCAGTTTTGCTTCCGGGATAAAATTTTGAGGTATCACAAGTGAAAAGAAGGTATATTTCTATTATCTAGTATCTAACCATTCTACAGTGCTCAGGAGGTCCCCACAAAAAAAGAATTATGCAGCCCCAAAGGTCAATGGTGGCAGTATTTGAGAAACCGTATTCTAAGCTCTGCTTAAGGACTGTTAACCAAGAAACAGACTTGGGAATCACTTTTCCTTGAGGATTTCCGTTCAAGTAAAACCCCTGCAGGATGTTGGACCCTATCAAGTGGGTGCTGGAAACAAAGGAGTAGTGTGTGTGTGTGTGTGTGTGTGTGTGTGTGTGTGTGTGTGTGTGTTACTGGAAATCAAACCCAGGCCTACTACATCCCAGCTTGTTTTTTGATTTTGATATAGTCTTGTTAAGTCACTAAGTTGCCCAGACTACACTAGAACAATCCTCCTCCCTCAGCCTCCCAAAGTGCTGGGATTATGGGCCTCCACAATAGAACCCAGGAATGAAAACTTCTTATGTTATCCTTGGACTAAGCTATAGATCACCTGCCCCCAAAAGTGTAGGTAGAGGTATACTGCTAAAAAAGTTCAAATATGTTCTGCTTACACCCTCAATACACAAAGGACATTTGAATATTTTACTTTTTCAAAACAATACTGAGCAGACAGTACTTTAAGAAAATCTGATTTAAAAAAAAAATTATCACCAAGAATTTCTCATAAACCAAGCATTATGTAAGAGACTTCAAATATATCAACTCATCAATGTAAATTTGACCTCTTATTCTACTGTACAAAATTTAAAGTTAGAATTTCAAGTTTTGGATTCTCCCAATTTGAGCCTGAAGACTATGCTGAAAGACATAAAATGTGTAAAATATAATGGCAAATTGGTAAGATTATTTGAATTTATTTCAGAATATTTAAAAGTAAAGGGAATTATCTGGGTAATGCTAGAAGCTCATCATCCAGTGACAGAGATATTTTGATTCAGGCTATAAGACACTGTACTGATAGTTGCCAGTACAGCATTCAGAGATGCTTTGTTTTTGGCATTTGTTTTTGTAAGAACACATGTGATACCTCAAATCTCCTCTTTACTCTCTGTGGGTATCAAATTGGAAAATATGATATAATAGTTCTTGCAGATGTTGTGTCCTCGCTATTGTTCCAGTAAAGCATCCCGAGGAAAAACTGCTTGAAATGGTTCTTGCCAGGGTACATTAAACCTGTGTAATTGCTGAATTCTCCGGAATCACCTTGTGCCTTTCGGGGCTTCCATAGTACTCTACCACAGTATCATTTATAATGGAAACTCTAGTAGCTAAGAATCTGCACAGCTGAATTTTCTCACTAGCTTTACTTCCGGACACTGCTGAGGGGAATAGAGCAACAGAAGCAGTGGGTGGAAGCAGATGCTGCTTAAGCGGTTTCCTGCATAGAGCAGCTCTTTACATTCATGCTTACTTGTTTTGAAATGTTTGCATTTATGTACTGAAAGAACTGCACTCCTAAGTTCTGGCTTTCACTGATTGGTGACAGAGCTGAGAGATGTGAACGTGGCCTGGGAAACTGCATATACATGGAGAAATAGAAATAAAAAGATAGATATTCAGAGCTTCTTTCCTGGTCCCAGCTTCCACTACCTGCTGGAACTCTTAGTCACAGTATTATAATATTGACCTTTAGATGCCTCGGACCCAAAATGAAGGCCCTCAGAGCCCACATGGCCTCACTCCCACTGTCCTCAGTTCCAAGAGGAACACGGCTTATTGCACCAGTAATCTTCTAATGACAGTCTCATCTTGCGTTATGGGTACATGAAGACACTTTCTTCCGTGGAAGGAGTTTGAAGGACATTTCTTAGGAGAACATCTCTGGGAGACTGGGCTCTTTGTTATGCTATCAGGTGAGTTCTTTCTGCTCTCCTAGAGGCACTTTTAGTCACAAGGGAGCTTTTTCCCTTATTTCCATGAAATGGTGGTCTACAGCCAACCTGGGTGCTATTATTTCCCCTGAGAAGACTTTTGTAGAAATGTATTGAATTGACCACTTGTCCTTTAACTTGTAACCTTCTCAAGAGAACAGTTCTAGTCAAAGGTGGCAGTTAAAAACAGGAAAAAAAAAAAAAAACCCTGGCAGTTGAGACCAAGTAGGAAGTGACTATGCCATCATGTCACACTGAGGAAAAGGAAGTTATTGCCAGGACATCTAAGAAAGGCAGCTGGGTAAAATTACCACCCTTCACGTCTCTCTGCTAAAGTTCCATACCGTGTGGGAAAGCTTCCATGGTTTTGTTACTGCTGGACTGCAAGAGAACACAAGTAAGGGACTAACAGCAAGGGCCGAACAGGCATCCCTTGTGGAACTGTTATCAGGGACAGCCAGAAGGTTCTGGGCACAGAAGCTCAACATTGTAAACAAGAAAGGCTTCCATCCCACTCCCTGTCTCCCCCGCCCCAGGCCATGAAAGTTTTTCAAGATTGGTTAGTATTCAGCATGTCATATGATGCGAGCCATCCCAAGGAGCCAGCTATAGTCTGTCATGGAATTTTTCTGAGAAATCAAAGACAGAATGACTTTTTATACTTTCACTTTGGCCCCAGATTCGGCCTAAGCCACACCCCTTTTTTTCTTTTTCTTGGTCCTCTTGTCTCCTTTTTCATGTATTTTTGTTATTGTTTAAACACACTCTATTTTATTTTGTCTAAAAATAATTTAACCTTTATGATACAGACTTATTTGGGGAAAAAAAGCAGAAAATCTTATCTTGCACCAAAAATACATACATACATATATATATATATATATATATATATATATATATATATATATATACAGTTTTTTTCCTTCAAAAACCATTGAATATTAAATGGAAAGAAAACTAAATAGTGAGTGGAAAGAACATCATTTCATTTTAAAAACTAGAGCTGCACATTTGAAAACATTCCTTCTATGTGATGATTTGTCATCACTGCACGAGTTCATGCTCATACCTCAACAACACAGATCTCAGCCCCCAAGAGTGCGGGTCCTGACCCATGTGCTGGCTGCCACTTCATGTCCCAAGTAAGAGGAGCAAAAGGCTCAATGGCCTTTGTACTCTTTAAACCCGAATCAAAAAGGAACAATAATTTTCCAGTTATCCACTGATTTTTTTTTTCTTGAGCGTGGTGCTAAGTGCTGGGAGTATAAACAAATGCAAGAAGTTCACCTTCTCACATGGAACAACTGCAGCAATAAATGTTTACAGTAGCCGTCTATTAAGAATACAGAAGCAAGCACCTGAGAGCAGTTAATTTTATCTGTGTAGGTCCTGAAAGGCTTCAAAGAGGAGGTGATACTTGATGTAAGCTTTAAAAAATGAATAGTAGGTAGAAAACTAAGACAAGAAGGGACAGGAGAGGAGCAGCATGAGCAAATGCCTACCTGAGGTGTGCGCATCCATAGCCACCTATGACTTGGTTAAAATATAGATCGTGGTACCCAATCATATAGAATCTGAATTTAAAGGTCTGAGATGGAGAAAGGGTATTTGTATTTTATTGTTTAAAAGCTTTAAGTTGGGCACGGTAGAGCGTGCTTGTAACCCAGCAGTCAGGAGGCTGAGGCAGGAGAATCTCATGTTCAAATTGAGCCTGGGTAGCTCAGCAACTTATAGGACCCTTATTTTGAAGTGAACAATAAAAAAGACCTAGGGATGTGAAGGTTTTGGGTTCAATCCTCATACCATTAAAAAATTATAATACTGAACACCTTTGGTTAGCAACCACTAGTGTTGAGAAATGACAAGTTTTCTGTGAAGACTGGCAGTTTGCTTGAACAAAATTGGAATGTACGAGGCATCCCGCAAGGGGACAGATAACGGGAGGTAGACTGTGAGGCATTGTGCAGCATTTTGACTTCACTCCCACAGGCTCCTAGGAGTCCTTAAGGGTTTAAAGGAAGAGAAGAATTTGATCCAGATTTTTTTTCAAAAGAAAACTCTGCTTAGCACATAAAGGATAGATTGGATACGGAAAGACTAGAAGCAGAGGGACCTATTAGGAGGCCATTAGAAGGCCATCGTGCGAGTACAGCAGAGGGAGTAAATGAAATTAATGGCTGTGAGAATATAGACGAGGGGAGAGATTCCAGAAACAATTTGAAGGTGGAATCAACAGCATCCAATTGATTGGATGTGGACAGGACCAGAGGGAGAGGTTGAAAATGCCAGAGACATTCAGCTCAGGAAACTGCATAAATGATGCCTGCAACCAAGCCAGGGAATATAAAGGGAGGGCGGGGACGGGGGAAAGGTGGGGATAACTTTTGGTACCCTGAGTTTGAGGGGCAGTGTAACATCTAAGTGGAGATGTCCAGAAGGCAGTAGAAAGTAGCAAGAGGTCAGGTTGTAAATATAGATTTGACAACTGCAGGGATGAATCCTTTGTAACCTCATGGCAAAGTGTCAATAAGGGATATAAAAATAGAAACCAAGTGGGAACTATCCACTTCCCATTGAGAAAACTGTTTCTTGAATAATTGTCCTATGTTCGGAGCCAGTTAAACGCTGCCTGTGGCTACTGGCATGATGGTTATCTGCAGAAGGGACGTGATTTTCTTCAAAGTAGAGACTTAATCTCATGTCTATGAGATTGTGTTACTAAGTATTCCTGCTGTGTCCCGCATACATAAATTGCCCTTTGAATGCATCATAATGACAGGAAAGAAAGGAGTAAAATAAAGGACAGAAATAATGTGAAGAGATCCGCATGCTACATTACTGGGTTTTCTGGGATGGTTTTCTTGCATGCAACTGTAAAACAGATTATTGTGCACCAGAATGGTTTGTATTATATTTTTCTCTCCTACATTCAAAAGAAGACGAGGTGGGAGACGACATGCATGCCTGGTTCCACAAAGCCAAGTTAGTGTCTTTTACAATGGAAAGAAAAACAGGAACAATTTATTGCAATCTAAAGCACAGATTACTGGCAAAATTATGATATCTGCCTGCTGTGAAGAGTGTGTAGCGACTTTAGTTAATATTTCTCCAGTTTTTCGTAATCATTCATGCTCTTCTCGTTCTTTCATTCTTTCTGTGCTGTTGACCTTTATGAAACTTCACACATCCCTATAGTTTACCATATGTGAAGGTAAGCGTTCAGGTGGCCAAACGCCAGCTTGAAATTAACATAGATAAATCATGCTTCCTGCATACATTGGGAAAATAGTGGTAGACTTTTACAACATGAGATCATGAAAGCAGATATGAATGTCTTACATTTTAAATGTTTGTATACTACATTTTATTATGTGTTTGCTGTTTTCCTCAGGTGTTATAAGAAACCGAAGTACACTAGCTCTTAAATTTTAATGCTTGTTCTGCATCTGAGAACATACAGTTTCCTGCTATGCAAATATAGAGAAATGGGTGCCGACTGTGTTGTAAAGGATGGATTTAGTTCATAAAATTTGTTTTAAAATATATATATTTTCTTATTTTTTCCAGGCTCCAAAAGCACAAAAAAGGTTATTGCCATACAGAAAGGTCATTTTTATGACCAATAGCAGAAGGAACTGTGTCTGGGCTGCAAAAAGCTGAGTTATTGAATGTATTTCTTGGTTTAAAAAAAAAAAAGTAAGGTATTCAAAGCGTGAACTCATGACAAACAGTGTGACTTTTCTACTCAGCCTCTGTGAGCAAGCAGTAAAGGCCGTACAAAGCAATTCTCTCCTTGTTCTTTTCACAGCGGGAGCCCGAGCCCAACTCGGCTAATGCAAATTGAGGAATTAGTGAATTACGTATAATCCCGTTTACCCTCCCACAACTCCATGGGTTAGATTCTGTTATCGTCACATCGTTCCCACTTTATAGATGGAGAAACTGAGGCTCACACAGGCCAAGTAAGTCTTCCAAGGTAGGGTTTCCAGGTGAGCTATGGAATACAATTAAATTTGAATATTTGGTGAATGATGAATAATTCTATATGAGACATACTTGAACATTATTGTTTACTGGAAATCCAAATTTAACTGCTCCCCTCCCCCAGAGATTTAAATTGGATAATCCCATAAGCCAAGATCACATAATTATTAAGATATGGAACCAGAATTGGAACCCAGAGGGTATGGCATGGCAATTCATGCCTTTAACAGCTACACTTACAATGATCATAAAGAATGAAGGGCAGAGTATGTCACTGTTTCTGGAGTATTGGGAAAAAATCATGACTGATGGAGAAGCCTCAGGGGTGGGATCATAGGTCTCTGGAAACTTTGAATTCACTTTAATTTATTCTAATTGTCAATATCATTTCATCACAACATTTCAAGTGTGTGTTTTCATTCCAATGGTGATAATGTATAGTATTTTTAAACAGATTTTTTCCTTCACTGCTTTCCAAGGAAGAGATTAAGGAAAAATGTGATTCACTGTAATGACCCGCTATTATGAGTGCCACTAACAATCAGCACTATTGCTAAAAACATCTTTCTGTTCCATCACAAAACAGGTTTGTGTTTGTAAAGAATAAGCACTATCTTTCATTATGGGCTTTTTACAAAGAAAACTGTATATTTGCTCATTTTCTTTTCGTTTGATACTTTAAAACAGGCAATGAGCCACCTGCTCTTTGAAAGATGGCACAATTTAATGGAGAAAAATACAGGCTTTGGAGCCTGGCGCGCCCGATTAGCTGGTGTGAAGGTGATGTCGGAGCCTAGGTTTCCTTATCTGCAAGATGGGCGTTATTAGTACCTACATCAAATGGTGATTGTGAAGACGAAATGACATAACAAACCCAAGCTGCTCTAATGCAATATCTAATGCAATATCTCTCCTGTCCCCCGTCCATTCCCTGAGCCTTTACTACTCTTAGCAATCCTCAGGAAACTTTTGAAAATCTAACCCTTATTTAGGAAAGCATCTTGATCTACCCAGCAGTTACACAACCATCAAAGGTAGAGTTGATTGGAAGCCAGCATGGGTGAAATGCTGTCCTTCTTTTCATGATTTTCGGAATCTTTGAAGTGTTTGGGCTCTAACACAAAGCTATAGGTGTTGCTTCTGTTCTTGGTGTCCCATGGAAGGTGGTTCAGCACGCTTTGTAAAACAGCGCTGAGACTTAGAGTTTTAGGTGGGGGTTTACATATTTTAGGTTCCTTTATGGGAAGAGTACACCAAGACACACAAAGATAGGTGGCCAAAGGCAGAGAAATTAAGTCATTAAAGCATTGTTCCTTTTTTCTTTGTCCTAAGAGTGTGTATATATGTACATGTATGCTGAATCAAGGGGGTAGTTGATCTGTAAAGAGAGGAAATACAGAGCAGATACTGTTAGGCCCAAATAAAAGGTCATCATAAAATTAGAAAGCAAATAACCTTGATATGGAGGAAAAAAATCCATTCTGAGAGGTAGTGTATAGTATACTGATTAACAATACAGCTGCGCCTGGTGGTGCAGGCCTATAATCCCAACACTCTGGGAGGCTGGGGCAGGAAATCACAAGTTTGAGCCTAGCCTGGACAATGTAGCAATTTAGCAGAGACTCTGTCTCAAATAAACAATGAAAAGAAGCTGTGGACGTATCTCAGAGTGAAGACCCTGAGTTCAACCCCAGTACCACAAAAAAGAAAACCAAACAAACACTCAATGTCTGGATCCCAATTACAGAGGTTCAAATCCTAGCTTAATCTACTTCTTAGCTTTGTGACCTTCAATAAGGAAGCTTTCTTGTTTTCCAGAAGATGTTATTGAAAATATCCACCTAATCAAGTTGATTTAAATAAAGCTTAGATATGTGGGGTTTTTCCTTAAAATTTTCATTGATGTTACCTTTCACTGCACATACCTACGGAAACTTGCACAAATCCTAAGTGAACAGCAGCCCTGTGGATTTTCATAAAGTTAACACATTTGTGTACTCGCAACCTAGATAAAAAAAAAGCAGCAGAGGATCATCTGGCCCAGTCCTATCTCTCTCATCCCACGCTGTCTTCAGACATTGTACATCCACATCACTTACAATGGAGCTTTCAGAAGGAATCTGTAGAAAGGACTTAGAACAGTGCCCGGTGAACAGTAAACACCACGGAAGTTTGGCATTGAGATTTTGACAATGAGAAAACAATAACAATAGAATATGAAGAAAAGTTCCAGGGAGAGAATTCTTAATAGGAATAATGAAAAACAAACTTGTGAAACAAAGCACATGGCAATAAAGTTAAACATAGTAAGCCAATTTTTAAAAATCAGAGTGCTTAACATTTTCCTTTCATAAATTATAGCTATTGTATAGGCCATGAAAAAAAGTCATTCTGTTTGAGACTACAGAATGAACCTATTCCCACACATTTCAGCACAATGCAGAGTAAGAATTTTACTCAAATAGTCAAAAGACTAATAGGGGAAAAATAAGTTCAACAGAAGCCTTTCGAGGACTAGGTTTCCTTACTGCAAAAGAAAGAGAACTAGGCTATCTCTAAAGTTCTTTCCACTACTGAAACATGCTGATTCTATGTAAAAAGTTCTTTAAAAGCAAACTCTGGAAATCTTGGAACGATTGTTTTATAGCCTAATAATAAATCCAGAGTCACAGTCAAACATGACCTTTTGGAAGGAAGGCAGTGGGGTTTCTGCGGGGGCAAGTCATGTCTGACTAATCTATTAGTGCTTCTCAAGAGAGTAAATAACATATGGACAAGGCAGAATGGGGGAAAGAATTTATAAAGACTTTCTAGAAAGCTTTTGACAAGCTTCCATATTGTTGACTATTTTGTTGTTGTTAAATGAGCCCCTATGGGATTTGGGTAAACTTTTTTTTTCATGAAAATGAAACCGACTTACAGAATGAATTAGAGAATAAGAACGAGTGGGGGTGCTTCTCAAGATAGGAGGCGCGTCAGCCAGCACTAGGATTCCCCACGGGCCCAGGCTTATTTAAGAATTATAAATAGTACCCAATTAGGTATACACAATGGAATTTCTGTCTGTAGCTGGCACCAAGCTAATGTAGGATAAATGGCAAAAAAAGTCTCACAACTGGGGGAGTGGGGGAAAAGAACAATAGAGTGTCCCAGAAGGATATAATGTTTACAGAAAAAAATTATAAGATTGAAATAATTAAATGCGTGGTTACCTGTGACTCTGGAAAATGACCTAGATGTTGAAAGTTATGTCCGGAGCAGTTTCATCTCTCTGCCACTGTGGCCAGAAACACTAACATTCTGTAAACTAATAGAAAGTAAACTCGAAATAAAATGTTATCTTATTTTTGAAAAAAATTTAAAACTTTTGCAGTCATATCTGGAAAATAATGTTGAACTCAATGAGTGGCAAATCACTACAGGCAAAACAAAACTCAAGGAGGCACAAAGCAACAAGAATGCAAAACACCAGCCTTCATTAACCCTAGAAGATGGAGCGATGATCAAAGTGGGTGCTCGTGCTAGTGGTGCTTGTAATGATCACTTATTTGGAGCCTGCTGTGTGCCCAGCCCGTGTCTAAACCCTTTGCATGCACTGGACCATTCAGTGCTATTAACCTTGGGAGGTAGGTCCCTCAATACGAAAGCATCATGAAGGGTGTACAGAGTAAATAGCGATCAAAGCAACCTTCTGGCTAGAGCTCAGCACAGACCTTTAAACTCGGATGAGTCAAATCTAAGACAAACAAAAGGAAGTGAAACTTTTATACAGTGGCAGTAAAACCTGTGGAACTCACTCCCCCAAGCCACAGTACAGATGAGATGTAAGGAGATTCAGGAAAGATTTAGACTAATTTTATAGACAATAAAAGCCAACATATCTTACTAAGGGAATCTTGTGAATTGTCTCAAACCATTGAGGTTGTCATTAAATAGAAGACAACCATATCCCTTCCAATCCTATTGCCAACTTGTCACTGAGGCTTTCTTTAAAAATTGTGGTGTAGGCTGACCACGGTGGTACACATTTGTAATCCCATCTGCTCATAGGCTGGGGCAGGAGCATCATTAAGTAGAAGGCTGACTTGCGCAGCTTAGCAAGTTCATGTCTCCAAAAACTAAACAAATAAACAATTTAAAAAGACTGAGAATATAGCTAAATATTACCTGAGTTTCATCTCCAGCACCACAAAAATAAATAATTAATTTTAAAAATCTGGTCTGGGTGAGTCAGAAATTTGACCAAGTGTGGCTTTTCTTTTTTAATTATACCATAAATAGGTGAATGATAGTCAAAATTTTAATGGCTACCCCAAGTTGGTTGCAATTTGTATCATGTTTGAGTTCGTTTTAATTGATAGCTTCAATTATACACAATGCTATTAAAATCAAAGCTCTGTCCTTTACAGAAATGGCATCTTTTTGACGAACGACTTGCTAAAGAATGAATTCTTTAGAAAGCAAGTAGATTATTTCTCTCCTTAGCATCTATCATGCAGTCAGCATTTATTCTGAACTACTTCATGCTCCTATTTGGTCAAGAAAGCATTTCAGAGCAAATATGTTACATTAAAGGAAAACCAAGACATTGGCTTAAGAGAGAATCCCTGGGTAAAAACTGTCCCACGAGAACTTACATGGTGGCTCTCTGTTATACCAGGCCTGGCGAAGCTGAATGATAGACTCTTTCAGTGTTGCTCAGGACGTCTTCTTTTTTTCCTGGTATAATACTGCTGGTTTCCACAAAATGGGACAGAATCCTGTCTTGTTTTTCACAAAATGGGACAGCATCTTGCCTTGCTTCCCTGATTTATACCCTAATTGAAACACTGTATGTTTTTTGGGCACACCATGAGAACGGAAGAGAAGAAATACTGGGAGTGACTATCTAGTTCCCAGATAACCAGTCTTATCAGTGGAGAAGAGTTATGAAAGGAAAAGCAGAAACAACTTGGAGAGCTGAGAAACAAGAAAGGCAAAATGGACAGATGAAAAGAGATGACTTCTCTGTAAGTCACTTATATTTAATTTTTTTGGCTGGACTGAAGATGGAAAGTAGGGCCCCTGCTCTGAGCTACATCGACACTCACTTTTTACTGTTTATTTGAGACAGGGTCTCACTAAGTTGTTAAATTGTTTTAGAAGCTAGCACAAAACATGATTTTAAATGGCAATAGGGGCAGTTGGGCTGTGAGCAGAACCGCCAGGCCAGCTGGTGAATCCTTTGTTCATAGCAACGTCTCCGCCTTCTTCTTAGCTCTCACCCTGACTCTGTGTCCTCTGGCTGCCCAAAGGCCATCCCTGCAGCAGGTAGACAATCTAAGACTCTCCCACAGAATGCCCTAGTTCTAGGCCAACCTCAGTTATCTTAATCAAAATGTACTTCTATTTTACCCTGACCTGAGAACATTTTTTATCTTCACAGAATAATAAGTTCATATATATTAAATATGGCTATCTAGTCCCAGGTGCAAGCAGACATATTTTGGAATCAGAGAGATCTCCTTGTGTCTTTAGCTAACACGTGGAAAGACAACAGTTTTTGTCTATGCCAGGCCCAACACTGAGTTTGTATTTCTTCATATGCAAAATGTGGGGAATGCCTGATGCCCCGTTACAGTTCAGAACACATTCATGGATGTCCACGTATTTAATTCTTACAGGCACCCTCTTTACTTAGAACTCCCATTTTACAGACAAAAAAGCTGAAACTCATAAAGATTATGCAACTTGTCCCAGGAAAATATGCAAACAGACTCAAGACAGTGGCCAACAAGAGATTATAGGAGCTCGCTGGGCAGTGGCACCTGCTGTGGTAGCCATGTATTTGTGTATAGGCCTCGTGGAAATAAGGTTACGAATGTGAACTTTAGAGTCACAAAGACCCTGACTCTTAACTACCTGGATCCTTGGGATGAGTCACTTTCTCTCAGGCTACATTTCCTCATTTGGAAGATGAGCTATTGTAAGGATGAAGTGAAGCAGTGAGTGAAGTATGCCTAGTATATGGCAGAGCACATAAGGTCAGGCAAAACTGTGGCTGCTACTAAAAGTATTAGGAGGAATATTAGTAATATTTTGTGTGCATCCTGGACCAGAAATGCTCTTATGTACTGCAGAGCATGTAGGAAATAGGTAAAAATGTTGATGTGTTCGAAGGAGTGTTAGTAACGTTTGGTGCACATGCTATGCTTGAATAGGGTGTTCACTGGCCCAGAGGTAGGGCTAACCACTAATGACTAAGCTGTAGGCAAACCCAACCAAACATGACTGCTACAAGGAAAGAAAGAGGACACTGTGTGCTTTCAAGATGAGACCAGTCAGTGCTCCCGGGACTAGGTGACACTGCCCTTAAGGCAGTGCCTGCCACACTGGAGCACACATCAGAGTCCATGGAGGGCTTGCTCAAACTCGATGGCTGTGCCTGGAGTTTGCATTTCTCAGGAGTTCTGTGGTACTGATGTTCATGGCCTGTCCTGGAAGCCCTCTTTGGGAATCACTGAATAAAGAGTCATTGGAATAAAGAATCCCAGGACTTTTGTCCTGTGCAGTTCTGGACATCAGAATTTTCTTGATTTTTATTCTCCTTCCTTAGTAAATATCCACTTAACAGATGCAAATCCTTATTGGTAGAGCAAAGGCAATTGCCCATACATGGTCTAGAAGAATTAGGGCATTCAGAGGACTGCTGAAAACCAGGGCTGGTGTAGGAAAGGCTGTCCCACGAGAAAGGCTTTGGGGAGGCCTTAGAGTAGAACAAAGGTCAAAACACAGAAGGGACAGTGTTAAAGATAACCAGGATTTGTGATCCTCTTCTGCCCTTGGATTTCTCCTCACAAGCATTTTTTTTTTTTTTTGCTAGAACATTTTATACCACTTACAATTTCTACCATATTTGGTGATGGTTACAAGAAAGATTCACTGACATTTTCCTACTCTCTTGTTTTCATCTTTGTCATCCCCAAGGCCAGAGTGTACCTCTTGGAGAGTCTCAAGCAGCAGCCCCGATTATGGCACTCTGAGCAAAAAGCTGAACACAATTAGAAATCTCTCTTGAGGAAAATGTGCGCTCTGCGCTCTGCATCGTGTTACAGAAAATTTATAAACCAAGGGCCTTGTTCCAAGTTGCTGCCCTGCAGTTGTCAGCAGCTAAGCCTCTGCTACCTGTTAAACACAGTTGATGAAGCAATCTGTGATAAATGAGAAGGTTTGTCTTTGAAAAGAGTAACTGCATAGGATGAGAAAGAGCCTTGGCTTTAGACTTCTTGATTAAAAATCATCTGCCCCATGAATTTCAAGGGGCGTGAAAGAACTAGCAGTCTTACTTCTTAATGAGATTGTATATTTAAACTGTGAATCTCAGGAAACTGAAACACAAAC
This sequence comes from Ctenodactylus gundi, assembly GCA_004027205.1. Lineage (NCBI taxonomy): Eukaryota > Metazoa > Chordata > Mammalia > Rodentia > Ctenodactylidae > Ctenodactylus > Ctenodactylus gundi. The sequence continues at coordinate 100,791 of PVKB01000593.1, read as the reverse complement.
ACGATAGTCTGGTGTGATTATAAAAACGTTAAGTTTCTTCAGCTCCTGAGGCCAAGCTACTTTGGCTTGGGGATTCCACACAGGGTGACTGGGCCTGCCTAGTGCTATTAAGCTATCAGGTATTTGCCTGTACCAACCTGCCCATATTACATGAAAACAGGCCTCCCTCATTCTTGTAGAATTCATGGCTCTTGTCCTGAACCATTCACCCCGGCTTATCTCCGACTCCAATTCCTAACTCTTCCTTGGTCTGTTCGAATTTCTGACTGAATGACTCATTTTTCCTCTCACTGCGTTGCCTCACCCTACAACCTGGCACTTGGTATTAACTTCTCTGACTTGAACCTTTGCAGTCCTCTTTGGCCAATCATCAGAGTCTGCATTTGGTCACACTTCTCCCGTCCTCCGTGGAGTGTGCTGGTGGGACCAATCTTCTCCTTCGACCCGAACACTTTCACCCAGATCCCTGTGGAAGGATCCCTTCCCAGCAGACTTAGTCCTGTGAGCAGAACTCAGACAAGACAGGCTAGTTGCACTTTGATGCTGCTTTCTGAAGTAACAGAAAACAAATGAAAAACAAATCATTTGATTGCCAAATGGCTATATACAAAGAACCAATTGAATTTTTATATTGTCTAAAGTACACGAGAAAGAAAAGTGATAGTTTACAGTATTTAATAGCAGTTCTTATTTATTAAATTTGAATAATTACTCTTTATTTCTCCAATAGTCCACCCACTGATAGATGCCCTCCATATTTCTCTTGAATCCGTCTTTCTTGTCTGAGGAAGAAAGTTGAAGGAAACTCAACTTACAATAGTGTCCTAGTGACTTGCAAGTGTCCTAAACAACTGGTGTCTCTGTCTAAAGTGTCTTGTCCATCCCAATTCCTCTGTTCTATGACCCTTACCCACTGCCAATCCATTCTCTACACTGCCACCAAAGGAATATCTCTAAAATACGTATTTGATCATTTTAATCCACCTTTTAAAACTTTTCCTTATCCTAGATATTGCTGATTGTTCGTATATATCTATACATACATGATCCAGATTTTTAGAAGGTATCATTTTATAATTGGGACAAGGATTTTGATCTACTATGTCTGTATTGCACTTCAGTGTACTTTTGCAGCTATTGTAAAATTTTATGGCAACCCTATGCCAAGGATATTATTTTATCTCTACATTTGAGGGGAATGTGTTTTTACTTATAGGAACTGGCACACAGCATGATGTAGATATGCTAAGAATTAAATTTGTATTGGCAAAGTGACTAGGTTAGGCAATCCTAAAAAAATGGCAAACTTCCAATTCCAAAGAATAAGCTCATCAAGTCTTATTCAGATGTTGATACCTTTCAGTTGCTTAGACCATGCAATTACTGAGGTCAAAGTTGGCGGTTCCATTCCCATTTGTTTAAGTTACTCTCGTCGAGTTTCATGGACATAGTCTGTAACCCTAACCTCAGTTAGCTATTTCACAATTTCAGGTCCCAGTGGAACCTGGATACAAGCATAAAGATAAATCTTAACCATGAGGGGACAACCCCTTTGGGACCTCCTCCCACATAGTGGGAGCTTTTTTTCTCTAAATAAAGACCTGTTGTTCTTTTAAAAAAAACTATACCATGACTTCCTCCTTTCACTTGAAAATATAAATATACTGGTAGTTTCACAGAGTTATATAGGTCCGTGTATATGCGGTCCTAGAAAGAATTTTCAGAAGCATGTAGACAAGGAGATAGCTTGTGTTGCCAAAGTGAGGACCGCAGAGGATGCTCAATAAATATCTAATTAGGATAACAGCTTTCTAGTTAGAAATTTCCAGCCTAATAAAGCCAGTTTGATCTCTACTGAAGACCTGGATAACATTTATTAATGTAGCTCCAGGTAAATCCCTAATGATTCTACTTACTCATTTCTGCATTCTCACTGGGACAAGTAATGCAATGTTGTCCAGAGCACATGAGCTTTCTCACGCACAGAGATTTGATGAGCACCAGATTCAAACTTATGTACACAGGGCATCTCCAATTGCCTTACGGTAGCACTGAGAAGAACCTGACCTGGAATTTTCAAACTCGCCCTTATTCATTCTAGGCCAAGGCAAAAGCCCATTGTTAACACACAAATTTGTATGAAGGAAGTAACAAATCATTGCCAATTGTTAGCACCTAAGTATGAATTAATTTATCAGATCCCTTCGACCTAACAGTTGACTGAAAGAAATGCCTTAAGGATAACACCTGCTTGGTGTGTTTTGAAAGGAATATAATGGAGGCAAAGGTTCACATTCCCAAAGAACAGACTGGGGTTGCATCTACGCATAGGACTAAGATGGAAACACATGGAAACATTTCCCACACAATAAGAATGGTGTGTCAGAACGAGGTGGAGAGACCTCAGCTTCCTTCATACACACAGAAAAAAAAATTTCAGAAAGAGAGCATGGTGCATACTCCTGCTCAGAAGAGAAGCTTGGGAACAAGATATACGAATGAGCAACTCAAAGGTCATGTTTATTATTGACACGATTGTTCGGAGAAAGCAACATTTGTGTTTGTGTCCTCCTTAAGGTCATTTTTCTTAAGAGTCTGCTCATTAGGACATATAAACAAATCTCAGGTCACTGAGTTTCAACTATGGATTTATCAGGACACAAACAATAAGTGCTTACCTAGGTGACAAAAAGCAGACCAAAAACACCAGGTTTGATAGAATGCTAAAAGTATGATTGTTAACTGTCACTTGCGCAATCAGCTCTGACAATCATTTCCTGCTTGACAGCGTAGGGGAGAGGCTAGAGATTATGGGTGATCAACTTGTCGTCTTGACTTGTCATTATGATTTGAGCAATCTTTTCTGCCTACCTGTCCTGCCCAAGTAACATTTTCTTTAGTTCAAGAGACATAGTATGAATAATTAGGTCGAAAGAACAACATTATGATTTAGTTCTGCTTGGTTAAAGAATGTCAAATTTTTAGGGACTTGGGGTGCAGCTTGGTGGTAGAATGTGTGCCTAGTATGGGCAAGCCCCTGGATCCATTTTCAACATGTGCATGCACGCGTACGCACACACACACACACACACACACACACACACACACACACACACACACAACATGTAAGTCTTCAAGTCAATAGAATAATGGTTAACATCTGCATATAGCATCCTTTAACATACATAGCATCCCAAAAACTTGTTAATTTTTCCTGTGTATGTCAACTTTTGGGATACCCAGTACATTGAATTTAGTGCTTGCATAAGTTTTCTCAAAGGATTTGCTCTACTTCAAATATGACAAATCTTTAGAAAAAAACTATTATAGTTTAACATGTTTGTATGTGTGGTAACTTTTGGAACACTATATTATCATGAAGAAGTGAGGCTCCAAAAAAATTAGCAAATAGTCTAAAGCCAAACATCTAGTCAGTTATATTGGCATAATGCATGTTTACGTACGATGACATTTAAATTCCAAAAGAACTGTTAGATGAGTTGTAGCTACTTTTACTGTGAGAAAATCAAGTGTCCAGAATGAAAAAGACAAGTGACAAGTTTCCCAAAACAGACTCCAAATTCTAGAATCTTGGCACCACATGCAATTATGACCATTTACCAGGCTTCCCAGTCTAAAATTCTTGTGTTCTACTAGTAACAAGACACTGTTTATTTTGCTTCCATAGTGGTTCTCAAATCTATCTACTCTTGAACTTCCTATCCCTACTTCCAGTACCCTAGTTTAGGCCACCATTGTTTTCCGCCTGGATTATTACAATCATCTCTTAGTAGGTCTGCTCAGAATCTTCTGACTTGTGCTTCATGGTGCTGCTAGCACAGACTGTTTAAAGTGCAAGCCTGGGCATGATGATGTCATGCTTAAAACCTGTCAATGGCTCCCCAAAGCCTTCTTATTGAAACCTCTGGTCCTTAGTGTGGCTTCATACCCTCTCCCTTCTCCTTCTTACACACGCTGTGCTCTGGCAAGAACTAGTGCTGTTCTCCCCACACATGATACTTTTATCTGAGCTTTTTTCCCCTGATGTAGTAGCTCCTTTTGTCTTCATATAAATTCTTTATACGACACTTTACAAATTTAGTTCTACTTATTGACCCAGTAAATTCATTCATTCGACCCAGTAAGTTCTGAGGTAGGAGCACAGACAGCTATACTGATGCATACACTCAATATTTTTGCCTAACACGGGCTTTATAATGTAATAGAGAGTAAAAAATATCTTAATTACATCAAACATTAATCATTAATTATGTACTCTGTGCCCAGAGTTATGAAATATAGTGAAGTAGTAGCCCCCAAGCTTTACTGAACAGAGAATTATGCAACTTATTTTGCTAAGAAACAAAACAAACTGAAGCCGAGCCTGGTGACATAGGCCTGTATTTCCAGGACTCTGTGAGGGTGACACAGGAGGATCACAAGTTGGAGCCCATCCTGGGCAACTTGGTGACTTAACAAGATCCTGTAGGAAAATCAAAACTAAAATGCGCTGGGATTATGGGAAGGCCCTTGGTTCATTCCTCAGGACTAAAGGAAAAAAATCCATAAAATGTTCTATAGAGTAAATGCAGTTCAGAAGATTTGAAACTAGGGAGGAATCCTTTTGTTTGAAATATGAGAACTACTTAGGAAGGGTCAACGGCAACTGAATGTTTACCATCTGGCAACTGTCATAATATTCATTGTAAATCACATTTAATTAGCTCAAGCTCTTTTGCAGTGTGAAGGTGTTTTGTGTTATTTAAGGAGAAATATCGTCCCTCAGGAGCATCACTCAAAGCAAGTACTTAGAAACTAAATGCCTCCTGGTGTTGGGAGGCAGAATTCTCCTTAGCTGGGATGTGATAGGATTAGAATTCCTTCATTAAGGAAATTCATAATCATCCCTTCTATTGAAGAGGATAACGGGTGCTTGCTTTTCATTTAGCTAGCATTTCAAGTAAAACAAGGTGGAGATTGGGCACTGCCTACTCGGCTGAGTCTCCTAGGCCAGCACTGCCAATGCACTTGAACAGGATGTATGCTAGTCACTTTCATCCTTTGTAAGAGTGGAGCACAGTCTGTATTTAAGTTTCTCTCTGTTATAAGAGAGTATTACGGTTTGGATCTGGAATGTGCCCCCAGAAGCCTCGGGTATTTGGATCTTGTGGATTATCTATGGATTTCACACCCTGTTAGGAGGTGGGGTCTAGCCTGGAGGGGTGGATGGATTACTGAGGGTGTGAGGGATCACTGAGGATGTGGGGAATCACAGAGGGTGTGGTCTGAAACGGTTTACTCTTGCCCCGGCTTCTCCCAAAGCTTTTATCCTTCCTCTTGTGCTGCCACAAGCAGCTGCTCTCCACCAGACCCTTCCTGCCATTGCCAGCTGCCCACGAATGGACTGAGACCTCCTGACACTGGGAGGTCAAAGAAACTTTTTCCCTCCCTTAAGGTGTGAGTGTTGAGTGTCATGTCCCGGCAATGGAAAAGTGACCATGACACCTCGTTTACTGGAAAGCTGTATTTCTCCTCTTAGAAGTGATTGTGTGTACAAATGTGAAGCCTTGATTATTTTCATAGCACAGTTTAAGCAAATTGGAATACTATTTAAACTTAGATGTGGAATGTCACTAGTCATGAGGGAAATGCAAATCAAATCCACCACAAATCATCACTTGCCACATGTCAAGATGGCTGTTATCACAGTGGGGATTCCTTTTGAAATTAAAAATTGGACCAATGTTAGCTCAGTGATGATACAGAACTCACCAAGCCAGTGCAAGGCCAAGGGCTTGGCCTCCAGCACCACAATAAATAAATAAATAGAATTTAAAAATAGAACTCCCTTTATGACCTAGTAATTAAATTCCAGGTGATTATAAGAAGAAAGTGAACTCAAGAGACAGGTGCACTCCCATATTCACTGCAGCAGTATTCATGGAAAGCAAGATGTGGAAGCAACCTAAACACCCGCGGAGGGATGAATGCATGAAGAAAGTGCGCTAGACACAAGCACAGGCACCGAAGACTTCCTAAGCAGATGCTAATAGTATAGGAAATGATTTAGGGAATCAAAAATAGGACAACATGGAATTAAAAAGCTTCTGTGCCATGCCTGATGACACAGGCCTATAATCCCAGCACTCTGGGAGGCTGAGCCAGAAGGATTGCAAGTTCAAGCCCAGCCAGGGGAATTTAGCAACTTAATGAGACCTTATCTCAAAATCAAAAATAAGCTGTGGAAACAGCTTAAATGTCCATCAATAGATGAATGGATAAAGAAAATGGGATATATATACACAAGGAAATATTCAGCCATAAAGAAATTGAGATCATATCATTTGTGGGAAAATGGATCGAACTGGAGGCTGTTGTGTTACATCACATTGCAGAAGGTTAATACTGCATGTTTTCTCTTAAAGGGGTAATCAGCCAATCAACTAAATACATAAATGACAAGATTCCTGGAAACTGGAAGTTAGGCATTTAGAGATAGGGAAGGGTGCAGGGGGAGAAAGAAAAGGGAATGTTTTATGCATGTATCAATATACCAAAATGAATGTGATCATTCTGTACTCTTGATATGCACGGATAAAAAAGAAAGAAGAAATATGCCACATACACACAATGGAATACTCTCATCCATTATAAAGGAGTGCTACCATTTGCAACAACAAAGATAAACCCAGAACACATTGTGCTAGATGTGTTACGTAAAATAAGCCAATCACAGAAGGACACATACTACAGGATTCTTTTCCTCCCTCTTTGTTTCCTTTTTTTGTCTTATTTGTCAAAGTAAAATAAAAATCCATTCCTGAAATATGGAAAATGTGTGAATTTTCTTCTCACATTTTCCCTATTTAACTTTCAATACTTGGACAATGTCAGACTTTTTACAAATATTTTCTATCTATTGAATAATTGTTTCAGACTCTATAGAACCAAAACTGCCTCAATTGCATATTAATTGTATATACTTACTGTTTCTGTGACCATAGATTATTTCTATATTGATAATGAACCGTAACCTGGATTGCTAATTGCATTACCAAACTCTTGTTTCTTACCCAATGGATAACTACTGAGTAAAAGCAAAAGTGGGAATGTTAGGTGATTCCTTTAAGACACCAAATATTTGCTTAAGTGTTTTTTAATCTCTACAGATGTGTATTACTATTTTTATTTTTTATGCTTCTTTTTATGTGTTATTTATATATTTAATGAATGTGTCTTCATCTACGAAAAGCTGCAGTTGAGCCTGATGACATTATGAGCTTAGAATATTTTGATCCCTTGGTCCCATTTCATGCCTCACTTTCCCAACACCCTACCACATGCCACATACCGTTTTATTTTTCTTTTTTTAGACTTCTGGCCTATTTCCTGACATTCAAAATGACATGTATAAGATAATACATCTACTAAATAATCTAATAAATAATACACCTACTAAACCAAGAAAGAACAATTCTTCAGCCTGAGAGCATGTAGTGGCCTGGAGCAGGTGAGTTCCATCCCCGTGGCGTCTCCAGGGGCTTCTAACTGCCATTGGAATATAGACGGGGATGAAGAAGGATCCGGAGCACCCAGGTTGCTGACAGTCATAGCATTCCAGGAAACATCAGTATGTTTCTCACGGAGGACTAGACCAGGGGAAGAAGAGAAGGGATATCTGGTGCTGACAGTGGTACCATAGACACTGCCTACTGAATTTTTTCATTTGGGCTATTAGAGGAATGAGTGAAACTGCACCCTACCTTTTGGGCTTGGAAACCTGAGTAATATCTGGATCCAGTTTCTAGAATAATCCATTTTAGAATTGAATCTTTTTCTGGTATAACTGCATTAAATTTCCTCCCTCATTATCATTAATTCACAAACTTTCATTAAGCATCTGATACCAACAGCTTCAGATTTTATGGCGAGAGAAAAAATAAAGGTGCTATCCTTTGAGAAGATCAAGGTATGCACCGCAGGGCTCTATATGGGGAGTATCATTGAAGAAAACAAAACCAATGCCTCTCTATGGCATGCTGACTGTGTGTAAGCATGTGCTTACTGACAGGTAGGACATGTGGAAGCATGAGACGATCTGCTCTTCCATTGTTTAGTTCGTGGTACAGGGTTCCCTCAGGTAAACCAAGAGTAAGAAAGGAATGACATCAACCCTCAGTTCGTATGCTACCAAGAATTAACTGAGGCATTTTAAGAAAACTAACAGAGCAGACAAGCTACAAGAGAGATTGTAGACTGGTGGACAGAGTGTGGCTGGAGGGCTAAGAAAGGAAGATCCGGTGCAGAGAATTCTAAATGGATGGCATTGGGCAATGCCGAGCAGAACCTCCTGAGATAGGAAAATATGAGATACATAAGGAAGTTCACAAAGACAGTGAGACCAGTGTCATAGGTTACGGCAGGAAGGGAACAAGGAAAATTCACAGTGATGAAGGAGCACATTGAATAGGCACAAACAGGTGTCACATAGGGTTGAAACAAAATGGATCCTTATTTCTCCTGGAACCAGCAGGAGAGCTGAAATCATCGGCTCCACCCTGGGCTAGTGGGTGAAAGTAGCATAAACCAACCCAGGTCGGCATCACTCTAATCCCTGTGATTGCAAATGAATGCAGAAGGATCTCGAATAAGAGCCACCCAGGGCTTACACTTACACAGAGTCTCATGAACTGCACCTAGGAGGAGCTTCCCTTGGTGTGACATATATAGCTTGCTATTTCTTGGCATTGTGAAGAGGTTTAGTCAGAAAACTAAATGATTTGTTTTGCTGATTCTTAGAGGCCAAGCTGAAAGGAATGCTACTAGAAAATCTAGACAGAAGCATGAAACTGAGGAGCCCACGATCCTGATCAATGAAATATTCACTTGGTTCCTCCAAAAGCTGAAAATAGGCATCCCATTTGGCCCAGCTGTGCCTCTTCTGTGTATCTTCTCAAAAGAATTAAAGACCTCATACAACAGTGCTACATATAAACCCATGCTTACCTCACAGCACTATGCATAGCTAAATCCTGGAAGCAGCCAATATGCCCATTAACAGATGAATGGATAAAAGAAATGTGGTATGGTTCCACAACAGAGCAACACTCTGCCGTAAAGAAAGGAAAATGTGAGTCATTTGTAGGAGAATGTATGCACCTTGAGTCCATCACACTTAGCGAAATGTCAGACCAAGAGGTTAAACGTTGCATGGTTTCTCTAATATGAGAAATCCAAACTATGAAAGAGTAAAAAAGAAAAATAAAAAAGTGATGGAAGGAAATAGGAAAATGGGTTTGATGCAGAGGGGAAGGAAATGAGGAGGGAATGAGGGGGTGGAAAGGGAAAGGGAAGAAAATGTCAAAACGTGAGTATACGCACCAATTCCTCAAGCTAAGTGTAATTACTATGTATCCCAAACACATATTAATAAAAAAATAAGTTAAGGAAAAAAGAAATCTCCTGTCCCATCACACATGCCGTCTAAGAACCTGAGATAGACCGAAACGGAGAATCCATTCCTCCGAGGCTGAATTTCTCATCATTAGATTATTTCATGACTTTGTGGACATCAGCATCGTAATTGAACAGAAATGCTGTTACCCGGAATGACTAACACTTTATCTGATTCCTTAGCTCTGTTTTCATTCATTCATAAAACAACGAGGGCCTGGGACTGTTATTGGATGCACACATGTTTAAAATCTTAGCATTTACCCCCAAGTAGTTCACAGTTTACCTAAGTCCAGGGCCTTAGATAAGAATAGTGCACAAGACGCATATTATGAGAAGGTGTAGGTGGGTTTAAAGTAAGACAATAGAGAGGTTGGGATTTGCTGGAGGCTTGACACAGTTCAGAGCCCGGGTTCCTGTGGGAGATGATAATGTAAAAACCTAAAAACCTTGGAAGGTGAGAGAAAGACGTCAAGAGAAGGCCCTGGATGGCAGGATGGTAAATTCTGTGGATGAGAAGACAGTGAAAAGGGGTAGGAGGAGGAGAAAGGAAAACCCAAACTGAAGGAAACTGAGTTTTCAGAGTTTAAGTTTATAGTGGATAGAGTGGCTGTCATTTCAGAGTGTGTGTGTGTGTGTGTGTGTGTGTGTGTGTGTGAGAGAGAGAGAGAGAGAGAGAGAGAGAGAGAGAGAGAGAGAAGGAAGATAGAAAGCGAGCAAGACAGAGCATTTGAGGTTCTCTCAACCCTCTTAGCCATTGCTAACAGGGTGGAGCTTGCAACCACTAGAACAAAAGCAGCCCGATCAGTAAGCCTAAACTGAACTTTAAAAAAGAGGAAGTGAGGAAAGTTTGTATGTGAGCCCTGGTGGCAGGATATCCTGTGACTAACCTTATTTCACACATCTCAGATTATTCAAAGGATCTCAACTTTCTTAAGAACCATACGTAAAATTGAAGGAAGGGGTTGTCTCAGAGGCCCCGATGTCTGCAAAAGCTGACACCTTTGGTGAATACATTAATCTAATCTGAGTTACCCTTTACTGTGAAGGGATGCTTTTGGGAGCGTGGCCCCCTGGTATTTCCAATCAATAGATTAACGTGGCATTAACAAATGGGATTCGACTGCTTTGAATAAAAAGGCCAACATATCAGGAGCAAATGAAACCAATAGGCGGTCCCTCTTTTACTTGTGGAAATGTTTTTATAAAGTTGAAATCAGTCATAGCGTATGAGCTATCATCATTTTCAAAAGAACTGGGGAAAGTACAGACTGTAATAAGGGTGGCTGGAGCTGAGGAGGAGGGGGCAGAGGATGATGGTCCAATCAGCCAGTCACAGGACAACAGCACCCAGGCAAGTGATGACATGTACTCCTGCAAGGGCACAATAATGGAAAGGAGCCCCTGCGCTACGCTAGGTGACCCATTAGCAGGATGAGTTAGGATTCCAGCCACCTTGAGCTCTAATTTCCAGCTGAAGGTGTGATTGTGGCAAGAAGGGGGTCTCAGACTTATCTTCCATCTACTGTGGGTGAAAATGTATCTCACGCAAACACACAGGCACTTTGCTTTTTGTACTGGAGAAGTGCCTATGAAGCACGCTCAGTTTTCTGAGGACAAAGAAGAAAGTGTGAAAATTGTTTGCCATGGTTATCGAGAGCTGGAATGGCCCATGTCACCTGGATTTTCTAAATAGATCTAGCAGGACCCTTGCTACGATATATCACATCATTGCTCTCCTTGATGGAGTCAACAGGACTCTCATCAAAAGTCCAGTCTCTCTTACAAATGGAATCATACATCCAGAGGTGCTCAAGCCATGTCAATACTCATCCGATGGCCTCCCATCCAGACCGTGTCTCCCTGTGGGGTGCGCTAGAGGCGGCATGTTTCAGCAGGTAGCTGAGCCTCAGAAAGACCAGAATCTTATTAACAAGCCTGACATCCCATCTTGTTCATGGATTGCTAAGGGCAGGGTTCTTCCAGTGCTGTCTGTAATGGTTTCAAGAAAGCTGCTGTGATCAAAGGACTCAAAAAAAAGCAGGATGAGTAAATAAGCTCAATATTTGTAGGCACATGCAGGAAAGCAGGCCTCCAGCTGACACACAGAGACTGGGGTGACCTCTCAGGGCTCTCTGCTCCCTTGGCAGCTTCATAGTGGTCAGCCACCAGATTGGAGCAGGTGGCACGGCAAATCAAGGTTGGAGACTCCACTAGCCTGAAATAAATATACCTAGGCCTACAGGCGTGGCCCTGGTAGAACAGACCTGTAATCCCAGCACTCTGGGAGGCTGAGACAGGGGGATCACAAATTCAAGCCCAGACTGGGCAAGTTAGTGAGATCTTGTCTTCAAATGAAGTGGTCTGGGAATGTAGCTCAGTGCAAAAGTACTGGGTTCAGTTTCTAGTAGCAAGGGAAAAAATACCTCCAGCTGGGCTGAGGAGAGTTATGATTTGGATCTTTAATGTCCCCTAAAAGCTTCATGTGTTTGAACGTTAAGGATTTCATGTGCTGTTAGGAGGTAGTTCAGCTCAGAAAGGGTGGACTGCAGGTGTGTGGTGGGTTACAAGCATGTGGTAGGTTACAGCCATGTATCCTGAAAAGATAGAAACTCTTTCTCTGCCTTCTGCTGGAGGCCCCTGACTCATTCTTTTGTGATGCTGTGAACAGCTGTTCTCTGCCAGACCCTTCCACCAGTGCCAGCTGCCCATGAATGGACTGTAACTTTAAGAACTGTGAGCTAAATTAAACCTTTTTCCCTTTAAGTTGTGGATGCTGCATATTCTGTCCCAGCATCGAGAAAGTAACTAAGATTCAGAAGGACTGGAGATGGGGTAGTACTACATCTGCACTTGTGTCTAGAAGGCTTCAGGATTTTTGAGTCAAAAGCCAGACAGAAACTAAGACGTGGGAAACAAGGACATCCAGACTGAGGGCATACCATGACCAAAGGCAAAGGGGCAGAAGGGCGTGTCAGCCCCCAGGAACACAGGAGGACACAAACCTGGTGACCTAGGTAGCAAACTCCCAGACTCAGGAGTGAAATAGCATGCACATTATGCCAGTCTGGAACAGAAAGGGAAGGAAGGATGCAAGGAAAGAGTTTCTCAGCATTGACTAAAGATGAAGAAAAGTTACCTCCAACCTTGGTGACTGTGTGGATTATAGTCTCAAGCTTAGCTGAGGGTCCTGGTACTGGCAATCAGTCAGAAGAAAATTTGGGAATTCAATATATTTATTTCAGTTCCTTGGAGAGATTTCTACTTGAAAGATCTTTCAGGTCAGGAATGTCTACATCAAGAGGGAAGACCGTGCCAGGTTTGATTCTGTCAAAGCAAAGTTCATGGATCTGTAGATCTTTTCAGGCTTCTGTGACACTGTTGGACAATTATGTATTTTTAAATCTCTGTATTTATTAATTCTAGATCAGACATATGGCCTGTGAGCCTTTTCCCCCCCCTCTATGCTGAATTTATTTACATATAGGTATTAAAATAGTAAACCATGTTTAGCTCCACATTTAAAAAGGATTTTTTTGGTTTTGATTTTGAGACAGGGTCTCGCTAAGTCACTAAATGCCCAGGCTGGGCTTGAACTTGTGATTCTCCTGCCTTAGCCTCCTAAAGTGCTGGGATTACAGGCCTATACTACCCAACTCAGCTTTAAATCAATTTTTATTGAAAATGATAAGCACAAAAAAGAAATACATTGCTAGGCTTTAGTTTCTTAGTAGCTGTGTGACCCTGGATGAATGACTTAACTATCTGTGCTGCAGTTTCCTCGTGTGTAAATGAGGATAACAAGTAACACTTTTCAGAGTAAATGTGTGGATGAAATAAGATAGTTCCCATATAACACATAGCAAATTGTGCCTAAGTGCTCAAAAATGACAGTTTTATCTTTGTTGACATTCATCTGTTTGTTGTAGGTCAAAAGTAAGAGACCACCAAACACCAATTTAAAAGCCCACCATACGTCAATTAAGGAAGGGTAAGGATCTTTATTTAGTGGTCGAGATGTTATTATGACCAGTGGTCAAACTCTTCCTGGACTCTAGGTGAGTCTTCAGAGACAGCCCCGAGCAAGTTTTACACAAAGATTTAATGGAGGATTTTAAATCATTACATACATCATACATAGTGACCAATCATAACCTGACACCGAGCCATCATTCTTGGCTGACTGACCCTGGTGCAAAATATGTGACTCTCGCGAAATATGTGACTCTCTGTAGGCTGCCACGGAAGCAAGGGAGGGAGAAGAGGTGAAGCCTCTGTCCTTATCACAGGATTCCAGAGCCATCTTGATAAGTGCACAAGCAAGGCTTCAAGGCGAGGCAGGCGGGCCTCACAAGATGAACTCATATTTTAACTTACACAGTAAAGTCTTACTTACAGAGCAAACACATAACCAGAATAGCATAATTACCACAAAATGGAGTCACTTTAGTGTATTGGCAGTCTGAGTTATATCATTTTACAACCTGGTTATAAAAAGTTACAAAATTACAAAAGCATACTGAATGTTGGATTTTTAGTACACTGTCATGTTACTGGAGGTGATAATGGTATATTGATCTGTTTACACATTTTTAAACATATACAGCTTATTTCAGGTATCTTTGTCCTTAATTTTTTTAAAAAACGTATTAGGTCATTCCAGTAATATTTAACCTTAATGTTTTAAAATAACTTTCCCAAACAATACTTAGCAAGCATTTAAGGATTCCTTTGAGCTATACACAGAAACTTTACATTTTTCAGTGCTCAGGAGTGGCTTTTCCTCGTTCCCCTAGTTCATCGATTTGCAAAATGACCTTTGATTGCAACATTGCTGCTTCACAGTAAAATAAGGATCTTCCCTTACAGTTAGAAGATTCATATTCTGAAGTGGAAAGAAGAATATTTGATATGTGTCTTTTACTTTGTGTCCCATTAGGCTAAATACTCTGTGGGTTATGATGTAAGAGCCAAAGTTTCATTATACAGATTATCATAAGACACAATGACAAGAAAAACAGTTAGGAAATGATTCTGTCTCATTCAGGGCTTTTTTGTCAACAGACCAAGGATACATATGTAGTCTTAGCTTGGGTTCTCCAGGCAGCAGATTCTTAGATTCAAATGAAAATTTGCTTCAATATTGCAGGTAACAACACGAAGAGAGGAAAGTCATTGTAAAGGAAGTGAAGACAATCAATAAAGAATGTGACCTGAGGCAGGAGGATGGCAAGTGGGAGCTCAGCCTGGGCAATTTACTGACTTAGCGAAACACTCTCAAAATCAAAACCAGAAAATAGAATGGCAATGTAGCTCAGTGTAAAGGCCTTGAGTTGCCCAGTACCACACACATACAAGAGAGCATGGTAACTGACAATCATAGGAGGAAACTGGGAAAAGATGCAAAGACTCAGGTGAGAATTATCCCACCTGAGGAGCTGGGGTATTTAGACACCAATGCACACCTCAGGACTGGGGGCAGGAGGCAGTGTCATGGCTGGCATTTGTAGGTAACAGAGGTCTGGGTTGTAGGAAAAGAGCCCTTGAGCAGCGACACCTTTGGGACTTGGCTTGAGCACTTGGGAAGGTCAGAGGGATACAAAGGGAGCTCTGTCATCACAGGCTATGCCAAGGGAAGATCAAGCAGGCTGGGATTCCATGGGAGGAAGGGCTTCTGGCTAAGATTCGAGCTAAACTCTGACTCGGCTTCTGGCTCTCTTAGCCTGTAGCCTCAATCTCTCAAACTTTTAATCCAATTGCCAATGCCATGTTTTTTCTTGCCATCAAAGTAGCCAGATCTAGTAATCGAGATGGTCTTGGAGACAAAAAAAAAAAGGAAAGAGATCTCCAAAGGATCAAAACAAGGATGTTTTCTTCTATACTAAGAGCACTAGCCACCGACTTTCAACTTCTGTCCTCTTACTCCCTTCACAGAGGGGAGCAAGTCAAAAGAGAAAGAATAAGGAGGAGACAAAGAGAAACAGCTGATGTCTGTCTGACCTCACAGAACCACAAGGGGCTGTCTGGAGAGAGCAGATTTATTGAGATCCCAGCACAAAGAACTCGTATGTTGTCCTGGAAGGTCATGGGCTCTTCTCCAATGCTGATGGGAGAAGATAGAAAGAAAGGAGAAGTTAGCCAAAGGAAGGTTTCCTTTCTGTCAGGCTCAGTGGCTCAGGACTATAATCCCAGCTCTCTGGGAGTCTGAAACAAGAAAAGAGGATCATAAATTCAAGCCCAGCCTGTGCATTTAGTGATTTTTAGTAAGACTGTATTGCAAATGTAAACACAAAAATGAGCTGGAAATATGGCTCAGTATGAAGGCCCTGGGATCTTGGTACAAAAAAAGAAAGGTGTGCATATTTGCCTTCTCAAGGTCTAGTTTAGTTCTTTTTCTGATTTTTCACACTGTATTCCCATAGGTACTAAGGATTTGCCGTGGCTCTTTTACCCAGCACAGAACAATTTTTCCTTCTTAGTAGCGTCCCATTCTCTCTAAGAGAGACCTCTCCATTGCTTGGGTCTCCCCGGGAGGCAGTGCCTGCCTTTCATCACGGTATTCCAATGGGCCAGAATCTTGCTTTCTATAACTCCACAAGGCCACTGGTAGGTGTGGCACTGCCAAGAAATTTGACAAATGAGCTTGTATGACTATGGAAGGCTTGGATCAGAGAAATGAAAGTTTAGTCTTAGAATCAGAGGATGAAGTGGGGCTGGTTCGTTTTTATGGATGTTAGAGGTGGAATTTTCCAGAGTTAAACAGAAGGAGCTTCTGTAAGAGTCATCTGGACAGTTTCGTCACAGTAGAAGGAAGGATTATTGTGCTGCTGCTGCTGCTGATGATGATGACGACAACCACAATGATGATGGTGATGATGATGAGGACGACTAGCATTGACTGCATGCCTACTCAGGTCCAAACACTTCACGTGGTGATACCATTCTATGATCTAAGGGCCTTTATGATCTCATTCTTCAGAAAAAGAAACAGACTTGGAGAAGATAAATAACTTGCCAAAGGTCATACAGTCGAAGTGTGTTTCCAGCCCAGTACCACCTGATGCGTCACCATCATGCTAGGCTGCTGCTTTCCCACAGCCAGGAATTCAAATGGTTGGAATGGGCTTAGCTGACACCCATGAACAGAAGACAGTGCAAAGTGAGACAGTGCCGTTACATTAGCTGACCACCAAGTGTGACCTGGGCAGAGAGGCTGTTGTGACCAAATCATGTGGTCAAGATTCAAACCAAATAGGAAGTACTGAGTGATTAGATGTTACAGGGAGGGTGAAGAACCTGTTCAGTGACTTCGTGGCGTATTGGAGACGGCATGAAGAAGAATGTGATTAGAGCCTAGAGAGCTGAGCCTGAAGCCGTGTGCGCCCTTCTGTGGCTTGAGGGGACGTGAAGGAGCCCGTATTCTTGTTGCTAACCTGATTTTACTAAATTCGTAAGAGTCATGACTTCACAGATTTGCTCTCCTCCTGTTTAGTTAAGTGCAATTTATATTAAGTATAATTCTCTGTTTCGAGACATTTTCCAATGAAGACAAAATTTGGGCAACAATTTAGAAGAGAGATGCGTGTACACGTGCTCGTATGTCATGTTCCAGCATGTCTCTTTGGCTTCATGTATCTCTGTTGGTACATTATATTCCAGAATGTTTAGGCAAACATAGGTGACATTACACGCATGAGGGGTTCTAATACGGATGTTTGCGTATTTCAAATGTAAAAACCTAGCTGTTGAGATTGTTTCGCCTGAGTGCTCCCAAGGAAAAGAGCAAAGAATGGCACGTATAGACACCAATTTCCCAGGCTGGATGTAGCCAATATGTAAATGTTGTATAGCAGAAATATACAAATAAAAGTATTTGCTATAAGGTCTAGTCCTTGTGGCGGAGGCCTGAGCAATTCACAGACATCCAAGACCCTGTCTCAAAATCAGTAATCAAAAGTTAGGGCTGCAGGAATGGCTCAGCGGCTAAAGCTCTTGCCTAGCAAGTGCAACCTCAAGAGCTAAGTACCTGAGTTTGATTCCCTACTACCACTTAAGCTGGGCGTGGTGGCACAAACCTGTAATCCCAGCACTCGGGAGGCAGGTGGATTGTCCTGAGGCCAAGGCCGGCCTGGGCTCCATAGTGAGTTTAGGACCAGCGAGACCCTGTCTCAAAAAAAAAAAAAAAAAAAATCAAAAGCGAGCTGGACTTGCAGGTCAGTGCAAAGGCACAATCCCCAATATCTCAAAGAGAAGGAAAATGTAAATAAATAAGTATCTAAAAATATAAAACGATATGTTTAAAAAGTGCATAATATCATAACTCCTCCCCCCCAATACAAAAGCTGCTTTGGAAGATAAGCCTGAGAAGTTTGGCTCAGGCTGGGCTTTGTGTTGTGGGCTGGGCTTTGTGTGCTAGCGCGCGTATGTGTTCGCTTTGCAAGCACTCACACATGTGCTTTCCACCCTTCCCTGTGCTGTACTGTGATTGAAACATCACAGAGAAGCCCCAGCAGGAAGCTGGCAGATAGCCTGAGGGGCTACCAGTAGTGTGATGTTCTTAGAGTTGTGAAAAAGAAACTTGAGAGATGATGTTGAGGGGGAAAAAAAAAAAGGCTTTTTAATCTATTTGGCCCTTAGGGGGTATCATGCGGATGGCTATAACATTGACTCAGGTACCTCACCGCGAGGTAAATCAGAAAGGATGAGATGCGGTCCTCCTCCCCACTGCACACTCCTTATAACCGCTTCCCATGATTCTTCGTTTGTATAAGTTGTGGGGGAAGTGTGTTTTCCCGTGAGGGGCAGAGAGGGCTGGAGAAGAAAAAGAATGTGTGTTCAGGTGTCTTGACAGCTGTGTGAGTCAGGCTCCTCGGGGACTGAGTTATTTCCCAAGGCCCAGGGTCCCGAGTACCACGTAGCTAAGTGGCCATTCCCCCGCCCCCACTGTTCCCAGACCCCAGGTGGGCTAGCATGAGCCACACACCAGAGATCCATTACTGTTACAAGGAACCACAGAGTTCACTCACATGCCTGAGTCAAGGGTCCCAATGGGGGCCTAACCCAGTATGCTATTTTGGGAACTTTGTGATAAGGGGCACAAGGCCACTAGGAGTCTTATTTATGTAAGGAAGCAGAGGCCTCTGGGACAAATGATGAAGGCTCTTAGCATAGCTGCATTCAAAATGTAAACAAAGAAGGGGAGACAGGGCAGTTTGCACATCAGGGCTGCAGGAAGTCACTTGGATGTGGGAGAGAGCTGAGGTCCCTGGGCGCTTTACTGTGACATTGGTTCAGGAACACTGAGAAATGCACTGACGGGGAGCGCTGCCGTCTGCCCTAGAGTCTACCCCTTCAGTTCCACACACACACACAAATAAGAAGATCTGAATAATCAGGGCATCTTTCCTAATAAAAGCCAGATCTCAATAGGCTAAGTAGGTACTACTCAATGAAGGGAAGAGACCTTTCCCTTTGGGATCCCTGTAGCATCTGACAGCAGCAGTGGACTGGTCACAATTGAATTAACAGCGCTGAGAGCAGTTGCCAGTGTGCCAGAAATAACACTGGTAGTAATTACCACTTACTGAGGCTTATCAGGCGCGAGGCCTCTTTTATACATGATCCTAATCTTATGGAGTAGCATCTCCAGTCTACATATAAGGAAACAGAATCAGAGAAGTTAACTGACACAGAGTCACACAGCTGCCAAGTGGCATAACCAAAATTTAGCCTTTTTTTGAAGCAGGGTCTTGCTCTGTAGTCCTGAGCTCACTACGGAGCCCAGGCTGGCCTCGAACTCATGGCAGTCCTCCCGCCTCAGCCTCCTGTGTACTGAGATTACAGGAGTGTATCATCATGCTCGGCTTATGTGATGCTAGTGGATCAAACCCAGGGACTTGCACTTGCTAAGAGAATACTCTGAATGTTGAGCGATACCCTCAGCCGCATGCAAACCTTTTTTGACCCCAAATCCTGTGCTTCTAATCACTGGGCCACAGTGATTAGAAATGCCCAAGACCATGAGCTTCCTGATACTAGAGCATTTCTGATTGGACCTCAGTGGATTCCAGTGGAGGCTGCAATGATTCAGGGAAGAAAAGAAAGATCTTTCCTTCTTTTTTTTTTTTTTTTTTGAGACTAGTTTATCCACGTGCCAACTGAGGTTATTCCAGAGCAGGGATGCTCAGTAGTGGTAATACTGCCTCCTACAATTTTGGCAATCTATTGGGGTGTGTTGGTCTTATATAGTTTTGTCTAGTGTTATAGAAATAAGTATTGCAGCAGGGCTTAATTGCACAAGCCCATAATCTCAGGGGGCTGAGACGGGAAGATCACAAGTTTGAGCCCAGCCTAGGCAACTTAGCAATTGGTGAGATACTATCTCAAAATCAAAAATAAGAAAACAATGGGCTAGAATGTAGCTCAACCTGAAGGCCCTGGGCTCTATCCCTGGTACCAAAAAGAGAGAGAGAAAGAGAGAGGCATATTGTTTCATTAGAAATCATTTTTCTACATCTCCCTCCCTCTTTTATGTCACGATTTTATTTATTTATTTATTTATATTTCTAACTGTCATGTATAGCCAGGTTGAATCACCCACCTCTGATGGTGGGCTGAGTTAATTCTTTTTTTAAAAAAAAGGAGGAGTTCATTTCCAAGCTCTCCTGGAAGATCACAGTGAACCCACCAGTTGTGACAGTCTGGGGTTCCCAATCAAGCTTGTGGCAAGTGAAGCAATGACCTGATTGCGAAAGCATGAGTGGCCACACAGCAAGGCCTGATTCTCTGTCTCGCCCATGTGATGTACCCAGATTGCCTACACCTGTGGTGCCCTGCAGTCGGGGTTCTCTTGCCACCATCCAAGGAAACAGGGGTTTCTCCACAACAAATCACTAGCTTTGGGCTTTGACCTATTTCTTTTCCTCTGCAATACTAGCCTCTTCTGCCCCAGGGAGGATCATCCTTTTGCCCTTCTGGGCCAGTGGATGGCGTAAATCCGTTAAAACACATCACAAGCCTATCCACCAATTTGCCTCCAGTTGCTCAGGCCACAAATTAGGTCTGGCCACTGAGCACATTTTCACCTCTTTTTCTCTAATCAGTAATTTTTTTCTCTGTTGAGTTCAGTTCCATCATACTCTGAGGCAGGGGGCATCTCAGTTCTAGATGCACAACTCATCAGTGATATTCACTGTCACATAGACCAAGCCCTAGTAGCATGGATATGGTGCTAAGTGAGCACTCAATAAAGATATTTAAGTCACTAAGTGGCTATGAAATCAATATTTTGGCTTAAAGAGAACTGTTATATATACTTGGCCCCAAAGTAACTCTTGAGCTTTAGGCTGGATTTTCTTTCTTTCCTTTTGCACTCACTCTCTCTCTCTTTCTCTCTCTCTCTCTCTCTCTCTCTCTCTCTCTCTCTCTCTCTCTCTCTCTCCCCCTCTCTCCCTCTCCCCCTCTCTGTCTTCTCTCTTTGTTGCTCTTGGACATTGAACCCAGGGCCTCAGCACTGAGTTATATCTCCAGTCCATTTCTTTAAATTTTTGATATTGAGACAAGGCCTCACTAAGTTTAAGTCTCTAAGTGGCTCAGGCTGGGTTGAAATCTGTGATCCTCCTGCCTCAGCCTCCAGAGTGCTAGGATGATAGGCCTGTGCCACGAGGCCTGGCTTGAATTTGGAGATTTCTATAAGAAATGATGGATATTGAACAACATGGAGACCCAGACTGTTCCCCACTAGGAGATTAAAGATCCCATGGCTTTGAGTCACAAGAGTCACTGTCCTAAACCCATTTGTAGAGAGTTCCGCAAGTGCCATAGAATATTTCAGCATGGTTCTTGCCAATGATTTGCAAGAAAAAGCTTGATTTGGAGTGGGGTTGGCAGTTGAAAAGGGAAAGCCCTCCCATTTTCACTCCTGTCTCTCCCAGTCTAGGCAGCCTTTCAGAGCTGCCCACGGCTTAGAATTCAGTTTAAAGAAGACTCTGTAGTTATAAGTTCCTTCAAGCTACACAGTGTCTTGTTCTCTCAGAAACTGGAAAAATAATACCAGCCTGTGAGTCACACATGGAAAGTGTTCATCGTGAAGCTGTGAAAACTGTTTTGAAAGAGCATTCAGACACCGTCTGTTTATTTTACCATGTCCCAGTGGCCAAGGAGGTAGATGTGTACCCTCTGAAGGAGACAGTAAAATTTCTTACAGCCTGGGACCCTGAAGGGATTGGCAAGAGGACCACTGTTTCCAGGAGGATGCCCGTAGGAAAGTTACAGAAATGTGTGACTTTGACTTAAGTGAGTCACTATCTAGGCCTCAACTTCTGCACTTTTAAAATAAGGGGACTGGACATATTGAGGTCTCAGTCTGCTTCTAAGAATACCAGCTGGAGGCAGATAATGTAGAATTCACTCATATCTTTTCTGTTTGGTGGCCTTAAGGCTCAGGGTCACTCAGCTAATATCTTTCCAGCATCAGCTCACTTGTACATGGGAGAGCAAACCTGTGAAGGTTCGTAACGGAATGTAAATTCCACGAGTGAGAATAGAAAACACCTACCACCGCAATGTATTCGTTTCACCCTCTTCTTCTTTCTTTCCATGAATTTGTAGCCATGAATTTACTATCAGCGAAGGGTCACGATGTTCAGTGTGAGGTCCCCTCCCCACGCAGGATCTGGAGACTTCAGGCAAGGCTTTCCTTCACTGCTGGAAGAGCAAAGACCAGTGCACCCTGCATACCACAAGAGCTTGGCTTCTGGATTCATCTGGCCACCAACCTAGCAGCACTAGCAAGATTTCCGTGTCAAGCCATTTCCCAAATGCTGTACGGTACATCCCACATTTAACTGCCTAATGCCAGGTTAGAGTGGCCCTCTCCATTCCTGTTATATTTTATAGAGAGATGAGGATTCACTTTATTGGCTAGAGGTGAGAAGTCACAGTCACCGTAAATGCATATCAATAATTGTTATTTCTAGGTTGAGCCGGTGAGAAAGTAGAGTGAATATAGTGTCTCATTGTCTGTGGAATGCACATTTTTGTTGGTTAAAGCAGATTATGAATTCCATCCGAATCAAGGCTTGTTTCTATAGATTTCAGTAACTCTCCATGGGATGTGCTTTAGCGCTTTTGGTGTAACTGGAAGCCGAGAGAGCATTCTCAATTACTATTGGGCAGTATTATTTTATAGTTGAGAAAGAGCTCTGGAGTCTGGGTTGCAAGTTCTGCTCTGCCATCTAACTTGAGATCTCAGTCAAGTTTGGGTAACTCTGCATCAATTCCTTCATCTACCCGCCTCAGGTAGTCATGGTGCAGGTTAAAGGAGACATGGGGAATGGTGTTTGGCATAAAGTAGGCACTGAATAAATGTTAGGCTTACCTATCACTGGCACTGGAACCACGATTGTTATGGGGGCTCTTTGTGTGTGCATGGGGGTGATGGTGTATCTGATTTTAAGTCTACACCTTATTTTATGAAGTGTATTTGTATAAAAATGCTTTGTAGTTTTTTTTTTCATTTGCAATGTAGTTTTCAGCCACAGAATAACAAATTAAATAAAAATATTTAATCTTAGCCAGAGGGAAGCTTGCCTTAGGTATGGTCTGCTTGGACTGTGGTCCCTGCCTGTGTAGAAACGTTCAATGTACATACAATAGGCACCCGCTGGGTGTAAGGTAGAGTTGTAGTTTTCACTCCATCGTATAGTGATATATTGGTTCACAGTTTATGGTCCTATTTCCCAGCATCTTACATGAGGAATTTTAGGTGGAACAATGTAACCATTTGGGTTGGAACTTGAGAAAATTAAAAAATATTTCTGTTTCCCATCTGATGCTAGAACCGGATGAGACCTGGAACCATGGGATCAGACAAATGGAACCCCAAATAATCTGCTCTACTAATAATAATGTTAGTGGAAGAACACAGCTTAGATTTGAAGATGTCAGCATAGCTACCTCTCCATGCCACGTGCACCTTGACTGACTTAACTTTGTGTTCCCTTAACCATTAAGAATATAGTCTATCAGGGATACAGCTGTCCCATTTGAGAAAGGAGATGAATGGTATACGAAGAGTCTCTCCTTTGCGAGGCCACTTCCCAAATGCTACTTTTGACCTGTACTCACTTGAAGGGATTGGGAGCTTCTAGTCAATCCATAGGACAGAGCTTTGGATAGGAGCGATTGACGTATGGGCCAGGAACTGAGGGAAGAAAACGCAGCCTAGATGTCAGGGTCCTGACTGAGAGACTGGAGTTTTGAACTAAATGAAAAGGAATAAAGATGGAAGATAATTATGAGAGAGCTGCAGCCTTCACATTGTCGCTGGTCATTGACTCACTCCTGTGTTTGCATTGCTGTTGTCCATTTGCTCCCATCTTCAGGTCTTTGCATCACCTTTGGACAGCAATCTGCAGCACAAACTTGCACTAGCACTCCAACAGTCTTGGACTGCTGTGCCTTGATCTCATCTCTGAGCAGCCGCCGGAGCCTCCAGCTCTTGCGTGTGTCCATAGCCATTTTAGACTCTCTCTTCAGACTCATCAGCTATCCTAATAGATTTGCATATATATATATATATATATATACATAATTTCTATGAATTCTGTGTCTCCAAGAGTACTAACCAATATGCTACTTCTCATTGTGGGTATCCTATTAGGAGTATTGATGGACAGTAAAGAATTTGTTTTTGCATCCAGAATTGGTTAAGAACTATATATACATTAGTTTTATGAAACTTGAAATCTGGATGAGCATGACTAGAGAGAAATCCAGAATCTTGAAGAATTATCTCACTCTCTGTTTATGGCCATGAGCCTCAAGTGGGACCTTACCGTTGCTTCCAATCAAAGTATATTTCCTTGCTCCCTTCACTCTCCCACTCTGCTGGACAACTACGCCATAACTTCTCTGTCCTCAAAGTCCAGCATCTCCTTCTCTGTGCTCGCTCATGGAAGATTTTCTTCCTTGCTATTTCGCCAAGTAAATAGACACACCCAGGAGAGAATTTTTTCTGCTGCTATGAGCCACCTATGGGCCCATTATATCCTGCCTTCTGTTTTGTTACTGTGGGCACACTGTGCGTACTCCTAGCAAAGGTCCTGTCCTTTCTACTAGGGTCAATGACCTTTCCTTTATTCAAGGGCATTGCTCTGGTGAGTCATTCTCTCCCATATGCTACCAATTTTTCTTCCTTTACTGAAGATTTCCCATACTCAACCATTTTTCCTCTCCTAAAACCCACCAGAATACAATGCCTCTCTTTCTGTGTACTGCTTCCTTCTATGTTCTACCCTGTCTTTCTGTCCCCCATTCTCCTTCCTCATGAACCCATTCCAATTGGTCTTTTGCTCTATTTCTCAATGTAAACCACATGTGTTGCAGTCATCAGTGACTCCCTCCTTGGGAATCTATTCTAATATGTCTATTCTTACCTTATTTGACCAATCAGCAGCTTTGACAATGTGCATTGATTTCTCCCCTTTGAACTCTTGTCTTGGGGTACCATTTTTCCCCACTCTGACTGCTTTCTCAAATGTTTTGGCTAACTTTCCCTATAGCTTTTTGGCTGTCAAATATTGGAGTACCACAGGGCTCAATCCTAGGGTTTATTTTCTTTTACAAATGCCTTCATTTATACTGGTATCTTTTATGTCTACAGCCCA
Organism: Ctenodactylus gundi; assembly: GCA_004027205.1. NCBI lineage: Eukaryota > Metazoa > Chordata > Mammalia > Rodentia > Ctenodactylidae > Ctenodactylus > Ctenodactylus gundi. The sequence goes on along the minus strand of PVKB01000593.1, from coordinate 75,670 downwards.
GACATTCTATTGAAATCCGCACTCATTCAACTATTTCCTAAATGTCTCCACATCGATACCTACCTGACAACTCAAATTTACCACATCTAGAAATCCTGATCTACTGTGTTAAAAACTGTTTTTCCTAGTCTTCTCTGTAATGCCACTAACAGCAACTCTATTTTTTTCAGTTATTCCAGCCTCCCTGGTATCTTAGAACTATCTTAATTACTGTCTTTGAGTTATGATCTTAAAACTTAATACCTTTTTGTGGTCATAGAGACCCAACACAGGGCATTTGCACTGACCTGCATCTCAAGCTATTCAAAAATTTTTATTTTTACATAGGGTCTCACTGAACTGCTAAGTTGCTCAGTCTGGGTTTGAAGTTGCAATCAGCCTGTCTCCACATCTCAGAGTCCTGAGATTCTAGGTATGCACCACCATGCCCTCCAAAAATTGATACACTGGCAAATTCCATTGGTCTGTCTTCAAAAGATACCCATAATTTACTCAATGCTTACCATTTCTACTGTGACTACTTTAATCAAAATCACCATCATTTCTTTCTGAATTATTGCAATGCTTTCTTTTATCCTCTTTTTTATTAGTATGCATATGTGATACTCAAAGGTCGCATTAGACTTGAGAGTTTTGTGCGCAAACCAACCGCGTAAGCTTCACATTCCCTTCCTCTTCCCCTTCTCACTCTCCCAGCTCCACCCTTGCCCCCCACCTCATGGCATCTCACCCGGAAAATATGTGGTATTTAATATTATGAGTCAGATTCAGTTCACTAAGCATAATGGTCTGAAGTTGTATGAATTTTCCTAAAAATGACTCAAATCTGTCTTTATGGCTGAGTAGTGCTCCATTGTGTATATATGCCAAATTTTCTTTACCTGTTGATCAATTGATGCCAAATTTTCCTTATTCATTGATCAATTGATGGATATTTCCACATCTTACATGATTTGGGTGTTATTAGTTGCGTTTCTACAAACATGAATATGCACATATCACTGTTTTCCCCCAATTTTATTAATGTACACATGAGATAAATAATGGTTACAATGAGTGAGCTTGAGTATATATATATATATATATATCACATCAGCATTACAATCCTTTCCCCTTCCCATTGTTGGCCCTCCCACACCCTCCCCATCCCCTCTAATTCCCGCTATCACACCCATTTAGTTCTATCAAATACCTGTATTCTGGTTTCCCAAATCAGGGAAACCATGTAATATTTAACATATTTAATCTTGTGCACCTGACTCACTTCACCATTGAAATCACCACTCTTCAGCCCAGCTTCCCACCCCTAGAATGGGCTACAATGACCATATCTTGAAGCCTCTCCTCTGGATCCAGCAGAGCCCTTTATTGGGACAATTTGCTGAAAGATTTTTTTTGTATCTTACTTTATCTTTGTTGAGATTCTTTAACATGGCCTCACCCACCAGACCACATAGAAAAAGAACTGCAGCAACAGAATTCATAAGGCTAGAAGACGCGAGAAAGGAAAAGAGAGAAGTTAGATTTCAAATTCCTTGGCTGAGTACTGAAAGGTAAATGTGTGTACATTCAAAAGACATTCGGGTTGCCATTATATCAATCAGTTTTCTAAGGCTAAACTTATATCAAAGACCAAATAAGTGAATTGCTACAGTAAATGAACCTAAGTCTATATCAAATTACTACAGTAAATGGACTTATGACTATATCACAAAAGTATACTACACATAAAATAATGATATAATGGCATACTTACTTATTTCTGAATTTTTTAAGAGTTGTGTATTAGTTTGGGTTCTTTCAAAAGGCAAAATTTATAGACTTTATAACAAAAAGGATCTATTAGGAAGGCTCACAAATCCGAGGATAGAGATAGTCCAAGATGGCTGCTCAGCTCTGAAGTAGATCTCCCATCCGGAACTGGAGGACAGCTGGTGAGGTGATAGTCTGCTGCAGTTCTCGGTTGTTCAAAGAACAATGGTGAAGACTGGAGCCTGAAGATTGGCGACTGAAGAGCAGTGACAGGCAGATAGGCACAAGTTGAAACTGGAGTGAATCTGTGATGAAGATCTACAGCTTGTAGCAAGTAGGCATCCATAGATAATTGCAAAGGCGAGAGCTTTCCCAGAGGAAGAAGCTGTAACAATTTCCCTTCTTCCTTCCTTTATACTGTTGGAGTTCCAGTTGGGCTCCCACATCTGGGTGGGTGCTCTTCCCTCATTGGCCTGCCCACAAATCACTCACACTCTAATCCAAGCCGGTTCTCAATCCCAATCTGGGCATGGTCTCCAAACCCTAATCCAAGTGTGGTTCCTGATTCTCTCTAGTTGACATAATCTCTTCAATGGTCACAATCCACCCCTTGTCAACTTGACAATCAGTCACACCTCCTTGAACCATACTTAATTCCCAAGTACAATAGCCAAGGTAGTAATTATGCCTAACATAGCACAACTGTACTCTGTACAAATGGAAACACAATGAATTCTTCCCCACGATAGAAAGCAAAGTTCTTCTTTGGAGAATACCTATTCTCCTGACATTCAATTGCTTAACATTAGAATGTAGCTTAATAAATTCTAATAATAAGGCTGTGTGTGTGTGTGTGTGTGTGTGTGTGTGTGTGTGTGTGTGTGTGTCTGTGTGTGTCTGTATAATGAGAGAAAATCTGATTACAGTCCTCATTTCAGCAACTGGTCACATGGTCGTAGCTGGTATTTATAACTACTTTCTTCTACTACCCTTTCTGTATTTATTTGACCCTCAGCAAGTATCTGAGCAGGTCTTGGTTCTTTCCCTGGTTGGGTGACCCATACCTTGATTCCTGAAGGTTCTGAACCATTTGTCATCTTGTCTATATTGGATTGTATCAGTTTCCCATTGACTTTATTTTTTTCCCATTGACTTTAATCACAGGACATGGTAAGACGCCCTGAAAGATCTCCCACAGTCCAAACATAGTCCTCCTTGCTTCCATTATAGAGTATCAATCCGACTTCTTCTTGGTAGTCTGGATCAATCACCCCTGTTAACACTGTAACTCCCTTTTTTGTCTGCTGGTTCCGTGCTACAAGGAGGGCAAAATGACCAGGGGGAAGTCTCAACTTCCAATTTAGTGGAATTGTTGCCGTGCCTCCTAGTCAAGCCTTCCCCCTTCCAGACCTAAGACTTCTAGACCAGCAGAGCATGAGGTTGCAGGGACAGGAAACAGAAATTTTGTTAATGGGTCACTGGGGGTGATGGTGAGTGGTACCATATCTGTCTCCACCCCTTGATTCCTGGACCCATGAATCCCAGATGCGGGAGAGACAGTACCATGTATCGATCGCTGATTCAGAGCACACACAGCCTTCTGAAGAACCTTGCCCCAACCCTGCAAGGTATTATCCCCTAACTGATGCTGTAATTGTAGCATTTGTTTCCTCGGCCTTGTCTTCAGGGTCTGAAGTTTTGTCCTCACGATGTTTGAGTCTACTTTTCTTCCTTTCAAATGTATTTTTTCATATCTTGAATTTCAGCTAGATTTCTTTTCAAAATTTCTACTTCTCTGTCAAAACATTCCTTCATAGCTTGCATTTCCTTATTTACCTCAGCCACCTTTTTATTTGTGACTTCTATATGCTCAGTAGGCTTTGTGTCCATTACGGCCACTATTTGTTTAGTAAGTTCCTCTTTAAGCTTGCTGATCATTGCATGCATTTCTTTAAGAATATCTTGTTTTAACTTGTTTATTTGCGCTTTAACTTCTTTCCTATGAGTTTCACTATTTCGGGGCCCATAACACTAGTTTCTGGGGTTTCAGGCATTTCTCTGTATGTCCTGTTACCTGTTTCTTGTTATTGAGAGACTTTTCCCTTTAAAGGTCTAACCAAGAGGTTTCTTTGAATTTGTATGAGGGTGTGAATGTCCTCTGAGTTCAGTGCTGGGAATAAGTAGTGAGAGGGGATCTAACAGTTTGATGGCTTCTGAGGGGTCATGATTGCCCCCAGGCCCCTCAGCAAAGCTGTCCTACCTGTCCTGGCTTCCCTACCCAGATGGCAGGGCTCTCCATGCTTAGAGGTGTTCCTACTACCACCAGAGCCATCCAGGGGGGTCATAGGCCTTTCTCTTCTCTCCACAACTGTTTCCTATGCCAGTTTCTTCCCAGGCACTGTATAAGAGTGACCCCCCCCCCCCCCCAAACTGAATGCGCTCCTTTGAGCCTTGTTTAACTGCAAACAGTTCAGGCTCGGGCTTTTTTTTTTTTTTTTTTTTTAATGGCTCCTGCCTATGTTATTGCCGACCATGGCTGCTGAACACTGCTTCTGGTCTATGCTCCGGGAGGCCTTTTTTAGGGGAAGCTCGCAATGTGTCCACAGTTAGCACTACGCTTTTTGGAGGCTGGGGCTATCAGCTGCTGTCATTTCCCACTTCTCCTGGATCCATGGTACCTCGATCAGAGGTTCCAGGATCTGGGCTTTCCTCTGTCTGTGGATGCTGGCAGCTCCAGACTGCTGGGGCGGTTTCCATGGTTGCTGTTTAAGTCCATATACAATGTGTCTTCAGGATTTCTGACCTTCCCATGGCCTCTTTTCCATTGCTGGGGTGCTCCTTCCTCTCCACACTAAGTTAATTATGTTCTCAACTTTTGAAGCAGGTCCACAAGGAGACATTGTGCAGCTGTGTTACTTGGCCACTATCTTGCCCAGAAGTTCCATGTATTCCATGTATCACTGTTATACAATACTTTTAACTCTTTTGGAAAGAAACTCAGAAGAGTTATCACTGGGCCAAATGGAATATCCATTTTCAGTTTTTTGAGAAATTGCCATACTACTTTCCACAGTGATTGTACCGGTTTACAATCCCTCCAGCAATGTAAAAGCGTTTCTTTATTTTTCACATCTTTGCCAGTACTTACTGTTTTTTGAGTTCTTGTTAAAAGACATTGTCACTGGGGTAAGATCTTATCTCAGTGTTGTTTAGATTTGCATTTTTCTAATGGCTTAAGATGTTGAACATTTTTTCATATATTTGTTGGCAATTTGTACCTCTTCTTTTGATAACTGTTTATTTACTTCAATTGCCGTTTTTAAAATTAGATCTTTTTTTAGGGTGTCTAATTTTCTTCAGTTATTTGTATCTAGGTATTAGCCCCTTGTTTGAGGAGTAGGAGATAAAATTGTTTTTCCATTCCATTGGTTCTCTCTTCATTATGTTAATTATTTTCATTGCTGTTAAGCTTTTTAATTTGATATAATCCCAGTTGTTAATTCCTAGTGTCATTTCTTTTGCATCAGTTGTTCCACAGGGAAAGTCTTTACCTACGCCTGTGTCTTCAAGAGTTTTACTTGTTTTGTCCTCCGGGAGATTCAGTGTTTCTGTTTCAATATCAGGGTCTTTGATCTAATTTTATTTGATTTTAGTACATGATGAAAGGTATGGGTTTAGTTTCATTCTTCTGTATTAGACAATCAGTTCTCCCAGACGTTATCTTTTCTCCTGTGCATATTTTTGGCCCCTTTGTCAAAGATCAGAAGACTGAGGCTACTTGAAGTTGTCTCTGCATTCTCAATTTTGTTCGATTGGATGACGTGTCTGGTTCTTGTGCCAATAACATACCTTATTTTTAAAATCACTTTTGCTTTAGAGTATAACATGATGTCCAGAATTATGATGCCATCAAATTCTTCTGTCTCATTTACAACAGATTCTTAATGTTTTCTCTCTTGCCTGTCACCTCCCCACCAGTTTTTCTTCTGCACAGTAGCCAAATCATCTTGTTAAAACTTCAGTGATGTTGGATTTCTCCTTCTCTTGGATCCTCCAGCTGGGCTCCCTGTTATGACTGTTCTGTGCTCTCCAAATTCTCTTCATCTTGCTTGTTCCTTTCCAGTCACACAGGCCACCATGCTGTAGCATAAACACGTTAGGCTTTGCTTCAGCACCGTTGGCTATACTGATCCCTCTTCTTGGGCTCCCAGTTATCTCCATGGCTTGTGTTCTCATCTCTTCAGCAATTTGCTCAAGTGTCATTCAGCAGGTGGAGGTTTCCTTGACCCCTGGTCAAAGATGGGACTGCTTTCCTTCCTGTTCCTTATTTCTACTTGGTACTTTTATGATATAACTCATCCTACATTTATCTCCTTGTTGTACTGTTAACAGCTTCTGCCCACTTTTTCTAAAATATAAACTACTACTTGAGGTTTGAGAACAGAGATTTTCATTTGTGCACTTGCTTCGACACTTTAAAATGCTAAAACTCTCTCTTTTCTTTATAAGATTATATCCAGATAGATTAAGCAACGAAGTTCACTAGAATTTATATAATGATACTAAAGATCAAAAAGGGGGCTGGTGGAATAGCTCAATGGTTAAAGCACTTGCCTAGCAAACTCAAGGCCCTGAGTTTGTTTCCCAGTACCACATAAAGCTGGGCATGGTGGTGCATACCTGTAATCCCAGCAGTCAGGAAGCTGAGGCAGGAGGATTGCTGTGTATTCAAGGCCAGCCTGGGCTCTACAATGAGTTCAGAATTAGCCTGGGCTGCAGATCAAGACCCAAGTTAAAGACCAAAAGGGTGAAGAGCGAAGATCATAAAGATGATTGGAATTGGAATGCAAACCCTGCATGTTCAAGGTTCTAGGGAAAACATAGTCTAAAAAGTGGAAGGAGTGAATTTTTTATAAGAAGTAGGTATCAATTCTCCTGATTAGTTAGAATTCAAGAGATTAGAGTTACATGACCTACGTCCTTAAGCTCAAGTGGGAATTTTACTTCTGACCAAAATGGAATAAAGGGGTTCAGATTTACCCTCCCGCCTGAAAAAACTAACAGCCAAAGGAAAGATGAAACAATGTTTTTTTTTTTGACCCTGGGAAGCAGATGACAAAGTACATGAGTCCTTGAAAGATGCAAATGACTGAGATTAGCTGAATGATTCCCCATGATCTCTGCTTTGGGAGACTGCTTAGACAGTGCCAGGATGGGGCAACAGAGGCAGAGCCTGGTCAATGCCCTAACTTGAGATGATGCTCAGAGTCCTGGGAGACCAAGGTGGTGGGAGAGGAAAGGAGAGGAGGGGAAGGGGGAGAGAGAGAAAGAGAGAGAGAGAGAGAGAGAGAGAGAGAGAGAGAGAGACAGAGACAGAGAGAGAGACAGAGAGAGAGACAGAGACAGAGAGAGAGACAGAGAGAGAGAGAGAGAGAGAGGGAGAGAGAGATCATTGAAATCCACACAGGGGCCCCCTTTACTGTTCAGTAGAGTACTGATTACAAAATGAAGAAATTAGCCAAGGCCAAGGAAAGAAACACCCCCAAATTAGAAATAACAGTAACAGTGCTTGGTGGTCACACAGGCTATAGCCTGGTCCCAATCAACCAGACCTGAAAGCCTCGTAATTCCAAGAGCCTTGGGTAAGCAGTTAGAAGGGACTTGCTTCAATAATGGGGGAGAACTAGCTCCAGACTCAACTCTATTCTGGACCTGTCTAATAAATCATACATCCCCCCAGTGCAGAAAGGATCCAAAAGGATGAAACTGTTTCTATATAACTTAAGAGTACCCTACAAGAGCATTCAGAACATAGGAATGCAAAGAGGCGAAATTCACAATGTCTGGCATCCAATCAAAAAGTGCCAGGTGTGCAAAGAGGCAGGGAAATACAGAACAACAGAAAAAGAAAATCCATCAATCAAAGTCAACCCAGAACTGACACTTAAAGAAGCATTAAAGTATTTCCTTGAAGTGGAAAGAAAAATGGTGCGAGATGGAAATCCGAGCCTGTTCAAAGGAATGAAGATACCAGAGAGGGGACTAAGTGCGGAAGCACAGAAAACACTTGGCTTCTTCTCATTTAAAACTCTAAAAGATAAAAGAAGGTTTAAAAGTAAATGAGCCTGGCTCTTTCACGCAGGCCTATAATCCCAGGCCTCTAGGAGGCCAAGGCAGAAAGATGACAAGTTCAAGCCCAGCCAGGGAAACTTGGCACCTTAGAGAGATCCTCCTTCAAAATAAATATAAGCAAGGGCTAGAGACGTAGCTCAGTGCAAAGGCCCTAGATTTGGTCTCCAATGCCACACACACACACACACACACACACACACACACACACACACACACAAGTATGACAACACAGACAGGAGGTTCTGGAGAGGATACATGAAAGATCTTGTCACCGACATTTTTCATTAAGGTACTGGTTTTACCTAATATCTTGATGACTCCGGGCTTTGAATTGCAAGACGTTTTTCTGCTTTGGTGTGGCCTCACTAGGATATGTCCTGGCTCAGCCAACTTCCTGGCCATTGGATTTTCTTCAGGAATTACTCTCCCTTTCTTATTCTCTGTGAGCTAGGTCAGAGGGCTTCTTTTCTTTTTTCCTTTCTTTCTAAATTTCTTCCTTCCTTTCTTCTTTCTTTCTCAATTTCTTCTTTCTTTCTCTCTTTCTTGCTTTCTTTCTTTCTTTCCTTCATTCTTTCTCTTTCTCTTTTGTGTGTGGGGAGGTCCTAGAGATCAAACCTAGGGCTTTCACACTGAGACACATTTCAACGTAGTCATGTATTTTATTTTATTTTTTCTTTTTTGAGACAGAGTCTCACTAAGTTGCTCAGGCTGGGCTCAGACTTGCAATCTTCCTGCCTCAGCCTCTGTGAGTGCTGGGATTGCAGGCGTGAACCACCATGCCTGGCTCTCCCTTTCCTTTTCTCTTTGCTTTCTGAATTAGGCTTATTAGAAAATAACTTCTGAGGTTCTACCAGGTGAAGTCTTCCTCTGTGAGAGACATGACACACTCCAAAAGCATGGACTGCACCAGAAACATCCTCTCTGGGAGATGTTTTTCAATCAAAGCAACATTTCACTAAGCACCACACTGTTATCTCCTTGATTAAGCCCCCTTTAATATGGTTCATGTATACTGGGCCTCTTCTTAGAGTGTGAGTCCCATAAATTTGCTGCCTACTTCTTTGGGATGCAGATAATTATTTCTTGCTGTACACAAATGTTGTGCCATCCTGGAACTGACTATTCTTAGAATATTGGATGTTGATTTTCTTCGTCTTTCTTCTCACTTCAGTTCAAATTTTCAGAAATCGCTTCCTGCACCAGCCTTTCTCTTCAGTGACGTCTCCCAATTCTTTTATTTTTAGTCTGCAGTTTGTCTGTGACCTATGGCTCTAGCAGCACACATTGTAGTTCTGATGTGATTTATAGACAATCACTTGCACTCAGGGGAGAACAGAGCTCACACAACCCGCGGAGCCTTCATGCTGTGGGAAATCAGGTGAACTGAAGAACGTGCTTGAGCATACACAAGCTGGAAGATAAAAACAGAGGAAATTTTGCTGCTGCCTGAAAAAATGGATATAGACCCATAAACAGTTGGTTTGAAATGTATTGATGGAGCTTACTGACCTAGGAAGAATTTGTGAAGAGCTCTGAGGTTCCACTAGAGCATTTGGGTGCCCACTTTGGTGAGGTTAATGCTGTCCTTCAGGTATCTCCTAAGGCTGGTGCCATTGTTTAGAACCAGTCCACTCTCTCGGGTGAAGTGGCTAGAAAGGGGCCACTGTGTCTTCCATCTTTGCTGGATGACAAAGATCTTTCCAATCTCAGCTGTGCATTTGTTAGTTAGGCCTGGATACAAATCTTTTTCCTGTTATAAATGTCTCATTTTCCTAAATATATGGAACCAGCATTTCTAATAAGATCTCAGCCTTCCTTTTAATTTCAATTTTAAATTCGGGAGAAGAGATTGAAACCAGAAAACACTGTGCTTACCTGCCCATCTCTCTCTCTCTCTCTCTCTCTCTCTCTCTCTCTCTCTCTCTCTCTCTCTCTCTCTCCAGGGTCTTGCAAAAGTACCTAGGATGGCCTCAAACTTGAGATCCTGCTGCCCCACCTTCCTGAATAGCTGAGCTTGTAGGTATGTACCCCTACATCCAGCGTTAGCTTCTGTTGAGGACATTTTTGTTTTCTTTTTGCTCTAATTTGTCTTCCATTCTTCTTTTAGTTGATCTTAAGACCACGTTAGGTCCTCACTGTTTTCCCAAGTGGTATATTTTTAGAGATACAATGTTTCAGGTACAGGCCTTTTTGTTCTTTTGTTTTTCTTTTGGCCTTTTGTTCTCAATTTAATCAATATTTTTTGAGCTGACATTCAGTTATACTGACTTCCTTACCAGCAATTAGTAGTATCAGTAAATTTACTTAAACTATTACAATGGATGTGTAATGACACTTTCTTGTTTTAATCTGAATTTCGCTTACAGAGAACGGTGTTGGCAGCTTTTCACGTGCTTCTTTGCTGCGTTCATACCCTTTCATTGGTGAAGCGTTTGTGGGCAGAAGGTATCTGCGCATGTCAGCTGGCTCTAGGGTCGTCATGGGCTTTCCACCTAGGTGCTTCATGTCATGCACTTTTCAAATGCAACTCCAGTTGTTTGATTTTGGTGTAGTCCAATTTCTCAATTTTTAAAATTTGTTGGATTATGATATAATGAGATGTCTGAGAACTCTAATTTAAATTCTTCAAGAATGTCCCCTACATTTTCTTGTAAAAGCTTTCTTATTTTTTTAAGTTAGATTTATTTTTTTAAGTTAGATTTAGAATCAATATTGAGTTTGCTTTCTTTTTAGGCAAGAGACTTGGGCTGAAGTCTGCATATTTACACACAGATATATAACGATAACTACACCAGTTATTGAAATGACTTTTTTTTCTCCATTGATCGCTTTTGTATCATTTGCAAACGTCAGTAGAACACAGTTGCCTGGGTCTCTAGTCGGTTCTGTTGGTCTATGTGTCTCTCTTCTTGACAACATCATGCAGTCTGAATTTCTATAGCTTCATACTATGTTTTAAAATCATATTGCAATTCCTCAAAAACTGATTTTTCTATTTCATAATATTCTAGCTTTTTGCCTTTTCATACAGATTTTTGAGTCAATTTCTTGATAAGTACAAATATTTTTGCTGGGCTATTTATTGAACTTGTGTTCAATCTATAGAATAATTTGGGAAAAACACTGTTTTTACTGTGTTTTTAAATTTGCAACAACAGCATGTGTCTTAGTTTATTTACATTGTCACCATTTTCTTTCACCATGGTGATCCTGTACTTATTTTATTAAATTTATACCTCAACATTTTTGAGGTTTCTAAAGTAATTTTAAGACTCCTTTTGTTATTATACATTTTTAACATTTAGAAACACAACCTAGAAGTTACAAAGCATTCTTACTGAACTTACCTGTAGATTTTTTCTCTCTGTCTTTTTAAGTATGTCATTTCTATATTAGGTTTTCAAGACTTCTGTAGGAATGGTGATAAACACACCTGAAATTTTACTCTCTCTCTCTCTCTCTCTCTGTCTATATACATATATATAATCATATTTTGCCTCATATAGTTAAATGAGATTTGTAACGATTAATGCTCTTTTTCAAATTTACATTACATACCTTGAAAACCCTATCAGACACTGTCATAATATTTTATATCAAACATCAAATATTGTAAATAAATAAAAATGAAATCAGTTTACTATTTTATACAGATATTAGCCACTTTTATTGTTCTGATTCTTCAAATCCTAAGTTCTCGTTTGAGATAATTTTTGTTTTGTCTGAATAAGCTCCTTCAGTTGATCTTTTCATATTTTGCGGATTAGGGATTGACTCCAGGACCTCCAAAGTAGCTGAGATTACAGGTATGTACCACCTGGTGCAAGACTGCTGATTATTTTTTACATTGATTTTATATTCTGCAAATGTACTAAAATTTTTGATCAGTCCTAACAGTTTTTTTTTTTTTTCGGTGGAGTCTTCAGGGTTTCCTACATATAAGCTTTTCTAAGCCATGCCCCACTGGCTCACCCCTCTGACTGGGTGTCATTTCTGAGAATGAGACATTTGGGGAACATTTGAGATTTAAACCATAACATATCAGGTTGTTTAAATTTTTTATTTGGGGAGCACTGAAGATTTAACTCAGTCATAAAGCACTTGCCCAATGTACACAAATCCTTGAGTCACATCCCCATGACTGTAATACATAAGCATATTAATGAAATCTCCTTTTTAAATATAGTCATATATTACTATAAACTTCCCTATTAGTACTGCTTTGGCTGTGTCTCATATGTTTTGATATTTTGTAGTTTAGTTTTCATTTGTTTTAACTTTCTGTGTTTTCATTGACTCATGGATAGCTCAAGAGAATGATGTTTAATTTTTGTGTAATTGTACTGTTCCTAAAATTCCTCTTATGTTTGATTTCTAGTTTTATTCCATCATAATCAAGGAAAATGCAGACTATTTCAATTGTTTAGAATTTGTTGAGATCTGATCTGTGACATAACATAAGGAGTAGCCTGGAGAATTTTCCCTGTGGGGATGAGAAGAATATGTATTCCACAGATGTTGGGTAGAATATTTTATAAATGTTAGGTCTATTTTTTCTACAAGAAAGTTTAACTCTGATATTTCCTAGTTGACTTTTTCATTGTTTGGAAGATATGTCCATTGATGAAAATAGGGTGTTGAACCTACAATTCTCTTTTTTTGATTCAGGGTCTCATTCTGGAGTCCAGGCTGGTTCTGATCTCACTATATAGTCCAGTATTGGTGTCAAACTCATAGCAATCTTCCTGCCTCGGCCTCCCAAGTGCTAGTATTACAGGTGTGTGCCACCAAAACCCAGCTTACGTGGTTCTGGGGAATCAAACTCAGGTACTTGGTGCTTGCTAGGCAAGAGCTTTAACCACTGAGCTATTTCTCCAGCCCCATCAGACTATTATTGTATTAAAATCTTATCTCATTTTTCGACAGGATCGCACTCTGAGTCCTTCTTATCTCACTTTCCAGATTGAATCATATTTGCTTTATGTCATTGCTTGCAGTATACTTACAATTCTTATTCTATCTTGTTAAATGGATCTTTTTATCATATACAGTGGCATTTTGTCTTTCTTTATAGTCTTTTTAAAAATATATTTCACTTAATATAAGTCTATGTAATCTTACCTTCTCATAGTTTCTGTTTGGGTGGTGTAACTTGTTTTATACCTCCACTATCAGTCTATGCATATGTTCACTTGTGAACCAAATTTCTTATAGGCAGTATAACGTTAGTTTCATTTATTCCAGCCAGCCAGTCAGCCTATGTATGATTTTTTTTTTCTTTTGAGACAAGGTCTTGCTATGTTTCCCAGACTGACCTTGAGATCCAAGACAGAACTGATTTTCTCTAGCTTTAACTTTTCAAACAGCTGCAACTTCCAACACATGTCTCTATTATACCTCTACATTTTAGTTGGGGAATTTAAGTCATTCACGTTTGCAATTATTGATGAGTGAAGACTCCTGTTTGTTAATTCTTTTCTGTTTGTTTCGAAAGATCCTCGTTCTCTCCCCTTCCCACTGTGGATTGGTGGTGATTCTGGTCTTGTTCATGTATCTATCCCACTGGTGAATTTTCTTGTATCCCCTGTTCCCATTATTGTGTTTATCATACTGTTGTTTCTAATGTAGAACTCCTTTAAATGCTTCTTATAGTTTTTGCCTGGTGGTGATAAAATTTCTGTTTTTGCTTTACTTTAAAAAACATGTATCCGTTTCTGAAGGATAGCTTACCTATAGTATTCTTGGCTGGCAGGGTTCCTTCCATTTTTTTCCTGGGCCTATCAAATTTCTGCTGAGAAGGCTGCTGTTGATCCGATGGAGATTCACTTGCATGTAACTCAATAATTTCCTTTTGCTGTTTTTAGAATTATTTCCTTATCTTATACTTTGATATTTTCATTGTGACATGCTTCAAAGAGGAGAGGATTATTTACGGCTAACTCTATTATGGGAACTTGGAACTTTCTAGAGTTAGATATCCATATATCATTCCCCAATATGGAAACTGTTCAGCAATCATTTGCTCAAATATATTTTCTATGCCTTTTCCTTTCTTTTCTCCTTAATGCAAAAGTACATTCACTTCATAGTGTCCCACTAGTTTATTTTTTTCTTTAGTGGTTTTTGTTTATTTGAATGGTTTTGGTCTGACTGAGCTGTTTCAAAAAATCCATATTCATGTACAGAAATTCTCCTTCCTCATCTATTCTGTTCTGAAGCATCTTAACTGCATTTTTATTTTACTTATTGAGTTATTTAGCTCCATGATCTGTTTTTTATTATCTCTAACTCTAATTTTCTATTTATATCAGGAATTATCTTCCTCATTTTGCTAAGTTGTCTTTATTCTCTTGTGTCTCATTAAATTTTTCTTAAAGGCATAATTTTGAATTCTTTTTCAGATGATTCATTTCATTCCTTTTCATTAAGGTCTGTTGCTAGAGAGTGATTGTTCATGTGGAGACCTCATGTCACCTTATTTTTTCATGCTCCTTGTGACCCTATGTTAACATCTATGTATTAGTTGGCTCTACTCATTTTATAGTGTGGTTTTTATACTGAAAGGCTTTCCCCTGCTCGTGTTCTCTAGGGTGTCCATTGCAGAGACTGTGCTGGGTGCTTTCATGTGGTGTCCTTGTAGCTGCTTCAGGTGCAGTCAACATTAGTGATATTTTTGTGTCTTAACAGACTAGGGTGCAGTAGTTGTGTTATTACACCAACCTGTGGGATAGAGGTCCCTTAGGTGAGCTTGGCATGGTCCATCAGTTTCTGCCCAGGTGGGGGCAGCCTGGCATGACCAGTACTGGGGAGGCTTGCCTATTAGTGTCTGAGTGTCACACGGTAGATAGGCCACAATAGAAGGCCCAGATAGGGTACTTGTCAGTGCTCCAGGGCTGTGTGGGTGACTTTATGAGAACTCTGGGGGATGACCTGCGAAAGGACAGCTACCTAGCTTTTCCTAGGACAGTGGGTGGATGGACGGCTTGTCTGCTTCTTGGCTCCTTGGTAAGCCAGGCTTACCAGGCTGTGTTTGTGGTTTTGGTGCCATAGGAGGATGGGCATGGATGCCTGGTTACTTCCCCAAGGGCTTTATCAGGCTAAAATTCTTGGTACAGGCTGCTCAACTGCTATCTGGGGTCATGGATGAATAGACAGGAAGGCTCATCTGCTTTCTGGGAGCTTTGTCAGGCCAAGCCACTCAGAAAGAGCTGTAGAGCTGCCTTCTGGGGTCACGAGCTGGTAGATGGGGACACATATGTTTCTTGGAGTCAAACAACTGCATCATTCTATGTAACTAGCCTAACTATGTCCCAGGACTGAGGGTGAGTCAGTGGGGCTGCCTCTCAGATGCCTAGGGCCTTTATGGAATCAAACCCTGGCTCTGAGAACTGAGGGAAGGTGAACTGTACCATTGCACTGCTCCTAGGACAGCAGAATTGTAGACAGGGCCCCTTGGCTCTTTTCTCAAGGCCTCCCAAAAAAGCAAAGTCTCTCTTGATTCAGAGATGATTTCAAGAGATAGAATAGTAGATGTTGTATGCATACATCAGTTTTTGCTTTTTTGAGGGGGAGAAGGGTGGTTAGTTAGGACATGGTTTCTCTATATAGTCCAAGATGATCTTGAACTCACTACATAGCCCAGGCTAGGCTGAGACTTGCGGTCCTCCTCCCCAAGCCTCTCAAATGCTGGGATTATAGGCATGTACCACCTTGGTTAGCCAGCTGGTTTTCTATAAGGCCATCATGTATCTCTGTGGCCTGTATGGTCTCTGCCACATCACCACAGTTCTACCTCAAACATGTCAAGCTATTGTTTATTCTTTGTTTTGATCATTTGTTCTAGGGGGTTGCGTACACCAGACTCCTCCAGTCAGCCATCTTGATGATATCACCATCAGAAGTACTACACAGTGATATAATAATTTGTGATGTCTAAGCCATATACAAAATTAAAATATTCAGATTTACTTTGAAAATTAGTGAGATAATACCACAAAGGGAGGCATGGCCATAAGTGGATTTAAAGTGTTATATATGTTCATAAAAAGACTCACGTACATCAAGAAACTTCTACCACAAGAATAGAAGTTCTCCGGATTGGGTGCAAAGCTCCAGAGATTGTGTTTGCCTGGCAAGTGTGAGGCCTCGGGTTTGATTCCCCAGCACTGCATAATCCTGGCATGGTGGCACATGCCTGTAATCCCAGCACTTGGGAGGATGAGGCAGGATTTCCATGAGTTTGGGGCGAGCCTGGGCTACATAGTGAGTTCAGAACGAGCCTGGACTACAGAGCAAGACTGTGTCTTTAAAAAATGTCTTGTCCTGTAACTGGGTAATCTACTTCTGTAATATGCCAGAAATCAATACGTGACCTTTTTTGGTAACAGTGCTAGGGATCAAAACCAGGGCCTTTGTGATGTTGTGCAGGTACTCTACCACGAACCGATAACCTCAGGCCAACACTTGTGTTTTTAAAGCCTATTTACAAGAGGAGCAAGAAGGTGACAGAGTAGGATCCTCCAGTGATTGGCTCAGAGAAGCACCAAGAAGATGGAGACACAATAAAATCTGTTTGAAAAATTCAGCAAAAAGGAAGACGAGAAGTCAGGAATCAGGAAGCCAGTAAAGTTAGAAATCATGGAAAACCAGCAGAAACCAAAGACAATACGGAGAGAAGAACAAGCAGAACTGCTAATCCTGTCCCCTACTGGCCAAAAGAGAGGCCCACAGCTACTACCCACTGCAAACGCAGCTGGGCTCTAGCAGGGCAAGGTCAGAGAAGTGATCCACTGCAGCATCTGCCGTACTTGGAAGAGACACGAGGAGGAACCAATAGGAGAAGGGGATTATTGTTTGAAACTGAGCTGCTCTGGAAATCAAAAGTCACAGACCAGTCACTTCCACATTAAAGTCTCTCAGGGGATCCTGCCTCCAGCGACTGTAAGTGATAGTAGTGGAAAAGGGGTGTCCTGACCATAGACTCCCTGCAAAGCTTGGGCAGAGCCATACTCAGGTTGTGAAAGATGTTGTGGTTTCAGCCTTCATGGAGAAAAGCCAGGCGTGTTGCATGTAGTTTTCTGGGGGATGAGACTGAAAGTTCCGGCAAAGTCCAGAGGCCTGCGTGACCCTCCTCACTACCTACTTCCAACGCAGAAGGCGGTGGTCGGTTTGCTTTGCCCTTATACCTGCATGCTCAGAAATGTGCCTCAGCATGATTATTGCTCACATCCCAGGCGGCACAGACAGGGGACTCTCTGGAGCAGGTGTGACACCTCAGGAGCCTGCAGGCCACACAACTAGATGGGAGTAGCGGTGGCTCGGGTTGCGCAGAAGAGCACAGACACTAAAGCTGCTGCAGTGAAGACAGTCTTCTGGCAGGGAGCATGCCATCTGTGGATACCACCACAGGAGATGGTGGGGCAGGACTCAGTACAGGCCCGGCAAAAAGTGAGCACGAAACTAAATAAGCCCCAGCGGGACTTACTATCCCTTGGCCCACCTGCTGTACTACATACATCCCAAGGACCTAGAACAAAGTAGACACCCAAACACCTCAATGCGGGCAATTGTTGGGCTCATTTCTTTTCTTCTTTGTTTATATTTTGAATCTTTGTTTTTGAATTTTTCTTTTTTTGTTTCTTGTATTATAATTTTTCATTTTTTACTTGTTTTTCACCATTACTATTACATAATTCTATTTTCTTTCTCCTAGTCTTTAATTAAATTTTTATCTCATGCTTCTCTCATCCTTCTTTTCTCCTCCTTTTCTCTCTTTTTCAAAATTTACCTCTTATCCTACTTTTTCCATTCCTCACCTATATAATTATATTTTTTAAAGACAGGGTTTCATGCTGTAGCCCAGGCTGCTCCGGAACTCACTATGTAGCCTAGACTGACCTTGAACTCACGACAATCCTCCTGCCTCAGCCTCCTGAGTGCTGGGGTTACAGGCATGCACCACCATACCTGGCTTATGTGGTGCTGGGGAATTGAACTCATGGCCTTGCACTTGTCCTATATCATTTTTGTTACTATTAGTATTAAATGTTAATAATTTTAACTACTTAGTTTACTGCAAGCAATTAATGCTTATATCCACTTTATGATTGGGGTGGTATGGTGAAGCTTTCAGTAGACCTTTACAGTATATTGATGGTTGGTTTGTCTTAGTGCTTCTATTCATAGTGTAGACCTCTTTTCTATTGTTAAAAGTGGTATAGTTGTAGCATTTCATCAGTTATTATGACGTGTCACTGTTGAGTTTGTCTTAGATTCTAGCAATAACACTGATTCCTTTTCCATGATGAATACTGACCATTGATTTTAATAGTTTTTATGGTATGGCAATAGCTAGCTGGTCTTTGTCATCAAAATTACTTCAGTTTCTTCTCCACCACTGAGACAAGCTGGGGATTAAACAACCAGAAGAATGTTGGACTGGAAGAAGATTCTCAAATATTGAGTAAATTGAAAAGAGGCATTAATTGCAAAACAAAACCAAACTCAAGGACACATCGCAGAAAATTTTCATCTATCTAATGGGATCTTCACAGTAAGGAAGATCAGCCTTAACTGATTTGTAGCACTCAGAACAAAAGCAATAGAAACCTGAGAAATCAAGGCAACAGAAAACCTCCAAAATGTCTACCTATTCAAAAGCTGATCTCCTGGGCCCTGAATTATAAGGGCTTATAGAAAAAGAACTAAATGTTTGGAGAGATCAAAGAAGAAACATCTAAGCAAACTCAAATAATGTTCAGCGAGCTTAAGATTTAACTAAGCACACAATGGACTTAATTAATAAAATGTTCAGTGAGCTTAAAGAAAATGAAAGAACAATCTGACTGAATTAAACAAGCCAATACAAAGTATGCATGACTATTTTGGTAAGGAATTACAAATTGTGAAGAGAAGTCAAGAAAAAGTTCAGAATATGACAAAAAATCAGCTGAAAGCATAGGAAGCTAGTTTGAGCAATGCAAGAACAGAGTCTTGAGCCTGGAATGCGAAGTTAATGGGCTGTCCGTGCTCCCAGTGATACCTTATAACCAAGATGGCAAGGAAGCTGGATACAATACTGGTTATATGTTTCAAGAAAACCACCAAAATTATAGAAATAAAGGCAAAATTAGAAGACAACAAAAGGTATACAAATTTGTCTACTGTCTTAGTTACTTTTTCATTGCTGTGGCTCAATACCAGACATTCACAGTTTTAGGGGAGGAAAGGTTTATTTTAGCTCACAGTTTCAGAAGGTCACAGTCCATTCAGGGGCAGCTGGCAGCAATGGAAGTACATGGCAGAGGTAGAAGTGGAGGCAGCTTCTCGTGACATCATAAACAGTAAGGCAAGTTGGGACTAGTTGAAACCAGCCCCAGTCCCCTTCCTAGTCCTCAAGGAAGGCAGGATGTAGCTTATATGTCCTTCCAGTTCTTCGCCCAGTGATTAGCCCCTCCTGGATCCAGGTGTGGAAGGTGTGGCCACTACACACCACCGTTAAGCCTAACTCACATGCCTTTAATCCTAATTTACATGCCTTTAATCCTAACTTAACTGTAATCCACCCCTCCAGACTAGACCACAATCCACCAACAGCACATGGTTCCACAGACAATCCACAACATTAAAATACATGAGACTTTTGGGGGACATTCCAGAGCCAAACCACAATATCTACTGAAATTATAGTAAATATTTTTCTAAATGTAGGGGAAAATTCAATTTGGAAGTACAAGAGGTACATAAGATGCCAAATTGCCAAATAACCATGACCAGAAAAGAACCTTTTCTTAACACATCATAATTAAAATTCCAGAAATTTGACAAAAGAGAGAATGTTTACAGTTGTAAGAGATAAGCAACAAGTAACTTATGATACTAAGCCCAAAAGAATAAATAAGTATTTCTCAATAGAAACGTTAAAGGCTAGAAAAGCTTGGAATGAAATATTTCAACTCCTAAAGGAAAACAAATGTTAACTCAGACTACTATATCCTACACAATTAACCTAGAAAATTATCCTTAAAATTGATAGAGAATAAAATCTTTTTCATGGCAAAGAAAATCTTAAAACACTAAATCAGCATTACAGAAAACAGTTAATAGAATCCTAGACAAATACAGAAAGACCAGCAGCACCAAAGAACTCAAAGGAAAACATTCATCAAATGGAGAGGGCAATTAAATAAAAGGGAGAAAAAGCAAACAAAAAATACTGAAGAAAAAACAATGCAATGACAGGTTTCAGTAATCACTTTACAATATTAGCTCTCAATATTGCTTGTCTTAACTCTCTAATCAAAAGACACAGAATGTCATGTTGGATTAAAAATAAATCCAACCACAGGTTGCCTGCAAGAGACGCACCTCATCCATAAAGAAATATGTAGATTGAAAATAAGAGGATAGAAAACATTACTCCACGCAAGAGGACACTGAAAGCAGGCAGGACTAGCTATACTATTTTAAGACACAGCAGACATCAAGCCAAATGTGGTCAGAAGAGACAAGGATGGCCACTGTACACTGGCAAAAGAAACAATTTAACAGGAAAAAGTCATAAATCCACATGCACCAAGTGTTAACACACTCAATTTCTAAAATAAACAAAATATTGGAAATAAAAGGACAGGTAGACCTTAATGCAAGCATAGCAGGAAACTTCAATAGGCTACTCTCCCAAATAATTTAATTTATTCCTCATGGGTTCGCATAGTTTCTGTAGTTTCGACTGATGTCAATTTCCAATCTCCATCTGTTCCATGGCGTGGTTTAATTTGTTGATTTTTTTGTCTTGTTGACCTATTTGCAAGAATTATGATATATTAAACAACACCACAGAACAAATAGAATTGACTGATGTCTATACAGGGGTCCCTCTAGCTATGAGAGAACACAGTTCTTTTCTCAGCAACACATATCACATTTTCTAAAATAGATCATATTCATATCCTATGCAATAAGGCATATTTAAATAAATACAAAAGGATTGAAATAATTTTATGAATACTATCATATCACAGCAGGATGAAACTAGAAATTGACAACAATCAAAACTACAAAAACTATGCGAACACATGAAGAATAAGTTATACGATTTTTGAATAACTAATGGGTCACAGAAGAAAACAGAGAAGAAATTTAAAAGTTCCTAGAGTCAAATAACAACGGCAACACAACATACTTGAACCTATGAGACACTAAGAGAAAAGTTTATAGCTAAGCACACACACATTAAAAAAAAAAATGGAGCAATCCCAAACGTACCTCTTGGTCCTAGTTAAACAAGAACAATTCAAATCCAAAAGTAGTGGAAGAAGAGAAATTATAAAGATCACAGTGGAAGTCAATGACAAAGAATATTCCACACTTTAATAAATGGTGATGGGAAAACTGAGTTCCTACACAAAGACAAATGAATCCAGACCCACATTTTGACCCTATACAAAAATCAGATCAAAGTGGATAAAGACCTAAATACTAAAACAGAGACATAGAATCTGTGGGAAGATAAAATAAGCAAAACTTTTGAAGGCATAGGGGTAGGCAAAGTCTAACACAACATCTATTGCACAGGACATAACAACAAAAATCAACAATGGAATTGTATAAATTTAAGAAGGAAACAATCAACAGAGTCAAGAAAAACTGACAGAATTGGGGAAAAAATTGCCAGCTATTCCTCAAACAGAAGACTAAAATCTAAAATATATAAAAAGCCAAAAAAGTTAGACTTATCAAAATAAAAGGCTCAGTCTAAAAATGGACAATTGAAATGAATAGTCTGTTCTCAGAAGTACGAAGGCCAAGAAGTACATGAAAAAATATTCAGTACCTTTAGCCGAGAATGCAAATCACAACACTACCAAAACCTCATGTTACTCCAGGAAGAATGGCAATAATCAAGAGCTCAAAAAACAGTAAATGCTGGCAAGGTTGTGGCAAAAAAAAAAGAGCCCTCCTACATTGTTGATGAGACTGTAAACTGATACGAATACTATGGAAATTCTTCAAAAAGATATTCCTCAAAAATCTGAAAATAGAAATCCCATTTCATCTAGTTGTACCCCTTCTGGGTATCTTCCTGAAAGAGTTAATGACATTATATTACAGTGACACATGCATACCCATGCTTGTATCAGCCCTACTCACAATAACTAAATATTGGAAGCAGAAACATGTTCATCAACCCTAGGGAACGAATAAAGAAAATATGATATAAAGAGTGAAGTACTACTATGTCATAAAAAGAGTAAATTTGAGTTATTTGTGGGAAAATTGAGGGTGAGAAGGGGAATGGGAAGGAAAAACGATTCAGATGTGATATGAATAGGGATCAATTTCCCAAGAAGAATATACTTATTGTGTATCACTAACATACTAATAAAATAATAATTATGGGAAGAAAAACCTGTATTAGGTCTGGTTCATTATCTGGCTTGCCAACGTAATTTCAGTGTAAACCATGACATCTGTGACAATTTACTTAACATTGCCTAAGCCATAAAACCGGATGAAATTCTTTCCTTCATAGCCAGGTGTTATAGTGCATGTAGGTAATCCCAGCATTCTGGGAGGGTGAGACAGGAGGACTGCAAATTTGAGCCCTGCGTCAGCTATTTAGCAGCTTAGCAAAACCTTGTCTCACACAAACAAAACATCAAAAAACAACTTCCCATAGAGATTTTGAGGAATTCAGAAGACATTACAGACACAACACAAGTGGTGGCGCATAACGCAAGGTCAGCAGACAGGTGTGTATTGTGGTTAGCATCATTAATGTACAACTAATATTCATCTATTTCTTATCACTGTTTCCTTAAGAATACAAGAAATAAGTCAAAATGAAATAAATACCTCCACTTGTACATATACCCCTAATAAGAAACAAAGAAAGTTTATTTACGATGTAGAATTTGAAACCATACTGAACCATAGTGAACTTTGTATGTTATATTAAAAATCTATTGACCTATTTAACCCTACAATATGGTTTTCTTTACCATGCATGATTTTATAACATCATGCCCTGGTCATTCAAAAACTATTGCTTCTAAATGAGGATATTTTCGTATAGAACAAGATAATTACTGTTCTCCATACACCAGACAATCTCATAACCGAGGTCTATGTATTCAGAAGGTCTTAAGCTCACTGTGGTAGATTTTATAGACTCCTAGATTTTGCTTGAAAACTTGAGTTTTGCCGTTGGTAAGATTCGAAATAATGAGCTTTCATCATACCCTTTTGAGCAAATATCTACAAAATGTTCAAATCCAAGTAAATCACAGTTTGCATCTCAGTCTTTCAATTAAAAACTGGCTTTCCTTGGAAAACAAGGCTGGCTCAGCTGGCAACTCACAGATGCGGCACGGTTTTCCTTCATCCGCCTACCACACGCAGGTCCACAATAGAAGGCCTCGGACGCCATTTTTGCTTTGTTATTCAGAACATTAAGAAACATATGTGCATTCATGGGTTGATGGTTAATAAAATTTACTGCCTTGTCAAGAACGTTCTCGCTTGCTTAGCATGTGTTAAATAAATGCACCAACTTCCCCAAATAAACCCTATCATCATGTAATATTAGTACGCACTAAAAATAGTAATTATTAAGAAAGAATGATAAACAACAGCTAAGAAAGCAAATATGCTTAGGTGAAACCTACTCCTCTGTCTGTTGTAAGTGCGTGTCCGTGGAGAACACAGTTATTAACCGCTACGGTTTCCAGCGCCCGCCCTACGTCTTTCTGAGACATTACCTGTTTCTTTTCCACCATCAGCGCGCATGTCCACAAAGGCCAAAAGGCAAATGGCTTTTTGCTACTCTGTGAAAATAGTTCTGAGCTTATGAATCTGCTTAAAGTATCTTGTGAACTGCCCGAAGTCTGTAGATCACACCTTGAGTACGGCTCCGCTAGGGCAGCCACGAGAAGAATGATAAAAGAAAACGCAATTGACACGCCGATAGAATGATGAAGAGGAAAACAAATAAATATGTACTAAGAACAAAGAAGGGGAAATGAGCACACATAGGCAGCGCGATTGGAGATTTATCCCCGTAAGGTGAGTTCCTTCCTTGGTCTTCCGTGCAAGTAGATGCTGACAGCGACTCCTAATCATTCTCCGTGTTCACAGACAGACTTGAGGTCTAGACCAGCACAGCGCATCCTTCATGTAGGATGGCTGCTTCAAATGAGCTAAGTGAATGATGGGAACTTAGAGCGTTGCTTAATGTCATTTGAACAACAGGTTTAGAAAGGATCGTTATGGAAAATAAACAACCTGTATTTTGTGAAATGAGGAAGGCAACTCACATCAATTTAAGTTGAGCCTGGGAGATTCGCCCTGCAGATGAAGATGGCAGCTGCACACAGAATATGTCAAAGACAGAAAAATCATTTGGGTACATAGTGTGTCGAGTTCCAGGAGCATCTGTGACTGCCATACTCATTTGCTTTCTATTTTAAAGCAAATCCAAGGACAAACAGGAGAAGGTAAGGAAGTGTCCTCTCAATTCCCTTTCCCCCAAGACACATTGTCTAGTTCCCTGGCTAGACAGCCCTGGAATACATCCCCACGATCTGCACCGCCCATCATCACTGCACAGGTGCAGCTATCTCATTGATTGGCTGTCCATCAAATCTGAATCTAATCTATCTCATTGACAAGCTGTGTCTCTCCCAATATGCCTTCATTAGTTTGCCCAGAGGTGCTTGTCGATTTTTTTCAGCTGAATCGTAGGCTCCCTCATGGAATTACAACATAGCAGAGTAGGAAGTGACCTTTGCGGTCTTTTTTCTTCTCATCTCCTACCCCGTGGAGACGTCTCCTGTACATCTCCCAGGTCCTTCGATACTTATGGCAATTAGGTGCTGCTGTGTGAAACATTCTGTTTCCACCTGGCCTGCTCTATTTCCTTGTACCATTTCCTTATGCTGAACAGGGACTCCTTCGCACTTCCATGTCACTCTTGGTCCCCATTCTGATGAATCACATCTTCATAGAACAAGTCTATTCTTTTTTTTTTTTTCCTCAGATAGAGAACTGCATTAGGATTTGTGTCATAATATTCTTGGTTTTCATCCTCCATTCAGATTTTTGTTGGAAACATGGGTCCTGATGCCTCTGATTGAAGACATGGAAACATCTGTGGTGGGGTCGGGGAACAGTGAGGAAAAAAGGAGCCCCTGATAGTTTTAAACATTGCTGTAGAGGACATGGGTGAATGGCTGCCTGACATCCTTCTTCTCTGTTGCCATTCTGTAACACTCGTGACGTCACTCAGATGTCTGTTGTCAACTTCCAAATCTCACGCTCAAGTCACCCAGGGAAAGGAGACTTGTCCTTGGCACTACGGTGCATCTTGATTATCTCAGCCAAAGGTGGTAATCCAAAAACCTTGCCAGTGACTGGTTTGTAAATAAAAACCAAGCTAATAAAGGAATGACATCTGCCAAGGGATTACTACAAATAGTGCTAGGCATGTGAGTTTGACTTAAATCAAGTGATTTTTACTTTATGATTCAGAAAGAGTTTTCTTTTACTGACCTTGGACAAGGAAGAGTATTTCCTTACTGGCTGTAGGCCAGACTGAGACTAAAGTGTCCACACATTGAGGAGAGTTGAGCTGAGAGAATTGGAAAGGAAGCTGGGCACGTGATTGTCCCGTGTCCTGAACCATGGGACCTCAAGTCATGTAAGATGAAAACTATTACCTAATTATTATGCATTTGTCTGTTGCTGGGCACATAGGCTGTCTCCAGAACTTAGCTATTGTGCGTTGTGCCTCTATGAGTGGTGTACATGATTTCTCGCCTATGGGAAACCTAAAATACAAAGGAATAAATGAAGTATCACTATCCTGTATTGCAAACATACACTAATTTAACAGGACAAAAGCTAACATTGTTTTTGCTTGGCTTTTCTGTTACTTGCAGCCCAAGACATACTAATACAATCATCTAGTCCTTCAAAGTGAAACCTGTTGACCTTTAGGTAGAATTGTAGGGTTGTTACTTCATTGATTTGGTGCAAGTGGATTGGAAATTGAGGTAAACAAGGTGAGGCCTTGCTTGCACAGGCGAGGAATCAGTGGAAATTTGGGCTGCAGCTACAGGTCTGGATGGATACTTTCTTCAGTGCAAAGCTAAGGGAGGAATTTAGCCTTTGTTGAATGCCAATTCTGTGCCAGGCACTCAAGTTTTTAATGTGAAAAAATGAAGCTCCCAGAGATACAATCACTTTCTGAAACTCATACATCCAGAGTTAAGATTCCCTCATAGTCAGCTGGACTCCAGACCCAAGCAAAAACTATCCCAATTCTTAGACTAAGACTCTTCTTCCACAGTGGTGCTATTTTGTAATGGCTTTAAGTGGAGAAGGGGAAGCAAAATGATTAAGATATGCAATCTATATGTACCACTTCCTAAGGTGAATATAATTATAACATATCACAAATCTATTCTAAATAATTATTATTGGGGAAAAAGTGTGGACTGTGGACTCATACAGACATTGACTCAAATGCTTTCAGCATTTATTTAGCTCTAGTTTTTATAAAGTTCTTTGAACAGCATCTTAGTTACTTTTTTATTGCTGGGACACAGTATCTGAGACCCACCACTTAAGAAAAGAAAGGTTTAATCTAGCTCACACTTTCAGGAGGTCTCAGTGCATTCATAGGCAGCTGGCAATGGAGGAATGGCTTGGTGGAGGGCCTAGTCTAAGAAAAGCCGTTCACGGCATGGCAAGACAGGAAGCAGAGAGAGCAAGGTGTGGACCTAGCGAAGGAGGTATCCCTTCCAGGTCATGCCCAGTGATTCTCCCCTTCCAGACAAAACCCACCCTTAGCAGTCCAGGAAATCAGTGGTTTAACTCCCACGACGGAATCACCTTCCAACACAAGGCTTTTGGGTAACATTCCAGCACTGATTTGTTTGGTGTGTTTAGTTGATGGCAATAATAATAAAAGTCATACCAGATTAAGATGCAATATGTAAATGCACCAATTCTCCAACCTGAATGTAATTATTATGTATTGAAAATGTTTATTAATAAAAATAATAACTGTGGGGAAAGAAAGGAAACCATTGCCAGAACCAAATAAAATAAAATAAAACAGATAAAATAGGAGGCTTATTGGGTTTTAGTTAGAATTTTTATTTTAAATTCTGTATACACAATCTGCGTTTCCATTGCCAACACTAGGGGTAAACCACTATTAAAGCACTACTTTTGACAAGCCTCTCAATGTCTACATGCCATTTGCGTGTGTGTGTGTGTGTGTGTGTGTGTGTGTGTGTGTGTGTTGAGAGAGAGAGAGAGAGAGAGAGAGAGAGAGTAATGGGTTTGAACACAGACCCTTCATACAGAACTACAACCCCAGCCCATTTTTTAGTTTGATTTTGAAACAAGTTCTCACAAGCCTGCATCACTGGGTCCAGCATCTGTTATTATTTTAAAGGCCTAAATAGGAAGAATCTTGCAGTAAGGGCAGGAATTTTTAAAAATTAGTCTGCAGTTTAAATGAAAAGGCACTCATTCTGCAGGACATGGTGGGGCACACCTGCAATCTCAGGTACTGGGAAAGCTAAGGCAGGAGGATCGCAAGTTCAATGCCAGCCTGAGCAACTTAGCAAGATTTGTGTCTCAAAAACTAAAAGATAAGAAGGGCAGGGGCTCTATAGTTCCATGAGACTGAGAGTTCAATCTCCAGCATTGCAGCAAAAGCGAAACCAAACTCAACAAAAGGCATTCATTCCGTTGGGCATAGCCTTTGGCTTAGAGTACTGGTGGAATATTTTAAATAAAAATTATGTAACTGATGCAATAGCAAGAAAGAGCTGTGCATCAGAATGAACAGACCGTTTCCTCTCAATCACAGGACTCTGGAGATAGTATCTGTTGAACATTCTTTAATGCTTAGAGAACTTCCTTTTACTCGATTGACTGTGGCAGCCCCATCCTATGGAGCACAAGAATCAAGTGGATTTATGTCGTGACCCCCTGAGTAATGTTGGAGATAAGTGTATTGGGTTGAAATTTCCAAGGAACAGGGTTATACACAAGGTTTAAGCCCTTGGGAATGAGAGATGGGAATTTTTCTGCTTTCATTTTTCATGGTAGATGAAGGTTACTAGTTTGCTTGAAATGAAGATATGTATTTAAATTATATGCTGATTAGAGGCAGTGTGGACTTAATACAGGTCAGCTGGATTAATGATGCCTAGGAATCAAGAATGGATACTGAGAACCTAGTCTGCATCATTTCCTGCTCTCAGTTCTTACCTTATGTCCAACTGCCCCTACTAGACAGTGAGGCCTGGAGAGGCATGACCTGTGCTGTTCATCCTGTGTTCAAATTGCTTAGCAGCTATTTATGGAAATGTTCATCTTTTTTAAAGATTGATTTTAGTTTCATTAGTTACATACTGTCCCAGTGATTTTTTTCATTTCAAGAAAAAATTAGAAACATAAAGATAATTATACCCAAAGTTTAAAAGCACTGAAAATAAGACAAAAAACCTTCCATTATGGAAATTATCAAGCATATATAAAAGCATAAAGAATAATATGATAAGCCCCCACATTCTCCTCACTAGCCTCAACAATTACCTAGCATCGTCACCCTCATTTCACCTACAATTTCTACTCCTCCAAACTTCCACCAGATTCTTTTCAAACAAATCCATGAAAGCATATAAATTTATCTATAAATACTATTTGACTATTCATCTCTAAGTGGAGGTTGTACTGGTAAGAAAGCAGACATCTTCAAGGTGTTTATTCAGGCCCAAATTCGTCCTTGTCTTTCCGATACTGGAGCTTCTTTGGCATCAGTTAAGAGCTCAGGATAGCCTGAACTCTCCATCTGTCCACTTGTCTATCGTGAAATTGGGTGTCGCTGAAACTTTATTGATGAACATGAGTTGTATATTTGTTTATTCACATGTTCGACTTGTATCTACTTTTGGAGAATGGAGGTCATGGAGAAAGTAGAGGTCAGAGGGCGGAGGAACTGGTGGAACCTTGCGTTTGCTTTTATGAAAGCTGGATCTAGAGGCAGTAGTCCGTGCCTAGTGCTCAGGCATATCTCCCCATACAGTATCATCAGCTTCATATAAAAACACTCCTTCAATGTCCACACAGTTTTCGCTCTGTCCTAAACTACCTGCCCCAACGTGCATTGGCCCCTGCCTGCCAAGTGATTCCTGATCTTCCCAGTTTCTGACTCTGTGACTTGGGTTCCCCACTCCAGTTTCATCAGCACCTAATTTCAGCACAACTTCTTCAACTCAGGCCGTTCTATGACAGAATTGCTGATAGTTGGTTTCTCTCTTGGGTCACTGGATTTCTAAGCACAAAACAGACTGGTGGGAGTGAAGACCATTCTTGAAAGAGAAAGGCAAGACCCATGGGGTCCTGAGAAGGACGGAACTGGAAGCTTCTGGATGCATAGCTATACAATGTGATCTGTGCGCGAGTTTCATTTCAAAATCACATACACAAAACCAAATCATCCGTAAATAGAGACAGTTTTGCTTCTTGCTCCTATCTAGCTTCTTAAGTTGGAAGTTTAGGCTATTGATTTGAGACATTTAAGCCTACCCATGTTTCTTGGACTGCTGGATTAGCTGCACTCCATAGACCTTGGTATGTTGTACCTCCATTGAATGTATTTTCTAAATTCCCATGATGTCTTCTTTGGCCAATTCCTTGTTTTTCAGCATGTTGTTCAATTTTTATATATTTGTGAATATCTCCCTGTTTTCTCTATTTATTTGTAATTTCATCCCATTTTAGCTGGTGAATACATTTGTACAATTCAAATGCAGAGTGACACTACTCCTCTCTTTGTAGACATGGGTACGTAGTGATCGCTGCTGGTCTTCTCAGCCTATCCCTCGCTGCAAGGACCTCACACTAAGAGCCAGCTGGGGCAGAGGTGATTAGGACCAGCGTTATCAGCCTCCTGCACCTGGGGCACAGCTTAGCTGTATGAGTGAAGATGGGTGGGGAATGAGAGGCCCACTCCTTTCTGCCATGTCTGTCTGAAATGCAGCATCTGCAATATATGCCAGGGGGAATGAGAAACACCAGCAGTCTGCTCCTTCCGGATGAAACTGGATCCCCATCTTGGGAGAGAAGGAAGCCTGCCTTCCTGGTTTCACATGCCCAGAGTGGACCTTTCATAACATGGAGCTGGGAAAGGGGACAGGGTAGGGAAATGGGCTGTGGTTCATATTCCACACACTCTCACTCTTTCTACTGGGATTTAGTAGATTGTTTTGAATGAATGTTTTTTCCATCTTCTTGTTTGCCCTTAGGCTAATTTTCAGGGATCTTGAGTGATTGATTTTAAAAATAATTTTTATCATGTATATTACTGTTTTGCGATAAGTTGGACTTCTTACTATGTAACTTCTGAAGTCCTGGCTCCTCAAAAACATTTTGATAAGTAAACATCTCTCCATAAAGTCATCTTTTGCTTATCATCTTTCTTGATTTATGTAAAATTTAATGCATTTCCAAGGTTCCCAATGATCTACATTACACTGCGTCTACATTACATGTTTTAACAATTACTGCATTTACTATCAAGTATAGAAATGGTTCAGAAGTTCCCCAGTGAGGTTGCATGAATAGTAACCTCAACAAGTGGCTGTGCTGAGTCAGTGGCAGTCCTGGCATGTTCCATTATATTTTTGCTCTTCACATACATCACCAAGGCACTGGTGTGGAAGGAGAGGGCTGGGAAACTTCTACTGCCAATTGGTGTCTGTATAATTGTAGACACCTGAAAAATGAATAATCCTGTTTGGCGAGAAAGAATACCCTAAGTAGGTAGTCTAACTTAGAGTTGCATCTACATTACACAATTTAACGTCTACATTTAATACCAAGTGTTGTTTTATGAAACACTATGTCTGGGATCTCAGAGAAATTTTTGATGGGATTAGACATGTTTTTGGACAAAAAGGAGAAGAAATTCTCCTGATTATGAGTGGGACTGATCAATTTTGTGCCCAATGTCTGTTTCCTTATCAATTTTATAGTACTTTCAGGGATCACAGCAGTCTGCTAGTTTTTTAACTCAAGCACATCAAGCACTTTCCTTCCCCTCTAAAGAAAACAGGCTTTTCCCTCCCAATGAGGATACCAGGGATTCTACCCAATGTCTTTCTGAGATTTCTACTTGTTCTTTTTCATCTTTATGGATAAACTTCATGGAGCAAGGGTCCTTGAAACTTTAAGCATTTAAGGTCTTTTTGTGATGGCGATAAGCTCATACTAACAAAAATAAATAATAATTGAATAAACTCTTCTTAGTTATTTTTGTTTCTTGGGACACAATGCCCAGCACCCAAAACTTAAGAAAGAAAAGACTCATTTTAACCCACTGTTTCAGGAGCTCTCAGTCCACTCATTGGCAGATGGCAACGGTGGAAGGGTCTGGCAGAGGGCCTACCCAGAATAGAAGCTGTTCACAGCATGGTGGGATGGAGGGAGGGAGGGAGAAAGAAAGAGAGAGAGAAGAGAGAGAGAAAAAAATGTTTTCTGGGTCAAGCCCCAGTGATCTTCCCCTTTGACCATGCCCCACCACTTAACAGCACAGGAAATCAATGAATTAACTCCCATGATCAAATCATCCTTCCAAACATAAGGCTTTTGGGGGACATTCCAGATCCAAGCCATAACAAAGTTCTAGCGAAATTCCTTGCTTATGTAATCCCGAGTCCAAATGTCTTATGATTCTAGAAAGAGTGTCCTAGAGGATCAACAGTGAAAGACTCCCTTATACATCAGAAATTTTGAACGCTAGCCAAGATTATAGTACTGCAAAGAGAACATATCCTCCTCATTCCCTTGGCCATGAGACAGAACTTCCATCAATTCATCAAAAATGTTGGGAAAGCATGTGTTTATCTATTAGTTGCTTCTGCTCAATGAAATGATTAACGCGACCATCGATTGCCTAACGCCCATTGAAACACCGTGAAAAGATGTATGGCATATAATTGATTCCAAAACAGAATTAGTCGTTCTCTTTCTCTCTTTTCCCCTTTCACTCATATATTGGTAAATGTGTAATTGATACAAACAGTGCAGCGTGTAAGCACACCTGTGGTCCTTAGAGATAGCTCTGCCCTATAAACGTAATTCTCTGCACGGGCTGGTCTCAAAAATCTTGTTAAAGAGCAAAATGGAAAAATATTACTTTAGTTTCAAGATCCAGCCACACTCTCCAAACTATCTTTCAAAGGGGGAATTAATGAGCACCTGCCTGTTCACTAATAAAGCTGATACTCACATCCCTGTTTAGCTACCAGCCTCTATTTCCTGCCTGAGGCAGAAAGTGAAACAGAAAAGGAATGAGTCTTAGTTCCTCTCTCCGATTTACAAAAGCCACTAATGTTTCATTCCACAATTCTCTCTGTTGACAACTGCAGTAAACAACTTACTAAGAAAAAGGAAAGAATACATGGGCTTTGAAGTGCAAATATTCAGGT
Organism: Ctenodactylus gundi; assembly: GCA_004027205.1. NCBI lineage: Eukaryota > Metazoa > Chordata > Mammalia > Rodentia > Ctenodactylidae > Ctenodactylus > Ctenodactylus gundi. The sequence goes on along the minus strand of PVKB01000593.1, from coordinate 43,274 downwards.
TTCTTGATGGTGTTTCCTAGGCCCAGATCCCCACCCTTTATACACTGTGGCTCTGTAGCCACATGATTCAGGAAATTAAAAATTGTGTCTTGTATGCAATTTTAGCTTTCTTCTTGCCTAATTATATATATGTGTGTGTGTGTGTGTGTGTGCGTGTGCTTGTGTGTGTGTGTGTGTGTGTGTGTGTGTGTGTGTGTGTAGCACCTTTTGGATATCTACTCAACAATGATCTCATGACTTCCAGGCAAGATGGCGGCCAAGTAACAAAGGTATGGAATGTATCTTATGGAGTCACTTAAAAAGTTGAGATTATAATTAAAAACTGCCTGCTCAACTTAGCTAGGAGAGGAAGGAGTGCCCCAACAACCAAAAGTGGTCCCAAGAAGGACAGAAAATCAGAAGAAACATCCAAAGTAGAGAAAAACAGCAGCCCAGGAAGCCTCCCCAGGCCAACTGAGGAGTGCCCTGAGCAGCAGGCATCAGCAAAGGGAGCCTAGAACTTCAGACCCAGGGAAGCGTGGATCTGGGAGAAATGGGAACTGGCAGCAATTGGTAGCTCCAGCCTCCAGAAATGAGCCTGCAGGTAGTGCATACTAAATACACAATGTGAGCCTCCCCTAGAAAAGTCCTCCGGGAGCCTATACCAGAAGTAGCACATGTGGCTATCAAGAACTTAGACTGTGGCCAGTGTGATTAAAGAATAGAAGTTTTAATTTTCCTACATATTAATTTAAATATAAACATTCATCAGTGGCTAATAGCTATCATATTGCACAGCACAGCTCTATAAAGTGTCACATCTAGTATCTGGAGTCAGTATCACCTTTGTCCCCTTTATTCCCTTTTTTCTTAAGGAAATGCTGCTAAGATCCCTGGAAATACTAAGATTCTGGTACAAGAGTAGGAAAGTCATTGCTGTATAAAAATATATAGTACCAAACAGTTATCTTGATGATTTGCTTTTCCATGCTTTCAAAATGGCTGCCACTCTCCCAAGCACTACCACCATCAAATGCATTCATGAATTTGTGTTTAATTTATCTTGACTTTTCACATAACTTATTCCCCAAAGACTTGCAGAATTTTGCATGGCCAAAGCATTCTGACAGCCATATTCTCTGCTACCTTTTCCTCGACACAAGCTCACCACAACCTGCCTGGTCTACAGAGACAGTTAGTTCACAGGAAAGCTTGACAAACTTTTCGTAAAAGAATCTCAAGAGACTTCAGCCTATGTGTATCCATCTTGAAGAAGCTGTTGGCAGCTATAATCAACTACCCTCTGTGTGAATGGGAATTGCTGGTTCTAAAGATTGGAGAAACTCTGTTCAGGAGGTTCAGCACTGGTGAGCATGAAATTAGAAGACAGCGACCTGGAAATCTTCCAGATAACTTGGAAGTCTGCCAGTGCCAGATGTGGTAGACCCCATGTTCGGGATCCCCACAGCTGCTTTTTACTCTGTTCAACATGCTTCCCCTTTCTTTTAGTAGACCACCAGCTGTCCTGTGTGTCTCAACTCAAGTTACAACAGCCCAGTTCACTTTAGCCCTGGGAAACTGATCCCCCTCAGCAACTCCATAGCAAATTTCTGAAGAGATGACCTCAACTACAAACTGTCTGAGTTAAAGTGGACTTAGAACAATGCTAAATGGCTTCCATTGCGTGTGGAAATGGAGTAACTTGTGGGTGGGTTTTCAAAGTTGATTTCTGGGGCTTTGGTTCTTGGAGTGTAACTAGAGGCACAACCACCTACGCAGGGTTATTTGGAGGGCAGTCCCTACAGGCAGCTAAGTGGCAGGTGTGATCTCAGTGACAGCTGCCTCTAAAATACCCAGTGTCCACAAGTCTATATGTATGCTAGTTAGATATTTGCTGAATGCACCTCTTTGTTCTCCACGGAAAGCGTAAAGGCTTCCCCTGCTATCATGGATGGGCTCTGTCTCATTACAAATTGGAAGTCATAGCCAGGCCTTGCGGTGCAGGCCTATAATCCCAGCACTCTGGTATGCTGAGGCAGGAGATTTTTAAGTTTGGGCCCAGGCTGGGCAACTTAGCAACTTGATGAGATCCTGTCATTCATCAAAACTAAAAAATGGGTGGGAATATAGTTCAATGTGATCTCCATTCCCAGTCCAAAAAATAAATAAATAAAAAGGAATTAAGCTAGTTCCTCAAAGGTGCTCTTGACTTTTTGATTATTGCTAAGGCACCACCTACCCATAGAACTATCGTAGGTGCATTCTGTACGCGGTGAAGTGGGAGGGGTCTCGGTGGCTAAGTTTCTGCTTCTGGAGGAGTCATAAGCAAAAGTGGTTAGGATTTCAAGTGGCATTTCAGTGATGGACTTTGAGGTGCATTTCCACTAAGCTTGAAGTGTAAAGTGGTATTTGTGAAAGAGGACAGTAGTTTTGTTTTTCTATATAGGAAGTAACCATCTTCCTGTGCACAAAATAGAGTTCGTGCTCATCCCAGTGGCACCTTGGTTCACACGGGAACACTGCAGGGAAGACTGGCATGTCTGCCAATTATCCTGCAATGGAAGTACAATGTGATTTGGAAAGCAAGCATGCCACCATGTGGGGTCAGGCGAGCATGCTATACAGCATAGTCTCTCTGTATAAGAATGTGGGGGAAGTAAGGAGGGGAAGGAAAAAGGGTTCAGGTGCAGTATGTACATGTACTAATTCCCCAAGTTTAATGTAACTATTATGTATCTCAATTACATACCAATAAAAGTAATTTGGGAGAAAATATTTGCTTCAATTTTTAAAAGGCCAAAATTTATGACCATCAACTGAACTGATGGGATTATTTTATGATGCTTGCAAAATTATCCTTCTGATTTTAAAAATGAAAGATTTATTCAGCTAATGATCATACAGATTTATTTTTCCATTGATAAAACTTGTATAAACAGTAAAAAAGAATGTAGCATATCGTCATGTCACATGTAAGAAGATGTGAGTTGCATTTGTGAATATAACGTGACAACACCTCAACACATGATGTAACAAGCCATCTCTGCGTGGTGTGGCTTCATTGGCTTATGCAGACACGATCTGATTTGAGGGACAATCTTTAGCATTGTTACAAAGCTAGAGAGAGCTGGTTCAGCAATGGGAATAGAAGCAGGAAGAATGCCCTAGGCTGCATGACTGCAATGTTTACAGGTGAGGCAAATGGAAATGACAAATGACTCCTGCATCTGGGGACACAGGATAAAGCAGGAACATCTGGAATGTAAGCCAATAACCTTTGGTTAACATTGAACAGGCGTTAATGAGGGTCTAGGGGCATTCAGAAGGCAATAGCACCTGTGTTTTAAATTTGATTTAGCTGTGCCCAGTGGTACAGACCTGCAATTCCAGACTCTGGTAATTTTGAGCCCAGCTTGGCACAACTTTGCAACTTAGCAAGACCATATCAAACACCGAATCTAAAAAGAATGAGCAGGGAATATAGCTCTAAGGGAATATGCTGGGCACAGTCCCCAATACCACAAAAACTAACACAGTTGACTTAATATGGAAGCTTGTATACATCGGTGGGGTGACCTGAAACAAAATGAATATTTGACAGTATTTGGAGTCGCCTGTCTATGGTGACCACTGAGGCCCTGCCTGGTATGGCTTCAGGGGAAAGAAGGCAATTGCAGGCTGCATCACCATAATGCCAACCCAGGACGGGCAGCAGAGCCTGGCAGATGCACTGCGTAGGCACAGAAAAGCAGCTGCCATTTATTGAGACTAACTTGCTTCCTCTCAGGATGGCACTTTGCCCAGATCTGATGCTGAGAGAGAAACCTGAGTGAGGGGACCAGCACGCCATATTTTGACAGGCCCTTCAGGGCATTCTGTTGCACTCCAAGTCTGAATACCCCTCCTGGCCTAGTCTTGTCAACTCAGTTCTCTCAAAAGATATTTCGAAGTTCCATCGGTATGCTTCTGTAGTTTGGAACTGGAATGTCCTCCAAAAGCCCCATGTGTTCAGTTGTGGTGAATTATGGGTATGTGTTAGACTACAGGTGTGTGGTGGATTACTGAGCACGTAACCCGGAAGAGGCAGATCACTGGGACATGACCCGGAAGGGTATGTACTAGCTCAGCCCTCCCTCCTTCACTTGTCTTCCTGCCTGCCTGGGTGTGAGCAGCAGTCCTTCCTGCCCTTGCCAGCTGCCACGAATGACTGAAACCTTCCAAAACTGTGAGCTAAAATAAATCTTTCCTCCTTTAGATTGTGTAAGTCAAGTGTAACTAAAAATAATAGTTTACCTCCAAAATTTATTTTCATAAAAAATATCAGAGACCTTACAGCAGAGGTTCTCATAATTATGGCTATTTCCATAATTATGACATTTCTGTACTAGACTATATCTTCTCTCCACTTTGCTCTGTGGGAGAGATCAACTTTCAACTACTCAATTAAGTAGAGAGAAACAAAAAAAGAGAAAGATGTGTGTATACACAAATACACACACACACGTGCATGTGCGTGTGAACTTGTAGTCCCAATCTCCTCCTTTCAGACCTTTTTCCTTCACTTGACCATATTCTGGTAAGCTTTAGGTCTATGCATTGACTTTTCTTCACAGCCTATAAATGTTTTCCATCCTCCTTGAGAAGCATCTTGCGTTCTATTCTAAGAAAATCCTCTCATTTCTTCCCTTCTGTAACCTAGAGAGGTACATCAGCTCTTCTTCCTCACCTGTATGTCACCCACACCTCACAGAAACTTCACATTTTACCTCTCTGCTTCTTCCCAAGGAATCCTGTGGCGGTTTGGATCTGAAATGTTCCCTATAAGCTTCATGTCTGGAAGGCGACTCAATCATCATGTAATTTCCTGTGCTGTGAAGAGGTAAGGACTGGTCGAAGGGGCAGGACTCTGGGGCTTGACCTGGAAGGGATAACTCCCTTGTTATCTCTGCCTTTTCTTCATTCTGCTTCCTACTGTGATGCCACAAACAGCTTTTCTCCTACTAGCCTCATTCAAGCCCTTCTCCTATTGCCAGCCATCATTAAATGGACTGAGACCTCCTGAAACTGTGAGCTAAAAATAAATCTTTCCTCCCTTAAGTTGTGGGTGTCAGGTATTCTGGCCCAGCAACAACAACAACAAAAAAAAAACTAAGACCAACAACAAAAATACCAGAAATATTACAATTTTTACCAAAGCTGTCAGTAAATGCCTTACTGGAAAGGCAAAAACGTTCCTCCTATGTCTCTAACTACTTCTGCTCATTTGATTTCTGAAGCAGTTCATCTGCCTGTCCCTCTCCCATTCTGATGTTTGCCACAATTCTGTGGTTCCGTACTCTTCTTTCCTCAGTCCTTCCAAATCTGAATCAGCAGATTAAATATCTCTGTAGAACACCAGGCAATCACATTAGCTCCATCAAAAATGTTTTGCATGCCCGTCCCCTGCCTCGGTAGGGCTTCCGCACTTCTCAGCCTTTCCACCCGGGAGTCTTGCTCCTTACGTCCCCTGCTTTACATCCAGCATCCCATTGAAGAAGAAAGTCACGACAATTCCCAACATGGAATCAGGGTAAGGACTGAAAAGCTTTGATCAATAAATTCAATGTCCACTACATAAAAGACTGACCAGTGTTGGATAAGAGAGAGCAGAAAGGCAGACCTTGTTTTAAGTACCCCCAGAACGTGCTATGTCAGACATCTTTGGGGGCTAGTTGGCCAAGACAACAGTGACAAGGAGTAAGGGAGCTATATGAGATCTCCTGGGGAGAAAGAAGAAAAGGAATCTTAATCTTGGCTCTGACTTTCATCCAGAACATCAATGCCATCCTTATGGATGAGTAGGTAGATTGAGATTAAAAATGGCCACAAGGGTAGCTAAAGTACAGCATGGAAGCAAAGGCTAAGAAGCAGGAGGGAAAGAATAATAATTTCAGTTTATCTTTCTGATGCAATATGATGTGATGGAAATTTAATATTTGTAGAAACAGGGTTGTGGAAACATGTATTAATATGTATGATATGCAAAGTACTTTAAAATAAGAAATTATAAGGATAAAGAAAAATAATATATACAATAGTACTTCTAAAATGATAAAGTGGCTTCCATACAAAAGATAATTTTTATCTTGAGATGGAATCGTCTAAACATGGGATTTGAGTGTCTACTGCACATTAGCCCAAAGAGGGCAGATGCCTATAAAATGAGCTCTGAAGAGAAGTTCCTCGATTATGGTTGCATAAACTCTATCTTGTGTATTAATTCCATTCATCTTATGTGACAAGTCCCAAGAAGGTTTAGGTCACAAAAAAAATGGTGTTTATAGCGTGAAGATGAACCCCTTCTAATGTGCTGCTGTGGTGTTTCTTCTACCCGGTACTATTTTAGGTACAGGTGTGGTTAAAGAGGTAACATGGTTCCCAGAATGCCCGTCTCCTGCCATGCATCAGGATGAATGCTGAACAATGCTTTAGTCCATTTTGGCTATGACTTGCAGGATTTGTGCCAACGTATTACATTTAGCTGTCTAATTGTACAATTGCTTGAAAGATTTTCTTCTATTTTAATCTTAGGATTTAAGAAGGCAGAGAAATGAATGAAGTGTTTAGGTGATTAGGTCCTGAAGACAGATACATCGCCTAGGTTATGCTATGTCACTATTTCTGATCAGTACTCAAACTTAATTAATCTTATTAATCTCATAGATGACATAACTAGATGATTGACTGAAACTCTGACAGAGATAGTGGGGATTTTTTTCATGCATGCTGTCTCTCTTCACTAAGTAATTTTTGCTAGGTTTTAAGCAAACTGACGTGTACATTTTGTACCTTTTTTTAAAATTTAAACCAGAACAGTCTGTTATGGTACTAAGTGAATGGCTTGAATTCTTTTGCTCTTTCACTAGTTCTTTTAGCTGTCATCTTAGATGCAATCTAATATGATGAACAATGTGTTGCTGAAACAACCAATTAGTTCAATGGAAATTAAACTAATAAAAATAGTAAGAAATGAATCAGATGCTGGATGTGGTGGCACATGCTTTCGATCTCAGCACTTGGAGAGGCTAAAGCAGGAGAATCACAAGTTCAAGCCCAGCTTGGGCAACTTAGCACTTAAGGAGACTCTGTCTCAAAGTAAAAAAAAAAAAAAAAAAATTTAAGGCTGGAGATGTAGTTCATGGTAAAGGCCCTTGGTTAGATCACCAGTAGCACACACACACACACACACACACACACACACACACACACACACACCAAACCTCTGATGGTATTCATTGAAATGGGTTTGTTTGTTTGTTTGTTTGTTTGTTTGTTTGTTTTTGTTTTTGAGATACAAGTTCTCCTTCTGTAGTCCAGGCCAGTCCTGAGCTGACTATGTAGCCCAGGCTGGCCTTAAACTCACAGCAATCCTCCTGCTTCAGGTTCCCAATTGCTAGTATTACAGTTGTTCGCCACCACACTTGACTCATGGTGCTGGGAAATCAAACCCGCGGCTCTGTGCTTGCTAAGAAAGCACTCTCACTACCGAGCTAAGCCCCAGTCCTTGAAATACAGCGGTGTTCGCTCAATTGTTCTGACATCCGTCTTGGACAGAGAGAGACCTAATATGTGTAGAACCTCCACCTCTCTTTAAATTCGAACAAAATCTGTTTAAGCAAAGTGAATTCACACAGCCAGTGGTCATCAGTATTAGGTTAGTGAGGACACGTAAATTGCCACCAGCTACTAAAAACAGTAGAACGCACCTAAGCAGGGTTGAATGCTTTAGCTAGATGACAGAAAAAGTGAACCTAAGGAAGACTCTTTATGCTTCAGACTTTTCTTATTCAGATGTAGAATCAAATCCCTATAAACTGTTAACAAATAAACGTGGTTCATCCATAGAGTGCAATATTAAGTGGCCATAAAAAAAGAGCGGAGTTACAGATGCATGCCAAAACGTGTTGTGCTTGAACACATTATGCTGGGTAGAGAAGCCAAACATAAAAGTTCACATATTATTTCATTCCACTTACATAAAATGTCTATGCAATACATCAGCAGAAACAGAAACTAGATTAGTGATAGTTTAGCGCCAAGGGAGGGTGGAATGACACACAAAGGATAGCTAAATTTTACAAGTTTTCTTCCCCCCCCCCATTTTATTGATATGTATAGATGCAATACATAATGTTTATATTGATCTTGAGTATTTCTGCATATATATATACACACATATATATTATATCATGACAAAATTACAAATCCTTCCCGTCTCCCTTTTCAACCCTGCCACCCACTCTCCCATCCCTACAATTCCCATTATACCCCTCAATTAGTTCTACGAAATAATTGTGTTGTTGGTTTCTCGTGTTAGAGAAACCATCCGATCGTTAACTTTCTTCTGACTCACTCCACTGAGCACGATGGCCTCAAGTTGCCTCCATTTACCTACGAGAGCCTCCAACCTATCTGTCTTTATAGATGCATAGTATTCCATCGTGTATAAATACCACAGTTTGTGTATCCATTGGTCTGTTGATGGGTATTTTGGTGTCTTCCACATTTTAGCTACTGTTCTTTGTGCCTCTATGCACACCAGTATACATGTATCATTGTTATATAATGTTTTTAACTCTTTTATGAAGTATTGCTGAAACTAAAAGTTTTCCTTTTGAGGTAACAATAATATTCTAATACCAACTATGGAAATTGCACAATCCTGAAAATATTTAAAGTCATTACATCGTGTGATTTTAAAGGGTTGGTTTTATAGTATGTGAGTTATTTCTCCAAAACTGGTTATTTCTGAGTTTCTGTAATTACTGTAGCTGTGGCAATGTCTTGTCCAGCTCGATCCTGCATTTCTAGGCACTACATGGTCAAATGCAGAGAAACAGCCTAAGAGCTCTGGTGTCATTTTTTGTCAGGTTTCTTGTGCTGCTTAGCTACTAATAGACTGCACAATTTTAGAGTCAATTTCTTCATGTATGAAATAAGAATATGACCTAGGGCCAGATCTGGTGGTATAGGCATATAGTACTTTGGGAGGCTGAGACAGGAAGATTCCAAGTTCAGGGCGAGCCTGGACAAGTAAGCAACATAAATGAGACTCCATCTCAAAATCAAAACCAAAAATCAGCAGGGCTATAACTCAGTGTGGAGGTCCTGGGTTCAATTGCCAGGGCCACAAGGAGAGAAAACGAAGAATCTATGCTCTTGAAGGATTGCTCCAAGAATAAGATGCGATCATTTCAATAAGGAGCCTAGCACAGTGCTTGACATACTTACAGCCACTCAAGAAATGTTTGTTCCTTTCTTATTGTCATTCCCCATGTAGAATTCCTCCTGTGCTCAGATCTCATCCCATCCTTCCTTGGGAAGTTACCACATCACTATCGAACACAGGAATCCTGAAGTTTTAGGTTTGAATAACAACTAAAGAAAAATTGACTATGTAAGTCTTTAAAATTTTTTCTGTGCGTAAGTGGGAAAAACAAAAAGAGAGAGAGAGATGACAAATTGGGGCTGGAGGATAACAATCGAGGAGAGCACCTCATTCATAACAGAAGCATTTTGCAGTTGGCGACACCCCGGCAAATGACTAATCTCCAAGAAGAAATTTGATTCCTTCAACTGCAAGGCAAAAAAAAGTTTAATACAGGCAGCTGTGGCAATAAATCTTCCTATCAGTTGTGGTTATAAGTCTGGAAAATCTTGAGTTAACTGTGCTGGTGAATCATGCACATTTATTTTACTTGTTTAAATATCTTTTCCTTTATTTACACAGCAATGGCTTGTAATAAAGCTACCATTAAACACTGGTGTCAGAAAACCACCGAGGAGAATTCATTTTCAAGCTTCTGTGATAATAATAGAGATGCCAATTCCTGGCATGTAGTTTTCCTTTCTCTGTAGAAATATTAAAACAATATTTCTACTTGAAGTGCTCAAGATATTATTGCCTTGATCCTAGCCACAGGAAAATAAATTAAAGAGAGGACTTTTTATTGTATCTAGAAATTTTTTAAATGAGTATTTTCCAAAAATATAGTTTATAGATGGCCCCACATATTTAAACAGGTTATAAGAATTCACAATTCAAACATGACTATGGAAAAGCTTGGGATGATTATAAAATTTATAATCTCAGTTTCAAAATAATATTTCCACTTTAAGAATATGAAAGATCATGTCCCAAATTTGTAATTGAGCAGCTCACTACAAAGCGGGACTTAAAAATGAACAGCATGAGAACGGGAAGAAAATGAAATGTAGTGCAAGAAGAGTAGACAGCTGCTATATTTAGCTAACACAAAGTCAGGTTCACGTTCATCTTAATGTGTTTAATGCAGGTTTCTAAGAGTTGTTACCTTAGCCATGAATCTAAGGGAACAAGGTCTGATTCATCCACCCACCCACTCACCCATCCACCCACCCACCTATCCACTCATCCACCCATTGTCTGGCAGGTAGCTAGTTAAGTCTTTAGCTAGAGCTATGAGGAACTGAATTAAGAAATTTAGCTTTGTCTGCCTTCACTTAAGTATAATGGAGAAATTAAAATTATATCTAAGGTGTACAACATGATGTTTTAGACGTACATGTATTGTACAACATGTGTGTGTCTAAAACATTGTCTTGTACACCTTAGATATAATTTAGCACTACCTAAAGACTTGACTACCTACATACCAGACAATGAATGAATGAAAAAAAATGCATGAAAAGCTTCCCAGGCAGAAAAATATTTCTCTTAGAAAAACATCATGAATTGTACATTACATAATGATATATTCATATATCCATATCTGTTGCCTCACAGTTACTTTTTTACTGTGTGGGGAAGAATTAAGTTTTTTTTCTTTTTAAACATTTGTTTGTCGATACAGTGTCTTGCTCTGTAGTCCATACAGGTCCTAGAACCTGCAGCAGTCTTCGTGCCTCAGTCTCCCTAATGGTGAGATTATAGGTGTGTGCCACCATGCCTAGCTATTATGTGACGCTGCGGGATTGAACCGGGGGCCTTGTGCTTTCTAAGCAAGCTCTCTAGATCATTGAACTACACCCTAGCCCCATAAAATATTCTTTTGACATGCTTCAAGTACACAATACATTATCATTAATTATAAATATGTTGTAATTAAGTCTGGAGAATTATTTATCCCACAAAACTAAAAAGAGGTAAACTATGACCAATATCTCCCCATTTCTTCCATCTCCATCCCTCAAGCAATCACCATTCTTTTTTTCTTCCAAAATTATTCTTTTTTATTAGTTTGTATTTGAGGATTTGCAGTATACAATATTTACATTCAACTTGGGGAATGGATGAGAGAGAGAGAGAGAGAGAGAGAGAGAGAGAGAGAGAGAGAATTGCTATTACACCATAAGCATTTATTTCCCTTTCTTCCCTTCCCACCCTCTCATGTCCCCCTTTTCCATGTTCCCCCTTCCCCACATCCTCTTTATTTCTCCACACAACCTACCTTCCTGTGTCCTAGTCTACCCTCTGCTTGTGTGATTTCAGTGATTACTGAAACCCACTAATATGTGAAACTCTATGGTATATATCATTCTACACCTGGCTTATTTCAGCTACCATAATGTCGTCCAGGCGAATCTGTGTCGTCACAAAGGACAGAATCTTCTTTTAAGAGCTAAATAGTATCTTCTTGTGTGGTATGTGTATGCATAGTTTCTCTATCCATTCACTGGTGGATGGACGCTTGGATTTCATATCTTGGTTTTTGTAAGTAGTGCTAAAATGCATATGGAGCTCAGAGGTCTTTGACATACTGATTTTATCTCCATTGGATTCCATTTCTAGAAGTGGGAACGCTGGATCACATAGGAGCTCTATGTTTAATTTTTTGTGGAACTTCCACACTGTTTCCCCAAATGCCTGCACCACCTTACATTCGCGCCAAGTGTGCAAAGTTTTCCTGTCTCAACAGCCTCAGCAGCCCATGTGATCTTTTGTCCTTCTAACATAAGAGCTGATCTTACTGGAGCAAGATGGGATCTCACTGTGCTTTAGATTTACGTTTCCCTGATGGTTAGAGCCGCCAAATGTTTTTTCATTCACCTGTTGGCCATTTTTTTTGTTCGTTTTGCAAACTGCCTGTTCAGGTTCTTCGCCTATTTTTTTTAAGCAGGTTGTTTCCTTTGCAAAACAGAAGATTTTTCATTCGATAAAATCCTATTTGCCTATTTTTGCTTTCATTTTTGGAGTTATATGCAAAAATATCATTGGCAAGACCAGCATCCCTGAGCTTTCCCTCTGTGTCTTAGTTCTAGTGTTTTTACTCTCAGTTCTTACTTTTAGGTCTTTATCAATTTTCATTTGATATTTGTATATAAACCATAGAGGGGCACAATTTCATTCTTTCACTTGTCTTCTCAACATTGTTGAGGTCAATTGACTGTAAATGTGTGATTTACTTCTGAACTTTTCTGTTCCATTGGGTGTGTATGTCTGCTTTTATATAAGTACCACACTGCTTTTGTTCCTAGGTTTTTGTAGTGTACCTCAAATCAAGTAGGATGATGTCTCCGGCTTTGTCATTTTTGCTCAGAATTGCTTTAACTATTCAGGGTCATTTGTAGTTTCTTTTGAATTTTAGGATTTTCTTCCTGTTTCTGTGATAGGGATTGCCCTGAACCTGTAGGTCACTTTGGGTAGCACGGACATTTAAAGAATATTCTTACAACTCACAAACTTGGTGAATCTTTGTCCTTATTTATTTCTTCATTTTCTTTCACCAACATTTCATGTTCAGTGTATGGATCTCCATTTTTAGGATCGATTAGTGGTGCTTTGCAATATTTTCTTCTGTGGTTGGTGTCACGTGTCCGTGATGTGAGATCATTGTGCCCAGGCTTTGCTGTCAGCACACTTGAAGAACCGGAGACTTCTGGTTTGTGCTTTATGCAGTGCTGTTTGCAGTAGTGACAGGCCCTCACTCCTCAGCCCATTCAGAGACTGTGGCTGGTGACTGTCGGAGTCCTCAGGTGGGCTGCTCTGGTGCCTCACTCCACAGATGGTGGAACGCCTGCCTCTGTTCCCAGGGCCTGGCCGGGTGGCTAGAGTTCACTGCGTTGGGCCTGGAGCTAATTTCTGCAGCAGCCCTGCTGTGCATCACGTTCTGCTTCCTCCACTTGGACAGTATGTACCCTCTCGTCTAGCTGTGTGGGTTTGAGGGAAGACCGATGGCTTTAATGGGAAACTATCCTTTTTCTCTTTTCCAAGCATCTTTTCTTACTTTTGGGACCACTCAGGTGCAGTAGTGTGTCACCTACACTCCTGAGCTCCTATGAAGGTACAGTTTCATGTTGATGGTTGTTTGAATCTATGACTCTGGGAGTAGATGAGAATTGGAAACTCACTCTGCCTCCTTGCTAACATTAACTCTCTCAATGTCCCCTGAATTAAAGACTTCAAGTAGGACGTAGTACTGTCAGTGTTTATGGAGGTAGACACAGGAGGACCACAAGTTCAAGTGCAACCTGGGCAGACCTGGAAAGACCCTGTCTTAAAATAAAACACCAAAGGGCAGAGGGTATAGCTCAGTTTAGAACATTCTTGGATTCAGTCCTCAGTACTGAAAATTCAAAAAAAAAAAAAAAGAAAAGAAAAGAAAAGGGCTTTGAAAGATCTAGATGCCTACCCATAGGTGGTTCCACCTTGCTACTGTGGCTCGAATTTCACCATCAAAACTCATGCTGAGAGTTGATGTGATGTGTCTGTGCATAAAATTCTCAAGTTTAATGTAACCATTGTATATCACGATCATACACTAATAAAAATGGGGGGACTCCTGTTGAAATTTCATCATCCTTCTTAGCATCGACGCAAGGGACTGAGGTGGTTAGATCAAGAGAGATTTAATCTCACTAACACATTGGCCTGTTTGTGGATTGATGCTTTAGGAGCTTACCAGGTTATCTTCATAGTGAGTCTGTTATTAAAAAAAAAAAAAAAACTACTTTGATTCTGTGTATTGCATGTACTCTGTCTCACCCTCCTCTGCTGCATGGTAAGACTGGACTTTACAGAGTCCCCACCAGCGAGAAGGCCTCAACTTGATGCCGCTCCTTATGAACTGCAAAAAAAAAAAAAAAAAAAAATTTAATTTAAGGGCTGGAGAAATAGTACAGAGTTCAAAGTGCTTGCCTAACAAGTACAAGGCCCTGAGTTGGGTGTGGTGGCTCACGCCGGTAATCCCAGCACTCAGGGAGACTGAGGTAGGAGGACTGTCAGGAGTCCCAGGCCAGCATGGGCTCCATAGGGAGTTCAGGACCAGCCTGGGCTACAGAGTGAGACCTTGTCTCAAAAAAATTATTTTCCTTATAAATTATTCCACATCATGTCTTCTGTTACATCGACAGAAAATGGACTAAGACATGTACTTAACTTTTAAGCCTACAAGATTCTCAGAAAGTTGTTGTATGTCCATCAAGAAGTTTTTCCCTAAAGTACAACTGTGAGTTCAGCTATTAGAGTATTTATCCCTTTTTAAACATGTGGGTCTAAATTTAGAGCTAGTGTAATGAAAACTGATTTCGACTATTCTTTTTGAATTCTGGGCAACTTGAATTTAGAAACTGTTGAACTTCTGTCTGTCCGTATCAGATTCATGTTTACCTCCCATTACACATAGGGTCAAAGTCTTGCGTTCTAAAAAGCAAGATAGGATTGCTCTCCGTCTATATGCGTCCATGCAAATGCATATAACATAAACACATATATCTCCCTCTTGCACAGAGAAGCTATGTACATTTTCTGAGAAATGATCAGAGAGATTCACAGGCTATGAAATTGAGCCAGGGCTGTATGTGGTAAAGTAGGAGACCACTCCAGAGGCACTGCCAGTAGTTCATGAAATAGTGCCCTCCAATGGAAAGGCAGGCTCATAAACATAGTGTGTGTCCCTGTTCCCCAGATTTGTGGGACTTCTGGCTCTCCCCCAAAGTCAAATTCACCATGAAAGCTCAGCATTTTAAATTGACTCAGAACACTGATGCATCCTCAAGAGTGTAATTAGAGATACAAAAGAGGACATCCAGAATTACTTCAAGAAGAAGCCAGAATGGTGGGATAAATGTGTTCAAAGTGAGGAGGAGTACTTAGGCAGGGGATTGATGGCAAAGTGTTTTTTACTGTAATAAAACTTAAAAACTTTAACATTAGCCATACTTCAATCACACCCAGTTGTTTTTCCCAATAGTAAAATCTTACTAGATTTTAGTATAATGACACAAGCAAGATATGGACCTTAGTACTATCTAGATAACGATCCTTCCTTCAGCACATAAATCCCTCAAGCCGCCCTTTATACCCACCTCCTTGGCACTCCTGTTGCCATCTTCTGTGACCTCGACGACCTCAGCTATAATTTGTCTTTAAATACTTTAGCATTTTTATGTAGGTGACATAATATAGTGTGAAAGGTTTAGAAACTGCTGTTCGTTGGGTACTTGGTCTCTGCATATTTTCTCCCAATCTACACATTGTTTCGACAGTCTTCCAGAAAGCAAAAGTTCTAGATTTTATCCCACAATTAGTAATTTTTTCTTTTCTACAATTGGCTTTTGAGATCAAGTCTAAAATGTCTTTACCTATCTCTAGATCACGAAGATTTTCTTTTGTTTTTCTAAAATTAAATATTTTAGCTTCACACTTGATATTTATGCCCATTATCCATTTTCAGTCCATTTTTAAATAATATGTAAGATGAATAGCAGGGTTCCTTTTGTGGTTAGTTTTCCATAACCATTTGTTGAAACACTTATTTCTTGTCTTTTTTGCCACAAATTATTCTTTTTTTGTAGATATTTGTGATAAATATCGACAATTAGTAGGAGAATTTGAGGCCTATACTTCTCATCTTGATCATTTTTCTCTAGTGAATGGTTTCTCTCAGCTTTGTCAACAATCAGTTGGGTGGGGTAGGGATGTATTACAGGGCTTGCCTAGCGGGCACGAGGCCATGGGTTCAATCCCCAGTACTGCAGAAAATAGAAAGACAAAGTCAGCTGGCTATGTTTACGTGGGTCTGTTTCTGGACTGATGTTCTCTTCCATTGATATTCGTGTCTCTCCCACGACCGTTTCATATAGTCTTGTTTACTATTGTATGAATAAATCTTGAAATCCAGTAGACTCATTTCTTTCCCTTTACCTTCTTTTAAAAATTCCTTTTTTCTTTTTAAAACCATGTTAGTTTCTTTGCCTTCTATATAGATTTTAGAATAGTCTTGTGTATATGTCTATAAAACATCTTGCTATTTTGTAAGAATTGTATTAAACCAGTGCATCAATTTTGGGAAAATTAATCTTTTCTATGTTAACTATTACAAATTATTAACACATCTATATCTCCTTTTATTTCTATATTTGGTTTCTTTCATCACGCTATTTAAAGTCCCTCTCTTGTTTTGTTAGTGTCTATATTATTTTTGAGTAATTGTAAACAGTACATATTGTACTTTAGATGAATACACAAGGTCCATCTTTTGATGGCTGAAATCATTTATAAGTATTATGAATTTGTCTATTGTTATTTTCATTATTCCTTGGAACTTTTACCTACAAAGCAAATTTACTTTCAAATGCAAAGAGACTTCTTTCTTCCTTTCTGACCTGTATGTTCTTCCCTGTTCCAGCTGGAAAGCCCTAGCCAGCATTTCCCGCACCGTGCTGAGCAAGAACAGTGAGTGTCTGTATTCTTGCCATGACCCAACTGTAAGGAGAAAGCATTTATATTGTCATCATTATGAATGCTAACTAATACTTTTTCATAGTTGTTCTCCTTTTCTTGAGAAAGGGTCTCATTCTGTGGTTCAGACTGATCCTTACTTACTCCCTAAGTAGCCAAGGCTCTCCTTGAACTCAGGGCAACTCTCCCAACTCAGCCCCTCCGAGTGCTGGGATTACAGGTGTGCACCACCATGCCCAGGTAATTTTTAATGTGACTCTGGGAGCCGAACCCAGGGCCTTGCGCATGGTAGGCAAGTACTTTTATCACTGAGCTATGCCTCTGCAATTCCTTCATAAGTGGTCTTTATTGAGTTCAAGAAGTTCCCTTATTTATATATTTCCAAGAGTTTTTTTTCAATCATTGTTGTTCAATTTCGTCTAGTACCTTTTCTGCATGGGTTAAAGTAGTCATGTAGTTCTCTTCATTTGCCTCTTAATATGATGGATTACACTGATTGATTTGCAAAAATTAAACCAGTCTTGCATCCCTGAGCTAAACTGCCTTTGGTTCGGGTGTGTATGTATTTTATATTCTACTGTATTCTTCTTATTAATATTTCATTAGGAATTTTTGTATCTATATGTCTAAAGTTTTATTTTTTTCTTGTTCTCCTTATTTGATATATGGTGTCAGAGTAATATGAGCTTCATAAAATAAATAGGAAAGTGTTTCCTTCCCTTTCCTATTTTGCTGGAAAAGCCTCTGGACACTTGATGTTAACATTTCTCTATACATTTGACAGAACATTCCAATCAAACCATCTAGGCCCTGAAATTTCTTGTTTTACAAATCTTCAAAATATAAATTAAATTCTTTTAACAATCATACAGCTACTTTAATGAGACATTCACATTGAATGAGTTACAATAGCATTTTTTGAAAAATTCATCTGCTTTATCTAATACATAAGAGTAGAGGTCTCCATAATATCCCTTTATTATCTCTTATTTTGATGTCTGAGGACTTGCAGTAGCAGTGACAGCATGTTTCTTAGTTTTCATAAAGAATCTTTTCTCTGTCTTGTTTGCCATTGCCTACAGAAATTTGTCAACTTTACTGGTCTTTACAAAGAACCGGCTATTTACTTTATTCTTTTTCTTTATTGTTTTCTGATACCAAATTCGTTAATCTGTGTTCCTTGTTAGTTTCTTCCTGATGCTGACACTGGGTCGGTTTTGTTTTCTCTGCAGTTTCTTGACATTTTCACTTTTGTAGTATAAGCATTTAGTTATAAATTGTTCTCTCACACTGCTTTATCTGTTTTCCACAAATTTTGACATGTTATATTTGTGGTTCTATTCAGCTAAGTGCTTTTATTTCTCTTAAGATATTCTCTTTGCCTCCTTAATACTTAGAAGTGTTTTGTGAAATTTCCAAGTGTTTGATGACTTTTCTTACAGTGTTTCTGTTGCTGATTTCTAATTTGGTTCTGTTTTGGACAGATGATAAGTTTTAGAAATGTTTGATGTTGACTGCATGGAGTTGGATGCGATTTACCTTGTCGTATGTCTGTAAGCACTCCTGAAGAACGTATATTCTGTTGTTGTTTAGTGGAGAGGGTCAATACATTTTGATTGTATCCTGTTCATTGCTGGTATAATTGAGTTTTGTATTCTGGGTGACTTTTAATGTAGATGTACTAACAATTTCTTAAAAGGGGGTATTGAAATCCCCAATTAAAGATGTGAAATTCTGTATTTTACTCTTGAATTCCATCACTTCTGTTTTATGTATTTTACGATCTATTATTTACTGTACAAACACCTAGGATTGCTGTGACTTGTTGAATGACCCTTTGTGTACCATTCCTCCCTGTCTCTGGTAAATTTTTTGGCTCTGCAATAGAATTCTTTTGATGTTATCATGATCACCCCATCTTATTTTGCTTCATGTTTTCATGTTATATATTCTTCCATGTTTTTGCTTTCAGTGGGTTTAAATATTATTTGAAATAAGATTGTGGTAGACAATACGTATTTTCATCAGTTTCTTTTATACACTCTGCAACCTCTGTATTTAATGGTGTCTTTCGACAAATTATATTTGTTGCACATATTGATGTATGGGGCATTAAGTCTGCCATTTTAGTTTATCATTATTATTGACTTTTTCATTTTATTTGGTCCATTTTTTCCCCTTATTTTCCTGCAGGTTACTTAACAGTTTTATGGAACATCATTTTGATTTACCTTAAGCTATTTTGAGAATTCTCATTTTGTATATCTTATTAAGAGGTTTTTCCTTGTCCCAGTCTCCTGGTGTTATCATTTAATAATTTTGTGGACTATTGGTTTCTCAAATGGCTTCCACTAACCTTTTCAGGAGAAGCAGCAACGTTAGCCCTACTACCACTGGGTGGTGGTAAAACACCTGGGTTTCCACTAAGCCTACTCACACACTGTGGGGTTTTGAGGCATTATTTAAGACCATGAGAGTGGAAATCTTAGATCTTCATTTGGCTTTTGCTGGCATGTTTGGGGTTGAAGCCACTTTTAACTGTGATATATGGCTGAACTTGAGCAAGTATTTTCTGAAGGCTATTAGTCTTGCTGTGCTGACCTTGTCCTGGTCTTTTGGAGAAAAGAACCTTTTGTCAAAGTTTTTTATAATCTTTATTCCATTGATGTTTACTAATTACTTCCTTCTCTATACCTACTCTTGTATATATGATGCAAAAAGAAATCCCAGCGATCTCACCTCCGCATTTTTTTGGATAGAGTCTCTCTCTCTCTGTCTCTCTGTCTCTCTGTCTCTCTGTCTCTCTGTCTCTGTCTCTCTCTCTGTCTCTCTCTCTCTCTCTCTCTCTCTCTCTCTCTCTCTCTCTCTCTCTCTGTGTGTGTGTGTGTGTGTGTGTAGTCTAGGATTATCCTGAACTACTATGTAGCCTTGATTGGCTTGGAAATCCTGGCAATCTTTATGACTCGGCCTCTCAAGAGCTGGGATCACTGGCTCGTGTCACAATGGGTTGCTAATTCTTCATATGGTGCTGGGGATCAAACCCAGGGCCTTTTCCACTTAAGGCAAGGGCTCCAATCACTGGGCTATGCCCCCAGCCCCACCTTGGCATTCTCCAGGTCCCAGATTCCTATCTGGTCTGCCCTCTCTTTGCTTTTAGAGTCTTGGTATGTTTCTCCCAAACGTATTTCCCAGAGTTTGATGTTATACTTAAGGGGAGGAGAAAGGCACAACTCTTTAAACCACTGAAGGGATTAGCAAAGTCAAGACCTGGATGCAGAGGTACATCTGGCCACAGCTTCATGAATGGATTGAAGCAGGGAATACTAAAGGTAGAAGAAATCATGAAGAGGTGTGGTGGCAATTCAGTGGGAAGTAATGGCGACGTGAAGTAGCAGAGTGACAATGGGGATGGAGAGAAAAGTGCATATTCAATCTCTTGGCAAATTATCAATTCATTTCATCTAGTCTGCACTTCTTATCAACAACCTACTAGGTGATATATGGTAATAAAACAGCACAGCATATACAATATCTCTACCCTCTCGGAGCTTTTCCTTACCCATATGGTGGAGTTTGATCACATTCTTGTAGTGAAGTTCACTGTAATTAACCACAGTCTGGATGCAGGTAAGAGTGATTGGGAGGAAAGATTTGGGGTAGATATTAAAGTTTTTGCCTTTGTTAACTGTGTGAGTTGTGCCATTCTCTGAACTAAGATGTAGGAGGAGAACAGATACAGGAGTCATGAGTTATATTTTCTGTATGTTGATTTTGATGTGCCTGCAGGGTCCCATATCAAAGCTTGAGTGACTTCAATATTTAATGCCTATATTGAAGCACATAAGCCCCTGTGGGGAAAGCTAGTGCCTTAAGTTGTCAAATGAAAGCACAGGAGAACTATGGTGTCCTTAGCTGTCTTAATGAGAACACTCCATGGACTCACCTTTATTCAGGGCAAACATGGCTCAGAAGCAAGATCAGTGGTTGACTGCAGGAATTCAAAGGCTGTAGTCCCGGGCCCAATCCCATCAAACTATACCGGGGAAAGGACAATTGTGGGGAATGTGTGGACCCAAAGTCTTATGATGTGGATGCCTAAGCAGATCCAGAATCAACAGCCAACCTACCCAAAAACCATTAGGGAAAGAGAGCCAATTTTTTTTGTTTGTTTGCAGGAAATGACTTTTTAATGACTTCACCTGAAGACCTTTGCTCCCAAGGAGATGTCTTTTCTTCTCATGACCTATTTTCACTACTCCTTTTGAAATCTAGGACCATATTTGGAATTAAGTCCTGAGAAACTAACAAGAATAAGCAAGATGTATTCAGAGAAAAGACTGTATACTCTGAGAGGGTTACAAAATTCGCCAAGTTACATAAGCAGGAATTTGAAGAACAGATTTGAGAAGGTACTCACAGAGTATTAGACCAAAAAGGAAAAATACAACGTTGTGTTTGGTTGATTAATCAGTATGGGACACTAATCTTGAATTCTAGTTTTAATATGTTAATTTGAACACCTGAGAGTATTTTTTACAGTCTGATGACTGGCACCTTAGTTACTTATTTGTTGCTGGCATGGAATACTCAACACTCAATACTTAAGGCAGGAAAGATTTGTTTTTACCTCACAGTTTTAGAAGGCCTTGAAATTTCAGATTCACATGTGGCCAGCAACTGTGGAAGAACATTGCAGATGTTGAACTGGAGGAAATCTGCCGCGGCATGGCAAACAAGAAACCAAGTGAGTAAGGGAGGGCGAAGCAAGCAGGTGTTCTTCCAGGTCACGACCAAGGGATCTGCCCCATTTGGGTGTTCTCCTCCTTCCAACCAGCCTCCACTTTTTAACGCCACATAGTTCCATACCTATTCCACACTACCCAAATACGGAGGCTTTTGGGTGACATACAGGATCCAAGCCAAGACATTCTACCCCTAGCCCACTTAAGACTTCGGCCTACTTCCTTATTCAAAATGCAATTAGTCCTTTTCTAAGAATTTGCCAAAGTCTTAACAGATCTAGCACTGCTAAAAATTCCCAAGTCCAATGTCTCCTCTGAGACTCAGGTGAACACTTAACCATGAGCTCCTGTGAAAACCAAAGAAAACGTACAAACTCCCAACAAACAATGGTACAGAGCACACATCCTCATTCCAAAAGGGAAGAATAGGAGAACAGAAAGGAATTGGACCAAAATAAGTTCTAAACTCAGTAATGCAAGGGTTAAATCCCATAGCGCCATTAAATCTTGCAGTCCTGTGTCCTGTACTTGGTATAAACTGTGGTGCGATGTGAGCTCCAAAGGGCTTGAGTGGCCTGCCCCTACAGTTTTGCATCTAGTTGTAAACTTCATGTCTTCTCTTTGGGACTGGCTGTGCTTACGGCATTCCTCAGCAGACTTTTCACAATTCTGGCTTATCCATATTTCTGGGGTCTCCGTCACACATTAGGTTTCTGCTTAAGTTCTTCAGGCACTTACCTTGCCGGGGAACACTTCCTGGCCTCTCAGAGTATACAGCAAGTCAGAATAACCAATTAAATACTACAGCTAGTCTCCCCTAAATATTAGAAAGGCAGTCTATACTAGTAACGCAGCTACCATAAATCTGGGTGGAAGACTCCCTGACTCTATAACTTGCTTTCTGAGTGGCTGCGAAGCCAGTACCACATAGATGATGGCAAGGTCGACTACTGCACTGAGCAGCAGTCTAGCCCACTAGGGCCATGGCAGCCCAGCTTCCTTTGAGTTTTTAGGTGGCTGAACTACTTGGGAATTCACCTTTCTAGGTTGTCCTGGTGGCCTCTTTCCAAAGGGAAGTCTTTTGCCTTTCCACCCTTTAACTGGTAATGGGTGGAATCTTTGCTGGTTCTGGAGAAAACCTCAAGTTCTCTTCTGTATTGTCCTGATTCCAAGCTCTTGGCTTCTTTTTAATGATAATCTTTTTAACAACCGTACTTTCTTTGATTCCAACTGTAAAATTTTTACATCTTTTTTCCTCTGCCTTTCTCTTTTGGCTAAAGGCCAAACAGTACGCACGTGACAGCCTGAACATTGACATATCTTGAAAATTCAGATTAAGTAGTCTACTGCCCTCAATCTCAGTTTCAGTCAAAGTCTCAAAGGCAAAACAAAGGCAAACTGTAATGCACTTCTTGCCAGGGTGTAGCAGGGGAGACAAGGTATTTTTGAGGAAGGATTCTACAATGTGACCACAATATAAGTGGTAGACTCCTTCTAAACTTAACCCCAAGAGGAATACAGCCACCTACTAGGGCTACCATGCATTGAGAAAGGGGCAATTCACAGCTTTGCAAATAATCACTAAATATTGTTCATTAACTCTGAGACTTAAAATTCCATCATGGCCTGCTGGGCAAAATGGAAGTTGCTGTAAATCGGTGGATAGAGTGGTACCCAATTATTTTAGCAATGCATTCACTAGGCTCATGGACTCACTCCTGAAGACCTGTCAAGACTTTTGATTATTACGAGGAATAGATATACTTACAAACCATCAGTGTCATCATAGAGCAAAGGCTTTTACAATAACAAGGGCCAAGCAAAGATCCAAGGAATTTGTTTTCTTTTCCCAACTCTGTCACCAAAATAATAAACCTGAATCAATTTAATTATCCCTCAGTATATATAGAAAATTGGCTCCAGGAACTCATGAAGACACTAAAGTACATTGATGCTCTAATTTCTTACATAAAATGATAAAGAATTTTCATAGAACCTAAGTACATCCTTCTGTATTATCTTTTTTTTTGAGACAGGGTCTCACACTGTAGTCCAGGCTGGCTTTGAGCTCAGTATGTAGCCCAGACTGGATACTGCAATCCTTCTACCTCAGTCTCCCAAGTGCCAGGATAGCAGGCTTGTGCCACGATTCCCAGTTTATGTGGTGATGGAGAATCAAACTTGGTTACTTAGCACTTGCTAAGCAAGCACTTTAATCACTGAGCTATTCCTCCAGCCCACTGTATAATTATCTTTGTATTTCTTATAATATTTAATACAATGCAAATGATAAATAAGTAATTATTATACTATATTGTTTATTGTCATTAAATAACGACAAAGGGAAAGGCTGTACATGTTTAGCACTGATGGAATATTTTTAATCCAAGGTTATTTAGATCCATGGGCATGGAACTTTCAAATATGGAAGGCTGACTATATCTTTGGCGGAGGAGGGTCTAGAGAAATCTGTGGTAATACTAAAGCCTTTAAGGATGCTGATTCATATAATATCCTAATTTAATTTATTTCTAGTAAAAAAAAGCCACACAGGTCTTGAATATCACTATGAATTATTACAAAAATATTCGTTGGTGATCCAATTGACACTTGTGGTTTCCAACATGGTTTCTTTACTAGATGTAGTTGAGACAGCTTTTTTCACTGGTTTTGCAGCTATTTTCCTAGCAAATGCCTTCTCTTAAACTTCCATCAGAGAAAATTATCATCAACAGCTCACCTTCATCTGGTAGCAGTAATGGTACATCTTTTCAGTCTTAAATTAAGCACAGTCTATTTTCTTATTCTCTGTCATAACACAGTTCAAAAGAGTCCTGAAAACTTCAGAATCTACACAACATTATGCTGTGCATTGTTAACATAGGTATCCTATAGAACTGAACTGATTTTTTAAAAAGCAACAAGCACTTCAGATACCTTCAGTAAGATTGTCGTGTCAAAAGGTGTGAGACAAATCTCACGAAAGTTCAGAAATATGGGACTTTGGTGATATTTCTAGAAGTATGATGTTCTGGGTGTCTAGGCATGTACTTTGTAAAGTGAGAGGAAATTTGTAATAGTACGATATACCTACCATAAAGAAAATCTCAAACCCTGTAATGCACCTCTATTAATATCAAAGCAAGCAAAATGTACCAAAATTCCTTGTGATGTTCCTAGCTACTTACTAAACAGCCTAAAGAATGCTTATTCTTAGGGTTTTGATCTGGAATATTTCTCAAATGCCTCATGTATTTGAATATAATGGGGTCCCTATGGAACTGTGTGCTATTGGGGGGGTGGAACCTGGTTGGAAGGGACAGATGCTTTGGGCTTGACCTGGAGGGATTATGTCAACTTGTTGATGTTAAGAAAAGCCCAGGGTAGAGCTTTCAGTGTGTGATTGACTTTTCGACCAGGAAATGAGAGAACACCCACCCTGAGTGTGAGTGGCCCAGATTGAATCAAGTAAGGAAGAAAAAAATACATTGTTACCACTTCTACGTGGGAAAACTGGCCTTTGCCTTAGTGTTCAAGCACTGACTTGTTCCTCCCTTCGCCTGGTTTTCTGTCTGCGGTGCTGTGAGGAGCTTTTCACTGCTTCCACCATTGTGGGCCACCTGTGAATGGACTAAGTGAGATATTCTGAAACTGTAAACTAAAATAAACCTTTCCTCACTTAAATTGTGAACATTGGGTATTCTGTTCTAGAAATGAAAAACTAACTCTATTACCTATTTTTTGAGACAGGGTTTTGCTCTGTATTCCATGCTGCTCTTGAATTCACAGCAATCCTCCTGCCTCAGCCTTCTGAGTGCGGGGATTACAGGCATGTGCCACCATGCCTGGCTTATGTGGTGCTGAGGAATCAAATACAGGAGCTTGCACTCAATAGGCAAGAGCCCAGAATGTCTATTTTATTTGTCTGTCTGTTTGTTTGTTAGCAGGGTAAGAAATTGAATCCTGGGCCATCATACTTTGCTACATTCCCAGACCATTTTTTTATTTTCATTTTGAGACAGGAATTCACTAAGTTGCTAAATTGCCATGGCTAGACTTGAAATTGTGATCCTCCTGTCTCAGCCTCCCAAAGTGCTTGGATTACAGCTCTATGACACTGGGCACTAGAGCCTCTAGACTGGGACAGAGGAAGAGCAGGAGTTTCACCAGAGCTCACAGCGGAAGGATTAAGCATGAATCCATAGCAGGACATAGTTCGATCACCGTTCTCCCCAGCCCTCATATTTGTGGATAGTAGATGTCAGATGCCACAGACCTTGGCAGATGACTTACCAAATAAGTCAATGCAAGAAAAATTTTTGGATTCTGGATTCACCTCAGTTGTCCCTTGTATGTTTTTAGACTTGTGCTTATTTTTTGTTTTGTTTTGTTCTTACTTTGGTTTTGTATCTTTTCTTTCAAGTTGTTTTTATTTTGCTTCTTTAATGGACTTTTTTATAGATTAGGTGCAGAAAAACTATGTTTTTTATTCTTTTCTGTGGTTTTTTTATCTGTGTCACTTTTGCTGATTATACTTTCTTCTGGTCTTCGGCTGGACTTTTCTCTCATTTTCTCTACCCTACGTACACTTCTGATTTTTTGTTTTGTCTCCAAAACAAACCCTTTGTCCTGGGCCTCTTTTTTCTTGCCTTCACCATTGTTATTAATCTTATTATTAAACATTAATAACGTATAGCTACATAGTATAGCGTAGTACAAATTAATTACTTTTTCCTATTTGTTATGCAAAGGGCATTAATGCAGATTTCTTTTCCATTATTAATAATGGTATATTGTTGCATTTAATACATCTCTGCAATAAGTTATTAAACGGTTTACAAAACTACCTCCATAAGAGTGGAATGGTTCTATAATTGAATAGGTTATCCTGATATGTCAATAATTGATTTGTCTTAGGTTATACTGTTACTGCTTATCTCTATCCTAACCTTAATGGTGGGATACTGGTTAGAGCCTATAAAGAATTAAAAACTTTTAGCTATTCTGTTTATCCTAGGCAGTTAATACAATTTCTTTTTATTATTGACAGTAGAATAGTATTGCCTTTAATAGATATTTTGGATAAGCCAATATTTAGTTTATTATGGTAGCTGTGTTACTAGTATAGACTGCCTTTCTAATATTTAGGGGAGACTAGTTGTAGTATTTAATTGGTTATTCTGACTTGCTATTAATTGCTTTTCTTAGATCACAACATTATTAGAGATTTCATTCAAGCTGGTAATGGTGACACACTGGTTGATCTCGTTATTTACTGTGTGTCAGTAGCCGGCTTATCTTTGGGTCACCTACACTACTGCAATCCATTTCTCACTCAGTAAAAGATGTATGGGGTCAGGAAATCAGTAGAAGTTTACGCACAAAGAAGATAAACAGCTTAGCTGAATAGGTTGAAAATGAAGGAAATAGAAAGAACTGAAAAAATAGATTGCCAAAAATAGAAGCCCAATTAAAAATGGGCAATTGAAATGGACAGCGCTGAGAAGAAGTACAAACGGGTAACAAACACATGAAAAAATGTTCAGAATCTTCAGCCATTAGAGAAGAGCAAATCGAAACAATGCTGAGATTCCTTACACTTTACTTTAGTAAGAATGGTTATTATCATGAACTCAACAAACAACAAATATTGGTGGGGGGGGGCGGGGGAGAAGGAAGCCTTCTATGTTGCTGGTGGAGTTGTAAGTTGGTACAACTATGTTGCCCCCCGCCCCTGATTGCCCATGTGGAAGGATGAGGTCTTGTCTGAAACACAAAACAAATCACAGGGCTCAAGGCTGTTCCCTGCACAAAAGCACCTCACAAGGCATCCCTGGGATATTTATTGAAGTAATCAGAGTACACAAAGCCATCACATCAATTCACAGAACAAAGTAAAGTATTTTGAGCGCTCTTAGCATATGAGGGCCAGGTGTTAGAGGGCTGTGAGAAAGGCCTTGAAAGCACAAACTGTTTCTTTGAGGAATGTGTTGTGACCACTCCTTCTGTCTCTGGGGAGGTCTAAACTGCAATCCCCAGCGTTCCAAGGAATGGAAAAACAACTCTGAGCTACCAAGGTCAAGGCAAGACACAGGATTTCTTCAAAGTGCAGGCATAGCAAGCAGAGTGTGGGCCTCTACCTATTATGGAAATCGTTATGGAGATTCCTCAAAAAACTCAAAATGGGTATCTTTCCAAAAGGTTCAAAGTCATCTTATAACAGAGATGTATGTAAACCCATATTTATATCAGCACAATTCATATTAGATAAATCAAGGAAGCTGCTGACATATCCATTGGCAGACCAATGGATCAAAAAGTCGGGTATATACACATGGCAGAGTACTAGGCTTCCAGAAAGAAAGATAAATTTGAGTCATTTGTAGGAAAATGGATGCACTTTGAAAGCATTATGCTTAATGAAATAAATCAGACACAGAAACTTAAATATCATGTTTTCTCCAATAGTTTGCCTTCATTGACTTCAATCACTGACCATATCAATTCTATGTTAACCTGAATGTGTCTTGTTTATTGCCGTGATATTTCTTAGTATTAATAATAATATTGTAAACATAAATAATATATTAACTAATATTAATATTATGGATTGCTACAATATTAATTATAACCAAAGAACTCACTTATAGGGAGAGAAGTGTGACAATGGACATAACAACTACAGAATATGAGAACTCCAAAGTATAAATAAGTAAAAGAGAAAAGTAAGAATGATTGTAAGAAACAAGGAAATGGAATTGTGGAGAAGGAGGGGAGTAAGGGGTGGGAAAGGAGGGAGGGAAGTGACAGTGATGAAGATGTGATACACATGTGTACCAATTCCTCGAGTTGAATGTAACCATTGTGTATTGCAAACATATACTAATAAAGAGAATAATCTAAGGAGGGGGAAACTATCTATTGCAAAAGAAAGCTTGTGAAGCCCAGCAGTGGACGTATGGTAGAGACCACTAGAATTTGGAGTTGAGCTATACCTTCTGTCTACAAACTAGTCTCCATATATAAAAGGAGCTTCAGTTTGTTACTGAACCATGTAGAGACTAAATACCTGGCTGTGGGATAACAAATGACTCTAGGACCTGGGCTACCCAGTCTGAGCTGGGTATTCCTGGATCCACTGAACAGATGAACTGGATGTGCACAGAAAACCAGTTCATTCATTTGTAAAATTCAGTAAAGTACATAAAATAGGCCAAACAGGCCCAAAAGTTACTGTTAAAACTTACGTAGGTGGCCAGACTCCAGGTGTCTACCCCTATTAACTTGGGTGTCTTTTCCCC
This sequence comes from Ctenodactylus gundi, assembly GCA_004027205.1. NCBI lineage: Eukaryota > Metazoa > Chordata > Mammalia > Rodentia > Ctenodactylidae > Ctenodactylus > Ctenodactylus gundi. Next base: position 14,553 of record PVKB01000593.1, on the reverse strand, counting down.
TACCAAAACCTATAGAATTATGAGTTTCATCTTATGAGTAGGATGAGAATGGACAAAACAAAACAAAACAAAACATGGGCCTAGTTAGGAGGAGGCCCACTAAGTTCGCTGGCACCAGCCCCCAGTGGATGGACACCACATTCTAGCCCCATGCACTCCTGAAAAACGTGGTAGTTAGAAGCCTCCCAGAGGCAGAAATGCAGGCAGTATATTTGCTTATCCACATTGTGCTGAAAGACAAGTGGGTGGAGATAAGGGTCTGTAATGCTTTATGAGAAGGAGTGAACAGGTGAGGCGGTTGGGGCAGGGTTGGAAAAGAATGAGATGGAAATTTTGTGAAAAGAAAAGTCTCGTGGATGGGTAAATGAATGGACCTTTCTGAAGAGGGAGAGTTTGAAGCTATTCATATTCTACCTAGTTGTCAACCAGAGAGTGTCCACTGCAAGATGAGTTGATAGGATCTGTGCATTTCAGTCAGCATCTTTTCCAGTTCCACCCTGAATCTTACCCAGTGGGAGTGGTATGAAGTGGCAAAGGCAGTGGCACAAGAGGCTGCAGTATTGGCTAAGCTCGATGGCTTATTGGGGGTTAGCACACACTTGCAATCCCTTCTATTTGAGAGGCTGAAGCAGGAGGATAATCACTTGGTGGCCTGTTTCACAAAAAAAGGGGGGGAGGTGTTGGGAGTCGGGATTGTAACTCCAGAGGTAGAGCTCTTCCCGGCATGCACAAGGACCTGAGCTTATTCCTTAGCACTGAAAAAAAAAAAAAAAAAAAAACCTCAATAAAGACTTTGTTTCACTAAGGCTAATCTTATTGCCAGTACAGATGAGCTCCCAATATTGTATGACCAGAGACAAATATTGGCTCCCCAGTATGGCACCATTCACTTTGGGGACAAGACAGTCAACTGGAGACAGACACATGAGAGAGGGCACGTGATACAGCTTCAGGAAGATAGATAACACTTTATGGATAAAGTTTTGCCTTGATTGACCACATCACTATCACATGTTACCTTAAATAGGCCTTACTCATTGCCATGACATTTCACACAGAATGAATTATAAGCAAAGAACTCATTTTACTGGAAGAGATGTGTGGCGTGGTCATAATACATACAGAATTTCCTGGCCACGCCATTTGCAACATCACCCAAATAATCGAATGAAGAAATAAACTTTTGAAGCTCAATTCTAGGTCCAGGTGAAATACCGTGTAAGACGGAGACATTACATGACACAGCATTGGCCTTTAATCAGGGGCACATGTATGTTGCCATTTGCCTCAGCTTCAAGCTTCCCCATCCTGGATGTGATGTGGAACTTGCGTCTCCCTGATGAGGAATGAGATTGAACACTTTTGATAAGCTTAGTGTGATGCACGTGGCTTTGTGGGTGAAATGTTCTTACAAATATTTTACCTACTTTTAAAAAATAGGTTTATTTTAATCCAATTTATGTGTTCTGGTTATAAATATATCTGAATTTGAATCTTTATTCTGGATATGAATCTTCCATCAGGTTATCCTTTCTTCCAGTCTTTGGCTTGTGTTTCCTTTTGCTTAGCATCTCTCAAAGAGGAGACATTTATAGTTTTGTTGAAGTCCAGTTAATCAATTTATTTTTATGCATTAGGCCTTTGATTGCATCTAAGAATTTTTTGTCTAACTGAAGGTTACACAGATTTTTGCCCATATTTTCTCTTAGAAGGTTAATAGCTTGAGATAACATATTTAGGTCTGTAAGACATTTATGGTGAATTATTTTTATATAATGCAAGCTACAGATTTGAGTTCTTTGTGTTGCATATGAATACTGAATTGCTCCAGCGCCATTTGTTGCTAAAGCTGTCATTAGTCCACTGAATTGCATTTGAACCTTGATCAAAAATTGGTTTCTATAATGTGGGTATATTTTTGGATTTGCTATTCCATTAATTTGTATGTTTTTGTGTGCCATTAATACATCATCTTATTTATTAGATTTTTGTAATAAATATTTAAATCAAACAATCTCTCAAACTTTTTCCTTTTAAAAGATTTTTAAATTTCTTTTCTGATTTCTCCAATGACCCACAGATCATTCAAAATTATATTATTCAGATTGCTAAGATCAAGGCCAGCCTGGTCTACATAGCGAGCTCAGAATCAGCCTGGACTACTGAGTCAGACCCTGCCTCGAAAAAGTGTGTTAGTTGATCTCCATGATTTTTTGCAGTTTCTATGGTTTCTTTTGTTTTTGATATTTATTTTCACTTTATTGTGATACGATAGGATGTTTGATAACATTTCAGTTCTTTTGTATTTATTGATGCTTGGTTTAAGGCACAAAATGTACTCTATTTTGGAGAAAGTTCTACGAGCTGCTGAAAAGATCATGCACCCTGTTGTTAGATAGGACATTGTAAAAGTATGTTAACTCCATTTGTGTAGCTTAATTCTGGTGATTATTTGTGGATTTTCTTTATCTGGTTAAACTATTTGTGAGAAAAGGGTATTAAAGTAACTCGCTATGATTGTATTTGGGACCGCCTGTCCATTTATGTCAAGTAGTAATTCTTTTATGAAATTAGGTGTGCTGATGTTCAGTGTGTATATACTTTTGTTATCTGCTCCAAGTGAGCTGTATTCTTTAACAATATGTAATAGACTTCTTTGTCTCTTCAAATTTTTATTTGAAGTCAAATTTGCCAGATAGGAGAATAGCTATTCCTTTTTCACATAACTACTCTTTTTATTCATATGCATTTGCAATATGTAATAATTACGTTCAACTTGGGGAACTGGTACATCTACATGTCATATCTTAATCAATTTTCACCCTTTCCTCACGCCACCGGTTATCCCCTTTCAACAGATTCTCTTCCCATCTGAACAAAGACTACCTCCCTACTTCCTACCCATGCTCCAGGATTTTTCTCATTAGGTTATTTATATTTTGAGTTTCTGTCTTACTTACTTTTTCATTGCTGTGACATATTACCCAATACGCACAAGTTAGGGGAGGAAAAGTTTATTTTAGCTCACAGGTTCAGAAAGTCACAGTTCATTTATGCACAGCCAGCAACAGCAGAAGCACATGGCAGGGGTGGAGGTGGAGGCAGTGTCTCATGGCCTTACAAATAAAAAAACCAAGTCCCCAGAAGGGAAGAAGGAAGTAGCGTATACTCGTCCAGGTCCGGTCCCAGTAATCTGCTTCTTTCGGTCCAGCCTGGGTACTTTGCCCCTTTCAGGTTTCAGCCCCTACTCCACCACACACTTGTCATCTATAAATTAACAGACACCTTCCACCACACACCTATAATCCACCACATGCCCATAATCCACTTCTTCAGACCAGACTACCATCTCCTAAGAGCACACAGACCCATAAATAAGCCATGGCATCCAAATACATGAGACTTTGGGGAGACATTTCAGACACCAAACACAATAGTTTCTCATATGAGAAACCATGCAACAATTAACCTTTTGCATCTAGTTCATTTCTTCCAGCATAATGGTGTCAAACCCCATCCATTGTCCTACAAATGACACAGAGTTATCTTTCTTTATGGCAGACTGGTGTGCATGCACTCACAGAGCCCCAACATTTTCTTTATCTACTCATCTGTTGATGGACATATAGGTTGTTTCTAAGACTCGGTAGAAAATTGCTATTTCTGCTTACTTCTGGGCTGCAGCTGCCTGGAGCCTTATTTTCCTACTTTCAATCTGTGTATGTCTTTGCAGGTAAAGTGTCCCTTGATTCTTGTCCTTGGTACAATCTGCCAGTCCATATATTTCATTGGAAAATTAATATCATTTACATTAAATATTATTGAAAGCTATGCACTAATTCCTATCAGTTTCCAAATGTGGAGAGTTAGATTCATTTATTTTAATCATTACCAGTCTTTACACCTTCTTCCTCTTCATATTGTCTATTAATAGTCCCCCCTCTACTTCTTTGTCATCATTTTTAGATTTCATATACTACAATAGGTGAAACTTGTGATATTTGTCTTTCCCAATCTGGCTTATTTTGTTCAACATGATGATGAAGAAAATCACACACACACACACACACACACACACACACAATGATAACATATGTTATACACACACACACACACACACAAAATGAAATATTGATCAGCTATGCAAAAAAAAGAAAGACATTTTGTTGGTTGCAGAAAAATGAACTGATCTGGAGACCATTATCACCTGGAAGGTTGTTTCAATTTGGGTTAACAGCAACTGCGAAAGTGTAGTGCCCCCAGGAACCATTCCTTGAGAAAGAACAGCTTGTCCAGAGGCAGAAAGAAAAGTTAACTGTGCCTCCCAGGACAGCACCTCCGCAGCCACCAAGGGTTTGGCCAGATCTCTGTTCCCTGACATCCGGCCTGGCCATTTCTGCCCTGTGCTCCACCCCTCTACCAGGGAGTTTTCTGAGCTTCTCCCTGCTTGGACTCCCTTAGCCTGCTCCTCCTTTCGTAGCTTTAGATCAGCCTCCCAGCCCTTGGTCTCCCCACTCAGTCCTGCCCCCCTCCTTCTTCATATTGTGTTTGGGGGGAAGGGAAGCGGAGTACCGGGGATGTTGCCCAGGTCATTCACACACTGAAATACATGCCCAGCCCATTTTTCAGATTAAAATTTAGAGCTGAAGACAACTTTCTGGAAGAGTCTCCTTGGGTAGAGCCAGGAGTGGACCCTCCGTAGGTCCTCCGCGAGGCTTTGGGGCTCCGGGACAGTCCCAGGGTGCAGGAAGAAGGCGGCTTCTGGCGTCCCATACTTCCCGGGGCCGTTGCCTCCTGCGTTCTGCAGGAACAAGGAAGGAAACTGGTTCCTAGAGAACTTTTCCTGTTTGCTGTATACTGACAATGCCACTGGACAGGAGGTGCAGCTGTTGGCACATGCCGAGTGACAATAGTCCTGGTTCCAGCTGTGTGCATCCGGCCTCTGAGCCTGGGTTGGCCTCAGGGCACACCCACACGTTGGTGCTCAAAAGCACCAGGAGACACAGCTGTGCTGTTCCTGAACCTGGACGCAGGGGACCCCCTGCTGTCCTCCCTCCACTGATGTGGACCAGGATACTGCACCCAGATGACCCTGAACCCCAATCTCTACTCGGGGAGCGGTGGGGATCCGTCCAGGTGGAACCCACAAGCGCAACCCACAGGCCCAGAGCAGCACGGAAACCTAGGTGCTTAGCATGCTTAGAGCGCCACCGCGTGGTCGCTTCAGTATTCTTTCCAGAGTCCCACTCTCCTCAGGGCCCGGAAATCAAGCGCTCGCCCCAAGGTCAGGGCAGTAGTCTGTACCGCACTCTGCCCCGCCCCGCCCAGACATCCCTCCTCCTTGGGGACCCTTTCTCCTTCCCGCTGTCCCCTGGAGGCATTGTGCGACTCCTTGGGCCCAAGGAGGGCGAAGATCACAGGACTAGGCTCCCTTTCTCCCAAGTCCGGGCACAAGCAGTTCAGGCCTAGCGTGGAGGGGACCGGGCCACCAAACCAAGTCCCTGCCCCGCCTGGAAGTTTGCAGTCGCCATGGCAACAGGAGTAAGGGCCGGGCCCCACCCCTTCTTCCATCCCCACCGCCTCGCCGGGGCCTCCGAGCTTGCCTGCCCCTCCCGCACTGTTCGAACCCCGCCTGGTCCCTGCCTTCCCTCCCCACTTCCCGCGAGGTCTGCTCCCTGGGGGCTGCGCCGGCCGCTGCACTGAAGGCACCTTCCTCTGTCTCCTGGCATGTGCTGTAAGAGGGTGCGACTTTGCCTAGATACCCTCTAACGTTCACGGGACGGGTCCCTAGGCCACCTCAGCTCAGCTGAGCCCGGCCCCAAGCGCGTGCCGCCATTGTCCAGGCGCCGGACCAGGGACACACTTCCCCAAGCCTGCTGGGCCTTAGGCGAACATAGCACAGCTGGACCTGGACCAGGCCGTTGCTCCGTGAGCCCACGGGGGATGCAGAACTTCCCTGAATCCCCTCCTCCCTCCTCTCTCCCGTTGGTGTCCCCTGACTCCCTGACTGTGGCTTCCCGGGTTCCAAAGCCTAGGTCTCACCACTTCCCTGCTCTTCTGGACTTTTCTTAGGAGCATCTTTGCCTCATCCCCATCTGCTCCGGGGCACCCCTGCGTACCCCGCGGTCAGCACCTCCCTGGCTCCACAGCTGCCTGCGTGGTGCCACCATCCTGTTCGCTGGCCTCAGCCTTGGAAGGGTGTCTTTACTACACTCCTCAAACTGTCGATCCTTATGAAATGCTGTTTGTCCCCACAAGTTTTTTGTCACACTGTAAGCTATTTAAATACAGGACACATGTCTCACTCATGTCTGTTTTCCACTGGGACATATATACCCCATAGTAGGCAGTCAGTAAATGTTGCACAAAGGAACAAAGTAGAAAATAACTCCTTAAAATTAAAGGAAGCTGGGCCTGGTGGCACAGAACTATATTCCCAGCAATGTGACAGGCTGAGGCAGGGAGGATCACAAGTTTGAGCCCAGTGAGGGTGACGTAGTGACCTGTGTTTTTGCTGCCTTTTGTTGAAAACTGGATGACTGGAAATATGTGTCCTTTTCCTGTCTCTTATTTCTCTGTCTTTAAATTGAAACCATGGCTTCAGGGTCCCCAGACATACACTCTGCCACTGAAATATGCCCCTACACCCTTTGGTTTTAAAATTAGAAAAGAGTAAATGGCCTGGTGTTGAATGCCAGTAATCCCGGCACTTTGGGGCTGAGGCAGGAGGATTGCTGTGAGTTCCTGGCTTGTCCGGCCTCATCAGGAGTTCAGGACCAGCCTGGACTACAGAGTGAGACTCTCTCTGAAAGTCAGCCAATGAATAAAATTAAATTAAATTGAAATGTTACCACTCTCTATTGCTCATCCTAGTCAAAAACTTGTGCTGAGTGACCCTCCTGCCTCAGCTTCTGAAGTAGCTGAGAGGATAGGCTTGTAGCACCAGCAAGCCATTAAGAAAAGTTGCTGATGCTTCTCGGTTGTTCCATAAAAGCAGAATGTGATGTGACTTTTTAATCTTTGGGATGCAAGAAAGGATGTCGAGCAGGTTTTTTTCTTTTTTGTTGTTGCTCTGGCTTACAGCTGCAAGTTAATATGAACTACTGCCTCTTTTGTTCTTTTGCTTATTACTAAAATAAGTGCTAAGAGGAACAACAGACATTTCTTGAGTGTCTCCTGTAGTTTCTTGTCAGGTCCCTGAAATCGGCTATAATTAGATCTGTAATTGTCTTGTGGTTGCCATGCGTTTTCATCACCTTTACGGAGATCACGGAGTCTTGAACACACAGAACGTCACCCATTTAGTCTACTACAGGTGTATTAGCCCTTTAATATATTGTTGAGATCAACTTGGTCATATTCTATGTAGGCTTTTTTATTTTTGTTTTCGGTACAGGGAAGGAGCCCAAGGTATTCAGTCCCTTGTATATTTGATTTTAAGGCAGGATCTCAGCAAGTTCATAAGTTGCCCAAGCTGGGCTTGAACTTAGGGTCCTCCTACCCTTAGTATTTGTTTTTTTTGCACTTGTGTTATACACTTGATTGGTGCCCAGTTTTTTTTGTTTTGTTTTGTTTTGTTTTCTCCTGTTTGGTTGCCAGGTTTTTTTTGGTATCTGGATCATGGTTGTTTCCAAAACTAGTTGAGGAAGGCTTGGGGATTCACTTTTATTCTAAAAATTTAATAAATTTTTTGAGAAGTTTTAAGCTGAGGCTATGTTGAGTTCTTCTGATCTTCCTCATGGCATCTGGGAATGCATGACTGTGTCCCGGTTATATAATCATATGTGTTGGAACTAGTATGTCAACATCAGTCCACACTGCATCCACTGCTGACCTGGGAATTCAGTCTAATGCCTGCGCACTGAACTGCATCTCCAACCTATTTTTATTTGTGGTTTTGAGAGAGGTTGTTGCTAAGTCACTTAGTTGCTCAGTCTGGGCTTGCACCTGCAATACACCTACCTTGGCCTCCCAGTCCCCCCCCCCCCCCCCCCCCCCCCCCCCCCCCCCCCCCCCCCCCCCACGTACTGAAGGATTATACAGGGATTATAGGCCTGGCCACCTGACCCCTTTTTCTTGGGTTTTCAAAAACATGCTCAAAGATGATTTCAGTCTCTTTCAATGTAGCTCCACTCCTGTAACTGGGGAAAAAAATACCACAACCCTGTGTTTCTCTCCTGCAGAGCTGCTACGGAAATGGGATTTGGCCTACACAGAAGCCCTGCTAGTCCAAAATTACAGTCCAAATTCTGGATGTGGTAACTCTTGGCAGAAGCAAGGCTCTCCCTTCTCAGTTGGTGGTCCAGGTTAGGAGGTGCTGTCAGCCAGACCAGCCTTTCTTTCTCACCACAGCTTCACCCACTGGAGACCTGGCAAGTGGGTGTCCATGTGGACTCCAGTACTCTGCCCTACTCCTTATCGCTAGTCCCTGTTTCTGATGCTGCTTCCTGTGGTTGCACCCCTGGCAGGCCAGGGCCTGGACCCCAGTGCCCATGTCTAATGAGACATGAAGCAGCGCTCCATGCCCTCTGACTACCAGAGCATCAATACCAAAGGTGACAGTGCACTACCGCTGTGTGGGCACCTTTCCTGACTGCCGCCAGTTTGACTTCAGGTAAGGCCAAGTCTGGAGCACAAGTGCTCCTCCAAGAAGGCCCTTCCACTCCTGTCCTCCTTTAATCCGCTCACACAAGTCCACCTGCAATTCCCTCCCAAGCCCTGGTTGACCCTGAGTCTCATCTCCACATACCCTAGTCGTACGTACCTGCACACCAGTTTTCTCTCGGATCGGTCCCTCTGAGCACCCCACCAGTTCCATCCCTTCCCCTAATACCTCAGTCACATACATGCACTCCTTTTTCTCCCAGACCACGGTCCCATTAGTGAGCAGCTCCCCTGCTTGTCCCCCCTCTATACCCTAGTCACATATACCCTCACCCCTATTCCTTCCTGGACTCTGAGCCCCCTCCAATTGTGTCTCTTCACGTCCTGGTCCCACATACTAATACCCCTATTCTGTTCTGGACCCTAGTACCCCTGAAAGTGACCCCTTAATCTCATACCCCCATATCCTGGTCACACGCCTGCACCTGGATTCTCTTCCGTACCCTACTTTAAGTAGTCCCCCTGAGTCTTATCCACCTCCACACCCTGGTTACACACCCCTGTACCCCAGTTACCTCCCAGACCATGGAGCCCTGCAAGTAGTCCCCTTCCCCAAGTCCCTCCCCGCTGCACACACTGGTCACACACACCTGTACCTGTTATCCCTCTGAAACTAGGGCCCATCTGATGAGCCCCTTGAATCCTCTTCTCTCCAACCCTCACACGCTGGTCACACATGCCCGCATCCCAGTTCCCTCTGAGCTCTGGTTCTCCTTCTGAGTGCTCCTTCCCAAGTCTAGTACTCCCCCCAACCCGGGTCACACACACTTGTACCCTGATGCCCTCCTCCACCCCAGTTACTACTCCCAGTTCCTTCCCTCCATACCTGAGTCACATATGCCTACAATCCAATTCCTTTGTGAATCCTCATCCTCCCTGAGTCCCATAACCCCTCCCATTCCAGTTACGTGCACCTGTGCCCTGATTCTCTCCTGGACTCTAAGGTTTCCTGAGACCCAACCGCTCACCCTGGTCACAAAGGCTCACACCGCTATTCCTTTCCAGACCCTGGGCACCCATCTGGTTGTGTCTCCCCAAGTGCTGCTCCCCCACCCTGATCCCACACACTCATACCTTGTTCCCTCCCATACCTCAGTCTCCCCTCTAAGCAGACCCTCAAAGTCCCATACCCCCACCCTGCACACCTCCTCACACACCTGCAACCCCATTCCCTCACTGACCCTGGCCCCCCTTCAAGTGTTTCTCCTTTTAGTGGGTACCCCAAGTCCTGTCTCACTCTCACTGTGTCTCACACACACCTGCACCCTTACATGCTCCTAGATCCCTCTCCCCACCTCCCAGATGCCCTCCATACTCTCCACACCCGAGTCACAAACATTTGCATGTTGATTCCTTCCTGGACCTGGAGCCTCCGCCTGTCATACCCCGATTTCTCTCTTGGACTATGTGTCCTCTCTGGCCCCCCAAGTCCTGTCACACTCAAGCATCTTGATTTCCTCTGGGATCCTGGAGTTTCCTGGAGGGAAGAGTAGATGCACTCTGAAACCCAGAGCTACAAATTTCTCCCGGGAGGGAGAGAGGCTGGGTGCAGCCCAGAGATGTTCAGTAAGATTAGGCAGTAACCACCAGACGGAAGCATCACTAAAGGTGATTAAGCTTCCTCTGATTCCATAGACAGGTTCAGTTCTAGCAAGGAAGAAAAATGGGATCAAAGAAATCTACATGTTACTGATGGATGGTGCTTTTTTTCCTGTCCTTCCTCTCATCAGATTTCCAGATGGGTGGGTTGATATTTGGCAGAGTTGGGAATTAAGTATTAATGCCATGTATCACATGTTTCTAACTAGGCATTCATTATACAAATTTGCTGTCATCTTTGACAGGTGAAAATCCAAGTCTAGCTGGTATATATGCCAGAGAGCACACGAGAATCTTGATGTGTGTACCTCTGGTTTAGGGTAGAGTTATTTACATGCCTAGCCTTGAAGCTACAAGCAGCCATTTGGTAATTTTTTCCATTATGTTTATGAGATTTATTTTATTAGTCAGGTCACAACAGCTTTATTCCCCTCCTCTCCTGAGAATGTTCTAGTAATAATAAATGTTAGGAGGCTGGTGCTGTGGTTTGGTTCTGGAGTGTTCCTCAAAAGCCTCATGTACCTATGGATACTGTGTAGTGTTGGGAGATCACACCCAAGTGGAAGGGGAAGATGCTTGGGGATTGACCTGGAGAGGTGTGAGCCGTTCCTCTGAGACTTGGCTTCCTGTTTTGTCATACCATGAAGAGCTCTGTTTCTGGAGCCCTGGCTCGGGCTATAGTCATGCCATGCTGTGTGATTCCACCATTTTCCAGATGCCTACCAGTCAATGGACTGAGACCTCCTGAAACTGTGAGCTAAAATAAATCTTTCCTCCCTAAAGTTGTGGGTGATGTCAACTATTCTGTCCTAGCAATGGAAAGTGACTAAGGCAACCTGGGAATCATAATTCATTCTTTTTCAAATATTGTGGTGCTTGATCTCTGGGATATTATACCCAGTGTGACAAACCTTTTGGGCCCTACTCCTGTAGACATGTCTATTTCATCAGGGGATGGTTTCAAAGCCACCTTGACATCTCAAGAAAAAAAAATAAATAAAAGATGCACTGAGATTAATTATCCAGGTTCCAGAGTGAACAGGGGTCCTTTCACAGTTTGGCAAGCAGGTTTCTGCACAGGAGACTTGAGTTAATAGCACATCAGATCCATATGAGCTTGCAGTGAATACAGTTGTTCCATGGGTTGTATAGAAACCACTCAGGTTTGGCTTCCTGAACCCACTTGGTCTTGTGGCTTTTGTTGAGTTACAAGCTTCAACTTGTGAGGAGAGGACAGATTGTGGTGTTCTTGGGTGTTCCTATAGTCTAACGTGTGGTCATACAAACAAAGCTAATTTCTAATTTTACTTTCTTCCTCTTTTGATTGAATTTTGAGTTGTTCAAAATAACCAGTAGCACTGGTGTTGGGAGAAAGTGTAAGGATTCTCTATAAAGGCAACATTCAGGAAGTGTTAAACTTGCCTTACATCCGGTAGTTGGCTCAAGTTTACAATCATTGTAAAGGGACAGAGAACTTTTAAGGTAGTTTCATGCTTAAGTCACTAGAAGGAAACCTGAGGAGAGTATCAATTTCTGTCCATTTCTTGGCTTCAGTGATTTTGTCTTCAATACACAAGGCCAGAGAAACTGGGCATAGTGGCACCCGCCTGCACTCCCAGCACTCTGGGAAGCTGAGGCAGGACGATTGCCAAGTTCAGGCCCAACCTGGATAATTTAACAATTTAGGGTGATCAAGTCTCAAAATTAGTGTAATGGGCTTGAGATGTTGGTCAGTATGAAGGCCCCAGTCTCCAACCTCAGCAGTATACACATAGGTCAGTTCCCTTCTACCTCTGCAATCATGGATCTTGGGGAACAGCGTCCCAGAGAGCCCCCCTGTGTATTCTTAGGCCAGTGGTCAAGTTGCTTCATGGACTTGGGTGAGTTGATGAACTTCTCTTTTTGTCTTCTCATGGAGAATGTGGATTTGCAACCTGGCACTCCAAATGGGACTCTTAAGTGGCTCGATAAACTTGACTATCATATGCAAGGAGTTACTTCTGAACATCTGCCACTGTTTTGGGCAAAATAAATTTCCTATGATAGCGCTAATAAAGAGGGAACCATGTCATCTCATGAGCCAAAAAAATTACTTCTGTTCATGTTCGAAGTTATCTCCAGTCAGCAGGCTCACTGGTCGAACACACAGTCAAGTCTTAGGTTAATTGAGTTATTATGCCGGGCAGCAGGTAGCATGGGGGAGAGAATGGGAACTCTGAAGTCCAGTGTGCCCTTGCTCACTTTCTGCAGAGGATGTGCATGTAATTGGGGTTTGGCAGCATAGCTGGGGGCTGGGGGAATTGCCCAGTGGTTAAAAACACTTCCTTGGCAAGTGCAGGGTCCTAGGTTTGATTCCCCATACCGCATAGGCTGGGTGGAGTGGCACAGGACACACTTGTAGAATATAAATGAATAAATATAAGATAAAGGCCTTTACCACTGAGTCTGGCTCAAAATATTAAACAAAAAAAAGATATTAACAAATGAATAGTTGTAGCAGGATTCAGTAATGCTATTTTGGTTGTCACTTACAAGAGACAGTAAATTTCATTTTACTTTATTTTCTTTTTAAGACAGAATCTTGCTCTGTCGCCCATGCCAGGCCTGACCTCACTCTGTAGTTCAGGCTAGCTTTGAACTCATGATAATCCTTCCACGTCAGCCTCCAAGTGCTGGAATTACAGGTTGTGCTACTGTTCCCAGTCAGTCTTTTTGTGATACTGGAGAATTGGACCTAGGGCCTTGCCCCAGCCAGGCAAATAGTGTATCCACTGAGCTACTCTCCTCAGCCCCAGAAACGGTAAATTTTAGCATGGGCATTTTTGGACAAACCTCTTTGTATGTAAAGTGTCTTTAAATGTTGCCATGAAAAGCAAGATCCAGACGAGTGACTCAGACCCCAGCTACGTAAACAGGTGTTGAGTTTTCTCCTCCAAGGGCAGCTGATTTGGGCTCATTTTGCTTCTCACCTCATATCACCAGGAAGCTGAGAGGAGAGAGAGGACTGGAATATGTTGGGATCTTGTGAACTGATGATATTTCTGGATTTTCAGGTTGGAGGGGAACCAGGGAAGTGAAGGGGAACCTGGAACATGTTGACTTAATGGCAAGAGGGAGGCAAGGACGACTGAGTTCTGGTTACTAGCATGCTTTGCAGCAGAGTACAGTGGAATTTTTCATAAATGATAATAGTCTTCACAATTAGACTTCATTCACCTTTGCTCTCCTAGTCAGTTTTTTTTTTCTTCCTGAGTTAAAGAAAAATACATTATAAGCCATGTGTGGTGGCACACATCTGTAATCCCAGCACTAGGGAGGCTGAGGCAGGAGGATTGCCCTGAGTCCAAGGCCAACTTGGGCTCCATAGTGAGTTCAGGACCAGCCTGGGCTACGGAGCAAGACCTTGTGTCAAAAAAAAGATAAAAGAAAAAAAGGAAAATACATTTAAAAAGCTTCTGTGATACATTCCAAGAATTTTAAGTTCTCATGCCAGCTGCTGGTTGTAATTTGGATGGACTGGGGAAATAATAATTTTTTATTTCTTTATGTAAGTCAATAAGCTGGGAATGGGGTAGGACATCCTGGGCTATTGGGTTGTTGGCTTATCAACATAAAAATCCTTTTATGTTAGGCAAGCATCATAGTGGTTCGCTCCTATAATTTCTGCACTCCGGGAGGCTGAGGCAGGAGGCTCCGAAGTTGGAGCCCAACCCAGGCAACCTAGTGACTTAGCAAGACCATATCTTGAAATAGCAATAAAAAGGAGCTGGGAATGTAGCTCACTGTAAAGGCCATGGGATTCAAGTCCAGTATTCAGAAATAATTGTTTAATTATGGAGAGTAGAATGAAAAGAAAAAGAACCTGTGCACCTAAATAGCAGTGACAAATCTGGGGTCACAGAATGAGGTAACCAGCATTCTCATGCTGTTAGACGCTTCAGGGGATTCATTCAGGCATCCAGAACCTTCCTATGGAGCATGTCCTTTATGCCAGTCAGCACTGTGTGGGACTGGGACTGTGCTGGTAAAAGCTCCCTTAACCCCTCACCCTGGTTTCCAGAGGTGGGTGTGCAGTGGGAAGCCACTGGAAGTTTGGAATAGGCCTGGTGTAGTGGCACCTGCCTGTAATTCCACCGCACTGGAAAGCTGAGACAGGAGAATTTCAAGTTCCTGAGAAGCTTAGTGACTTAGGGAGAGCCTGTCTCAAAATTAAAATGGGTGGGGGTGTAGCTCAGTGTAAAGGGCCTGGGCCCTTGTCCCAATGTCACAAAATAAAATGAGGACATGAGC